>LR738714.1:174518583-174666383 GCA_902687465.1 Secale cereale | reverse complement strand
TATATATAGACACATACACATGTTATATTTTAGAATATAGATTCACTTATTTAGCTTTCTATGTAGTCCACATTGAAATCTCCAAAAAGACTTATATTTAGGAACAGAGGGAGTAGGTCACAACTCACAAGTTCACAACATACTTTTCCTTGTATTTTAGCACAAAAAGTCAAATAATGCACGGTAGGACCGAGGAGAAGGTCTACAATATTAGTCTTGTCAGTTGTTCATTATTCTATTATATATATAGAGAGAGAGAGATAAATAGATAGATAGAGAGAGAGAATCGACACCCCCAAATTGTCTCTGTATGTCACTGGCTATCCGAAAACCCATACCATATGTGAGAAGGAAATGGGTAAGGACGTCCATGGACAGCACGCCAGATCAGGCCAAAAAACATAGTTTTCTAAAATATTACAAAGCATCCCAAAGATATTGACGTTATGAATTGCTACGAACTTAAATGCTTAATACAATCAACAAAAAAGCTACCAGCATGCTTCTCCATTTTGAGCTAGTCCACCTATTGAGGACTTCTTGATTGAAACATGCAATCATTTTATATAGCCTGCAAAACAGGAGGTAAATATCAGTAAATAATGTACAAATATTAATTTTAGTTGAGTTGAAAGGCTTAAATTGAAAACCAAAAAATATATGCACGCTTATTTCATACTGCTATTTTAATTAGCTCCAAAAACTTCCTTGTCAGCATCATAATATATCATCCAAAATCATATTAACAGTTTTGAGAAAACTTTATACTACTTATGAATATAAATTATATGACTAATAAACAAACCTTGGATTGTAACAGATCAGATAAACTCTTCATGTTTGAAGGAATCAGATGGTGTGAGTGTCGTCAAAGCTTTCCGGAGAAATAAGAATAGAGAGGTGTTAAGTTCAAGGAAATAGAACGGCTCACCTTACACAAAGTCTAAGTTCACCATCATTACATGTATAAATGGGGAAACACGGTATGAATAAGAGAAATAGCAAATAAAGATAGAGAGTTATTAAGTTCATCACACTGTTTATTAGCTTACTTTAGAAATTAGGCAACATCCCCTGAAAAAATTAATGAACCACTTGCTCATGCAATTTGCCACATTTTCTAATGTAGGGAAATTATTCCACTTAGACAACCGTAGCTGAACAGACCAACCCCAACCCCCATCCCGCTAATTCACAACCCTCAGGCTTCTCACTAAATCCAGTAACTCGTGTTCTAAAAGAGCCAGTGATCGATGTCGTCATGGCAGACCAGCAACAAGGGGCAAGGGTGGCGACCGCCTTCACATCTTAGTGCTAGTACCTCCTACTTCTATACTGGAACCACCATTCACTTTGGGCTCTACAATGACAACGCCATGCTCATGTGTTGCCTCGGAAATAGGAAGCTATGTTAAAAAAAAATCATTCTAGTTTGAGTATAGGGAATCACAAGCTAAGTAAAACATCTAAATTCAGATTAAATAAACATATGGATTCAGTTAAAAGACGATGTTCCACACCGAGATATAATACATCCTATTTTGGCAGGTGCTTCATAATATATACTGACATACATATATCCCCAAAAAGTATAGATATAACACAACGCCGAGTTCTACAAACCTATAGGCATGCTGTGTGCATATATACACACACAAACACATCAATCGGAGCTTACCTTCAGATAACCTCGTGAATTAAATCAGAGCTTACCTTTAGATGACCAGATTCCGTTGTCCCAACAAAATCGTCCACTTCGCTGAAGTGTTGCTGCTGGTGAAAGGTAGAGCACCACTCTAAAGACGTCGATCAAGTGTCGGTCTGTTGGTGGAGAAAACAATGACTGGGTGGCCTTCCTCTGCCCGGGGATCCTGGCTTGACATGGGGTTGGCACCAGGGTGGTGGGTCAGCACCGTTGCTATGGGCCTAGCATAGGTAAATGAATTAATTAACAAAGGCATCATCTTCAAACACGGGCTTGATCTAAAATTTTGTCCTAATATACTCCTGCTATTATATAAGTTCCAAATCAAAAGGTGAAACACAACTATCCCAACTACAAATTAAGAGGATCAAATATAATCAAAAGTTAACTCTTTGAGATCTTATTCTATGTTAAGGTTAATTTATAAATAGAAACTTATTTTTTAACACTTATATAGAGCAATATTGATCATGTGTCTTAATGCCTATCCTCACTACCTCCTATCATTGTCGATGTGAGACCCATAATCCCTCCTTAGCCCTGAATTTTGTGTTTCCTAGCTACCCTGAACACTTACGCCACCAAATTGTTGCCCTCCCGCTGCTCACTTTTTTTTAATATGTACGCATTTGTTTTTAACATCTTGAGATTTGTACCTATAGGCCATGATGTAAAGCAATCATGTTCATTCTAAAGCATACAATTTTAGCAAATTGTAAGCATATCAATGTGTCTGTGATCAGTGCATCTGACAACAAACCATCGACAATGTGAGGGCCTCAAAATATGTGCATACCAAATGTACTCAACAATGATGTAGACAAAAGATGATATCCATGTTGAGTAGCTGCTCCATCGTCTGCATGACCATGAATGAAAAGTGAAGAGGCGGAAATATGAATTACAACAATTAGAAAATCTTGACCCATGGCATTAACCCTCGTTGACCATGGCTGTTCTCCTAAACTGACCTGGACTTTTCTAGACATGTTGCACTAATTCAGCTAGGTCCTATGGGATGGAATTGAGCAGGAAGCCCCCACTCCCGTTGATAATATTTTGATGTTTCATGTGCCACACTATTGCTATCTCATGCAAATCTCCCGCATATTTCCTCTGAACCGACCTAAATCTGATACACCACGCAGCCTAACAAAACAAGAAATTGCACCAAACTGAAATCATGTTATGCATAAGCAGATTATAAGATGATTTTGAAGGGTTTTGTATAATAAACAATTTAAAGAAGCACATGCATATCGGATTGTTGGAGGAACATATACGAACGAATACAATACAGAATAATGTACTCTGAAAGTCAATGTCGTTGTACTCACTTAGTTCCTCTTACGCAAAATATAAAGTGACGAATTAACGTAAGCCATCTTTATTGCAATCCAAAATAGGTTGTGTTATTAACTTATTATCTACATGAACATGAGAAACTGAGACTCAAATAGTTCGTTTGTGCCATTGCAAACCTAGTTAGGTCTCTTTGTCCAATAATCAAAAGATAATACGTACATGCATGCAAAGAAAGCACATATATACCTCCAGTTAAGACCATCTAATACATTCCAGCACAAATATGCATAGCCATGGATCAGCTATACAAGCCTGATGCGGCCGCATGGCTTCGCTCGTGTTCTCCTCCGTCTGACCATCGGCGCCACTACCCACCATTGCCTTTGCCAATTTCGTCCTCATCACACACGGTTGCAGCGCTGACACAGGAACAGTGATCTCCAGGCCCGCCCTTACCTACCCGTCGCCCCCTTACTAAACTCATCTCCGCGTGCGCCCTCGCCACCAAGTGCCTTTTAGTGAATACACAAGAAGGATGCAGAGGGAGATGAAGAGGAAAGAATGCTTAATTACCTCCGGCTGACGCCATCGCAGATGCTTAATCAAGATCTTATCGAGGTCGAGGCAGTTAGGCCGGAGCATGTCGTCGTGACTGGTAGGTAGCACGTCGCCGTCGTTGCCGGGCTGGATTTGAGCTCCGGGCGAGGGCTGCAACAACTTGTCCCCACCATGGCGCCTGGTGTCTACAATGGTAGCGCGGCGGAGTGATCTTCATCGCCGCGGCATGCTCCACCTCGTCCTGATCGCCATGGACCTGCAACACAACAACACGCAACATACGTGGCGGCGAGGTGCCGTGCTTCGACGATAGCGAGTCCCTGACCGCGGCAAGGTGCCCCTTTGGTAGCAACGCAGTGCCATCGGCGGTGGGCATCCCGATCCCATCATGGAGGCACGACCAGATCGACCTCTCACGTAGCTGGCCGCCGCCCTCGTTGCCGCACACAGAGGTTGCCTCCTCACCAGATCGGGTCGGAGCGGCGTCCCGAAAGAGAAGACCCACATGGTACCTGTCCCCTCGATCTACCTCTCCCGATGCCATCCATCTGGACGAGATATGTCCGTGGCGAATCTGGCCGCTGCCCCGCTGACTTGCGCGACTCGATCTGGGGCATCCCCTCTTGAGAGCGGGGAAGAGGGCCGCGCCGGAGGATAAGAGGGCGGCGCAGGCAGGGAAGAGAGCGGCTGTGCGCAGGCGTTCTAGGGGATCGAGGTGCGTACGACGGCGGCATCTGGGGATCGAGGGGATCTATAGGAGAGGACTTTCTGCGGGTGGTTTTTTTGTGGCGGAGGGGTGCGTGGGTGGGATTGGAGGGAGGAAAAAACACCGGTTGAAAAAAAACCTACGAAAAAATTGCCATGCATTATTGCGTTTGGAAAGAATTGATTGTGTCTGGTTACCTTAAGTTAATTGATTGCGTTTGGAAAGAATTGATTGTCATGCATGATTGCGTTTGGAAAGAATTGATTGTCATGCATGATTGCGTTTGGAAAGAATTGATTGTCATGCATGAATCGGGGACGTAAGGGGGGAAACTTACAACCTACAAAAAAATCGCCATGCATTAATGCGTTTGGAAAGAATTGATTGTGTCTGGTTACCTTAAGTTAATTGATTGCGTTTGGAAAGAATTGATTGTCATGCATGATTGCGTTTGGAAAGAATTGATTGTCATGCATGAATCGGGGACGTAAGGGGGGAAACGGAACCTGACTGCGTGCGGTGAGTGGGGTGGGGTTGGGGTGGGTTAGTTGTAGTGAAAAAAAACTGGTTGAAAAAAAACCAGACGAGGTGGAACGAAAAACAAACCTGGAACAAAGACTACCAACTGCTCCATTAGCGGTAGAGATGATCCGGCAACCCCGAAATGACAATAATCGGGACCACTCCCGGTGATGACCATAGTTTGAGGAGTTCATGTATTCACTATGTGTTAATGCTTTGGTCCGGTACTCTATTAAAAGGAGGCCTTAATATCCCTTAGTTTCCAATAGGACCCCGCTGCCACGGGAGGGTAGGACAAAAGATGGCATGCAAGTTCTTTTCCATAAGCACGTATGACTATATTTGGAATACATGCCTACATTGCATTGATGAACTGGAGCTACTTCTGTGTCACCCTAGGTTATAACTTCTACATGATGAATTGCATCCAACGTAATTTCCCATCACCGATCCAATGCCTACAAGCTTTACCTATATTGCTTTCCGCTTATTAACTTTCACATTGCTTATATCACAAAACATCTTTACTTTTATTGCTGCTATCACCACTATCATATTACTGTGCTACTAAACTATCTTGCTGCAGATACTAAGTTTCCAGGTGTGGCTGAATTGACAACTCAGTTGCTAATACTTAAGAGTATTCTTTGGCTCCCCTTGTGTCGAATCAACAAATTTGGGTTTAATACATTACCCTCGAAAACTGTTGCGATCCCCTACACTTGTGGGTTATCAAGATTTTTTTCTGGCACTGTTGGTGGGGAGCATAGCTCTATTCTTTAAGTCACTTGGGATTTATATCTGCTTATCACTATGAAAACTTGAAGGACACAAAAACCAAGATCTTAGCCTCAACTACGAGGGGAGGTAAGGAACTGCCATCTAGCTCTGCACTAGATTCTCCTTCTGTTATGAGTAAACTTGCGACACCTACTCCTGCTATTGAATCTGATATGTCGTATGTTCTTGATGATGCTACTTATGCTATATATGATGAAACTACCTCTGTGCCTGATAATGTTCCACTAGGTGAATTTCTAGATGAACAAATTGCTAAGGTTAGGAAGAGTGCAAATGTTGATGATATTTATGAAAGTGATGATGAAACTACTCCCAATAGATATGAATTGCCTGTTGTGCCTGCGGGTTATGTTATGGATGAAGAAACTGCTAGATACTTTCTTGCTTGCAATGATAGATATGATCTTAAGAAGTTATTAGCTAAGTTGAAATAAAATTTATTGAATGCTAGAATGAAACATGACCCTGCTTTTGCTACTTCACCTATATGTGTCACTTATAAGGATTATGAGTTCTCTGTTGATCCTGAGTTAATTACTTTGGTTGAATATGATCCTTTCCATGGCTATGAGTCTGAAACTGTTGTGGCACATCTTACCAAGTTGAATGATATAGCCACCCTGTTTACCAGTGATGAAAAGATTCGCTACTACTATATCCTTAAGTTATTTCTGTTCTCGTTAAAGGGTGATGCTAAGACTTGGTTTAATTCTCTTGATCCTGGTGGTGTGCGTAGTCCCCAGGATATGATGTATTACTTCTCTGCTAAATATTTTCCCGCTCATAAGAAACAAGCTGCCTTACAGGAAATTTATAATTTTGCTCAAACTTAAGAAGAGAGTCTCCCACAAGCTTGGGGGAGGCTTCTCAAGTTACTTAATGCTTTGCCTGATCATCCTCTTGAGATGCATGATATACATGATGTCTTTTATAATGGACTAACAGATGCTTCCAGAGACCACCTGGATAGTTGTGCTGGTTATGTTTTCATGGAAAGAATAGTGGAACAAGCTGAATTATTATTGAATAATATGCTAGCCAATGAAAATAATTGGACACTTCCTAAACCAGGCCCTAAGCCAACTCCGAAGAAAAGAGGTGTTCTATTTCTCAGTCCTGAAGACATGCAAGAGGCAAAGAAATCTATGAAAGAAAAAGGTATTAAAGTTTAAGATGTTAAGAATTTACCGCCTATTGAAGAAATACATGGTCTTGATAACCCGACACAGGTGGTAAAGGTAAATTCTCTTTATAGATTTGATGAAGGTGATATTCCTTGTTATAAGTCTGCTAGCCAATGCTTAGATGAGTTTGAAAATTTTATTGTCAAACAAGAAAACTTCAATGCTTATGTTGGTAGATAATTACAACACAATGCTCATATGATTGAACACTTGAGTGATTATCTGTCTAGTGCTAAAGATGAACTGAAACTCATTAGTATACATGCTTCTATGGTCACCACTCAAGTAGAACAAGTACTTAAGGCTCAGAATGATTTGCTCAATGAATTAAATAGTAAGAACAATGACTATGATGTTAGAGTTGCAACTAGAGGTGGTAAAATGACTCAGGAACCTCTGTATCCTGAAGGACACCCTAAGAGAACTGAGCAAGATTCTCAGAGAGCTAATATAGATGCACCTAGTTCTTCTAAGAAGAAGAAAAAGAAAAATGATAGGACTTTGCATGCTTCTAGTGAACCTATAGCTCACCCACCTGAGAATCCCAATGATATATCTGTTTCAGATGCTGAGACACAATCTGGTAATGAACAAGAACCTAGTGATAATATTAATGATGATGTTCATGTTGATGCTCAACCTAGCAATGATAATGATGTAGAGATTGAACCTGCTGTTGATCTTGATAACCCACAATCAAAGAATCAACGTTATGATAAGAGAGACTTTGTTGCTAGGAAGCACTGTAGGGAAAGAGAACCATGGGTTGAGAAACCCATGCCTTTTCCTCCGAAACCATCCAAAAAAAGGATGATGAAGACTTTGAACGCTTTGCTGAAATGATTAGACCTATCTTTTTGCATATGCGTTTGACTGATGTGCTTAAAACAAATCCTTATGCCAAGTATATGAAAGATATTATTACCAACAAAAGAAAGATACCTCAAGTACAAATCTCCACCATGCTTGCCAATTACACTTTTGAGGGTGGAATGCCTAAGAAATTAGGAGATCCAGGAGTACCTACTATACCTTGCTCCATTAAGCGAAACTATGTTAAAACTACTTTGTGTGATCTTGGAGCTGGTGTTAGCATTATGCCTCTCTCTTTATATCGTAGACTTGACTTGAGTAAGTTGACACCTACTGAAATATCCTTGCAAATGGCTGATAAATCAACTGCTATACATGTCGGTATCTCTGAGGATGTGCCTGTTGTAGTTGCAAATGTTACTATTCTAACGGACTTTGTTATACTTGATATTCCCGAGGATGATAGTATGTCTATTATTCTTCGAAGACCTTTTGTGAATACTCCAGGGGCTATTATTGATTGCAACAAAGGCAATGTCACTTTTCATGTCAATGGTAATGAGCATACGGTAAACTTTCCGAGGAAACAACCTCAGGTCTTCAGTATCAGTTATATTGGAAAAACTTCAAATATTACGATTGGAGGTTTTGAGTTTCCTCTTCCTACTATCAAGGAGGCATATGACATTCTTATTGTTGGGCACATACATATCCCCATTGAGGTAACCTAGTGTTATTAGAAAATTCTCCGGTTTCATGTTACTTGGAAAGAGTTTATTAACAAGACCTGATCAACCTTGTTAATGGATTCTTTTTGATGAACATGGGATAGGTGAATCTAGATAGCACAAACCTTCTGTACCCTCCTTTGACTTTATGTTAATTAGGTTAAATAAAAGAAAAATAGCATTATATGTCTGTTTCCAGACTTATCCACGCAATAAAAAAAAATCCCGAAAATAAAAGTTCTCCAAATGCCATGAAAATGAAATATGATTTTTTTCTAGAATATTTAAGAAAATATGGCACTAAACACACAGCGAGGGGAGCCAGCACGTGGCCTCGAGGGCAGAGGGCGCGCCCCCTGCCTCGAGGACCCCACGTGGCCCCCCTCCACTTATCCTTTCACCCATGCTCTTCTTCTTCCTCCCAAAAAATCCCCAACCAGCTCAAACCCGAGTTCTAGCTCGTTTTGCTGCCATTTTCG
Source organism: Secale cereale (assembly GCA_902687465.1). Classification (NCBI taxonomy): domain Eukaryota; kingdom Viridiplantae; phylum Streptophyta; class Magnoliopsida; order Poales; family Poaceae; genus Secale; species Secale cereale. The sequence continues at coordinate 174,657,582 of LR738714.1, read as the reverse complement.
ATCTCCTTGCTCAAAGCACCATTCACCAAAATATTTGGGGAGATTGTTCCTTGGTATGTAACTCCTCCATTGGTCCAATTAGTTTTTGTTCTAGTGGTTTATTTGTTGCAAATTTATGCTGTTGTGGTGACCTTGTTCTTGAGCTTTCATGTCAAGTTTTCTTGGTCCCAAGTAGTTCCAATGCATGATATAGCTTCTAGGCACTTATAGGAGTTGTCGCTATCATTCTTGTTGAGTTTGGTTAACTTTTATTGTGAGTTACTAAAAAATTTGGAAAATTTCAGAAAAATGTCTAGGAAAAACTTCCAAGGTGGTCCTTCAAGGAAGCAAGGACCGATGCTTGCGTTCCGTGAGGCCGACGATGAACCACCGAGGGATGCTGATGTACGGCCTTGTGAATGGACGTCGGATGAATTTATGAATCAAGCGGGCATCAAAGATGAATTTTACGCATATGTGCCTTACGCCGACCTCGGGGACTTTATGCAAGATTAGTGCCTCCAATACCGTGGCTTAACTGATAGCTTTGTGAGAAGGTTTAAATTTTCATCTTCACGTAATTCTCACACTGTCCTATTTGACCTTTATGATAAATCTTTTACCATGGACTTAGAGGATTTTAATGAAGCCTGCAAGCTCCCATAGTGGGGCAGTATGAGTGATCCTCATAAATCTGAATTTAGAGAATTCCTAGCTAGTATTACAGTGGGGGAATCCAGGGACATCACACAAGCCACCATCGAGAGCATACATTTTCCTGCTATTCATTACTTTGCTCTATTTATCGGTAGATGCTTAAATGGTAAAGATGAGGCTTGTCACATGTGTGTCCCTGATCTTAGCGTTCTCAGGAGTGTTGTACTACGTGATAGGCATTATAATTTAGGAGCAATTGTTGCACGTAGGCTACATGATAATGGTTCGAATGGAGATTTATTTGGTGGGATCTATGCTACTCGCATAGCCAGCTATCTTGGTGTGTCTGTGCGCCCGTATGATGACCCCTTACCTACTGCTTATTTAGACTGTAATGCTATGGCTACTCACCAGTTTATAGAGTGGGATAATCAAACTCTCAAATATCGACTAATCTTTAACAGGCAGCATGCCATCCCTATTGTTCTTCATGCCCCTACTTTGTTTAATTTTCAGGAAAAAGTAAGATACACTATAACTATGGAGGAGGCGAATGCTTATTATAACATGACGGAGGCAACCCGCCTTCGAGCTGCAGCTCAGCATGAAGCATCTACTGTGTCTCAGTACGACCCCAACTACAACTGTGGATATCCGTCAAGCCAGTACTGGACATAGACCAACTTCGGCCAAAAGCCTAAGCTTGGGGGAGTACGTGTTTCTCACCGACTTACATTCATGTTCACCACTTATTCTAGATGTCGGTGCTCACACTCTTTCACTGTACCATCCATGTTTAGTTTCAATTTATTTTTCTTAATCTTTTTCTTGTGAGCTAGAAAAACCCAGAAAACCAAAAAAATATTAGTTGTAGCTTCTAGCTAGTTTACATTCTTTGCCTGTAGTGGAAACTAAAAATGAAAATCCAAAAAGATTTCCCCTTCTTCTTTTGCTTGTTGGGAGATTTCCCGTGTAAATAGTTTCTCTTCTTTTCTTTAGGGGTTAAGAGTAGAAGACCATGATTGAAAATGCTTAGTGGCTCTCATATGCTTTGTTGACTGATTTAACCTTGAGCCATATTACCTTGTCTTCTCTCTTGTATTAAATGTCTGCAGATTCCATCTTAGTCCAATGCACGTGCACTATTATTATTATCCACACCGTTCGGTCGTGCGAGTGAAAGGCAATAAGGATGATATATGATGAACTAATTGAGATGAGAAAAGATGGTATGAACTCGACCTCTCTTGTTTTTGTGAATATGATAGCTCGTCGTTCTTGATTCAGCTTGTTATGAATGAAACATGTTTGCAATGACAATTAGAGATCATAGCTGCTTATGCCATGCTTAATTAGCTGAGAGTTTATAATGGTTTATCTTGCGTGCCAACATGATATTAAAATGGTTGTGATGTGGTATGATGGGTGGTATCCTCCTCTGAACGATTTAAGTGACTTGACTTGGCACATGTTCACGCATGTAGTTGAAACAAATCAACATAGCCTTCACGATATTTATGTTCATGGTGATTTATATCCTACTCATGCTTGCATTCATTGTTGATTAATTATAATGGATGTTCATGACCGTTGTTTCTCTCTAACTGGTCGCTTCCCAGTCTCTTTCTAGCTTTCACTTGTACTAAGCAGGAATACTGCTTGTGCATCCACTTCCATAAACCCCAAAGTTATTCCATATGAGTCCACCATACCTCCCTATATGTGGTATTTACCTGCCGTTCCAAGTAAATTTGTATGTGCCAAACTCTAAACCTTCAAATAAAATACTGTTTTGTATGCTCGAACAGCTCATGTATCAACTAGGGATGTCTATATCTTCCATGCTAGGTGGGTTATTCTCACGATGAGTGGACTCCACTCATCATTCACGAGAAAATGGATGGTAACCGGGATGCCCAGTCCCATGCTCAAAATCATAATAATTAAACAAAACTCCCCCAGGGATGTTGCTTGTTTGGACGGTAACACGTGGATTCGGCTAGCCGTGGAGTGTGCTTGTTGGTGGTTGGTGGAGTATAAACTTTACCATTCTGTTTGGGAACCGCCTATAATGTGCGTAGCATGGGAGATATCGAGATTCTTGGTTGTTATGTTGACAATGAAAGTATACCGCTCAAAATATTATTCAATCTCCATTTAAAAATCGAGCTCTAGCAGCTCTACAAATCCCTGCTTCCCTCTACGAAGGGCCTATCTATTTACTTTTATGCAGAGTCATCACCCTCTTATCAAAGAGCACCAGTAGGAGAGCACCTCTGTCGTTGCATGTATTACTATTAATTTGCATTGAGTATGATCATGACTGGATCTCTTTTACCATGAATTACAATGTCTAGTCAGTCCTTGATCTTAAGAGGTGCTCTGCATTAATGTTTTGCGGTCTCAGAAAGGGCTAGCGAGATGCCATCCTGTTATATCATATCATGATTGTTTTGAGAAGTGTTGTCATCCGAGGTTTATTATTATTGCTCGCTAGTTGATTATTCCATTGATGTGAGTAGTCTTGAGACCTGAAAGTTATTGTGAATGTGGTTAGTTCATGATCTTGTTGAAAACCTGAATGCTAGCTTACATATTTACAACAACAAGAGCAAACAGAGTTTGTCAAAGTTTTTCTTTATCACTTTCAGTTTATCAACTGAATTGCTTGAGGATAAGCAAAGGTTTAAGCTTAGGGGAGTTGATACGTCTCCAACGTATCTACTTTGCCAAACACATTTGCCCTTGTTTTGGACTCTAACTTGCATGATTTGAATGGAACTAACCCGGACTGACGTTGTTTTCAGCAGAACTGCCATGGTGTTGTTTTTGTGTAGAAATAAAAAGTTCTCGGAGTCGCCTGAAAATCAACGGAGATTTATTTCAGAAAATATAAAAAATACCTGCAAGAAGATCCACACCTGGTGGCCCATGGGCTGTCCTCGAGGCTGGGGGGCGCGCACCCTTCCCAGGGCGTGCCCCCTGCCTCGCGGGCACCCCGATGCCCCACCGACATATCCCCAGGTCCTATATATTCCGTTTCATGGATAAACAAATCAAGGAGAAAGAATTATCACGTTTTACGAGACGGAGCCGCCGCCAAGCCCTAATCTCTCTCAGGAGGGCTGATCTGGAGTCCGTTTGGGGCTCCGGAGAGTGGAGATAGTCGCCATCGTCATCATCAACCTTCCTCCATCACTAATTCCATGATGCTCACTGCTGTGTGTGAGTAATTCCATCATAGGCTTGCTGGATGGTGGTGGGTTGGATGGGATCTATCATGTAATCGAGTTAGTTTTGTTAGGGTTTGATCCCCAGTATCCACTATGTTCTAAGATTGATGTTGCTATGACTTTGCTATGCTTAATGCTTGTCAGTAGGGCCCGAGTGCCATGATTTCAGATATGAACCTATTATGTTTTCATGAATATATGTGTGTTCTTGATCCTATCTTGCAAGTCTATAGTCACCTAGTATGTGTTATGATCTAGCAACCCCGAAGTGACAATAATTGGGACCACTCCCGGTTATGACCATAGTTTGAGAAGTTCATGTATTCACAATGTGTTAATGCTTTGGTCCGGTATTCTATTAAAAGGAGGCCTTAATATCCCTTAGTTTTCAATAGGACCCCACAACCATGGGAGGGTAGGACAAAAGATGTCATGCAAGTTCTTTTCCATAAGCACGTATGACTATATTCGGAATACATGCCTACATTGCATTGATGAACTGGAGCTAGTTCTGTGTCAACCTAGGTTATAACTTCTACATGATGAATTACATCCAACGTAATTTCCCATCACCGATCCAATGCCTATGAGCTTTACCTATATTGCTTGCCGCTTATTTACTTTCCCATTGCTTATATCACAAAACCTACAAAAACACTATCTTTACTTTTATTGCTGCTATCACCACTATCATATTACTGTGCTACTAAACTATCTTGCTGCAGATACTAAGTTTCCAGGTGCGGCTGAATTGACAACTCAGTTGCTAATACTTAAGAGTATTCTTTGACTCCCCTTGTGTCGAATCAACAAATTTGGGATTAATACTTTACCCTCGAAAACTGTTACGATCCCCTACACTTGTGGGTTATCATTATATCATGTTATGATTGTTTTGAGAAAGTGTTGTCATCCGAGATTTATTATTATTGCTCGCTAGTTGATTCTGCCATTGATATGAGTAAACATGGGACCTAAATGTTATTGTCAATATGGTTAGTTCATAATCTTTGCTGAAAACTTGAATGCTGGCTTTACATATTTGCATCAACAAGGTCGAACAGAGTTTGTAAAAGTTTTCTTTATCACTTTCAGTTTGTCAACTGAATTTCTTGAGGACAAGCACATGTTTAAGCTTGGGGGAGTTGATACGTCTCCAATGTATCTACTTTTCCAAACACGTTTGCCCTTGTTTTGGACTCTAACTTGCATGATTTTAATGGAACTAACCCGGACTGATGCTGTTTTTAGTAGAACTGCCATGGTGTTGTTTTTGTGCAGATATAAAAGTTCTCGGAATGCCCTGAAAATCCACAGAGACACGTTTTGGAAATAATAAAAACTATTGGCAAAAAAATCAGCATCAAGGGACCCACACCCTGTCTATGAGGGTGCAGGGCGCACCTACCCCCTAGGCGCGCCCCCTGCCTTGTGGGCCTCCTAGGACTCCACACACCTCGAGCCCAACTCTATATATTCACTTTTGGGGAGAAAAAAAATCAGAGAGAAGGATTCATCACATTTTACGATACGGAGCTGCCACCTAACCCTAATCTTCTTCGGGAGGGCTGATCTGGAGTCCATTCGGGGCTCCGGAGAGGGGAATCTGTCGCCATCGTCATCATCAACCATCCTCCGTCTCCAATTTCATGATGCTCACCGCCATGCGTGAGTAATCCCATCATAGGCTTGCTGGACGGTGATGGGTTGGATGAGATTTACCATGTAATCGAGTTAGTTTTGTTAGGGTTTGATCCCTAGTATCCATTATGATCTAAGATTGATGTTCTTATGACTTTGCTTTGCTTAATGCTTGTCAATAGGGCCTGAGTGCCATGATTTCAGATCTGAACTTATTATGTTTTCATGAATATATGTGAGTTCTTGATCCTATCTTGCAAGTCAATAGTCACCTACTATGTGTTATGATCCGGCTACCCCGATGGTACAAAAATCGAGACCACTCCCGGTGATGACCGTAGTTTGAGGAGTTCATGTATTCACTAAGTGTTAATGCTTTGGTTCGGTACTCTATTAAAAGGAGGCCTTAATATACCTTAGTTTCCAATAGGACCCTGCTGCCACCGGATGGTAGGATAAAAGATGTCATGCAAGTTCTTTTCCATAAGCATGTATGACTATATTCGGAATACATGCCTACATTACATTGATGAACTCGAGCTAGTTCTATGTCACCCTATGTTATAACTGTTGCATGAGGAATCGCATCCGACATAATTATCCATCATTGATCCATTGCCTACGAGCTTTTCACATATTGATATTTGCTTAGTAACTTTTCCGTTGCCACAGTTACGATTGCTACAAAAACTACTACTGTTACTTTTGCCACCGTTACCGTACTTCCATACTACTTTGCTACTAAATACTTTGCTGCAGATATTGAGTCTTTCAGGTGTGGTCGAATTGACAACTCAACTGCTAATACTTGAGAATATTCTTTGGCTCCCCTTGTGTCGAATCAATAAATTTGGGATGAATACTCTACCCTCTGGGGGGACCCTGACTTAAGAGTCGATATCACCGAATGCACGTGTACAGTGACCCCAGAGATCAATGCTCACTGAACACACAGAAGCTGAATAACAAGAGTCTTACATCCATACATACCGTCTTACACAAATTATGGCCATTATGGCCAAGTCTTACATAGATAAAGCCTCAAGGGCTGAATAGCAAATAACTCGAATAGAGGAAGTCTTCGAAGATAAGTAGAACCCATGCCATCTGCCTTAACCCTACAGGCATTCTGATTGGGATAGCGTCCTAGTTCGCATGTTCGTCTCCATAGAATTCTTCTTCATATTCCTGCTCTTCCATGCCTGGCCAATTAAATAACCAGTGGCAAGCCAATGAGTACTTTGAATGTACTCGCAAGCAACCCATGATTTGGTTCAAGAAAATAATGCAATTATACAAAAATGGACAATCTAGCTACAAGCTAGAATAAATGTTCTACCATCAAGTATATGCATCAATAAATTCAGGTAACCTCGAGGACAGGTTACCGATATCAACATGAATAGGATTCAACTTAACGAGTCAAGTCACCACCTTGACTCAACAAACACATATACTTTCACCGATATAGTAAAAATTATGGACATAGTTTAAGTAGCACCAGCCAACTGTCCATGACCGTGGACACAGCTATTCGAATGGTTTTACACTCTGCAGAGGTTGCGCACTTTACCCACAAGATCCGGGAAGCTTTCGTGTCACCCACGATCCCGCAGTACCTCAAGTACTCGGGGGAAGCACCCGGTCATTATATTTCCTTACACGACACTAACATAGGGTCCACTCGTTGGTGCACAAACCTCGAGTACAAACAATAGATCATGGGACTTGCCCTATTTTCAACGTCACGCGTACACGTAGGGACCAACGGTGTGTCCGGTGCCCTGTGAAAACTGTCATGGTCGCCTATCCGAGCACGACCCCGTCCCGGGAAAGACCTCAAGTCTCCCCCATCACAAGTAATGTGGGCACCATGCTAGTATCGGCCTAAGTAATCAATAATGCCCCGTCCCATAAGGCGTAGAGTGGTTGCACATGTTTGGTTGGGACGGTAGTCACACATAAATCTATTCCATCGTTTCACCCACACAAGAATCTTTATTGGCACATCACTTCTTCCTCAAGTGATGAACATGGCACAGATGCAACTCTAAGTATCACTACTAATCATTTGCATTGCATCTAAGCACATAGCAAGATCATGAGTAAAGCATGCATCATGTGGTGGTTCTCAACTAGGTCACCACCGTCACTCTTATCATCATGCATTTGGAAATAAATGGGTTCCGAAGAACACAAGGGTATCATTGTCAAAGGGCTGCTTGCCTGGATTGGCTTGGTCTTCAAAGTCTTCAAATCCTTCCCCTCCTTCTTCTTCAGCAACCTCGTCAAATACGGTATCTAATCGTCGCAATAAACAACGGGAAAATAAGACCACAATAAAACAGAAAAACCAAAGTGCTCAGAAAAATGTCAACTTATTTTTATTAAATACTAGAGGGAAAACTAAGATGGCCAAAATTCGTAATTTGAGTTTTGGAGTGGCAGAATGGGGTACTTGAATATTTGAACAGAAGTTTTTAATGTTCAAATATGAATTTAATTTTGAACAGAACAGAAAAGGTTCATGGATATGTGTGAAAGTGACACCATTAAATAGGCTGGATTTTTACAATTTTTTAGGAACTGGAATTAATTCATTTGGATATATATTTAATTCTGTGGAATTATTTGAAAATCCACAAAAAAGAAAAAGGAAAAGGGCTCTGTGCCACTGGGCCAGATCGGGCACAGTGCAGCAGGCCCAGGGCGAACAGCCCACCGCACGGGCGCCAGCGAGCGCGCCAGGGTTTTTAAACCTGACGGGCGGGGCCCGGCGTCAGTGAGAGGAGAGGGGAGCGAAGGCGAGGGGAGTCTGACAGGCGGGGCCCGCCTGTCATCCCTAACCCTCCGGCAGAGAGCCGGCGAGCTCACCGGCGACGTTCTCGGGCACGGCGGGGCGAGCTAAGGGCAGGAATGGATTCAGCGGAGTGTCGCCGATCTGGTGGAGGTGGTACGGGTCGCCGGAGTGGCCTGGGTTGCCGACGGCGAGGTCACGCGGCGGAGGAGCTTCGGGCGGATGCTGCTCCGGTCAATTCCGGCAGCTGCAGAGAGGGGAAAGAGGGGAAAACGCGTCAGGGTGGTGCTGTGGTGCTAGATCGAGTGAGAGAAGAGGCTGGGGCGTCTTGTACCGAGCAGGCGACGGGGAGCCGCCGCGGCGTAGCTCGAGCTCGATCTCGAGCTCGGGCTGGTCTGGAGTGGGGCGAGTGGCTCTGGGGGGAGATTGAGAGAGGGAGAGTGCGACTGGTGAGAAGAGGAGGGGCTCGGGGGGTCTATTTATAGGCGGAAGGCGAGGTGCCGTGGACCTGTGCACCAGTGAGCCTCTGCTCGTTGCCACAGGGCACGGGAGGCGCTGGGGAAGCGTCTGCGGGGTTGCTGGACGAGGTCCATGGCACAGGAGAGGAAGAGAGGCAGCGGGGGAAGCTTTTGGAGCTGCGCGTGTGCGAGGCCAACGACTGGAGCTCGCGGGCGGCCGGCGCGCGTGTGAGGGCATCCACTGGAGGCAGAAGGAGGAGGGGGACAGCACCGTGGAACATTGCGGACGCCGTGGCGCATTGAACGACGCGAGGGGGAAGCACGAGGTGGTCGGGGCTGGCTGATTGGGCGAGGCTACAGTGCGGGCATGCACTGTAGCACGCTCTGGAGTGTGCCTTCTGCATGCCACGGCATGCTGTTGGCTAGCTGGGCGCGTCCGCCGTGTCTGGGGGGTCCATCATGAAGTAAATAATCTGGCTGTGGCCTTGGATGCCTTGGTTGTCCAGTGGGATAGGAGGGAAGCTGAGAGAAGATAAGAACTGGGCTGTCCAGCAAGGTAAATTGGGGTTTTCACCCTTCAATCATTGAACTCTGGCCATGGAGAAGTTACTGGAGGTAGAAGGTGACTAGGTGAGGCTGTGGTAGAAAGTTGAATCAAGGGTAAATAGTAAAAGAGGCCAAAACAGTGGTTTTGGTAAAATGGTAGAAGGTGTTTGATTATGTTTTGGGCAACCAAATGATCTCTACTGGCCATGACACTTAATAGGGTGTTTCACCAAGTTTGGGCTTGTTTTAAGAAACTTGCCAATGTAACTTTGGTGAACCCTAGAAATCAACAGAAATGGTTTCACCATGTTTAAGTCGAGCTAATCATCTCCCCTTGATGCACCACTTTGTGTAGTGTCATCATTTGGGGTTATGATCTTGCCCACAAAGTTTGAAGCCCCAGGTAAAAAGTTGGTAATGTAAAGTTGTTCAAATTTGAATTTGAACAAAAAAGGTTTTGGGGTACTCTGATCAAGTTACCCCTATCCAAAGCTTGTGCCCTTTGGTCTGGATGCCTTATTAGACCATTCTAGCGTGTGCACCAAGTTTGAGAGCATTTGGAGAAATTTGGCAATGTAAAGTTGCTCAAACTTCAGATATGGACAGAATGATTTTGAAGGGTTTTGATGATGTTTTCTTGCTTCCCAAGGCATGGGGCTTGGCAAGATCATCAAATATGTCATATATGACATGATAGATTTTCCTTGGAATTTTTAGAGAATATTTCCTTTGTAAATATTTCAAAAGCTTGAAATATCCAGAAAGGGTTTCTGAGGGATTAGCCCAATATTTTGAACATGACTAAGTGTTGAAACTCTTATATATGGACAATATATGTCCTTTGAGTCTCCGTGAATTTATTTAAATATTTTTGAAATACTTAAATAATTTTTCCCTATTAAAGACCACTTCTGGCCTTAAGAAATAGCCTTTAAATAAAATAGGAAAATAACTTTTAAAATTATACTTTTGTGGTTTCTGGGAGTCCTATGACTACTAGGTCTCAAATATACTTTTTGAAATAATTTTCTCACCCTAAATCAAGAACTTGCAGTGCAAACCTCAATTCAGGGGTTTTTGGAATACTAATTTTTGAAAATACATTTTGGCCAAATTAATTTTATAACAAAATATTATACTACTATAAACACTTGGTATGATCATTGGGCAGAAGTTTTGGGTAAAGGGATGAATTCTACAAGAGGGAATAGTTGACTTAATTGAGCACTTGAAAAACACAGGAAGAAAAACTCAATTCCAAATAAAAGCCAAATGATGCCAAAAAAAATTGCTGGTCCAAATTTTCATGCTTTACAGATGCAAATGACATGTTACAAAATGCTGGGTGTGACAGACCTACCCCCTTTACAAGAATCTCGTCCCCGAGATTCCTAAACTAGGTATTAAAAGAGATCGGGATATTCAGATCTATGATAGTCTTCACGTTCCCAGGTTGCTTCTGCTTCCGTGTGGTTGCTCCACTAGACCTTGAAGTACTTGATGGTGCGGCTTCGTGTCCATCGTTCTGCTTCATCTAGAATGCGAATGGGCTTCTCGCGGTAGGACAAATCAGGATGGAGATCAATGGCTTGGTGATCAACATCCTTGTAGAGATCAGGCTTGTTCGGAAGTTGGAGACATTTCCGGAGTTGTGACACGTGGAATACGTTGTGCACATCGGATAGCTCAAGTGGTAGTTCCAACTGGTATGCCACTTCTCCTCGTTGTGGAGTGATCTCAAAGGGTCCAATGAACCTTGGTGCGAGCTTCCCCTTGACGTGGAAACGCTTGGTTCCTTTTAGAGGAGTTACCCGCAGATACACATGGTCTCCAACATGGAAACTCATATCTCGGCCACGAGTGTGAGCATAACTCTTCTGCCTTGACTTGGCTGCCTTCAAACGCTCTCTGACTAGTTGGACTTGCTCTTCTGCTTCGCGGAGAATATCCGGTCCAAAGACTAGCTCTTCTCCAGTCTCTGACCAGTTGAGGGGTGTGCGACATCTGCGTCCGTACAACACCTCAAATGGTGCCATCTGAAGGCTCGACTGATAACTGTTGTTATAGGAGAACTCGGCAAAATGGAGGCAATCTTCCCACTTGGCTCCATATGCCAAGACACAGGCTCGGAGCATGTCTTCGAGAATTTGATTTACTCGTTCTGTCTGACCTCCGGTCTGTGGGTGGAAAGCCGTGCTAAAAGACAACTTGGTTCCCAAGGCTTCTTGGAACTTCTTCCAGAACCTTGAAGTGAACTGGGTTCCTCGATCTGACACAATCTCCTTGGGAACACCGTGAAGGCTTAAAATTCTGTCGATGTAGAGAGCTGCCAGCCGGTTGCCATCATAGGTAGTCTTGACAGGAATGAAATGGGCCACCTTGGTCAAATGGTCGACTATGACCCAGATGGAGTCATGTCCTCTATTCGACCTTGGTAATCCAGTGATGAAGTCCATTTCGACTTTATCCCACTTCCACTCAGGAACCTTGAGTGGTTGGAGCAATCCAGCAGGTCGCTGATATTCAGCCTTGACCCTTTGGCACACATCACACTTGGCAACATAGGTTGCAATCTCTCTTTTCATCCCGTGCCACCAGAATCTTTCCTTCAAATATTGATACATCTTGGTTCCTCCGGGGTGTATGGAATACGGAGTGTCGTGGGCTTCTTGCAGGATCAGGTTATTCAGCTCCATCTTGTTTGGTACGCAGATGCGTCCTTTGTACCAAACAATCCCGTGCTCGTCCTCGGAGAATCCTGGGGCCTTGCCTAGCTTCATCTTCTTCTTGATGCCTTCAATGCTTACGTGCCCACCTTGCGCCTTCTTGACTTCGTCCATCAGGGTTGGTTTGACTTCCAAATGATCCAGAAATCCAGGGGTGACCAATTCCAAACAGAATTGTTCGAGCTCCATAAACAGGGCTGGCTGCCTCTTTTGAATTATGGCATTCAGGGAGCAAGCCTTTCTGCTTAAGGCATCGGCCACCACGTTAGCCTTCCCGGGGTGGTATTGATCACTGAGGTCATAGTATTTGATGAGTTCCAACCATCTTCGTTGCCTCATGTTCAATTCCTTTTGGGTGAATATGTACTTCAGACTTTTGTGGTCTGTGTATATCTCACACCGTTTCCCTAGGAGGTAATGCCGCCATGTCTTCAAGGCATGAACCACTACGACTAGCTCAAGATCGTGAGTAGCGTAGTTCTCTTCATGAGGTTGTAGCTGCCTTGAGAGGTAAGCTATGACTCGGCCTTCTTGCATCAGAACGCTTCCCAATCCGGTTCGAGAGGCATCACAATATATCACGAACTCCTTGTGAATATCAGGTGTGCCAGAACTGGGGCGGTGGTCAATCTCTTCTTGAGCTCTTGGAAGCTCTCTTCGCATTTTGGCGTCCACTCGTACTTCTTGTCCTTCTTGAGGAGATGAGTCATTGGCCGGGCAATGCTAGAGAATCCTTCCACGAATTTGCGATAATAGCCCGCAAGTCCGAGGAAGCTTCTAACTTCCTTGATGGTCGTTGGAGATTGCCATTGGGTCACAGCTTCGATCTTCGCGGGATCAACTGACAATCCTTCTTCGGTCAAGACATCACCTAAGAATCCAACTTTATGCAGCCAGAACTCACACTTGCTGAATTTGGCGTATAGTTCGTGCTCCTGAAGCTTGTCTAGGACCATCCTCAAATGTTGCTCGTGTTCTTCCTCCGTCTTCGAGAAGACAAGAGTGTCATCGATGAAGACAACAACAAACTTGTCCAAATATTCCATGAAGACTTTATTCATGAGATACATGAAGTAAGCTGGGGCATTGGTTAACCCAAAGGACATGACCGTGCACTCATACATGCCATATCTGGTTACGAATGTCGTCTTCGGAATATCTTGGGGTGTGATCTTCAGCTGGTAGTACCCAGATCTGAGGTCGATCTTGGAGAACACCTTGGCTCCACTGAGCTGATCAAATAGATCTTCAATCTTGGGAAGTGGATACTTGTTCTTGATTGTAACCTCACTGAGGGAGCGATAGTCAATGCATAAGCGGATGGTACCGTCCCTCTTTGCCACAAGCAGAATAGGTGATCCCCAAGGGGAGGCACTTGGTCGGATAAATCCCTTCCTCAGCTGCTCTTCCAGTTGCTTCTTCAACTCGGCTAATTCTTCCGTCCCCATTCTATAAGGCTTCTTATAGATGGGTCCTGCCCCGGGCACGAGCTCGATGATGAACTGAATGTCACGGTCAAGGGGCATTCTCGGTAGTTCATCCGCAAAGACATCGGGATACTCGCATACTACCGGTACTTGCTCCAACCCAACTTCAGACAGATAGTTGACTTGAACGGCTTGAGCGGAAGAGGAGTTGGGAGCAAACTTTACTTCAACTCCTTGGTCATTGGTCACAGTGATAGTACGATTGGCACAGTCTAATAAGCCTTGGTGCTTATTGAGCCAATCCATCCCTAAGATCACATCCAAGCCTTGCGATCTTAGGATGATAAGGTCTTCTAGGAAGTCTACACCGTTAATGATAACACTGACTCCTTTACAGCCTATCTTGGCTCTCATCTCTGCTCCGGGGGTTTGTACCACCATGGGGTTATTCAGGGGTGTAGGGGTCATGCCACTTTTTAATGCAAATCTTTGAGTGACAAATGAATGCGTGGCTCCAGAATCAAACAAGACAGTTGCAGGTGCCGAGTTGACAAGGAACGTACCCAGCACGATGTCCGGGTCTTCCTGGGCTTCTCCAGCAGTGACATGATTCACACGCCCCTTCCCATAGTTAGGCGGGTTGCGAGGAGCTGGGTTCCTTGGTGGCATCCCGCGGCCTTGTCCTGGGTTCTGCGCATTGGGGCTCGGGGCATCAGGCTTCTTGTTGGGGCACACCCTTGAGATGTGTCCTGACTGACCACATCCAAAGCAAGTGACTTGGTTTGGATTATTGATCTTGTTGCCACCACTGTTATTGGGGTTGAATGCTGGCCTTGGGTTGGCATACTACTGAGGCTGATAGTTGGTGCGAGGTGCAGGAGTTCTTGGTTGCTGGTAGGTTGGCTTGACCGGGGCTGACTGCCACGGGCGAGGCTTCTGGTTGCTGGAACTTCCCTTGCTGACCATCTTGCGCTTGCGAGTGTCTTCCAGAGCATGCTGCTTGTCTTCAAGCATGAGTGCTTTGTTCACCAGGTCAGGGAAGGTTGGGCAGTCGCACACGACAAGCGAGTACTGCAGAGTCTGATTGAGGCCTTCCATGAAGCGCTCCCTTTTTGCAGCATCAGTGCTGACATCTTCAGGGGCATACCTTGACAGAACACTGGACTTCTGCATGTACTCCTTGATAGTGCCACTTCCTTGTTTCAGGGCTCGGAATTCACGCTTTTTGATAGCCATGATTCCGGAAGGAATATGGGCCTTGCAGAATTCTGCCTTGAAGTTGTCCCAAGTGATGTCTTGCCCAGCATGCATGACCTTCAATCCATCCCACCAAGCTCTAGCAGTCCCCCCGAGGTAGTGGGCTGCATAAGCCACCTTCTCGCGGTCTTCAGTGCATTCCACTAGTTCCAGCAAGTCCTCAATGGAGCGGACCCAGTCGTCTGCATCCAGGGGTTCAGCAGTCTCGATGAAAGTTGGTGGTGCATGCTTCTTGACCTCTGCCAACGTGGAACCTCCATTGCCATTCCCCGCCGGCTGGCGGTTGTTGGTGACAGCTTGAGCAATCAACTGAAGGGCTGCGGTGTTGGCTTGGCGCTCCTCTCGAAAAGCTTGGAGAAGCTGAGCCATGTCCATTTTCGGAGGAGGTGGTGGTGGTGGAGCTTGGTCGTTGGTTTGGTCGTGGTCGGCCTCTGATTGAGCGGATGCTCCGGCTTCAGGCTGCTGGGTAGAGGTACCAGTACGAGTTACAACAGGCATCCTGTTGGAGCGGTAAAAGGTCTCATGATTTGGAAGAGGGAAAGTAATAAAGGTGGGTGCCTAGTAAGGGGGTGGGTGTGACACTAATCAAATCATGCAAGGGCCGAAAGGGCCAAACACATTCATTAAAGTTCAAATGGGTGATGTAGTCGTTTACATATTCCCGGAGGGAGAATATGACATACATCCAAACACAACAGAAGCAACACTAGATGGCTTCATATGAACCATACAAGGACTCGACTGCGCATAGGGGTTACACGACCCATCCTACCGTAAGGGTCACGAACTAGCATATCCGAGTTGCGAATAATGCCTAAGTGGTGGAATACTCGCTCGCATATTCTGGCTCTTCTGGGTCTTCCTCCTTATCTTCATGTGTCTGGGCCCCCTTGTCACTTGAGGGTGTGGGGGCAGTGGAGGAGTTGGATACGATGGTGCTTTGTTGGTGGTGCAGGGAAAAGCTTGCGATATTCCCTTGCCGTCATACGGCGTCGCCGGGGTGGTTCTTCATCCTTGGAAGATACATCTCCTGAGGGCCTTCCGCCTCGGTACGCGATAGCGGACTGTCCGGGAGGCGCTCCTTCCTTCTTGATCCTATCTGTCTTCTCTTGTGCTCGACGAAGAAGTGCCTTGGTCTTGTGAAGTTCTTCTCGGAGCTTCATCGATTCCGAGGCCAAATCGTGTGCCAAGCTGTCAGCACATAGACTGAAGTAGGTCTAGAATCGAAGTGGGAGTCCTTCCTTCAGCGGAGGGGCTTGTGCGCTACTTTCATCTTCACCTTCCTTCTGGTAAGGCAAGAAGCGGGTTGTCATCTTGGCTGCCATTTCCGGAAGAAGCTCGCGGAGACGGGTTAGTGCCTTGAGTGCAGCAGCCTCGACAGCGAGAGGCAGTGTTGCCATCTGGTGTCCCTCGAAGAACCAATTTGTGGAAGGATCCTTTGCCTTCACGATAACTTCCACATGGTACTCCACCTCAGTGTCGCTAACCCAATGCTCAAGGTAGGTGAGGATGGGCGCTCGGTGGAACTGGCACTCCTGGAGCCTATCTTCGAGAAGCAAGGGAAACCTAGTGGTCAGGTGCTCTTCAGGTACAGTGGCCATCTACAAAGGGTGAATAGGAGAGGTTAATAAGCCGATGATATCTCAGGTTGGTAAGGTTTAGAAAAGAAGAGAGGTTCAGAAGGTTTTTGAAAAGGGGGTCTCATCTAACTAACGCCCATGCTAACTAAGGCTTCCTACAGTCAGGATCGCTCTGATACCAGCTCTGTGGGGACCCCGACTTAAGAGTCGAAATCTCCGAATGCACGTGTACAGTGACCCCAGAGATCAATGCTCACTGAACACACAGAAGCTGAATAACAAGAGTCTTACATCCATACATACCGTCTTACACAAATTATGGCCACTATGGCCAAGTCTTACATAGATAAAGCCTCAAGGGCTGAATAGCAAATAACTCGAATAGCGGAAGTCTTCGAAGATAAGTAGAACCCATGCCATCTGCCTTAACCCTACAGGCATTCTGATTGGGATAGCGTCCTAGTTCGCATGTTCGTCTCCATAGAATTCTTCTTCATATTCCTGCTCTTCCATGCCTGGCCAATTAAATAACCAGTGGCAAGCCAATGAGTACTTTGAATGTACTCGCAAGCACCCCATGATTTGGTTCAAGATAATAATGCAATTATACAGCAATGGGCAATCTAGCTACAAGCTAGAATAAATGTTCTACCATCAAGTATATGCATCGATAAATTCAGGTAACCTCGAGGATAGGTTACCGATATCAACATGAATAGGATTCAACTTAACGAGTCAAGTCACCACCTTGACTCAACACACACATATACTTTCACCGATATAGTAAAAATTATGGACATAGTTTAAGTAGCACCACCCAACTGTCCATGACCGTGGACACGGCTATTCGAATAGTTTTACACTCTGCAGAGGTTGCGCACTTTACCCACAAGATCTGGGAAGCTTTCGTGTCACCCACGATCCCGTAGTACCTCAAGTACTCGGGGGAAGCACCCGGTCATTATATTTCCTTAGACGACACTAACATAGGGTCCACTCGTTGGTGCACAGCCCTCGAGTACAAACAATAGATCATGGGACTTGCCCTATTTTCAATGTCACGCATACACGTAGGGACCAACGGTGTGTACGGTGCCCTGTCAAAACAGTCATGGTCGCCTATCCAGCACGACCCCGTCCCGGGAAAGACCTCAAGTCTCCCCCATCACTAGTAATGTGGGCACCATGCTAGTATCGGCCTAAGTAATCAATAATGCCCCGTACCATAAGGCGTAGAGTGGTTGCACATGTTTGGTTGGGACGGTAGTCACACATAAATCTAATCTATCGTTTCACCCACACAAGAATCTTTATTAGCACATCACTTCTTCCTCAAGTGATGAACATCACCCTCGGGCATTAGGGGCACCCGATGGGGTTTTCGAAAAGAATACAACCACGAAGGTCTCATGGCACAGATGCAACTCTAAGTATCACTACTAATCATTTGCATTGCATCTAAGCACATAGTAAGATCATGAGTAAAGCATGCATCATGTGGTGGTTCTCAACTAGGTCACCACCGTCACTCTTATCATCATGCATTTGGAAATAAATGGGTTCCGAAGAACACAAGGGTATCATGGTCAAAGGGTTGCTTGCCCGGATTGGCTTGGTCTTCAAAGTCTTCAAATCCTTCCCCTCCTTCTTCTTCAGCAACCTCGTCAAATACGGTATCTAATCGTCGCAATAAACAACGGGAAAATAAGACCACAATAAAACAGAAAAACCAAAGTGCTCAGAAAAATGTCAACTTATTTTTATTAAATACTAGAGGGAAAACTAAGATGGCCAGAATTCTTAGTTTGAGTTTTGGAGTGGCAGAATGGGGTACTTGAATATTTGAATAGAAGTTTTTAATGTTCAAATAGGAATTTAATTTTGAACAGAACAGAAAAGGTTCATGGATATGTGTGAAAGCGACACCATTAAATAGGCTGGATTTTTACAAGTTTTTTGGAACTTGAATTAATTCATTTGTATATATATTTAATTCTGTGGAATTATTTGAAAATCCACAAAAAAGAAAAAGGAAAAGGGCTCTGTGCCACTGGGCCAGATCGGACACAGTGCAGCAGGCCCAGGGCGAACAGCCCACTGCACGGGCGCCAGCGAGCGCGCCAGGGTTTTTAGACCTGACGGGCGGGGCCCGGCGTCAGTGAGAGGAGAGGGGAGCGAGGGCGAGGGGAGGCTGACAGGCGGGGCCCGCCTATCATCCCTAACCCTCCGGCAGAGAGCCGGCGAGCTCACCGGCGACGTTCCCGGGCACGGCGGGGCGAGCTAAGGGCGGGAATGGATTCAGCGGAGTGTCGCCGATCTGGTGGAGGTGGTGCGGGTCGCCGGAGTGGCCTGGGTCGCCGACGGCGAGGTCACGCGGCGGAGGAGCTTCGGGCGGATGCTGCTCCGGTCGATTCCGACAGCCGCAGAGAGGGGAAAGAGGGGGAAACGCGTCAGTGTGGTGTTGTGGTGCTAGATCGAGTGAGAGAAGAGGCTGGGGCGGCCTGTACCGAGCAGGCGACGGGGAGCCGCCGCGGTGTAACTCGATCTCGAGCTCGGGCTGGTCTGGAGTGGGGCGAGTGGCTCTGGGGGGAGATTGAGAGAGGGAGAGTGCGACTGGTGAGAAGAGGAGGGGCTCGGGGGGTCTATTTATAGGCGGACGACGAGGTGCCGTGGACCTGTGTGCCGGCGAGCCTCTGCTCGTTGCCACAGGGCACGGGAGGCGTTGGGGAAGCGTCTGCGGGGTTGCTGGACGAGGTCCAGGGCAGAGGAGAGGAAGAGCGGGAGCGGGGGAAGCTTCTGGAGCTGCGCACGTGCGAGGCCGACGACTGGAGCTCGCGGGCGGCCGGCGCGCGTGTGAGGGCGTCCACTGGAGGGAGAAGGAGGAGGGGAACAGCGCCGTGGAACGTTGCGGACGCCGAGTCGCATTGAACGGCGCGAGTGGGAAGCACGAGGTTGTCGGGGCTGGCTGATTGGCCAAGGCTACAGTGCGGGCGTGCACTGTAGCGCGCTCTGGAGTGTGCCTTCTGCATGCCACGGCATGCCGTTGGCTAGCTGGGCGCGTCCGCCATGTCTGGGGGGTCCATCATGAAGTAAAAAATCTGGATGTGGCCTTGGATGCCTTGGTTGTCCAGTGGGATAGGAGGGAAGCTGAGAGAAGATAAGAACTGGGGTGTCCAGCAAGGTAAATTGGGGTTTTCACCCTTCAATCATTGAACTCTGGCCATGGGGAAGTTACTGGAGGTAGAAGGTGACTAGGTGAGGCTGTGGTAGAAAGTTGAATCAAGGGTAAATAGTAAAAGAGGCCAAAACAGTGGTTTTGGTAAAATGGCAGAAGGTGTTTGATTATGTTTTGGGCAACCAAATGATCTCTACTAGCCATGACACTTAACAGGATTAAATGGCATATGGAAATAGGGTGTTTCACCAAGTTTGGGCTTGTTTGAAGAACCTTGCCAATGTAACTTTGGTGAACCCTAGAAATCAACAGAAATGGTTTCACCATGTTTAAGTCAAGCTAATCATCTCCCCTTCATGCACCACTTGGTGTAGTGTCATCATTTGGGGTTATGATCATGCCCACAAAGTTGAAGCCCCATGTAAAAAGTTGGTAATGTAAAGTTGTTCAAATTTGAATTTGAACAAAAATGGTTTTGGGGTACTCTGATCAAGTTACCCTTCTCCAAAGCTTGTGCCATTTGGTCTAGATGCCTTATTATACCATTCTAGCATGTGCACCAAGTTTGAGAGCATTTGGACAAATTGGGCAATATAAAGTTGCTCAAACTTCAGATATGGACATAATGGTTTTCAAGGGGTTTGATGATGTTTTGTTGCTTCCCAAGGCATGGGGCTTGGCAAGATCATCAAATATGTCATATATGACATGATAGAATTTCCCTGGATTTTTTAGTGAATATTTCCTTTGTAAATATTTCAAAAGCTTGAAATATCCAGAAAAGGTTTTTAAGGGATTAGCCCAATATTTTGGACATGACCAAGTGTTGAAACTCTTATATATGGACAATATGTGTCCTATGAGTCTCCCTGAAGTTTGGCAAATATTTTTGAAATACTTAAATAATTTTTCCCTATTAAAGACCATTTCTGGCCTTAAGAAAAAGCCTTTAAATAAAATAGGAAAATAACTTTTAAAATTATACTTTTGTGGTTTCTGGGAGTCCTATGACTACTAGGTCTCAAATATACTTTTTGAAATAATTTTCTCACCCTAAATCAAGCACTTGCAGTGCAAACCTCAATTCAGGGGTATTTGGAATACTAATTTTTGAAAATACTTTTTTGCCAAATTAATTTTATAAGAAAATACTATACTGCTATAAACACTTGGTATGATCATTGGGCAGAAGTTTTGGGTAAAGGGATGAATTCTACAAGAGGGAATAGTTGACTTAATTGAGCACTTGAAAAACACAGGAAGAAAAACTCAATTCCAAATAAAAGAAAAATGATGCCAAAAAGTTTTGCTGGTCCAAATTTTCATGCTTTACAGATGCAAATGACATGTTACAAAATGCAGGGTGTGACACCCTCGAAAACTATTGCGATCCCCTATACTTGTGGGTTATCAAGCACCTGCCCGCCGCTCTGACCTCCTCCTCGTCCGTGTCGCCGCCACTCCGGCCTCCTCATCTACGCCGCCACCTTGGACCTCACGCCCAGTAGCTAGCGTCCCCTTCTGCCTCCCTTCAGGTACTGGCCGACCATCCCCCACCTCCCCCTCACTTTATCATTTAGGTTTTCTTTTGTTATAAAATGAAACTAGGTTTTTAATTTAGGGTTCTATTAGGTAGGCAGTAGGAATCAATTTAGCAATAAACAAAAAAAGTAGCAAATGTTTAGTGAGGTCATTTTGCAAAGGTTTTTGGCTTTTGAAAAGACGACTATTTTGCAATGTTTAGTAAGGTCATTTCACGATGTGTACTTGCTATATATATGTGCTCCTGTGAAGCTCATATGTCATTGATGTTATATGATATATGTCATTGATGTTATATGATTTTGCAATGTTGGTTGAATGTCGAAGAATATCCGAGTGGCCTATGTTTTGCCGGAATGTTGATTAATTTCCGTTCTGGAAAATTTCGGGCGCTCCCTATGTCCACTTATTAGCAAAGGTCATGCCAAAAATTTCCGTGATTTTTGCCATGACTTGTGCTAGAAACTAGGGTATATGGAGTATCTAGGATTTGCCGGAAGGGGAATGAATCAACATTCCGACCAAATATATATAGGCCCCTTTTTCTCTTCATTATATCTTTTATTTACAATTGTTGAATAGGAAACATGTCTACCTATGCCGAAGCCGGGGGTTCTGCTCACCTCATAGTAGACCCCATCGAGGCAGCAAATCATAATTTTGATTAACTGGACGAACACCAGATGGGGTTTCATTGTGGCGGCAGTGCCACCAACCCTGACACCGACGCCGACACTAGAACCGGCACTGGCACATACACCACCCCCAAGACTGGCAACGATGCTATCGTAGCCGGTAAAGCACCGAAGAAGAAGAGGTCACAAAAACCAAATGAGCTCGGCATCGGACAAATTTTGGTCACGGAGTTGCACCCCAAGAAATTAGTGCCCATGGCGCGGGAGGAAGCGCGCTTGTGCTGGGGCAACCAACTAGGATGTATCCTCAGGGAAACCGCCAACATCAATGACGTTCTATTGAAGAAGATACCACATATGGAGGACATGCTCCTAAAGAAGTTGCACAATAGGTTGCCGTTCCCCGGCCGGGATGAAAGCAAATTTAAAGACCCGTGGGACGACATCGCCATGACAAAGACAAATAACAAGGCGATGGCGACGTTCACCAACGACTTGTCCTCCTGTAAAGTATGGGTGAAAAAAGCGATTGCGAAGAATGAACCGTGGTCCAAGATTCATGCTGATAATCCGTCAATAACGAAAGAGGACTTTGAAAAATTGTGGTAAAAGAGAAGTCAAGGCAAGGTCTGAGAAAATGAAGGCGCTCCAGGACTAGAACACGCCTCCCCACCACATTGGAAGCCATGGTTATTAGGGGAATAGGCACGTATGGGCCAAGGAGGACGCCAAACATGAATGTCATGGAATCCCAGACCCCTTGGCGGAGTTCACTGACCCATTGGAGCATGAGTGGATTAGGGCTCGGTACAAGTGAGACAAAATCAAAAAGATCTTTTACAAGGACACGGACACGAGGGAGTTCATGAGACTTCTGGTAATTGTTATATTAACACATTATCATATTAGCTTCCAATCAGTTCGACTACAAGTTCTGTCACATTACTAAACCATCCCTGTTCCTTTTTCATAAAGAGCAGCACCAAAAGGCAGCCGAAAGAGACCAGTCGTCATAGTCGTCGGCGAGGCCCAAGTGGAACACCCCATTCAACCAGACCCTGAACATATCGAAAAAGGTCCTGGTGGACAAGTCGCCGTCCTATGGACGTGTGCATGGCGTCGGACATTGCACCTCGTGGAAGACGTGCTACCGCGAGGAGCCAGAGGAAAGAAGGAAGAGACGGTCAGTCTTCACTCAGCAGACCATCGACGAGAAGATCGCGATTGCGGTCAATAGGACCAAAGCTGAGACCAAATAAGAGTTGCACGGGGCCGTCAATGCAGCGGTCACTGACGTGGTGGTCAGCTTGATTCCGGCACTTTTCAATTTCACGAAGAACAATCCAAATGCACAGCCGGAGGACATTCCCCTTCCTAGCTTTATCGGGAGCAATTCGGCGAACACCACAACACGAGCACCTGCTCAAGGAACCGCAAAAGGTCCCACTCCTGTTCATAGCAGCCCGATCTCCGTCTCTTGCATGCTCGGCGGGCCTTCAATGCTGGCTGAGCTCAACGCCCTCATGGTAATTACGTGTCATACCCTTTTCACGAGCATGTCTATAGTCTTCCGTTTTAGTTGACTTTCGGATATTTGATGTCGTAGACATGTCTTCTTCATAGGCCGTCGATACCCCGTCCACACTACTGTACGAGATCAAGTGCCAGAAGGTGGCCGTGGGAAAGGCAACGATCGTGAAGCCGAAGGACCGCATGTTCCACAACCGAGAGATGCCCGATGACGAATTCAAGGTTAACGTGGCTAGTGTCTTAGCGGGCTTCAAGGAATTGCCTCCACCAGTACTAGCTGATTACGATGAGACCCCGCCCCCCCCCAGGATTGGCGCATGCAAGAGCTGGTTCTTGCCTTGGACGAAGTCTCTTCTTTGCCTCGAGGCGCCCAGTATCACGCCAATGCCACCTTCTCAAGAAGGTATGAACACCACCCCACCTACTAAATTACCTGCACCTGTCGTGGCGGGTGATAGTGAACAACGCGAGGGAGAGCCTCCATTAGTGCTAGATCATGTCGCCCCCGCTGTCGAAGAAGCAAATGTTGATGATGACATGGAGGATGATGATGATGACCTAGACAAGTATTTCAATACCACGTTGATGGAAGGTTGATGGCTCAGGACGATGAAGACTCGGGCTATGAGCATGGAGATGATGACTTGATGCTTCCTGATTTTCCGGAGCCAGAGCATCCTAAGGCGGAATGCAAAAAGTCTCTCTTCAAGCAATCCTCGTAGGAGACGCCTCTAGATGCCGCTTGTACCCAGCAACCCCCTAAGGCCCATCCAATAATTAGCCTAACGACACTTGGGGTGGTGGTTAGGGAAGGTATGGTGGGCTCACTACCGCCACCCACAAAGAAGCAAAGGAGGAGACCGGACAGGAATGGACCTAAAGGTGCCAGAGCTGCTTCAAGCAGCCAACCGCCTTTGAAGCCCTGGGTGGTTGAAAGAATACCTGTCGAAGGTAAGAATCGTTTCCATGTCGTTGGCGAGCCGATCCTACCTGCGAAAGTGCTAGATCACATACTGAACAATGATTTAAGGAGACTCCATGAAGATGTGCTGGCTAGAGAGAAAAGCCTTCTGATCGCGGAAAAACCAGGATACCCACCTTACACGGCTCAGGTGTTGGGTGGGAAGTTGTACGTCGACACCTGGCCCACGAATCAGTATATCTTGTGATTTGACAACATCTTCGACATGTTCCACATGACCAAGCTGGATTTCCAGTTCATCCGCATTTATGCGTTATATCTCAACTACTTCATCACGATCGAGAACATACAATATATCTGCGTCGCGGACCCGTTCTAAATACACGAGAGCTTCTTGGCAGTTTGCAAAGAGCACCGTAACTATGCGAGCAAGTACCTCGGTGAATTCATGATCGCTAATAAGGACATGGAAGCGATTCTCCTGCCTTATCATCCCACATAATTCATCCGTGCATATCCTTTCGTAAGTGTTAATCCTTCCTTTGCAAGCATGGAGGCTAATTTGAGGTGTACTTAATTTGCGCAGCGGGGGCGGCGCCGTGCTCATCGTTCTGTAGCTGGAATACTCCCATGCTATGAACTTGGACTCATCGAATAACATCAAGAAAAAGGATTACACACACGTAAAGAGTGTTCTCGGTAGTTCCCTGTTTACCTTCAGCCTGTCTAGTGGATATATAAAGGTGAAAAGGCACAGGAAGAACGGGCTGGTTTTCCGCCATAAGACCGACTTCTGCTGCATCCAGCAACCGCACACGAGTCAGGCTGATGGATTCTACCTCATGCGTCACCTGCTCGAGTACGGAAGGGATAATCAATGCCTTCCCATGTCACCTACTACCGAAGATGCCGAGATTGTTAGCTGGGCTACAAGCATAGGAAATACACCGGATCATCGAATCCGAGCTGAGTTTTAGCATATCCAGTGTGAACTTTCCCAAATGATGATGAAGAAGGTCCTCAAACCAATAGGGGTGTTCTACCATGGGCCAACAATGACGCAAGATGATGTACGAGCATTGTTACTCGCTCAGCGCCTGGACATTAAGCCTTTCGTGAAGCTCGGGTACTTCCTCCCTGACTATGAAGATTGGACTACGGAGATGGAGGACTGATCGCTCTAGTTAATTAGTTTTGGTATGAGGAACTTCTTCACTTATGTTTACTATAAGTTGCTTGTATTTTGCTAATTATGCCTCTTTGTTTTCTTAACTACATTATGTTGCATATTATCGTTCAATTAATCAACTGTCGATGCAGGTACATAGATCAGAGATGGCGAAAGACTGCTACGTCGTGTTCGTTGGGTGGGTTCCAGGAGTCTACGACAATTGGCCAGACGCTCAGGCCCAGGTGGACAAGTACCCGGGTGCTAGCCAAAGAGGGTTCTATAGCAAAGCCGAAGCGGAAAGTAGTTACTTGAGGTGGACACTCCGACATGAGCGGGGGCGGGACCACCAGTGCCTCAAGTACTACATAGTCATGCTCTTGCTCATGTTGATCGATCTTCTCCTCTACATCATGGTTTAGATAGAGATGATGAAACTTGTGTGTGGTCCATGACCATGCATTTTCACTTATTCGAGACATGACATGACCACTCTTGTGTATCTCTATTTTCAAGATGTGATGATATTTGTGTTGAATGATGATGATGGTATGACGAGAGTATTGTATGTCTATGATATGATGAGAATAGTGTATGTTTAGTACGATCTTATGAAAGTATTGTATAGAGCATGTATAAATACATCACAAATACGTAGAGGGGGTATAAATCTGTGAAAGCAGGAATACTAGCAGTAGCGCTGGAAAGCATCTAATAGCAGCACTGGGTTAGTAGCAGCACTTTGTTTGTTCAAGCGCTATCGATTGTTCCCCCGCTACCCATACAAGCGCTACTGCTACGACTTAGCTGTAGCGCGCTAGCAGTAGCACTGGACCCAGTGCTACTGCTATGCATATTTGAAACGCTACCACTAGGGTATTCCCTAGTAGTGGGGACGCTGGTGGTGCCCTGGTGACCGTGGCCCTCCGCCGGGGGGAAGGCATCGTTGGCGCCTACCCCGACAGGGGCATACCTCCGAGTGGAGTGCGCCACCGCTGAGGCGGCACATTGCCCCGTGTTGTGCGGGTGAGGGCCTGGCGTCGGGCCTTCCCCATGCAGCCCCCATTGTGTTGCCTCTACCTGCAACGGGGTCTCCATCCAGAGGTCCATGGTCGTTGCCACAGCTTGGTTCACTTGCGGTCCATGGTTAGCGTAATCATGTCCCTGAGATATTGGCTGTACCAGGTGGCTGCCATTGATGAAGACATCGATGAAGCCCCAAGGTGGCTCGCGGAGGGCCTCGGGCTCGCTCGACCTCACCACCCAAGCTGGCGGGGGGAACAGTTGAGGGATTCTTGGCGAATATGGTGGGTCTGCCGCTAGGGACGTGATGGCATCTGTGGCTCCTGTCCTCGAGTCGTTGCCTGGCCACCCGACATTACTGTCTTCTCGGCTTGGCGCCAAGTCATGATGGTCGCGCGGCTACGCCCCGGTGCGGCTCCAAGAGGTGCCGCCTGAGCTTGCCTCGCCCGTGGGCATCGCATCCCTTGCCAGACGATCGGTGCCATGCCTCAGGTTAGCACCCCGAAGTCCTCCAGGCTCCTCGAGGAGAGGTGCGCTAGCGCCGTGGAGGTCGGTGCACACCCCTGGCGCCGCTCATGACGTGGGTAGGATGTAGAATGGTGCAGCACCTCTACATGTTGCATCGGCCAACTCCGCGACCCGCTCCAGCAGGGTGTCATGGCTGTCTTCCACCAGCCTACACCGTAGGAGCTCTCGCGCAACAATAAGTGTGGCACGTATATTCCCCTGCTCCCAGCGTGTGTGTGGTGCCGTCACTGCGGTGTAGCTCAAAAATCGCCTGGTCGAGCGGTTGCAGCGTAGGGTGGAAGCGAGCGGCGGCGGCCCACGGCTGGCGGCATTTGGCGGTGCATGAGCCGCGCAGAGTGCGGAGTTGAGGTCCTCCTCGATGAAGTGCATCGCCTGAGCAGGCCAAGAGGCCCATGGCTCAGTGTGAACCTGTGGGGTGTCAGCCATGTAGGTGATGGACCATTAACGAGCCGACCAGGAGAAGAGAGACTCTGACGCACTCCCTACCTAGCATGCCAAATGTCGGATTCCGGGCTCCGCAAAACCCTTATTAAGTTCGATCACTGGGTGCGTGCTAAGAACTCAACTTCCCCTATCTGCCTACTCACCGTCTCCATGAACTAGCTCGACGAACAAGAAGCAAAGAGACACGAGGCAATTTACCTAGGTTCATGCCATCTAGCGATGAGTGGCCCTACTCCTACAATGTGGTGGATTGCCTCAAGGTGGGTTGAGGAAGAACTAGTACAGTTGTTGAACAATGTCAGGAGGTGTGTTCTTGGGTGTATGGGTGGGAGGTTTGAATGATCTGTCTCCCCTATGGTGGTGGCTAAGCTATATTTGTAGGGGCCTTGGTCCTCTTTCCCCGAAATTTTATCGGGAAGGGATCCCATAACGGCCAAATTTGAAGGCAGACAACTAGTACATCTTATCCTGACGAAAGGTGGCCTTTGCCTGCGAAGCTTCTGATCCTAACGCCACGGTGGGCTTGGTGATGACCTCCGTCCTCCCGTCCTGGCGATCCTAGCCTTGTTGCACGGAAATGGAAACATTTGGCTGATTCCTTGGGACTCCGCGCCCGCGCTTGCCTCTTTAGCACAATAGAGAAAACTTGCTGTCCTACACCCGCCGCCGCCCGCCTGGCATTGGTTGTCCTGGCTTGCATCATCCAAACCTCATGATGTGGGTGCTTGCATAGAGATCTCCGCTCCTCGAGAGCCAGCCTAGTGAGACTGCTCCTTCCAGAGGTCTTGGTATCATCCGCCTCGTGAGGCATGGCCCCTCACGAAGGACTTGAGTGTCGATGCTAAAGATGGGCCGTACCAGGCCGATGAAGGATCCGCGTCATGGGCTGCAGGCAGGCATGTCTGGGTACCCTGGTTCCCAGAACGCCGACAAGTACCAAGATTGGGATGACATATTTGAGATAAGTATCACTGGGTGATAACTTATTTAGATGCAGACATGTCCCCAAAAGGATTAAATAATATGTGCAATAGAATTTCAAATACTTTTCTCTCCTACACTTAGATTTCATCTCCCCCTGTATCCAGCATTGGATAATGAGAGTAGGTAGGGTGATATAAAATCAGAGCAAAACTTTACATATCAAGCTGAGAAAGAAAACAATCAACTTGACTTATCAACATGTTTCTCCCCTCTTAGAAACATGTAGGTTCTCCCCTCTTTTAGAATGCATCTCTATTCCTTAGGATATGCCTTTTGATATGGAATAGATTTGGAATTCGCTTTGATGTGCATCGCTCTCCTCCTTTGACATCAATTTCCAAGAAGGGTTGATTTCAAGGTTATGAGTCAGGTGGGTGTGGTCCTGGAGAGGCGCAATTAGCTGCTATGTTAATTTGGATGCAGACATAGGGAAAGAATCATTGAGTGGAGCTGGAAAAGAGATGAAGACAAAAAGTTTGATTAAATATTCTTTAGGTGGTGGAATCAGTGACGCCGAGTTGTACCGATCGGTGTGTCCCAGATTAGGACAACACAAAGAGGCCACATCGATGAGTACAAAGTAGTCCATTTCGAAAGAATTCAAATAATATTTGCAATGAGTTGAATATAAACTAACTAAAGAAAAAGAACACAAAAAGAAAGAGGTCTAGATGAAGTTTTTTTTGTTAAATGAAACATTGAAGCAAGAGAGAAGCAAATTATGGAAATATTAGAAAAACTTCATCTAGAAGGGGGTCGGTTAATAGGTCAACTATGTTAGGGTATGTTGACTTAGGAGTCAAGTGAGATCACTTGATCCTTGGTCATACTCATCGTTAAGCTCAAAATGGGGTTGCCATTTCTCAGTAAAGCATTTCAATGCATTCACATCTTGTTGAGTTTCTTTGACTTATTTCTTTGAGTAAAGCTTCTCTAAGATGTGAGAACTTACATTGGGTCTTGGTGAGTTCCACCATATAGTTGAACTTGAGGTAGATGCTCATGGAGTGGAAATTGGAGCAATCCTTTCACTTGTAGTTCATCTTCCTAGACAGGTTAGTTTTGCAAGGAACAACATATGTATCCCATTTGACAAGAGCGAACCATAGAGTCATATAGTGTCAGAGGATATGTTTAATTGACTTGTTCCTTGAGCACACGAAAGGCATATATACTTGGTTCAATCTCATTTCCTCAAGATATGAATGTTGAGAGCAAGCTTTATGAAGAGTACATGTCCAAGTACCTATAAGGGTTAGATGAAATACAAGGGAGCAATGTATCCAAGATATGAAATGATCATCATATGAGAGATATCAAGGATTAATCATAATAGCTCATGTCCTTGCATGCATCCAAGTGAGCGTCTAGTTCACAGTGGAAGCATCAATGACATTCAAGTAACAACATACTTTTTTGTCAGAGGCTCGATGAAGATATCTGTTAATTGTTTTTTGGTACGAACATGCTTGAGGTCAATGTCACCATTGGCAACATGATCTCAAATGAAATTGTGACAAACCTCAATAAGCTTAGTTCGAGAATGTTGCATGGGATTGTGTGCAGTCTTAATAGCACTATCATTGTCAATACTAATGGAACATGCATGTTTCATAAGTACCCCGTAATCTTTAAAAGTTTGTGTCATCCATAGTAATTGAGCACAACATGATCCCGTGGCAATGTATTCCGTTTCGGTGGTGGATGGAGATAACAAATTTTGTTTCTTGGAAGACCAAGACATGAGAGATCTACCAAGAAATTGACATGTAACCAAAGTGGATTTTCTTTCAACCTTGTCTCCCACACAGTCTGAATCAGAATAGCCAAAAAGTTTGAAAGAAGATCCTTTGGGATAACAAATGCCAAAGTTTGGTGTATGTATTAAGTATCTCATGATCCTCTTCATGGCCTAAAGATGACATTCTTTTGGTGCCACTTGAAATCTTGCACACATGCACATACTTAGCATGTGTCGCAGTTGGGGATCCGTTGTCACAAAACGATTCGAACACAGGGGCGTGCAAGAAGGAGTCGTTCTCTCTCTCTCTCTCTCTCTCTCTCTCTCTCTCTCTCTCTCTCTCATCCCATCAATGCCTGGCCATGGCCACGGTCCGCCATGCTAGAATAGAGCTCATTGGGGCAAATGGAGACGATGGTTTACGCAGGTTCCGGCCACCTTGCAGTGTTATACCCTACTCCTTGCTTGGTGGTTGGATTGCCTCACGAGTAGGATGAAGATGAACTGGAACAAGTGTGTGGTGCCCCGGAAGGGCTCAAGATTTGATCTCCCCCTGCATTGGGGTCTAGCCTATACTTAACAGGCCGCATGCCTCTTCCCCCGGAACAAGGTGGGAAGGGTTGCCACAACGGCCAAATTTGAAGGAGGGCAACAATACATCTTATCCTGACTAAAGGTGGTCAGTGCCCGCAAAGCTTCTGATCGATGACGCGCAGGTGGGCTCGGCGATGACCTCCGTCCTACGGAGCTCGTGGTCTTGGTCTAGTTTCACTGGAATGGAAACCTTTGGGGGATTTCTCGGGAACCCGCGTATGTCATGGCCTCCTTAGCACTAAAGAGGAATATGTCCTCGCCGGCACCCGCCTGGCCTTGGTCGTCATGGCTCACATCACCAGGGGCCTCTTGAGGCCGGGTGCTGCATTGATATGTCTGCTCCTCTAGAGTCAGCCTCGGGATGCCGCTCCTTAGCATGTCTTGATGTCATCTGCCTCACGAGACAGGGGCCCTCACGTGGGTCTTGTCCGCAGGATCTTGACGCTAGGCCACGCCGGGCCGTTGGTGGGTCATGCTTTGGGCTGCAGGCCGACGGGTCTGGGTACCCCCAGTCCCAGAACACCGACAACATGATGTGAAGATGGGAGGCACACAGGTATAACAACAAACCAATCATGGGTCGACAAACCTTTTGATCAACAAGTTTCCCATCCCTTGTCAAGTCAATATGTCCGGTGGTATGCATGGGAGTTTTCATACCTTTGTTTTCTTGCATGTTGAACTTTTTGAATAGATCTGTGGGGACCCCGACTTAGAAGTCGAGATCACCGAATGCACGGGTACAGTGATCCCAGAGATCAATGCTCACTGAACACACGGAAGCTGAAATAACAAGAGTCTTACATCCATACAAATAGTCTTACACGAATTAAGGCCATTATGGCCAAGTCTTACATAGATAGAGCCTCACGGGCTGAATAACAAATAACTCAAATAGCGGAAGTCTTTGATAACGGGTAGAACCCATGCCATCTGCCTTAACCCTACAGGCATTCTGACTGGGATAGCGTCCTAGTTCGCATGTTCGTCTCCAAAGAATTCTTCCTCATATTCCTGTTCTTCCATGCCTGGCCAATTAAATAACCCGTGGCAAGCCAATGAGTACTTTGAATGTACTCGCAAGCAACCCATGATGTGGTTCAAAGTAACAATGCAACTGAACGGTAATGAACAATCTAGCAAGGGCTAGAACAAACATTCTACTATCAAGTTTATGCATCAATAACCTCGCGTAACCTCGAAGACAGGCCACCGATATCAACATGAATAAGATTCAACTCATCGAGTCAAGTCACCACCTTGACTCACATATACACGCATGGTTTCACAAACATTGGACGTAGCCCAAGAGCGGTTACCCAACTGTCCATGATCGTGGACACGGCTATTAGAATAGTTTGACACTCTGCAGAGGTTGTACACTTTACCCACAAGATCCGGGGAACTTCCGTGTCATCCACGACCCGCGATACCTCAAGTACCCGGGGTAAGCACCCGGTCATTATCTTTCCTTAGACGACACTAACATAGAGTCCACTCATTGGTACACGGCCCTCGGGTACAAACAATAGATCACGGGACTTGCCCTAATTTCAATGTCACGCGTACCCGAAGGGACCAACGGTGTGTCCGGTGCCCTGTGAAAACAGTCATGGTCGTCTATCCAAGCACGACCCCATCCCGGGAAAGTCCTCAAGTCTTCCCGTCACTAGTAATGCGGGCACCATGCTAGTATCGACCTAAGTAATCAATAAAGCCCCGTCCCATAAGGGGTAGTGTGGTTGCACATGTAAGGTTGGAATAACGGTCGCAACTTAAACCAATCCGTTTGAAAAACACACACACTTGCCTCGGTACACCACTTCGTCATCAAGTGGTCACCCAACTCATCATCTCCCTCGGGCATGAATGGCACCCGACGGGGTTTTATGCAAAGACTTTAACCACGAGGGTTCATGTCACACATGCATCACTATTCATTACTACTAACCATATGCATGTCATCTAGCACATAGCAAGATCAAGATCAAGGCATGCATCATGTGGTGGAATCAACTAGGTCACTATCGTAACCCTAACATCATGCATCGGAAACAAACGGGTTCCGAAGAACAAGTGTATCATGGTCAAAGGGCTGCTTGCCTGTATTGGCTTGGTCTTAAAAGTCTTCAAATCCTTCTCCTTCTTCTTCCACAGCAACTTCGTCAAATACGGGATCTATACGTCGCATAATAACCACGGGAAAATAAGACCACAAATAAAACAGAAAAATCAAAGTGCTCAGAAAAATGTCAACTTATTTTTGTTAAATACTAGAGGGATTTCTAAGATGGGGAAAAATCTTAGTTGGAGTTTTGGAGTAACAGAATGGAACCTATTGATTATTAAACATGAGTTTTACTGCCCAAATTTAAATATAAATTTGAACAGTACAGAAAAGTTTCATAGATGTGAGTGAAAGTGGTACCATTAAATAGGTTGGAATATTACAAGATTTTAGGAGTTGGAATTATTTTATTTGGACCATTATTCTTTTCTGTAGAAATGTTTGAATTAATACAGAAAAGAAAAAGGAGAAAAAGACCTGTGCAAGTGGGCCAGAGAGGACACAGTGCACGGCCCAGGGCAGTCCAGCCCAGCCGCACGGGTGCCTGCGCGCGCACGTCAGGTTTTTGAACCTGACGGGCGGGGCCCGTGGGTCAATGGCAGAGAGGAGGGGGAGAGAGGTGTGGGGATGACAGGCGGGGCCCGCCTGTCATCTCCAACCTTGCGGCCACGGCGACGGCGAGCTCACCGGCGAGGTTTCCGGCCACGGCGACGGCAACGGAGGGCAGGAACGTGACCAACGTCGAGTGGCGGTTGTAGGGGTGGTGGTATGGCACGCCGGGGAGGTCAGGTTCGCCGGCGGCGAGGTGGGACGGCGGAGGAGCTACGGGAGGTCGCCACTCCGGCCGTTTCCAGCTGCCACAGAGAGGGGAAACAGGGGGAAAAGAGTCAGTGGAGCACGGCGGTTCCGAATCGGGCAAAAGGAAGGGTAGGGGAGGCCCGTACTGCGAGATCACCGGCGGCCCGACGCGGCGGAGCTCCGGTCGATCCCGAGTACTAGGGCTACCTGGGGAGGAACTGGTGGTGTTGGGGTGTTGCTGGGGATGAGGAGGAGCTGCTGGTGCCGTTGGAGAGGCTCGGGAGGGGCTTATATAACTGCGCCCACGGTCCACCATGGACTCGTGCGCCGGCGAGGTTGCAGGCGAGGCTAGGAGAGGTTCTGGTGCCTGTGATCAAGCCGGGGAGGATCGTGGACTTGTTCCACGTCCAGCTGAGGTGAGAAGAGGAGCGGGGGAGCTTCTGGAGCGTGCGCGCGTGCGAGGCAGAAGAGTGGCCGTTGCGGGTGGCCAGCGCGCGTGCGACGGCGGCCACTGGAGGGCGCAGGAGGAGGGGGGACAGCGCCGGGGTGGTTGCGGACGTCGAGGGGCCTCGACTAGCGCAAGGGAGTGGCCCGAGGCTGTCGGGGAAGGCTGATTGGCTGGAGCTACAGTTTGTGTCCGCACTGTTGCGTGCTCCAGAGCGCGCGTATGGCTGGCACCACCATGCCCTCGCCGCTCCGGTCAAAACCAACGTGCCCAAGAGTGTCTAGAAGGTCAGGGGAGGAGTAAAGAAATTGCCTACGGCCTTGGATGCCCTGGAGATGCTGAGAGAGAAAGGGGATGCTGGTGACTTGGTGAAAACTTGCTGTCCAGAAAGGTAAACTTGGGTTCTTACCCCTCAATCATGGAGCTGGGGTGCTGGGGAAGTTACTGGGGGTAGCTAGTAACTCAATGATCATGTGGTAAAAAGTTGAGGCCATGGAGAAGAGTAAAAGTGATCAGGACGAGGGTTTTAGTAAATCTGCAGAAGGTGTTTGATCAGTGTTTGGTCAAGCAAATGACTTCCACTTGACATGGTACTTAACAGGATGGAAAGACATGAGAAAATAGGGTGCTTCACCAAATTTGGGCTCATTTGAAGAAACTAGCCAATGTAACTTTGGTGAACCCTAGAAAACAACAGAAACAGCTTCATCTTGTTTGAGTCAAGCTAATCATCTCCCCTTGAAGCACTACTTGGTGTAGCATCATCATTTGGGGTATTGATCATGCCCACAAAGTTTGAAGCTCCAGATAAAAAGTTGGTAACGTAAAGTGGTTCAAATTTGCATTTGAACAGAAAGGGTTTTGAGGTGATCTGATCCAGTTGCTCTATTCCAAATCTTGTGCCATTTGGTCTAGATGCCTTATTAGGCCATTCTAGCATGTGCACCAAATTTGAGAGCAGTTGGACAAGCTTGGCAATGTAAAGTTGCTCAAACTTCAAATATGGACAGAATGGTTATGAAGGGGATTGAGGATGTTTTCTTGCTTCCCAAGGCATTGGACTTGGCAAGATCATCAAATATGTCATATATGACATGATAGAATTTCCCTGGAATTTTTGGAGAAAGTTTCCTTTGTAAATATTTCAAAAGCTTGAAATATCCAGAATGGGTTTTAGAGGGTTTAGCCCATTATTTTGAACATGACCAAGTGTTGAAACTCTTATATATGGACAATATATGTCCTCTTAGTCTCCCTGAATTTTGTCAAATATTTTTGAAATAGTTAAACAATTTTCTCCTATTAAAGACCATTTCTGGCCTCAAGAAAAAGCTTTTAAATAAAATAGGAAAATAACTTTTCAAATTATACCTTTGTGGTTTCTGGGAGTCCTATGACTACTAGGTCTCAAATAAACCTTTTGAAATAATTTTCTCACCCTAAATCAAGTACTTGCAGTGCAAATCTCAATTCAGGGGTTTTTGGAAAACTAAATTTATAAAATACTTTTTGGCCAAAATAATTTTGTAAGAAAATACTATATTGTTATATAACACTTGGCATGATCATTGGGCAGAAGTTTTGGGTATGGAGATGAATTCTACAAGAGGTCATAGTTGACTTTAATGAGCACAAGAAAAAGCACTTGAAGAAAACTCAATTCCAAATAAAAGCCAAATGATGCTAAAAAAATTTGCTGGTCCAAATTTTCATGCTTCAAAGGTACAAATAACATGTTACAAAATGCAGGGTGTGACAGACCTACCCCCCTTACAAGAATCTCGTCCCCGAGATTCCTAAACTAGGGCTTAAAAGAGGTCGGGAAACTCGGATCTAAGATAGTCTTCTCGTTCCCAGGTTGCTTCTGCTTCGGTGTGATTGCTCCACTGGACCTCGAAATACTTGATGGTACGGCTCCGCGTACGTCGTTCTGCTTCGTCCAGAATGCGAATGGGCTTCTCGCGGTAGGTCAAATCAGGCTGCAGATCAATGGCTTGGTGATCCACATCCTTGTAGAGATTGGGCTTGTCCGGAACTTGGAGACATTTCCGGAGTTGTGACACATGGAATACATTGTGCACATCGGATAGCTCAGGTGGTAGTTCCAACTGGTAAGCCACTTCTCCTCGTCGGTCGGTGATCTTGAAAGGGCCAGTGAACCTTGGCGCGAGCTTCCCCTTGACGTGGAAACGCTTGGTTCCCTTCAGAGGAGTTACCCGCAGGTACACATGGTCTCCGACACAGAAACTTATGTCTCGGCGTCGAGTGTCAGCATAACTCTTCTGCCTTGACTTGGCTGCCTTTAATCGCTCTCTGACTAGTTGGACTTGCTCTTCTGCTGCGCGGAGAATATCCGGTCCAAAGACTAGTCCTTCTCCAGTCTCCGACCAATTGAGGGGTGTGCGGCATCTGCGTCCGTACAACACCTCAAATGGTGCCATCTGAAGGCTTGACTGGTAACTGTTGTTATAGGAGAACTCAGCAAAAGGGAGATAGTCTTCCCACTTGGCTCCATATGCCAGGACACAGGCTCGGAGCATGTCTTCGAGAATCTGATTGACTCGCTCAGTCTGACCTCCGGTCTATGGGTGGAAAGCTGTGCTGAAAGACAACTTGGTTCCCAAGGCTTCTTGGAATCTTCCCCAGAACCTTGAAGTGAACTGGGTGCCTCGATCTGACACAATCTCCTTGGGAACACCATGAAGACATACGATTCGGTTGATATAGAGAGTTGCCAGCTGGTTGCCTGAGTAGGTAGTTTTGACAGGAATGAAATGGGCCACCTTGGTCAAATGACCGACTATGACCCAAATATAGTCATGTCCTCTATTCGACCTTGGTAATCAAGTGATGAAGTCCATTCCGACTTTATCCCACTTCCACTCAGGAACCTTGAGTGGTTGAAGCAATCCAGCAGGTCGCTGATATTCAGCCTTGACCCTTTGGCACACATCACACCTTGCAACATAGGTTGCAATCTCTCTCTTCATACCGTGCCACCAGAATCGTGCCTTCAAGTCTTGGTACATCTTGGTTCCTCCGGGGTGGATGGAATACGGATTGTCGTGGGCTTCTTGCAGAATCAACGTCTTCAGCTCTGTGTTGTTTGGTACACAGAGGCGACCTTTGTACCAAACAATCCCGTGCTCGTC
The DNA here is from genome assembly GCA_902687465.1 of Secale cereale. NCBI lineage: Eukaryota > Viridiplantae > Streptophyta > Magnoliopsida > Poales > Poaceae > Secale > Secale cereale. The sequence continues at coordinate 174,620,532 of LR738714.1, read as the reverse complement.
TTCGGAGAATCCTGGGGCCTTGCCCAGCTTCATCTTCTTCTTGATGCCTTCGATGCTTGCATGTCCATCTTGTGCCTTCTTGACGTCGTCCATCAGGGTTGGTCTGACTTCCAAATGATCCAGAAATCCAGGGGTGACCAATTCCAAACTGAATTGTTTGATCTCCTTAAACAAGGCTGGCTGCCATACTTGAATAACGGCATTCAAAGAGCAAGCCTTCCTGCTTAAGGCATCGGCCACCACGTTAGCCTTCCCGGGGTGATATTGAACACTGAGGTCATAGTCTTTGATGAGTTCCAACCATCTCCGCTGCCTCATGTTCAATTCCTTTTGGGTGAAAATGTACTTCAGACTTTTGTGGTCTGTGTAGATCTCACACTGTTTCCCTAGGAGGTAATGCCGCCATGTCTTCAAGGCATGAACTACTGCCGCTAGCTCAAGATTGTGAGTAGCGTAGTTCTCCTCATGGGGTCGTAGCTGCCTGGAGAGGTATGCTATGACGCGGCCTTCTTGCATCAGAACGCTTCCCAATCCGGTTCGAGAGGCATCACAATATATCACGAACTCCTTGTGAATATCAGGTGTTGCCAGAACTGGGGCGGTGGTCAATCTCTTCTTGAGCTCTTAGAAGCTTTCTTCGCATTTTGGCGTCCACTCGAACTTCTTGTCCTTCTTGAGGAGCTGAGTCATTGGTCGTGCAATGCTAGAGAATCCTTCCACGAACTTGCGGTAATAGCCCGCTAGTCCGAGGAAGCTTCTGACTTCCTTGACGGTCGTTGGAGATTGCCATTGGGTCACAGCTTCGATTTTTGCAGGATCAACAGATAACCCTTCCTCGGTCAAGACATGACCTAAGAATCCAACTTTATGTAGCCAGAACTCACACTTGCTGAATTTGGCATACAGTTGGTGCTCACAAAGCTTGTCTAGGACCATCCTCGGATGCTGTTCGTGCTCTTCCTCCGACTTCGAGAACACAAGAATGCTATCAATGAAGACGACAACAAACTTGTCCAAATATTCCATGAAGACTTTATTCATGAGATACATGAAGTAAGCTGGGGCATTGGTTAACCCAAAGTACATGACCGTGCACTCGTACATGCCATATCTGGTTACGAATGCCGTCTTCGGAATATCTTGGGGTCTGATCTTCAGCTGGTAGTACCCAGATCTGAGGTCGATCTTGGAGAACACCTTGGCTCCGCTGAGCTGATCAAACAGATCTTCGATCTTGGGAAGTGGGTACTTGTTCTTGATTGTAACTTCATTGAGGGAATGATAGTCAATGCATAAGCGGATGGTACCGTCCCTCTTTGCCACAAACAGAACAGGAGATCCCCAAGGGGAGGCACTTGGGCGGATAAATCCCTTCCTTAGCTGCTCTTCTAGCTGCTTCTTTAACTCGGCTAATTCTTCCGTCCCCATTCTATAAGGCTTCTTATAGATGGGTCCTGCTCCGGGCACGAGCTCGATGATGAACTCAATGTCACGGTCAGGGGGCATTCCCGGTAGTTCATCCGGAAAGACATCAGGATACTCACATACCACCGGTACTTGATCTAGCCCAACTTCAGACAGACAGTTGACTTTAGCGGCTTGAGCGGAAGAGGAGTTGGGAGCAAACTTGACTTTGACTCCCTGGTCATTGGTCACAGTGACTGTCCGATTGGCACAGTCTAACAAGCCTTGGTGCTTACTGAGCCAATCCATCCCTAAGATCACATCCAAGCCTTGCGATCTCAGGATGATAAGGTCTGCTAGGAAGTCTACACCGTTAATGGTAATACCGACTCCTTTACAGCCTATCTTGGCTCTCATCTCGGCTCCAGGGGTTTGTACCACCATAGGGTTATTCAGGGGTGTAGGGGTCATGCCACTTTTTAATGCAAATCTTTGAGTGACAAATGAATGCGTTGCTCCAGAATCAAACAAGACAGTTGCAGGTGCTGAGTTGACAAGGAACGTACCCAGCACGACGTCCGGGTCTTCCTGGGCTTCTTCAGCAGTAACGTGATTCACACGCCCCTTCCCATAGTTCGGTGGATTGCGAGGAGCTGGGTTTCTTGGTGGCATTCCACGGCCTTGTCCCTGGTTCTGCGCATTGGGGCGCGGGGCATCAGGCTTCTTGTTGGGGCACACCCTTGAGATGTGTCCGGGCTGACCACATCCAAAGCAAGTGACTTGGTTTGGATTGATCTTGTTGCCACCACTGGTATTGGGGTTGAAAGCTAGCCTGGGGTTGGCATACTGCTGAGGCTGAGGGTTGGCACGAGGTGTAGGAGCTCTTGGTTGCTGATAGGTTGGCTTGGCCGGGGCTGACTGCCACGGACGAGGCTTCTGGTTGCTGGAACTCCCCTTACTGACCAACTTGCGCTTGCGAGTGTCTTCCAAAGCACGCCGCTTGTCTTCAAGCATAAGTGCCTTATTCACCAGGTCAGGGAAAGACGGGCAGTCGCACACGACAAGCGAGTATTGCAGAGTCTGATTAAGGCCTTCCATGAAGCACTCCCTTTTGGCAGCATCAGTGCTGACATCTTCAGGGGCATACCTTGACAGAACACTGAACTTCTGCATGTACTCCTTGACAGTGCCACTTCCTTGCTTCAGGGCTCGGAACTCACGCTTTTTGATAGCCATGATTCCGGAAGGAATGTGGGCCTTGCGGAATTCTGCCTTGAAGTTAACCCAAGTGATGTCTTGTTCAGCATGCATGACCTTGAATCCATCCCACCAAGCTCTAGCAGTCCCCCCGAGGCAGTGGGCTGCATAAGCCACCTTCTTGCGGTCTTCGGTGCATCCGACTAGTTCCAGAATTTCCTCAATGGAACGGACCCAGTCATCTGCATCCAGGGGTTCAGCAGTCTCGATGATGGTTGGCGGTGCATGCTTCTTGAACTCTGCCAACGTGGAACGTCCATTGCCATTCCCCGCCGGCTGGAGGTTTTTGGTGACAACTTGAGCAATCAGCTGAAGGGCTGCAGTGTTGGCTTGGCGTTCCTCTCGGAAAGCTTGGAGAAGCTGAGCCATGTCCATGCTTGGAGGAGGTGGTGGTGGAGCTTGGTCATTGGTTTGGTCGTGGCCTGCCTCTGGCTAAGAGGATGCTCCGGCTTCGGGCTGCTGGGTAGAGGTACCAGTACGAGTTACAACAGGCATCCTGTTGGAGCGGTAAAAGGTCTCATGACTTGGAAGAGGGAAGCAGGATAGATAGGTGCCTAGTAAGGGGGTGGGTGTGACACTAAATCAAAGCATGCAAGGGCCGTAAGGCCAAAACACATTCATTAAAATCCAAATGGGTGATGTAGTCGTTTACACATTCCCGAAGGAAGAATACGACATACATCCAGACACAACAAAAGCAAACACTAGATGGTTTCATGTGAACCATACAAGGACTCGACTGCGCATAGGGGTTACACGACCTATCCTACCGTAGGGGTTACAACTGGCATATCCGAGTAGCGAATAATGCCTAAGCGGCGGAATGCTCGGTCACGTATTCCGGCTCTTCTGGGTCTTCCTCCTTGTCTTCATTTGTCTGGGCCCCCTTGTCGCTTGAGGGTGTGGGGGAGTGGAGGAGTTGGATACGACGGTGCTTTGTCGGTGGTGCAGGGAAAAGCTTGCGATATTCCCTTGCTGTCATCCGGCGTCGCCGAGGTGGTTCTTCACCCTTGGAAGATACATCCTAGGAGGGCCTTCCGCCTCGATATGCGATAGCGGATTGTCCAGAAGGTGCTCCTTCCTTCTTGATCCTGTTTGCCTTCTTTTGAGCTCGACGAAGAAGTGCCTTGGTCTTGTGAAGTTCTTCTCTAAGCTTCATTGATTCCGAGGCCAAGTCTTGTGCCAGGCTGTCGGCACATACACTGAAGTAGGTTTGGAACCGAAGCGAGAGTCCTTCCTTCAGTGGAGGGGCTAGTGTGCTGCTTTCTTCGTCACCTTCCTTCCGGTAAGGTAAGAAGCGAGTTGCCATCTTGGCTGCCATCTCCGGAAGAAGCTCGCGGAGACGGGTTAATGCCTAGAGTGCAGCAGCCTCGACAGCGAGTGGTAGTGTTGCCATCCGGGGTCCCTCGAAGAACCAACTTGTGGGAGGATCGTTTGCCTTCACGATCACTTCCACATGGTACTCCACCTCAGTATCGCTCACCCAATGCTCATGGTAGGTGAGGATGGGTGCTCGGTGGAACTGACACTCCTGGAGGCTATCCTCGAGAAGTAAGGGAAACCCAGTGGTCAGGTGCTCTTCGGGTACAGCGGCCATCTACAAAGGTGGAATGGGAGGGGTTAATAAGCTGATGACATCTCAGGTTTAGAAAAGAAGAGAGGTTCAGAAGGTTTCTGAAAAGGGTTCTCATCTAACTAACGCCCATGCTAACTAAGGCTTCCTACAGTCAGGATGGCTCTGATACCAGCTCTGTGGGGACCCCGACTTAGAAGTCGAGATCACCGAATGCACGTGTACAGTGATCCCAGAGATCAATGCTCACTGAACACACAGAAGCTGAATAACAAGAGTCTTACATCCATACAAATAGTCTTACACGAATTAAGGCCATTATGGCCAAGTCTTACATAGATAGAGCCTCACGGGCTGAATAGCAAATAACTCAAATAGCGAAAGTCTTTGATAAACGGGTAGAACCCATGCCATCTGCCTTAACCCTACAGGCATTCTGACTGGGATAGCGTCCTAGTTCGCATGTTCGTCTCCAAAGAACTCTTCCTCATATTCCTGTTCTTCCATGCCTGGCCAATTAAATAACCAGTGGCAAGCCAATGAGTACTTTGAATGTACTCGCAAGCAACCCATGATGTGGTCCAAAGTAACAATGCAATTGAATAATAATGATCAATCTAGCAAGGCTAGAACAAATATTCTACCATCAAGTTAATGCATCAATAAACTTGCGTAACCTTGAAGACAGGTTACCGATATCAACATGAATATGATTCAACTCATCGAGTCAAGTTACCACCTTGACTCACATACACACGCATGGTTTCAAAAACATTGGACGTAGCCCAAGAGCGGTTACCCAACTGTCCATGACCGTGGACACGGCTATTCGAATAGTTTGACACTCTGTAGAGGTTGCACACTTTACCCACTAGATCCGGGGAACTTCCGTGTCATCCACGACCCGCGGTACCTCAAGTACCCGGGGTAAGCACCCGATCACTATCTTTCCCTAGGCGACACTAATATGGAGTCCACTCGATTGGTAATAGCCCCGTGCCAAACATTTTTGCATCTCAAGGTTTGTGGAGACTCGCTCCGTATTCATCACATACCACAGGCACGAGGTACCAACGGTGTGTCCGGTGCCCTGTGAAAACAGTCATGGCCGCCAATCCAAGCACGACCCCGTCCCGAGAGTGACCTCATGTCACCCCCGTCACTAGTAATGTGGGCACCATGCTAGTATTGACCTAGGTAATCAATAATGCCCTTTCCCATATAAGGGTAGAGTGGTTGCACATGTAAGTTTGGAATAACGGTCGCAACTTAAACCAATCCGTTTGAAAAACACACACACTTTCCTTGGTACACCACTTCGTCATCAAGTGGTCACCCAACTCATCATCATCTCCCTCGGGCATGAATGGCACCCGACGGGGTTTTATGCAAAGACTTCAACCATGAAGGTTCATGTCACACATGCATCACTAATCTTAACCACTAACCATATGCAAGTCATCTAGCACATAGCAAGATCAAGACCATGGCATGCATCATATGGTGGAATCAGCTAGGTCACTATCGTAACCCTAACATCATGCATAGGAACAAACGGGTTCCGAAGAACATGTGTATCATGGTCAAAGGGCTGCTTGCCTGGATTGGCTTGGTCTTCAAAGTCTTCAAATCCTTCTCCTTCTTCTTCCACAGCAACTTCGTCAAATACGGGGATCTATACGTCGCATAATAACCACGGGAAAATAAGAATACAAACAATACAGAAAAATCAAAGTGCTCAGAAAAATGTCAACTCATTTTTGTAAAATAATAGAGGAATTTCTAAGGTGGGGAAAAATCTTAGTTGGAGTTTTGGAGTTACAGAATAGAATCTATTGATTTTTGAACAGGAGTATTACTGCCCAAATTTGAATTTAGATTTGAACAGTACAGCAAAGCTTCATGGATTTGAGTGAAAGTGGTACCATTAAATAGGTTGGAATATTACAAGATTTTAGGAGTTGGAATTATTTTATTTGGACCATTATTCTTTTCTGTAGAAATGTTTAAAACATTTACAGAAATAGAAAAAGAAAAAGTGTCCTGTGCACTGGGCCTGAGGAGGCCACAGTGCACGGCTCAGGCGGTCCAGCCCAACCGCACGGGAGCCTGCGCGCGCACGTCAGGTTTTTAAACCTGACGGGCGGGGCCCGTGGGTCAGTGGCAGAGAGGAGGGGGAGAGAGGTGTGGGGATGACAGGCGGGGCCCGCCTGTTATCTCCAACCTTGCGGCTACAGCGACGGCGAGCTCACCAGCGAGTTTTCCGGCCACGGCGACGGCAACGGAGGGCAGGGATGGACTCAGTGTCGTGTTGCGGATGCAGGGGTGGTGGTGCGGCACGCCGGGGAGGTCCGGTTCGCCGGCGGCGAGGAGGGACGGCGGAAGCTCGTCGGGAGGTGGTGGCTCTGGTCGTTTCCGACTGCAAACGGAGGGCAAAACAAGGGGAAAGGGTTAGTGGAGCACGGCGGTTCTGAATCAGGTGAAAGGAGGGGCAGGGGAGGCCCGTACCACGAGATCACCGGCGGCCCGACGCGGCTGCGCTCCGGTCGATCCCGAGCACTGGGACGTCCTGGGGAGGAGTGGGTGGTGCTGGGAGGCTCAGTGGAGTGAGGAGAGGTCGCTGATGCTGCTGGAGAGGCTCGGGAGGGGCTATATATAGGTGGTCGACGGAGGCCCGTGGTCCAGTGCGCCGGCGAGCTCCGGCTCGAGGCTACAGCGCACGGGAGGCCAAGGGAATGAGTCCGTGGAGTTCTTGGACGATCTCCACGTCCAGTAGAAGTGAGAGGAGGAGCGGAGGATAGTCTGGAGCGTGCGCGCGTGTGAAGCAGCAGAGTGGCCATCGCGGGCGGCCAGCGCGCGTGCGACGACGACCACTGGAGGGCGCAGGAGGAGAGGGGACAGCGCCGGGGAGGTTGCGGACGTCGAGAGGCCTCGACTGGTGCGAGGAGGAGGCCCAAGGCTATCGGGGTCAGCGATTGGCCGGAGCCACAGTGCTTGTCGGCACTGTTGCGTGCTCCAGAGCACGCGTTTGGCTGGCATCGCCGCGCTCTCGCCGTCCTGGTCAAAACCAACATGTCCAGCAGCGTCTAGAAGGTCAGGGGAGAGTAAAGAATTGGCCTGAGGCCTTGGATGCCTTGGAGATGCAGAGAGAGAGTGGAGATGCTGGTGAAATGGTGAAAACCTGCTGTCCAGCAAGGTAAAACAGGGCTTTCACCCCTCAATCATGGAGCTGGGGTGCTGGGGAAGTTACTGGAGGTAGCTAGTAACTCAATGATCAGGTGGTAAAAAGTATAGGCCATGGAGAAGAGTAAAAGTTATCAAGTTGGAGGTTTTAGTAAAAAGCCAGAAGGTGTTTGATCAGTGTTTGGTCAAGTAAATGACCTCCACTTGATATTGCACTTAACAGGGTTGAAAGACATGAGGAAATAGGGTGCTTCACCAAATTTGGGCTCATTTGAAGAAACTAGCCAATGTAACCTTGGTGAACCCTAGAAATCAACAGAAACAGTTTCATCTTGATTGAGTCAAGCTAATCATCTCCCCTTGATGCACCACTTGGTGTAGCATCATCATTTGGGGTATTGATCATGCCCACAAAGTTTGAAGCTCCAGATAAAAAGTTGGTAATGTAAAGTTGTTCAAATTTGCATTTGAACAGAAAGGGTTTTGAGGTGATCTGATCAAGTTGCTCTATTCAAATTCTTGTGCCATTTGGTCTAGATGCCTTATTAGACCATTCTAGCATGTGCACCAAGTTTGAGAGCATTTGGACAAGTTTGGCAATGTAAAGTTGCCCAAACTTCAAATATGGACAGAATGGTTATGAAGGGGTTTGAGGATTTTTCTTACTTCCCAAGGCATGGGACTTGGCAAGATCATCAAATATGTCATATATGACATGATAGAATTTCCCTGGAATTTTTGGAGAAAAATTCCTTTGTAAATATTTCAAAAGCTTGAAATATCCACAAAGGGTTTTAGAGGGTTTAGCCCATTATTTTGAACATGACCAAGTGTTGAAACTCTTATATATGGACAATATATGTCCTTTGAGTCTCCCTAAATTTTGGCAAATATTTTTGAAATAGTTAAATAATTTTCTCCTATTAAAGACCATTTCTGGCCTTAAGAAAAAGCTTTTAAATAAAATAGGAAAATAACTTTTAAAATTATACCTTTGTGGTTTCTGGGAGTCCTATGACTACTAGGTCTCAAATAAACCTTTTGAAATAATTTTCTCACCCTAAATCAAGTACTTGCAGTGCAAATCTCAATTCAGGGGTTTTTGGAAAACTAAATTTATAAAATACTTTTTGGCCAAAATAATTTTGTAAGAAAATACTATACTGTTATATAACACTTGGCATGATCATTGGGCAGAAGTTTTGGGTATGGAGATGAATTCTACAAGAGGTCATAGTTGACTTTGATGAGCACAAGAAAAAGCACTTGAAGAAAACTCAATTCCAAATAAAAGCCAAATGATACTAAAAATTTTTGCTGGTCCAAATTTTCATGCTTCAAAGGTACAAATAACATGTTACAAAATGGAGGGTGTGACATGGGTCCTGCTCCGGGCACGAGCTCGATGATGAACTCAATGTCACGGTCAGGGGGCATTCCCTGTAGTTCATCCGGAAAGACATCAGGATACTCACATACCACGGGTACTTGATCTAGCCCAACTTCAGACAGACAGTTGACTTTAGCGGCTTGAGAGGAAGAGGAGTTGGAAGCAAACATGACTTCGACTCCCTGGTCATTGGTCACAGTGACTGTCCGATTGGCACAGTCTAATAAGCCTTGGTGCTTACTGAGCCAATCCATCCCTAAGATCACGTCCAAGCCTTGCGATCTCAGGATGATAAGGTCTGCTTGGAAGTCTACACCGTTAATGGTAATACCGACTCCTTTACATCCTATCTTGGCTCTCATCTCGGCTCCGGGGGTTTGTACCACCATAGGGTTATTCAGGGGTGTAGGGGTCATGCCACTTTTTAATGCAAATCTTTGAGTGACAAATGAATGCGTTGCTCCAGAATCAAGCAAGACAGTTGCAGGTGCTGAGTTGACAAGGAACGTACCCAGCACGACGTCCGGGTCTTCCTGGGCTTCTTCAACAGTGACGTGATTCACACGCCCCTTCCCATGGTTAGGTGGATTGCGAGGAGCTGGGTTCCTTGGTGGCATTCCACGGCCTTGTCCCTGGTTCTGCGCATTGGGGCGCGGGGCATCAGGCTTCTTGTTGGGGCACACCCTTGAGATGTGTCCGGACTGACCACATCCAAAGCAAGTGACTTGGTTTGGATTGATCTTGTTAACACCACTGTTATTGGGGTTGAAAGCTGGCCTGGGGTTGGCATACTGCTGAGGCTGAGGGTTGGTGCGAGCTGCAGGAGCTCTTGGCTGCTGATAGGTTGGCTTGGCCGGGGCTGACTGCCACGGACGAGGCTTCTGGTTGCTGGAACTTCCCTTACTGACCAACTTGCGCTTGCGAGTGTCTTCCAAAGCATGCCGCTTGTCTTCAAGCATAAGTGCCTTGTTCACCAGGTCAGGGAAAGACGGGCAGTCGCACACGACAAGCGAGTATTGCAGAGTCTGATTGAGGCCTTCCATGAAGCGCTCCCTTTTTGCAGCATCAGTGCTGACATCTTCAGGGGCATACCTTGACAGAACACTGAACTTATGCATGTACTCCTTGACAGTGCCACTTCCTTGCTTCAGGGCTCGGTACTCACGCTTTTTGATAGCCATGATTCTGGAAGGAATGTGGGCCTTGCGGAATTCTGCCTTGAAGTTAACCCAAGTGATGTCTTGTTCAGCATGCATGACCTTGAATCCATCCCACCAAGCTCTAGCAGTCCCCCCGAGGCAGTGGGCTGCATAAGCCACCTTCTCGCGGTCTTCGGTGCATCCGACTAGTTCCAGTATCTCCTCAATGGAACGGACCCAGTCGTCTGCATCTAGGGGTTCTGCAGTCTCGATGAAGGTTGGCGGTGCATGCTTCTTGAACTCTGCCAACGTGGAACGTCCATTGCCATTCCCCGCCGGCCGGCGGTTGTTGGTGACAGCTTGAGCGATCAGCAGGAGAGCTGCAGTGTTGGCTTGGCGTTCCTCTCGGAAAGCTTGGAGAAGCTGAGCCATGTCCATGCTTGGAGGAGGTGGTGGTGGAGCTTGGTCGTTGGTTTGGTCGTGGCCTGCCTCTGGCTGAGCGGATGCTCCGGCTTCGGGCTGCTGGGTAGAGGTACCAGTACGAGTTACAACAGGCATCCTGTTGGAGCGGTAAAAGGTCTCATGACTCGGAAGAGGGAAAGCAAGATAGATGGGTGCCTAGTAAGGGGGTGGGTGTGACACTAAATCAAATTATGCAAGGGCCGAAAGGCCAAAACACATCCATTAAAATCCAAATGGGTGATGTAGTCGTTTACACATTCCCGAAGGAAGAATTACGACATACATCCAGACACAACAAAAGCAAGCACTAGATGGTTTCATAAGAACCATACAAGGACTCGACTGCGCATAGGGGTTACACGACCTATCCTACCGTAGAGGTTACTACTGGCATATCTGAGTAGCGAATAATGCCTAAGCGGCGGAATGCTCGGTCGCGTATTCCGGCTCTTCTGGGTCTTCCTCCTTGTCCTCATCTGCCTGGGCCCCCTTGTCACTTGAGGGTGTGGGGGAGTGGAGGAGTTGGATACGACGGTGCTTCATCGGTGGTGCAGGGAAAAGCTTGCGATATTCCCTCGCCGTCATCCGGCGTCGCCGAGGTGGTTCTTCATTCTTGGAAGATACATCCTCGGAGGGTCTTCCGCCTCGATATGCGATAGCGGATTGTCCAGAAGGTGCTCCTTCCTTCTTGATCCTATTTGTCTTCTCTTGAGCTTGACGAAGAAGTGCCTTGGTCTTGCGAAGTTCTTCTCGAAGCTTCATTGATTCCGAGGCCAAGTCTTGTGCCAAGCTGTCGGCACATAGACTGAACTAGGTCTGGAACCGAAGCGAGAGTCCTTCCTTCAGTGGAGGGGCTAGTGCGCTGCTTTCTTCTTCACCTTCCTTTCGGTAGGGTAAGAAGCGAGTTGTCATCTTGGCGGCCATCTCCGGAAGAAGCTCGCGGAGACGGGTTAGTGCCTTGAGTGCAGCAGCCTCGACAGCGAGAGGTAGGGTTGCCATCTGGGGTCCCTCGAAGAACCAACTTGTGGGAGGATCGTTTGCCTTCACGATCACTTCCACATGGTACTCCACCTCAGTATCGCTCACCCAATGCTCAAGGTAGGTGAGAATGGGTGCTTGGTGGAACTAACACTCCTGGAGGCTATCCTCGAGAAGTAAGGGAAACCCAGTGGTCAGGTGCTGTTCGGGTACAGCGGCCATCTACAAAGGTGGAATAGGAGGGGTTAATAAGCTGATGAAATCTTAGGTTTACAAAAGAAGAGAGGTTCAGAAGGTTTTTGAAAAAAGGTCTCATCTAACTAACGCCCATGCTAACTAAGGCTTCCGACAGTCAGGATGGCTCTGATACCAGCTCTGTGGGGACCCCGACTTAGAAGTCGAGATCACCGAATGCACGTGTACAGTGATTCCAGAGATCAATGCTCACTGAACACACAGAAGGTGAAATAACAAGAGTCTTACATCCATACAAATAGTCTTACACGAATTAAGGCAATTATGGCCAAGTCTTACATAGATAGAGCCTCACGGGCTGAATAGCAAATAACTCAAATAGCGGAAGTCTTTGATAACGGGTAGAACCCATGCCATCTGCCTTAACCCTACAGGCATTCTGACTGGGATAGCGTCCTAGTTCGCATGTTCGTCTCCAAAGAATTCTTCCTCATATTCCTGTTCTTCCATGCCTGGCCAATTAAATAACCAGTGGCAAGCCAATGAGTACTTTGAATGTACTCGCAAGCAACCCATGATGTGGTTCAAAGTAACAATGCAATTGAACGGTAATGAACAATCTAGCAAGGGCTAGAACAAACATTCTACTATCAAGTTTATGCATCAATAACCTCGCGTAACCTCGAAGACAGGTCACCGATATCAACATGAATAAGATTCAAGTCATCGAGTCAAGTCACCACCTTGACTCACATATACACACATGGTTTCACAAACATTGGACGTAGCCCAAGAGCGGTTACCCAAATGTCCATGACCGTCGACACGGCTATTCGAATAGTTTGACACTCTGTAGAGGTTGTACACTTTACCCACAAGATCCGGGGAACTTCTGTGTCATCCACGACCCGCGGTACCTCAAGTACCCGGGGTAAGCACCCGGTCATTATCTTTCCTTAGACGACACTAACATAGAGTCCACTCGTTGGTACACAGCCCTCGGGTACAAACAATAGATCACGGGACTTGCCCTAATTTCAATGTCACGCGTACCCGAAGGGACCAACGGTGTGTCCGGTGCTCTGTGAAAACAGTCATGGTCGTCTATCCAAGCACGACCCCGTCCCGAGAAAGTCCTCAAGTCTTCCCGTCACTAGTAATGCGGGCACCATGCTAGTATCGACCTAAGTAATCAATAAAGCCCCGTCCCATAAGGGGTAGTGTGGTTGCACATGTAAGGTTGGAATAACAGTCGCAACTTAAACCAATCCGTTTGAAAAACACACACACTTGCCTCGGTACACCACTTCGTCATCAAGTGGTCACCCAACTCATCATCTCCCTCGGGCATGAATTGCACCCGACGAGGTTTTATGCAAAGACTTTAACCACCAGGGTTCATGTCACACATGCATCACTATTCATTACTACTAACCATATGCATGTCATCTAGCACATAGCAAGATCAAGATCAAGGCATGCATCATGTGGTGGAATCAACTAGGTCACTATCGTAACCCTAACATGATGCATCGGAAACAAACGGGTTCCGAAGAACAAGTGTATCATGGTCAAAGGGCTGCTTGCCTGGATTGGCTTGGTCTTCAAAGTCTTGAAATCCTTCTCCTTCTTATTCCACAGCAACTTCGTCAAATACGGGATCTATACGTCGCATAATAACCACGGGAAAATAAGACCACAAATAAAATAGAAAAATCAAAGTGCTCAGAAAAATGTCAACTTATTTTTGTTAAATACTAGAGGGATTTCTAAGATGGGGAAAAAATCTTAGTTGGAGTTTTGGAGTAACAGAATGGAACCTATTGATTTTTGAACATGAGTTTTACTGCCCAAATTTAAATATAAATTTGAACAGTACAGAAAAGTTTCATAGATGTGAGTGAAAGTGGTAACATTAAATATGTTGGAATATTACAAGATTTTAGGAGTTGGAATTATTTTATTCGGACCATTATTCTTTTCTTTAGAAATGTTTGAATTAATACAGAAAAGAAAAAGGAGAAAAAGACCTGTGCAACTGGGCCAGAGAGGCCACAGTGCACGGCCCAGGGCGGTCCAGCCCAGCCGCATGGGTGCCTGCGCGCGCACGTCAGGTTTTTGAACCTGACGGGCGGGGCCCGTGGGTCAGTGGCAGAGAGGAGGGGGAGAGAGGTGTGGGGATGATAGGCGGGGCCCGCCTGTCATCTCCAACCTTGCGGCCACGGCGACGGCGAGCTCACCGGCGAGGTTTCCGGCCACGGCGACGGCAACGGTGGGCAGGAACATGACCAGCGTCGAGTGGCGGTTGTAGGGGTGGTGGTATGGCACGCCGGGGAGGTCAGGTTCGCCGGCGGCGAGGTGGGACGGCGGAGGAGCTACGGGAGGTCGCCGCTCCGGCCGTTTCCAGTTGCCACAGAGAGGGGAAACAGGGGGAAAAGAGTCAGTGGAGCACGGCGGTTCCGAATCGGGCAAAAGGAAGGGTAGGGGAGGCCCGTACTGCGAGATCACCGGCGGCCTGATGCGGCGGAGCTCCGGTCGATCCCGAGTACTGGGGCTACCTGGGGAGGAACTGGTGGTTTTGGGGTGTTGCTGGGGATGAGGAGGAGCTGCTGGTGCAGTTGGAGAGGCTCGGGAGGGGCTTATATAGCCGCGCCCACGGTCCACCGTGGACTCGTGCACCGGCGAGGTTGCAGGCGAGGCTAGGAGAGGTTCTGGTGCCTGTGATCAAGCCGGGGAGGATCGTGGACATGTTCCTCGTCCAGCTGAGGTGAGAAGAGGAGCGGGGGAGCTTCTGGAGCGTGTGCGCGTGCGAGGCAGAAGAGTGGCCGTTGCAGGTGGCCAGCGCACGTGCGACGACGGCCACTGGAGGGCGCAGGAGGAGGGGGGACAGCGCCGGGGTGGTTGCGGACGTCGAGGGGCCTCGACTGGCGCGAGGGAGTGGCCCGAGGCTGTCGGGGAAGGCTGATTGGCTGGAGCTACAGTGCGTGTCCGCACTGTTGCGTGCTCCAAAGCGCGCGTATGGCTGGCACCACCGTGCCCTCACCGCTCCGGTCAAAACCAACGTGCCCAAGAGTGTCTAGAAGGTCAGGGGAGGAGTAAAGAAATGGCCTGCGGCCTTGGATGCCCTGGAGATGCTGAGAGAGAAAGGGGATGCTGGTGACTTGGTGAAAACTTGCTGTCCAGCAAGGTAAACTTGGGTTCTTACCCTTCAATCATGGAGCTGGGGTGCTGGGGAAGTTACTGGGGGTAGCTAGTAGCTCAATGATCATGTGGTAAAAAGTTGAGGCCATGGAGAAGAGTAAAAGTGATCAGGATGAGGGTTTTAGTAAATCTGCAGAAGGTGTTTGATCAGTGTTTGGTCAAGCAAATGACTTCCACTTGACATGGCACTTAACAGGATTGAAAGACATGAGAAAATAGGGTGCTTCACCAAATTTGGGCTCATTTGAAGAAACTAGCCAATGTAACTTTCGTGAACCCTAGAAAACAACAGAAACAGCTTCATCTTGTTTGAGTCAAGCTAATCATCTCCCCTTGATGCACTACTTGGTGCAGCATCATCATTTGGGGTATTGATCATGCCCACAAAGTTTGAAGCTCCAGATAAAAAGTTGGTAATGTAAAGTTGTTCAAATTTGCATTTGAACAGAAAGGGTTTTGAGGTGATCTGATCAAGTTGCTCTATTCCAAATCTTGTGCCATTTGGTCTAGATGCCTTATTAGGCCATTCTAGCATGTGCACCAAATTTGAGAGCAGTTGGACAGGTTTGGCAATGTAAAGTTGCTCAAACTTCAAATATGGACAAAATGGTTATGAAGGGGTTTGAGGATGTTTTCTTGCTTCCCAAGGCATGGGACTTGGCAAGATCTTCAAATATGTCATATATGACATGATATAATTTCCCTGGAATTTTTGGAGAAAGTTTCCTTTTTAAATATTTCAAAAGCTTTAAATATCCAAAAAGGGTTTTAGAGGGTTTAGCCCATTATTTTGAACATGACCAAGTGTTGAAACTCTTATATATGGACAATATATGTCCTCTGAGTCTCTCTGAATTTTGGCAAATATTTTTGAAACAGTTAAATAATTTTCCCCTATTAAAGACCATTTCTGGCCTTAAGAAAAAGCTTTTAAATAAAATAGGAAAATAACTTTTAAAATTATACCTTTGTGGTTTCTGGGAGTCCTATGACTAATAGGTCTCAAATGTCCCTTTTGAAATAATTTTCTCACCCTAAATCATGTACTTGCAGTGCAAATCTCAATTTAGGGGTTTTTGGAAAACTAAATCTATAAAATACATTTTGGCTAAATTAATTTTGTAGGAAAATACTATACTGTTATATAACACTTGGCATGATCATTGGGCAGAAGTTTTGGGTATGGAGATGAATTCTACAAGGGGTCATAGTTGACTTTAATGAGCACATGAAAAAGCATATGAAGAAAAACTCAATTCAAATGAAAGCCAAATGATGCGAAAAAATTTGTTGGTCCAAATTTTCATGCTTCAAAGGTACAAATAACATGTTACAAAATGCAGGGTGTGACAAGATCCTTGGTATACTTTGTTTGAAAAACAAAGGTACCATGCCGAGTTTTCTTGATTTGCAAACCAATGAAGAATTTTAGTTCACACATCCTAGACCTCTCGTACTTTTCCGACATCAACCTTCCAAATATTTCACTAAAAAGCGGGTTAGTAGATCCAACGATAATATCATCAACATATATTTGACACACAACTAGTTCACCATTTACTCTCTTGGTGAATAAGGTAGAATCAATTTTACCAATCTCAAATCCTGTTTCTACAAGAAATTTATCAAGCATTTATACCAAGCTCTATGGGCTTGTTTGAGACCATAGAGAGATTTGTGAAGTTTACAAACATGGTTTGGTTTCTTAGGATTAAAAAATCTGGGAGATTTTTATAACATAAAATTAATCCTCAATTTCACCATTTATAAAAGCAATTTTAATTTCCATTTGATAGAGGGTGATTTCATGCTGATTGACATAAGCAAGTAAAATGTGAATGGACTCAAGTCTATCAACGGGGGCATAGGTCTCACCATAGTCCATACCTTCGACTTGAGTGTAGCCTTGATCAATGAGACGAGATTTCTTGCATATGACTTGTCCATCCTCATCTTGCTTGTTCCGAAACACCCGTTGGTTTCAATGTCATTTTTTTTTCATGTTTGGGCTTCTCAACCAATGTTCTCACTTGGTTCCTCTCGAAGTTGTGTAGTTCTTCGTGCATAGCATTGATCCAGTCGGGGTCTTCGAGGGTTTCATCAACCTTCTGTTTGCACATGAACATGTCACCGTGTACCCTCAATACTGGGGGTGATGCACCGCACCTAACGTCGAAGGAGACCCGTCCGGAAGCGCGGTACGCAAGCAATCCGACCGACGCTTTTGTAGACCCGAAACCCCACAGGCCCGAGAGGGACCCCGTCAGGGAACGCGGAGGTAATGTGCTACGCTAGATTGACCTGATCGCCCATAGTTGCTCGAGGTTCGCTGCCCTATAACAAGAAGAATGAGGGAAGAACGAGGAAGAAGAAGAACAAGGGAGAAGATAAAAGGTAAAGGTAAAAAGTGGTAGATAGATTTGATTGATTGTGTGTTGTTTAATCGTCCATCACCTCTCATCTATTTATGAGGTGGCTGGACTTCCCGTACAAGAAAAGGACTCCATATGCATTCCAAATCTTACCAAAATTAACCAAACTCGGATTTAGGTAAGTCTGAGATATATGTTGGATATTTGGGTCCCATATGCCACAAATGACCTCCGATGAAGATGTGCCCAAAAGAAAATATAGCCGTTTCGATGAGGCAAACAACTTTCATGTTGAACATTTTCCAATTCGAGGTAATCTTAAACGTCGAATGGCTAGCGCAAAACAAACAATTACTAGTGCTACACATCATAGATTAGTCATAGGAGTATCTGATGGGGCGCGCCACTTTTTGGCTTGTGACAGGGCCGCACTCCGATGGCTCTAACTTTTGCATACGGCCTCGGATTGAGACGATGTTTTATTAAAATCAATCATTTTGATGAGACAAAGACAATTAGTCCATAAATGTTTCTCATATGTGGATTACTTGGAGGCCTAATCTTCAAACAATACTCTGTATACAAATCCTAGTACTTCGAGCAAAACTTCGACCCTCGAGATGAGATCGGATGGCGATGGCCCAAACTTCAAAGATGTTCATGTCGACAAGACAAGGCCATCTTAATTAAGTTATTGACCATGCCAATCAGGTGTCAACACATGCCCCCTGTTTTTCATTAATACTTGTGTGCTAAAAAATAACTTGAATGGAGCTTGTTCTAAGGACGATGTCAACAGTCCATCCACCATTCTGTACGTGTTTAGGACGATAAGTATATATCAGCAATTTTATTTCCTAGGGCGATGATTGTATATCGGCCATTTATATTACTAACAGAAGTGAAGCTAATCGAATGTATGATGATTTGGTAATACCCTTTCATGTCGTAATAAATTATATTGCATCCATGGATTAAAATAAGCACATTGAGGGTAACCAATCATACCTGATGATGAATATTATGGCATGGGCATTAATGGCATAATTGAAGTATATGGATAATATGTAGGACAAAGATGTTGAAACTTTGGCTTGGTCTTTCATAGTTTTCACTCTTTTCTTTCTTCACCTTTGTCGCACTTCTTGTAATGGAAGCTTGCACATAATTCTTATTGTGAGTACTTCCATTGGGAAGCTATGCCATGTTCCTTTCTTCAAGTTCTTGTGCACTAAGTTTTTGTAATTTCTTCTTTTGCCAATATGATAAGCCGAGTGGCCACCCTGGCTGTGATTTGTTTGAAGCAATGGCAATACTTGTTTTTTCCTTGTGCACTCTCAACTTCTTCTCTCTAGATTTGGCACTTGATTGACTTGCCTCTGTCGGATCTTGGGTTCGGCAAAACCCTTGAGGTTCGAACACTGGGGTGCGCACGAAGATCTGTCCTTTCCACTCTAGCTCGCTCTCGCACCGATTCCTAGGCCTAGCTCGTCAAACTCAAAGAACAAGGGACACAAGGGTTTATACTGGTTCGAACCACCGTTGTGGTGTAATAACCTAATCCACTGTGGTGTGGTGGATTGCCTTGCAAGCTGAGAATGAACTAGTACATGGGAAGAACAACCTCCTGAGGAGAGGTTCTCTTGTGCTCGGTGAGCTTGTTGATATGTGGGTGGTCTCAATGATCCGATCCCCTAGGTTGGGTCAGCACAAGATCCGATTCCCCATATGCTGGTGGCTAGTCCTATTTATAGAGGCCTGGGTCCTTTTCCCAAATATTGAGCGGGAAGGGATCCCATACCAGCCAAATTTGAAGGGGGACAACTAGTAAAAGCTCTCCTAACAAAAGTGGGTCTTCGCCTGCCAAAGGCTCTGGTGGTGACGTCAACGTGGGCTCCGCGATGACCTCCGCTCTGCCGTCCTACTGGTCTTGGTCTTGTTGCAGAAATATGGGAACCTTTGCCTGATGCCTCGGGACTCCTCGCCTACGCCTGCCCCTTTAGAACCTAAGAGGAAACTGGCATCCTATGCCCGCTGGCGCCCGCCTGGCCTTGATCGTCATGGCTCACCTCACAGGAACCTCACGAGGTTCCCTCGTCTTGATATCTCTGCTCCTCGGGAGCTAGCCTAGTGAGGCCGCCCCGTCCGCCTCGCGAGGATCGGCCCCTCGCGAGTGTCTTGAGTGGTTGCTGATGTGGTTGGGCCGTACCAGGGCGCTGGACGAGCCACGCTCTGGGCCGCAGGCAGGCAAGTCTGGGTACCCCCGTTCCCAAGACACCGACAGTAGCCCCTAGGCCCAAGGCGCATTCGTACTTGGATTCGCGGAGAAGCCAAGGGTCAAGTGCGGAGCGGCGTGGGCCCCAAAAGCTTGCGGCCTTGATTGACGCGTGGCGATTGAAGGGACGTGGGCGCCTCCACTTCCCTATGCAGCCTCGATTTTCGCCCCGCTTGACAGCCATTGTTGCTTACACAACTCCACCTCCTTCGCCGATAACGCGCCCGACAGCTTCTTCGTCTTCTTGATCCTTCCCCCCGGTCGATTAGGCACCAACTCCCTCCGCCACCATGGTCTCCCGCCAAAAGAAGGAAGGGGGAGGAGTCTCGTACCTCGACCCCCTTGCCGCTGGCCTTCGGCCCCGCCACCGAGCGGTCGGTGGTGATCAACAAAGAGATGATGGATAAGGTGCGACCGGCGCTCGCCGCCGATTCCAATGAGTGCGGCACGATGGTGGCTTGGCCTGCTTCCCACGCCAAAATCGACAGGATGGCCACCAAGGTCCCCCTCCACCTTCACGCCCTCTGGGTAGGCTTGATTCCTCCCTTTTATGATTTCTTCAATGCGGTGCTCTCGCATTACCAGATCAGCGCGCTGCACCTTGATCCTCAATCTATCGTCCTCCTTGCTGTTTTCGCCTTCGTGTGCGAAGCCATGGTGGGTAACTTATCTTTGTAATTCCTTGAGTGCTACCTTCCCTCCTGACTGTGATTCCTTAGGGCCCCTCCTGCCAAGGTGACGAAATCTCCTAAGAAGCAGCCCCCTGCTGCATCGAGCTCTCCACCAATCCTAGGCTCCCTCAGCCTATGTGCCACCTCTAGTGGGAGGCCATCCGAGAGGGCGCATACGCCGGCCTGGCACCTTGACCCTGCGTTCTTGCCATTCCTCCTTCGTGGTACCGCCTGGGGTGTAGGAGGCATGCTGAGGGCTCCTCCCATGGTCGTTCAATGTAGTTGGGTCACTTTGGCCCTGATGTCTTCTTCGAGCAGCAAGTCCCAGCACCTTCGGCTCCCAGTCGAGGCCCGAAAGACAACTGGAACGGAGGAGACCCCGGGCCCGCCACCGGGAGGCGATGAGCCTCCTCGATTTTCTTCAATGTCCTCCTGTGCAACGAGGGTCCCGATCACACACTTGAGTTTGCGTGCAGGTGGGCCGTCGCCCGTCGTGAGCTTCTTCAGGAGGCGATGAGTGCGCTGAATCGACTCGGGGGAGAGCTTGTGGAGGTGGATGCCTGTCTTGAGGCTGAGGGCCTTCGGCTGATGGACGAGTGGCATCGACTGAAAGTGGACATCAATCTCGGGCGTCTCCAGCGCGAGCGTGCCAATGCGGAAGCCGAGGCATCCCTTGCAGCCTCGCGTGAGGCCATCGCCCGAGCTCATGAGGCTAGGGAGGCTGACTGCCACTGTGAGGTTGCAGAGAAGCGCAGGCAGGAGTTTCAGGCCCGGAACGCCCGCTTGGAACAACGAGCTGATGCACGCAGAGCCGCCTTGGCGTCGATGAAGGGGACGCCTTCCGAAGAGGCGGAAATCTTGTGGCGTGAGGAAGCGTTGATGTTGGAGGCCACGGAGCGCAGTCTGGAGCTCCAGCGGCTGGAGGCGAGGGAGCGCCACCTGACCCTGGCCAAGGATGTTGCCTCTGCTCGCGAGGCCAAAGTTCAGAAGGAAATCGACCAGAGGGTGGCGAAGGCCAGCGCAGAGCTTGCCAAGGAGTATGGCCTGAAGTTGGAGCTCGAGCGAGCGGAAGCTAATGGGAGAACTGCTGCCCTCAGGATGAAGCTGGAGGAAGTAGTGCAGTGCGAGAGGGTCACCACGGCTGCTCAGGCCAAGCTGGACTCCGCGCACGCCGACGTGGCCTTGCTCCAGCGACAGGTTGATGATGCTACGACTGTCGGCGTTCTGGGAACGGGGGTACCCAGACTTCGTCAGCAACAACTCAAGACCCTCACGAGGGGTTGAGCCTCATGAGGTGGGCGACGCAAGACCTCCCCTAGAGCGGCCCCACTTGGCTAGCGCCCGAGGAGCGGAGATATCAACGCAAGGGGCACCTCGCAAGGTCCTCGTGATGTGAGCCATGACGACCAAGGCCAGGCAGGCGCCAGCGGGCGCAGGATGCCAGTTTCCTCTTTGGTGCTAAAGGGGCAGGCGCAGGCGAGGCATCCCGATGCATCAGGCAAAGGTTTCCATATCTGTGGAACAAGACGAAGACCAGCAGGAAGGTAGAGCGGAGGTCATCGCAGAGCCCACGGTGGTCATGGCAGGCGAAGACCACCTTTTGTAAGGATAGCTTGTACTAGCTGTCCCCCTTCAAACATGGGTGTTCTGGGATCCCTTCCCGCTCAGTATTTGGGAGGAGGACCCTGGCCACTATAAATAGGACTAGCCACCACCATAGAGAAGGAGGAAAGAGAAACCGGACACACACCATCAAGCTCATCCGAGCGCAAGAACACTTTTCCTCAGGAGACGGTTCTTCCCCTGTACTACTACTTCCACAGCCTTCAAGGCAATCCACCACACCACACTGGATTAGGGTATTACACCACAACGGTGGCCCGAACCAGTATAAACCTTTGTTACCCATGTTCTTACAGTTTGATGAGCTAGGCTTAGGAATCGGCGAGTAGGCGAGCTAGGGCGGAAGGAGAGATCTTCGTGCACACCCCAATGTTCGAACCACAAGGGTTTGGCCGGAACCCTATATCCTCCATATGGCGCGCCAGGTAGGGGTGCGTCGAAGTTCTTCCTCTCCGCCAACCCCGCTCTCCACCCACCAGGCTCTCATGGCGGGCGCCTCTTCTTCGACCGGCTCGGTGGCCTGCCACGCCGCCGCGCGCGCCCATGGAGCCTTCACCTCTGCCTTGCGATAGGTGAAATGGCCACCCAGGTTCAGGCTAGATCTGCCACCCCATTATGATGGGGCGGCAGATCCGTCCATCTTCCTCCTGGCATATGAGGAGGCCGTTTCGGCAGCCGGCGGCGACAGGAAGGTCCTGGCCATCTGGCTCCCCATGGCGCTCACTAGAGTTCCGCGTGCGTGGTTTCTCAGCTTGCCAGAATCATCGGTGGCATCCTGGGAGGAGCTGTGCATCCTCTTCAACGCGCTATTCAGGGCGCCAGCGCCCCACGTCGTCGCGGCCCTCCTCGGCGGCTCTCAAGCGCCGCCCTCGGACCGCCACATTAAGCAGTTCTTCCGCCAGATCAGCGCAGCATCTGTACACCGGGGGCCCCTCCCGGATGGGCGGCGCCCAAGACAGACATCACCTTATACTCAGGTGACCATCTGCCTCCGCTGCGGGCTAAGGTGCTCTCCCTATGCTCTGCACACCCACCATCTACAACATAGCGGTCACCAAGACCCTCATCGAAAGAGGGGCAGGCCTCAACGTGCCCTCAGTATAAGCTTCTAGCCTGCTCCACGTGCCGCTCGAGCAGCTACGCCCGACCAAGCCCTTCTCCGGAGTCGGCAACGGTTCTGCCAGCCCTCTAGGGAAAATCCGCCTCCCTGTCACCTTCGGAACCCGCTACAACTACCACACCGAGCTGATCGACTTCGATATCGCCCAAATCGGCCTCCCATAGCGCCATCCTTGGGTATCCGGCCTTGGCTCAGTTCATGGCCATGACCCATCCGGCCTACAACCTCATGAAGATGCTAGGGAGCAGCGGCGTGCTAACCGTGGCGGGAGACACCAAGGAAGCTCTGGTGGCCCTCATGCTCACCTTCCGGGCCTCTGCTGCGGCACATTCAGCCGACGGGGCTGCCCCAGGAGCCGAGGGGGGCTGCACCAGGGAAGAAGAAGCAAGTTTTCTCCCAAGACTGAGCCGAGACTAAGCATATACTGGTGGATGAAGACGGGACGTCAGGCGCCACCTTCACCATAGGCGCTGGCCTTCCCACAGCTCAAGAAAAGGCCCTGATTGGATTCCAGTGCGCTAACAAGGAGGTGTACGCGTGGTAACCCAAGGACCTGGTGGGAGTCTCGAGGGGGTGATTGAACATCACCTGAACCTATGCCCCAACGTGCGTCCCGTGAAGCAGAAGTCCCGGCACCAATATATAGAGAAGTAGTCCTTCATCATACAAGAGACACGCAAGCTAGAAGCGGTGGGTGTCATCCGTGAGGTCCGGTACGCGGAATGGTTGGCAAGCCCCATCGTTGTACCCAAGAAAGGCGGAAAAGAGCGCAGGTGCATTGACTTCACCAACCTCAATTAGGCTGTCGACGTCCTGGGAACCAGGGTACCCAGGCTTGCCTATATGCGGGCCGCGACGCGCTCCTACCACGGCCCGGTACGGCCCAGCTGATCGACCAACTGCCCAAGACCCTCGCGCAGGGGCTAGGCCTCACGAGGAGAACAACATCAAGACCCCCTCAGGAGCGGCCTCGGCAAGGCCCTCCGGAGGGGCGAAGAATCCAAGGCCAAGCCTGCCTCAGGAGGAGGCAGTAATGTCAGCAGTGACGCACCGCGACAGCGGGTGCCAGCGCTCGCCAGCGGCGCAGTTGCCGTTTCGGTGCAAAGGAAGAAGCGCAGGCGCAGGTTCCCGAGGAGCGGGACAAAGGTTTACCCATTGGTGCAACAGGACCAAAGACCGCAAGGACGACATGGAGGATGTCACCACCGAGCCCACCACCGCGTCACCGCCTGATCCTTTTTCAGGCGAAGACTGCTTTTGTCAGGGTAGGAACGTCCTTGTGTTCTCGCTAAAAAATGGCCATTGTGGGATCCATTCCCTCCTAAACATTTCGGGGGAAGAGGACCCTGGCCGGCTATAAAAGTAGTTAGGATCCCCGCTATGAAGGGAGAGAAGCAGATCCATAAACTCTGCCACCACGCAAAGGAGCAAGAGCACTTGCCTCCTGACCCTCCTGAGCTCACCTCTTGAGCTCAGGAATTACTGTATTAGTTCATACTCCAGCCCTCCTGAGGCCAATCCACCAAATCAGGAAGTAGTGTTTTACACCACAAGGTGGCCACAACCTGGGTAAACTCTTGGGTGCTTCACTTGTTGTTTGCCTGAATCTCTTCACCCTACGAGGGCGAGACGCTAGGTAGACGTCAGTGGGAGAGATCTTCGTTAACGCCCCTGTGTTCGAACTTCTTGGGTTTTGGGGAGCCCTCAATCCGACATTTGGCGCGCCAGGTTGGGGGCGTGTCAAGATCACGCCTCTCGAACGACCTCGTCCCACTCTCGTCCGTCGACCCCACATTGCCCAGCTTCAACAAACCGCGACCACGATGGCAGAGGCACATCAGACGCGTGCGGAAGCCCGTTGCGCCCGCACCGCTCGGGTGTCGCCTTTCGGCCACGGGACTTGCCTTCACCCGGCCTTTATAGGGGCCGACGACACCATGAGCATCACCGGCCCGCCGTCCGGGGACCAGCAACACCAACCGCCCACACGACGCCGGAAGCCCGTATGGTCAAGACCTGCGGCGACCTACGAGGGCTACATGGGGTATGATCCACTGAACCATGCATATAACGCCGCCCCTGTGCCTCGAATCCCTTTGTACTCAGGTACCGCTCCCGTCGAGGAGCCAATAGGAAGCAACCGCAAGACTACGCCCGACGCCGAATGCGATCAGGCACCGGCACGAGGGGAGTCAGGAGCGGAAGGCCGAGGGACAGACCCCCTGCTCTTAGCCATCGACCCTCCGCCATCGTTAGCAACGGCCATAGACCGCGAATGAAGCACCGCGAGTGCCCGTGAAGGCCGGCACACACGACACCGGCCATCAACGTCAGACGGGCAGCATTTCTGGCCCGGAGCTGGATAGGCCAAGGCGACACTCCAAGTACCGCGTCAAGACAAAAAGGGAAGGGAAGGCCCGGGTCAGGCCCTCGTCCCCCCACGCGTGACCCGTCGCGCATGAGCCCGCCCTGGATTGCACGAGGGGCTCACTTGCGGCAGGTATGATGCGCGCGAGGAGGGGCCTTCTCCCCCTCCGTTCAGCCTCAAGACGCCGCGCCTCCCAGCGCATCATCCCCCGGGCTGCGGAGGGTGCTTCTGGAGGCGGTACGACAGCCCGTCCTACGCACACTAGGAGGGCCCAAGACCGCGGCTCCGTCCCTCTGCTCACGAAATCCCGTACCCGCTGGGCTCGACCCTGATCAGGAAGGGCTCAGGGGCCATTAGGAGCATGGGTAGGGCGGGGTTCCCCTCGCACCTCAGGACACCGCTTCTCCGGACGACGTTATCCCCTAGGGGCGAAACACGCTCGGAGATCACGTGAGCGGTGCACCTGGTGCTCGGCGGGAGGGCCTATGGCCAAGGTCCCATCCCCCCATCATGCGCAGTGTCCCACCTCATGAATGCCGCCTTCGGGTGAGTTCATGGCGGGAGCGTACTAGCGCGGGGCGGGGCCCTCGAAGCGAAGGGGCAGGCACATCAGAAGATCTCCGCTCGTGACACTCTCACGTAATAATGTGTGGGGCTGTACACGCCCCGAAGTCTCTAGAGTGTCGCCCTAGGGCCTCGAGGGCTCCCTCCCACGTCCTAGTGGATGCACCATGCTCCACGCTGGCCGTCGACACTGTCCTCCAATGGCTATGCCCACACCCACCGGTGGTAGACCTACGCCTCGCGCTGGGGAGAAGACCGAAGACCTGCTCAGGGGCCGGACGTGGCCCCCTCTTTTTGCCATTCGCCTTTGCCTCCTTTGTATCTGCTTTTTCAAGCCGATCTGGCAGCTGCACGACTCGTTTCTTGAATAAAGGGGAAGAATTTTTGTCCGTGCTTTGTGATTTTCGCTGAGTTTTTCTTCGCCCAGTGCATTTTTCGCCTTGCTCGGCTGAGCCGGGCTACGTCCACGACCCCACCCTATCACTCCTCGCGAGCAGGGGCCGAGGCGCGGGAGCACGTTCTGTCTGGTCCACTGCCGGACCGCCAACCACTCTTGCACTCACTACAGGTACTCACGAGGCGCGCCCGGACGAGGTCAGCAGACGCTCCTCTCAGAAACACAACAAGGGATTGAGGTCTCGGCCTCGGGGACAAACAAGGGAGTGCCTAAAACCTATCCTTACGGTGCTCAAACCCATTTTTACATCATCAAAAGTTTAAGTCTTGTGACACTCATCTTACTAGGCTCTGGAGCCACAACCAAAAACAAATTTACAGCAGGAGCAGGACTAAGCATCGACATCTTCGTCAGAACCGTCGGCGTCACCCCCCTCAAACACTGACGCGTCATCGATTGCTGGAACGAGCTCTGTCACCAACGCGTCCACGTGGTCGCTCACCCATCCCTCCGAGGGGCTAGCGACCGCCTCAGGCGCACGCTTCAGTAAGGCCTCGAAATCCGTATGAGGGTCAAGACGATGAAAGTTGCCAAAGATGCGGGAGACCGCACTCCTGAGGACGACGTGGCACTGCTCCTCGACAAGCTGCCGAGCCTTCATGACCCCACCTTCAAGACACTCCACCACCCTGGTAAAGAACCCGAGATACCCGGCGTCATCATCAACCAGAGGGTCATCGACCCTCGAGTCAAGAAGCTCTCTTAGGGCTCAGCCGGCCCGGTGCCGCAGGGCCTCGAACATCTTTGAGCGGGTGTGCTGCATTTCACGGGCTCGCGCGGCCTCCTCAGAATTCCGAGCCGCGAGGGTGGAGATGTCTTCCACTTGCTTGTGAAAGCCGGACAGTTCCGCCCTGGCAGTGGCGCGAGCCTTTTCCGACGCGCGCTCGTGGCGCTCCGCCGCGGCACAGGCCTCCTTCGACACCTACTCGCGACTCTCGGTAGCGGCGCGAGCCTTCTCCGACACCTGCAGATGACGCACGACATTCTCCAATTTGCTCTTGAGAGCCATGACCTCCTTCTGGAGCTCCTTGCGCTTATCAGCAAAGCGAGTCTCGTGAAGCCCCAGCTTCTCGCGATAACCCTTCCTGGCAGCCTTCTTCGCGACGACCTTGCAATCATCAAGGTTGCCCTCGGCTTCGGCTATCTGGCGCTCCATCGTCTCCAGGCGTACGCGCTCCATGTTCAGCTCCATCGCCTCGAGTGCCGTCGCCTCTTCCCGTGTCGAGAGGCCCGCCGGGCTATCATCATCGGCCGTAGGTGCGGCAAGGGCAGCCCTTCGTGCGCGAACCTGACGATCGAGCATGGCGTTCGAGGCCTCAAGCTCGCGCTCACGCTCCTCGGTGGCCGCGCGGCGGCGCTCGGCGTCCAGGGCCTCCTCCAAGGCGCGGTCGCAAGCCTCCTAAGCCGCGGCGGCCGACGCTTCTGCTTTCTTTAGGACGGTGTCATGTTGCAACTAGCTCAGGTTAACAGCGGTCATCAAGCGGCGCCAACCCTGCGCCAGAAGCAGACCCTCGGCCTCAACGCACCTATCCACTTCAGCAACCTCGACTTCGAGATGCTTTAGGGCGTCTGACGCCTCCCGCACAAGATCACGACGGACCGCGCTCCTGCGCAGCGCGAGTTCCAGAAGGCGACCGGGCTCGTCCTCGACATCCGCACTGCCCAAAGGGGGCTCCCCCTCTCCCTCATGTTTAGCGTGCGCCTCGGGGCTAGGCCCCGGAGCACGCGATGCCTCCGGCGCGAGGGGCATGCCTGGTCCTGATGGGTGGTCAGCCGCTCGGGCTGCCTCAAGAGCCTGCTGATCCACGGTGAAGACAAGCCCCGGGGTACGAGACAGGCCCCTGACGTACCAAGAGCTCCTTTGCCCCAAAAGCGCTCGCGGACTGGGAGCACGACCTATGCAATAAGGTCCGGGCGTGGCTTCGAGAACCCACGCGAGGCCTCCCGAAGACCCAGCATGGTCCGGAGGAGGGATGCAGGCGGAGGCTCCTGCGAGCCTCACCGAGCGGCTCGAGAGTAAGCTGGAGGAGACCCTGCAGAGCAAGGGGTCAGGTGAACCTTATTGGGAAATATAGGAAGAGCCGAGGGACAAACACCTGCTCGGTACGGTCAGCTTCAACCTCTTCAGATCCCTCGGGGCAGGGCCGTAGCTGCTCCTCAACGTCGGCCTCTTGCCTAGCGCCGCGAAGGACAACCGGAGGTCACTTGAGGCAGATGTGCCTAGACCTGGAATAGGGTCGCGGCGGGCGCTCACTGCCGGCGCCCCGTTCCCCGATGCGATGTCCCCCGGACTCGCCTCAACCGGAGGCTGCTGCGCCTACCATTCAGTCGCTTCAGGAGCCGGCTGTGCCTCGGTACCATCCGCCACCGCCGTCGACACTGGCGCTCGTGCTTCGTCCGCTTGCTCCAACGGCGGAGTGGACCCCAGGCCAGGGGCTTCGCTTGGCGCGTCCGCCTAGGAAGGGAAGGACGGGATCGTGAGCCCTGATACCACCACTAAGGGATCGTCATGAGGATCAAGGGCGCCCTCCGGAAACAGTCCCCATGCATCGAAGCGGGGCATCTTTTCAGCAAAAGCTCTTCCGAACACAGGAGCCAAGTACAATGGAGTTGCGGAGCCAGGGCGTGCTTCAGGCACCCCGCCGACAAGCAGCCGCAGCTTCCCCTAGAGCGTCTCAGGAGGGAGCTGCTTCTGCTGAAGACGCGCGCGATCATCAAGAGCCCACATTGGGTGAGAATGGCGCTGGAGTGGGGCTACACGGAGGACAAGGAAGTCTCTCACCACCATTGCCAGGGTCAACCCGTTTCTCCTCAGGCTGGCCAGCCGGCGCATAACTGGCTCCGCCCGTGGATCTGAGAGGACCTCGTGCCCCCAGCCCGAGTTTGGCACCGCCGGCGCATCGAGAAGATGGGATTGGGTGCTGTACACGGCAGCATCAACGTACACCTATTGCCGGCGGAATCCTATTGTGGTCGGGTGAAGCGAGAAGTCAATTCCGGAGGCAGCAGTCGCTTCCACCACGTGCAACGACACGCACCCCGAGCGCTTCCCCCTGTCTACCAAGGAGAGAGCGAAGAAGTGGCGAAGTAGGGCAACAGACGGGGAAACACCAATGAAAGCTTCTCACAGGAACGCAAAGCCGGAAAGGAGGATGATGGACCCAGGGTCCAGGTGTAGCGCCCGAATCTGGTAATGTGTGAGTACTGCATAGAAGAAGGCGGAGAAAGGGGGAAGGATACCCTCGAAGATGGCATGGAGATGAAGTTGGATGTCGTTGGTGCCAAGCTCCGCCGTCGGCCGGGAGGCGAGCCAGACCCGGGTCGGCCCCCACTCGTTAGATGCGTCAGCCAAGGCACGACGCACCTTGTCCAGACCCTCCTGGTTCACCACAAGGGAGCGGCCCAGCGCCGGCTCGAGCACCAGCGGCGGCGCAGCAGGCTCGCCGTCCCCCCTCCTCTTCGCCCTGCGCGGCATGGTAGCAAGGAAGGAAGGGGCAGAGAAGGCAAGTAAAGGAAGAAAGCGATTGGAGGGCAGAAGGCAGAAGCGGCAGAAGAAGACCTACCGGTTGTGAGATTGTCAAGGTGCACGACTACCAAGACTGTGTGGGAAGCGGGGTCGCCCACGTCCCATCCAACCGTCGCACGCCAGCCTGGCCCACAGCCTTTGGGGCCAGCGGCGCTTCGTCCTCGACTAAGGCTTCGCCTCGAAGCCAACTCCACGCGCGCCTTGGGCCCGGGGCTACTGTCGGTGTCCTGGGCACCAGGGTACCCAGACTTGCCTGTCTGTTGGCCGCGACGCGCTCCTACCACGGCCCGGTACGGCCCAACTGATCGACCAGCTCCCCAAGACCCTCGCGAGGGGGCTAGGCCTCGCGAGGAGAACAACGTCAAGACCCCCTCAGGAGCGGCCTCGGGAAGGCGCTCTGGAGGAGCGGAGAATCTAAGGCCAAACCTGCCTCAGGAGGAGGCAGTGGCGTCAGAAGTGACGCACCGCGCCAGTGGGTGCCAGCGCCAGCCAGCGGCGCAGTTGCCGTTTCGGCGCAAAGGAAGCAGCGCAGGCGCAGGTTCCCGAGGAGCGGGACAAAGGTTTCCCCAATGGTGCAATAGGACCAAAGACCGCAAGGACGACACGGAGGATGTCACCACCGAGCCCACCACTGCGTCACTGCCTGATCCTTTTGCAGGCGAAGACTGCTTTTGTCAGGGTAGGAACATCCTTGTGTTCCCGCTAAAAAATGGCCGTTGTGGGATCCCTTCCCACCTAAACATTTCGGGGGAAGAGGACCCTGGCCGCATATATAAGTAGCTATGATCCCCTCTATGAAGGGAGAGAAGCAGATCCATAAACTCTGCCACCATGCAAAGGAGCAAGAACACTTGCCTCCAAACCCTCCTGAGCTCACCTCCTGAGCTCAGGAATCACTATATTAGTTCATATTCCAGCCCTCCCGAGGCGAATCCAACAAAGCAGGAAGTAGGGTTTTACACCACAAGGTGGCCTGAACCTGGGTAAACTCTTGCGTGCGTCGCTTGTCGTTTGCTTGAATCTCTTCAACCTATGAGGGCGAGACGCTAGGTAGACGTGAGTGGGAGAGATCTTCATTCACGCCCATGTGTTCGAACTTCTTGGGTTTTGCGGAGCCCTGAATCGGACAAAGGCCTACCCGGAAGACCCATTTCCTCTGCCCCGCATCGACTAGATTGTCGACTCCACCGCCGAGTATGACCTACGAAGCTTCCTGGATGCCTTCTCATGCTACCGCCAAATCAAGATGGCAGTGCAAGACGTCGAGAAGACTGCCTTCCTCTCCCCGTGCGGAGTATACTGCTACAATTGTATGCCGTTCGGGTTGCAGAACGCGGGAGCAACCTTCCAGCGGTTGATGCATATCACTCTAGGAGAGCAGCTCGGGAGGAATGCCAAGGCCTACGTTGATGACATCGTGGTGAAGTTTCAGTAGGCCGAGACCCTCATCGAAGATTTGGAAGAAACCTTCGCCAGCCTGCGCAAGGTAGACCTGCGGCTCAACCCGGAAAAGTGTGTGTTCAGTGTCCCGTCAAGTAAGCTTTTGGCTTCCTGGTGTCACACAGAGGGATCGAGGCCAACCCCGAGAAGGTCAAGGCCATAGAAAAGATGAGTCCGCCAAAGACCGTCAAAGAGATGCAGAAGCTGGCTGGTTGTGTAACATGCCTCGGGCGTTTCATCTCCCAGCTGCGGGAGAAAGCCCTCCCGTTCTTCAAACTGATGAAAAGGAAGACCCGTTCGAGTGGACCCCTGAGACTGATGCAGCATTCAATACCTCAATAAATACCTCACCAGCCCACCGGTTATGGTGGCACCCAAACCTCGAGAGCCCCTGGTGCTTTACCTGGCCGCTACACCACATTCTACCAGCGCCGTGTTAGTGGCTGTCCGGTAGGAGCGCCAAGACTAGACCCCGCAGCCTCGGAGCGATGGTCCCGAGGTTCCTGCGAGGCCTGCAAGCGACCGCGCCCTACAACACGACATTTCTGACGCCATAGCTGTCCCTTCTGGCAAGCAAACTCACAAAGGTCCTTTACCCAATAAGGCGCCACAGCCCCAGGCGAGCCCCGGCTCCGCCCCCCTCGAGCACCCGGTGTACTTCGTCAGCACGGTGCTCCATGATGCTCGTGCACAATATCCCATGCCGCAGAAGCTCCTGCTTGCGCTCCTCGTTGCCTCGCGCAAGCTGCGCCACTACTTCCAAGACCATCCCATGAACGTGGTCTCGGCCTAACCACTGGAGAGGGTACTCCAGAGCCCCAACATGGTGGGAAGAGTCGCTGAATGGAATATCGAGCTGCAGGCGTTCGATTTGGAATTCAGCATGACTAGAATCATCAAAGGAGCCGTGCTTGCTAACTTCATGGTAGAATGTATGGACGCCTTAGAGCTCAAAGCGGGCGAAGACCGATCCTTCTCACCAGGAACTGAAGCCCCAGACGGCTGGGTCATGTACTTCGATAGCCGTTCGCGCGCCAGGGCGCGGGGGCTAGAGCAGTGTCTCGCCCACTCAAGACAAACTCTACTATGTTGTGCAGCTTTGCTTTCAGCCGAGCGATAAGGTCTCCAACAACATCATGGAGTACGCGGGCCTCATTGCTGGTCTCAAGGCCGCGGTGGACCTAGGAGTGAAACGCCTCATCATCAAGGGCGACTCACAGCTCCTAATCAACTTCTCCAACAATGTGTACGAGCCAAAGGATGAGCATATGGAGGCTTACCTCGCGGAGGTACGCAAAATGGAGAAGCAATTCTTAGGCCTGGAGCTGCAGCACGTGCCCCGTGGCACCAACAAGGAAGCCAATGACATCGCCCAAAGAGCATCCAAGCGCCTGCCCCAGGAGCTAGGCGTCTTCGAGGAGCGGCTCTTCAAGCCTTCAGCATCACCCCCACAAGAGGGGACGGTGAGGCCTCATGAGGAACTCCCCCAACAGCCGACCTTGGGAGGCCCCGCCTACGGCCCGACCTCAGGAGCCCGCCTGCTCCTGCCGATCGAGCCTCAGGAGGGATGCCGGACCGAGGATCTCAAGGCGTACCTGGTGCGAGGAGCGCTGCCAGGAAAGGATGCAGATGCCCAACGCGTGGCCCGACAGGCTACGACATATTGCATTCAAGACGGTGAGCTTTACAATAAACGACCAAATGATGTTTCTTTACTATACATCACCAGGAAGCAAGGGGCCGAGCTGCTAGCTGACATCCACGCCAGGTATAGCGGGCATCACTCATAATCACGCACCCTGGTCGGCAAGGCGTTCCGCAGCGGTTTCTACTAGCCCACGGCGCTCAACGATGCTGCCGAGCTGGTGAAGTCCTGCGAGACTTGCCAATTCCATGCCAAGCAGATCCACCAACCAGCTCAGGGCCTCCAAACCATCCCGCTCTCCTGTCCATTTGCGGTGTGGGGGATGGACATCCTGGGCCCCTTCCCTCGAGCGCCCCGGGGCTACTACTACCAATACGTCTTCATCAACAAGTTCACAAAATTGGCAGAGGTGGAAGCCATCCGAACCATCCCGTCTAGGCCTACAGTCAAGTTCATTAAGGGTCTCGTAAGCCGGTTCGGGGTCCCCAACCGCATCATCACCGACAATGGCTCACATATCACTAGAAACCTTTTCAAGACATATTGTGCTAATCTTGGAATGCATATTTGCTACGCTTCGGTAGCACAACTCAGGAGCAACAGCCAGGCCGAGCGTGCCAATGCAGAGGTTTTAAGAGACCTCAAGACCAGGACTTTCAAGAAGAGGCTCGAAGCTTACGAAAGGGGTTGGCATGACGAGCTCCAGTTTGTGCTATGGTCAATCCGCACCACCGCCACCAAACCTACAGGTGAGACCCCGTTCTTCCTCGTCTACGGAGCTGAAGCAGTTCTCCCTCACAAGGTCAGGCACCACTCCACGCGGGTCCTAGCATTCGACGAAACGCAGCAGAGCGCCATGTAGGGGACGTACCTCGTGTTGTGAGAGGAACGCTGACGGGACGCTTCGCACTGAGCAGCAAGGTACCAGCAGGCGTTGCGGCGGTACCATTGTCGCAACATCCACTGCAGGACGATCGATGTAGGCGACCTCGTCCTAAGGCGAGTCCTCTCTAGGGAAGGGCTGCACAAGATTTCACCCATGTGGGAGGGCCTGTTCAAGATCACCCACGTCTCCAGGCCTGGCGCCGTGCGCCTGGAAACGGGGGACGGCGTCCTAGTCTAGAATGCGTGGAACATCCGGCACCTCTGGAAGTTCTACCCATAAAGCAAGGCCACATGCCTGTGAAGACAAGGCCATGTGCCTGCGAAGCAAGGCCCCGTGCTTGTGAAGACAAGGCCCCATGCCAGTGAAGACAAGCCCATGTGCCTGTGAAGACAAGGCCCTGTGCGTGCGAAGCCTGTCCCCGTGCCTGTGAAGACAAGGCCCTGTGCCTGCGAAGCAAGGCCCCATGATAGTGAAGAATGGCTATGTGCCTGAGAATCCAAGGCCCAGTGCATGTGAAGCAAGGCTCACGCCTGTGAAGGTCTTCGCTCGTGACACTCTCACATAATAATGAGTGGGGCCGTACACGCCCCGGAGTGTCCGGAGTGCCGCCCTCGGGACATGGGGGCTCCCTCACATGTCCTAGTGGCAGCACTTAGCTCCGCACTGGTGAGAAGACTAGACTAGGTGCCAGACGCGGCTGTTCATTTGCTTTCTGGAGTTGTCTTGCCCCTTCCTTCTTTTAATGGTTTTTGAAAGTTCTGGCATTTCTCGAATGGCTTGGTTAAATCATCTCTCTCTTTGGTCCTTCCATCTATTTTTGGCCTTGCGTCAGAGGGAGCGGAAGTTGCCCGACACTGTCCCTAGCGCGCCTCCCTTAGTCTACGCAAGGCATCCATATTTGGGCTCGTCATTGACGCACCCATCTCCTTATGTCCGTGCCCCACGGGTGCCGCGATAGGGTGTGTTTGACCATGTTCAGCACACGCCAGGGACCTCATCCGATGAAGGATAATAACCTCCTAATGAGTTTTTGCAGCTTCCCAAACGGCCACGCGTCACGAGATGAGGGCTATTCTGAGTATGCCAAGATAAGTCTCCTCACCCTATGGGTGCATAATACACAGACCCCGCAACGCTGGCCGGGGGCAATAAATATGGTGCCAATCAGCATAAAAACCATAGTTCATTACATGCCCTTCCAAGGGTCCATATTTGTTTGTTTAGGTAATGAAGGAAGAAAGGAAGAGCGAGAACAGGCGATGACGGCTCCTGAGATGCGGCTGCCCATGAGGACCGGCTCCCCGAGCTCAGCCGGAGCCCTCATCACGCTGCTGGAGCTGCCGCTGAAGGAGGAGCCGTCGTAGCTTGATGAACTGTGACGCCCCAAGACTGAAGCTCAAGAAGACTTCCGTATTTTCGTGATCACTGTGTGTTGCATTTGTGCTTGCTCTTTTTATTTTTTTGCATTGCATCATGTCATCATGCCATCATGTCTTTTAATTTTTTTAAACTCAACTAAATAAATAGTGTGGATCTTTGATCCATTTAAATCGAGGGAAGGATGACTTCTCTTTAAAACATATCCTCCTAATAATTATGGCGCTATAGTAAATATTCCATTCTTTTGGAAAAACCAAAACACAAATGCAAATATTCCCCATGTCTTTTCTACTTCAAGTTTGGCTTCATATCCTTGCCAACAATTCTCTTCCCATTTGTCGTTGTTCCTCCAAAAATTTCAACATGTTTGGACACTTCAAAAACCAAGTCCTCGTTCAAACCCATTTGAATAAAATTCAAATGAATTTGAATTTTCATCGTTCAATCTTGCCTCCTTTTATTCTTTTGGGTCACCGTACTCTACTCCTAACCCCCTCTTTATTTTCTTTTAATTATCTATGTTTTTATCTCTTAATATTTAGAGATAGAGAGAGCACCCAGCTAGGCCCAGCCGCAAGCCGGCCCAACCATTCCCCCCCCCCCACAGCCCACCTAATTCCTAACCCTAGCCAGCCCCGATCGATCTCTTCTATCCCCATCGCTCTCCCTCTTGCGCCGCCACTCCCTCCTCTCGATCTCTCCCTCTCCCTCGTCCTCCCTCGCCGTCGTCGCACCTACACACACGCACACATCGCCTGACCCTCTCCTCACGCTCGCTCGATCAACCTCCTCGCCTCGTGCCAGGAGCCCAAGCCTCACCCCCCCGATTTCCTCGCGTCCCGCACCCTCCGAGCGCCCCTGCCGCCGCCGCCAAGTACGACGTTGCCGACGAGCTCCACCCGCCGACCTCCGGACCAAGCCGCCCCGCGGGGTCCTGCCCGGCCGGAGCCTCCACGCCCTCTGACGCCCGGATTATGCTCCGCTGTGAGCCACCGCCCTACCATGGTGCTCGCACCCGAGCGCTGTCCTCCTTTTCGACCTATCGTTGCCGTTTTTGGCGACCAACATCGCCCTGCCTCGCTTCCCATGGTGATGCGTGAGCTCCGCCGCCCCTGCTTCCACCGAGCCACGCGGCTCCACCACCATCTCCAGCCATTCCCACCGTCCGTCGCCTTGTACCTGCTGCGACCACCCTGTTCGCAAGCCCCGCTGTCTTTGGGTGTAGCTGGGATGTTTGACCGTCATAAATGCCTCGCCAAGACTCACAGCTACCATGTTCATCCGCATCACCCTCACTTGATCGGAGACCGCCAAGGCTGTTCGGATTCGCCAAGCACTGAACCAATGTATACGTGGCGAGTAGGACTGTAGTAGATGCTCGAGGATCCCTTGGACGTCAAGTTCTAGAACGATGCGGAGTACGACTACACGAATTCCCCAAGTACCATGACAACCCTCGAAGTTCCTCTCCGATGTGTACAACTACCAACGACCCCGAACATCTATGAAACGTGTACCCATACTTTAACGACGACCCTGACTATCCCTGTACAACTACCGTCGCCGAAGACACGGGTTGCAAAAATGCCAAGTTCCTCTTCGGACGTGTACGGCGACCCTCGCAGATGACCCGCATACCACAAGCGCCAAGTTCGACTACTGCGGCGCGAACGACTACTTCCACTACTGAGACGTGTACCACTACTTCCACGACGTTCGTGAACGACTACTTCCACCTCGAACCACATGCTTCAAAGGTATAACACCGAGACGATGCCCGTGAATGAATGAATGTTGTATGAGTTGAACCGTGTGTTGCATCATGTTTGAGTTGTCGCTCGCACGTTCCCCGTTTCCATGTCGCCGATCCGAGGGAACCCGGTAACAGGATCACCCCACCTTCTTTCGCATGACACGCTCACGCTCCTTCTTTTGCACCGGTTTCTCAACTAGTTACCGGAACCGACATGTTGCCGTAGCATCATTTTCGTATTCGTCGCCGTGACACCCCTTCCTTTTCACCACGATGACCAATGCTTCATAACATGCTCATGTCAACTTTTAATTAAAATTACTTAAAAACTTGCATTTGTCATCCGCATCATGATAACGACATTAAAATATTTAAATTGGTGTTTGGTTAAAAATTGCTAAATATGCACATGGGGGATTTTTCGGAATTGTTGTTTGTTGTTCGGGATTCATTTAAACATGTCTAAATAGTTAGTTTATATATGCTTCACCTCTTGCCATGTTTAAAAACATTTAATATTTTGGGTACGTAAACAAGAGCGAACTAAATAATTGAATGTGGTGCTTCATCAATATGCAACTCGTTGCATATTGAGCTCCACTTAACTTGTAGTTTTGTTTGTGCACTTTGCCATGCCATGCGTATTTAAACCGGGCATGCATCATATTTGTTGTGCATCATATGCCAGGGTTATGATATGTGTGTTTACCATGTTGTTTTCTTCGTCTCGGTAGTTCTTGTATCGTTGCGATCGTGAGGATTCGTTCGACTACGCTTGGTTCATCTACGTGGCTTCATCTTCTTCATGGACTTGTTCTTCTTCCTTGCGGGATCTCAGGCAAGATGACCGTCACCTTGGATACCTTTACTATCATTTCTATGCTAGTTGTCTCAATGCTATCGCTATATGTCGCGCTACCTATCTATTTGTTGTTAGCCTCTCATTGTTACCATGAAACACCCTCTAGCCTTTGACAGCATCCCAGCAAACCATTGTTTGGCTATCTTCCTGCTCACTCAGCCCATTTTATAGCGCTGTTAGTGGCAGGAGAAGATGAAGAATGCTCCATGTTGGAACTTGGATTTTGGGAATATCATGATATATCTTATTATAATTAATGCACCAATATACTTGGCAATGGGTGGAAGGCTTGGCCTTTTGCTCGGTGTTTTGTTCCACTCATGCCGCCTTAAGAACCAATAAACCTGTGTTATGTTCCTTGATTTTGCGTTCCCTAACGTGGTTGAGTAAAAGTCCTCCAGCAAGGTCCAACATTGGTTTAAATTTGCAACATAAATAAAAACTTAATTATTTAATTAATTTGCATAGGGGGTCGCATCCCCGAGGATTCTTTTCTACATATAGGGAGGGGCCAGTGCCGATGGTGTTGGTCCCAAACAGAGCACCTTGCGGGGCCGCCCCTTGGCAACTTGGGGTATCTGGCTCCCGGATGCTTCGCTCATCCTGTCGTGGCCTCAGACGAGATACGCGCGGCTACTATCAGGGTCTCGGCACGCCGAGAGGTCTTGCTGGACTTGTGTTACCATTGTCAAAGTGTCTTGTGCACCGAAATTCCGAGTCTGATCGGGCTGTCCCTAAGATAAGGGGTTTTTACCTCTGCTGATCGTGAGAGCTTGTGATGGGCTAAGTTGGAACACCCCCGTAGGGTTATGATCTTTCGAAAGCCGTGCCCACGGTTATGGGGCAGATTGGAATTTGTTAATGTCCGGTTGTCGAAAACTTGACAGAGGTTTCAAAATAAAATACACGAACCGCGTGATTAACTGTGATCGTCTCTTTTCATTTTGAGAAGAGAACGCGGTGGGGTTATGTTTGACTCGTAGGTAGTTCGGGATCACTTGGCGATCTTTACTAGTTTGCGACCATTTGCATGGATGCTCATCTTAGTCTTGTACTCATAAGTTAGCCACCATATAATGCTTAGTCGCTGCTGCAACCTCACCACTTAACCTCTCCATACCCTTTAAGCTTTGCTAGTCTTGATACCCATGGTTATGGGATTGCTGAGTCCTCGTGGCTCACAGATACTTCAACAACAGTTATAGGTGCAGGTTTCCGATGACTTGGCGTGAGAGCGATGCTTATTTGTGTTGGAGTTCTTTCTTCTTCTTCTTCGTCAGTCTTGGGATAGGTTCCTGCTCGGCAGCCTGCGATAGCAGGATGGATGTCGTTGCACTTTTCATGTTTTTCATCCATAGTCGGATGTCTTGTGTATGATGATGTTGTATTCATGTGGATTGTATGTCTTGTATGTATCCCCACCTATTTATGTAATGGTACGATGTAATGATATCCATCTTGCTAAGCGCCCGAAATGCGGTTGTGCCCCTATGACGAAGTTATCACGTGATTGAGATAGAATCGCATCTTGGGCGTGACGTGAACTACGGCCATCGCCAAGGCCGGGCACCTCGCCGCCATCGTTGTCCTCGGGGAAGCACCCGACACGGTGGTCGTCTTCCCCGAACACCCTCACAAAGAGGGTCGAGTCGCCATCATACCTGAAGTGAAGGGTGCACCACCGGCCCAAGCCGCGCGCGCGGGCAAACGTCTGCCAGCCACGCGCCGAGGTCACGGTGCCCGCGACGGAGATCTCCACCATAACCAACGAAGCTCTACTGCAGCAGCCGTCCGCCAGCAGCCAAAGACCGCTCGAGCTCGCGGCCGGAAGTTCGCCAGCTAGGGACCGCGGGAGCTGGAGCCAAGTACTGGTCGGGCTCTCCGACCACACGACGAACTCCAGCATCACCTCCGCCGAATGAAAGCACGGGCGGGGAGGCTGGACGACCCCGTCGTGCCTTCCCTCATTCATAGGGATGGAACGGCCTCGGCAATCCCCACCACGCGAGGAACCGCCGCCGCGGTTGTCGGGGGCGGCGCCGGGCGCTGAGGAGGTCCGCCCGCGCTCACGAGGAGCCGCGACAGTGGTCGCGGCACACTTGCGGGGGTGGCCTCGTCCCCTCTTAGGTGGTGATGAGCCGAGCCCCTCCGCGGATGAGAGCCTCCTCATCGGCGTCATGGGTGGCTCTGCCAAGAGAGGAGCAAGGAGGAAGAAGAAGAAGAAGAAGAAGCGGCAGGAATGAAGGGAGAAGATGGGTAGCAAGGGCTCCGCCAGTTGCCTTAGTTATAGCCAGGAGTAGGCCAACCGCCAGCCTCCATAATCGCTGGTAATGATGGTCTTTTGTGCATGTAGGTACTTGTCGGGTCGTGTAGTTGCCTAGGCTGCGTGGGGAAGTGGAGACGCCCACATCCCATCAATCGCCACGTGTCAATCGAGGCTGCAGGCTTTTGGGGCCCGCAGTGCTCCGCACTTGATCCTTGGTTTCGCCGTGAAGCCAAGTCCGAGCCCCCCTCTGGCCCGGGAGCTACTGTCGGCGTTTTTGGAATGGGGGTACCTAGACTTGCCTACCTGCGGCCCGGAGCATGGCTCATCCAGTGGCCTGGTACGGCCCAACCTCGTCAGCAACGACTCAAGACCCTCGCAAGGAGCCGAGCCGAGCGAGGCGGGCGACGCAAAACCTCCCCTAGGGCGGCTCACTAGGCTAGTTCCCGAGGAGCGGAGATATCAAGGCAAGGGGCACCTCGCGAGGTCCTCGTGATGTGAGCCATGACGACCAAGGCCAGGCGGGCGCCAGCAGGCGCATGATGCCAGTTTCCTCTTTGGTGCTAAAAGGGCAGGTGCAGGCATGGAGTCCCAAGGCATCAGGCAAAGGTTTCCATATAAGTGCAACAAGACCAAGACTAGCAGGACGGCAGAACGGAGGTTATCGCGGAGCCCATGGCGGCGTCACCACCAGAGCCTTTGGCATGCGAAGACCACATTTTGTTAGGATAGCTTGTAATAGTTGTCCCCCTTAAACTTGGATGTTGTGGGGTCCCTTCCCGCTCATATTTGGGAGGAGGACACGGGCCACTATAAATAGGACTAGCCACCACCATGGATATAGAGGAAAGTGAAACCGGACACACACCAGCAAGCTCATCCGAGCTCAAAAACACTTCTCCTCAGAAGGCGGTTCTTCCGCTGTACTAGTACTTCCCCAGCCTTCAAGGCAATCCACCACACCACAGTGGATTATGGTATTACACCACAACGGTGGCCCAAACCAGTATAAACCTTTGTGTCCCCTATTCTTAGAGTTCGACGAGCTAGGCTTAGGAATCAGCGAGTAGGCGAGCTAGGGCGGAAGGAGAGATCTTCGTGTGCACCCCAGTGTTCGAACCTCAAGGGTTTTGCCGGAACCCTAGATCCGACAACGGCTCTCGTGCAGCAGAGCAAGGACGAGGCTGGCCGTCGACTGGTGCTGCAGCACGAGCATGGCAGCATGCTCCAGGCTCACCTAGTGAAGGCTAACCTGGCGCTAGGGGCCATCTACGAGGGGAAAGTCCCTCATCCCCATGTGGACGATTACATGGCCATCTCGTCTTATTCACCAAGGTTGTGACGCACCTAGAGAGCCGGGCCACAAGGGCCCGCTAGCTTGTTGAAGAAAAGAGTTGAAGCCTCCTTGGGCGCACGTTCTCTCGGGTCTTCAGCCACCTCCTAAGCATTGACCCCCACTTTGATTTCGACGCCACCATTGCCCGGTGCCCGGGGCCATCCGAGACAACCTGGCGCGCTAGGTGGACGACAATGTGGATGCTCTGGTCAGGGCCTTTGCCACTTAGGATGACGAGGGCATGGTCGTGGCAGACGAAAGCGGCGCGGTTGATGATGGCGAAGACGAGGCCAGCGATAGCGCAGGTAGTGTGCATGAGAGCGACTCAGACGACGCGGTGAGCGATATGTCCGGTTGAGCTTGTCCTCCTTCGCCTCGATCCTGCACGCAAGGACTTGGACACGGCCCTGTAGGTCATGAGAGCATTTTGATTGGGGAGTCCCCTATGTGTGTAAACTGATATTCTACTCTATTTTTGCTGATTAAATCCAAACTTGGGACGTGTGTCATTGAGTTTTCTGAGCTGGGTTGTCATTGTTAATCACCTAGGTCCTACCTGGCCTCGTGTGGGTTACGAGGCCGTTGACATGCCTCTCTTCTAGGGTAGAACGCTAGGGATCCGCGGCCCTGAGCTTCCTGAGCAACACGTGGCCCCGCTCCGGGGAGCGGGGCCATGGGTGTCCTGTTGGCCGCCGCAGGATGCCTACGCGAAAATTTTGCGGCACGTATCCTCTTGCCCCGAGGGGGTCCTGCCGAGGTTACAGAGATCCGCCAGGTGGGATCGTCCTTCTCGTCCCCGAGCTGGAGGGCTCGGGGTACGATCTTCAAAAACGGCCAAAAGGCGACAAAATCCACCAGAAATCAACGAAAAATCCCCCCATTTTCTGCAACGAGCAAGACTTCAAGTTCGATTCGAAAAAGCGGTGAATCAAGTTACAAAGAAAGCGAGAGGAAAGAAAATAGCCGCGTCCGGCACCTATCTAGACTTCAGGTGTTCCACCAGCGCGGAGCTAAGTGCTACCACTAGGACATTGGAGGGAGCCCCCGAGGCCCGAGGGCGGCACTCCGGAGACTCCGTGGCGTGTACAGCCCCACTCATTATTACGTGAGAGTGTCATGGGCGGAGACCTTCACAGGCATGAGCCTTACTTCATATCTCCAGACGAGGGCCCCGCCTTGCGCCTCCCCCGACCACCGTTGGGGCGTCCGGAAACCAGGATGAGACCAAGGGGCAAGGGGACTCCAGCGGCACCCTCAGCAACCACGGGCCCTCTATCGGGGGGAGGGCTTGTCGATGCTCCCCCTCGGTAGAGGACCTACCTGCGCATGCTACTATGCTCCATGCGGCGCGGGGGAGGCCGCGGCTGCATGCCCTCCATGCCCAGCCCCCAGCGCTCTGCCCCGGTCGAGGCCGGAACCGTCGCTCTCGAGTCTCCGACCATCGCCGTGGTCTGGTTCACCTGCAGCCCATTGTTAGTGCATGCCTACTGTTGTGATACCTGATGCGCCCTATCATCATCGCTAAAGGGGTCGACGGAGCCCCCAGACGACTCATGGTAGTCTCCTCCTTCGAGCGTCCCGCCATTCCATCTCGGCCCGAGGGAGGCATTGGGGCCTTCCCTGAACGCATACGCATGGTCCACCATGCGGGGCACATAGGCTTCGTTGGTTGCCCCATCGAGGACACCACCCAAGTGCCCCGTGCCTTGAACTTCCAGCTGCTGCAGCTGGACTTGGCGGCCGCTGGGTTGTAGTCCGGCACGCCCTCGTAAGGGGCCGCTGGCGCTTGCTCCCGCCTGTGACAATGTTGCTACGGTCGGATGGATGGCGCCAGTGCCCATGTTGGTCTCGTCGGGCCCCTCCATCGCCACAGGGGGCGCGCAAGCTTGTCGGGACCTCGCGTGTGCCTCACCCGCGACCTGGGGCCTAGGTGAGGAGCAGAACGGCGGCGCGCCACAGCAGGGGCAGTCCCGCAGTTCGGTAACGCGTTCCAGCAGCATGTCGCGGCCGCCCTCGTCCATCCTACATCGTAACAGCTCTCGTGCCATGAAGAGTGCTTCCCTCATGTTTTTCTCCTCCCGTCGGGTGTGCGATGTCGTTGCCGCGGCATAGTTCGAAGATCGCACTGCGAAGTGTGCGTGTCGTGACGCCAAGGTGGAGGTTGCAGGTCCACGCCGCCCGCGGCTGGTGACGTTAGGCGTTGCGGGGGGCGCCTGAAGCACGGGGTTGAGGCCTTCATTGGCGGATGGCGCCAGGCTACCCAGCGGTCAGCGTGAACCCCCTGATCATCGGCCATCAGGACCGCGGAGTGATAACGAACCGAATGACGGAAGAGAAGATCCGACGCACCCCTACCTGGCGCACCAAATGTCAGATCTTGGGTTCCGGCAAAACCCTTGAGGTTCAAACACTGGGGTGCGCACGAAGACCTCTCCTTTCCGCTCTAGCTCGCTCTCGCACCGATTCTGAGGCCTAGCTCATCGAACTCAAAGAACAATGGACACAAGGGTTTATACTGGTTCGTGTCACCATTGTGGTGTAATACCCTACTACAGTGTGGTGTGGTGGATTGCCTTGTAGGCTGAGGATGAACTATTACATGGGAAGAACAACCTCCTGAGGAGAGTTGCTCTTGTACTCGATGAGCTTGTGGATGCGTGGGTGGTCTCAATCATCCGATCCCCTATGTTGGGTTAGCTCAAGACCCGATGCCCCATATGGTGGTGGCTAGTCCTATTTATAGAGGCCCGGGTCCTCTTCCCAAATATTGAGCTGGAAGGGATCCCATAACGGCCACATTTGAAGGGGGACAACTAGTGCAAGCTATCCTAACAAAAGGTGGTCTTCTCCTGCAGAAGGCTCTGGTGTTGACGCCGCCATGGACTGCGTGATGACCTCCGCTCTGCCGTCCTACTGGTCTTGGTCTTGTTGCACGGATATTGGAACCTCTGCCTGATGCCTCGGGACTCCTTGCCTGTGCCTGCCCCTTTAGCACCAAAGAGGAAACTGGCATCATGCGCCTGCTGGCACCCGCCTGGCCTTCGTCGTCATGGCTGACGTCACGGGATCCTCGCGAGGTACCCCTCGCCTTGATATCTACACTCCTCGGGAGCTAAGCTAGTGAGGCCACCCCAGGGGAGATCTTGCGTCATCCGCCTCAGGAGGCTCGACTCCTCGCGAGGGTCTTGAGTGGTTGCTGATGAGGTTGGGCCGTACCAGGCCACTGGACGAGCCACCCTTT
This sequence comes from Secale cereale, assembly GCA_902687465.1. NCBI lineage: Eukaryota > Viridiplantae > Streptophyta > Magnoliopsida > Poales > Poaceae > Secale > Secale cereale. The sequence goes on along the minus strand of LR738714.1, from coordinate 174,575,968 downwards.
GGGCTGCAGGCAGGCAAGTCTGGGTACCCCCATTCCCAGGACGCCGACAGCCTCATTGCCTTTAGTAGCCAATGTCAATACTTTAATTAGCTCTTTTCATTTGAGATAAAATCTGAAGTAGCACTCTTACGACCATCCTTTTTAACAGGGTAAACTTGCTTGACCACCTCTTTCTTGTTCTTTGAGCCCCACAAAGATTCCTTATGATTGGAACGGTCTTTGACATGTGATTGTTCGTCAAATGTTGATCTTCTTGGAGCTGCATAATGTTGGTGAGATGGTCCAAAATAAGATTTAGAATGTGGTCTTGTATCATATATGTCCCAAGATGGATATGGATCTACATGAGCATAGGGAGGCGTCCACGACATTAGCAATGGCAGCCCAAACTAAGGATATGATATGCTTCATTGAGATTCTCACTTTGCCAATACCGATCCTCGAATATGCTCCTAGGGGGTATTCTTGATGCTCTTGAATTACTTTGTCGATAAGCACTGTTATCCCCACTAATCTTCTGATATTTTTCCAACAGTTGCGCGAAAGTGACTTTCAACATTTAGCATTGTGCTTACCTCGGCCTTTGCTTTCTTTGGTTGTGCTTGCATTGATCTTTGGATTTGCTTATTTCCCCAATTATTGGCGTCTTTCATGCCACCTTGATGGAATTTACACCTTCAAGAATGTTTTCATTGTGCTCCTAACCAACTTATTTACTTGAAAACTTGATCCCATCATCCACAGTTTTTTCCTTCTCATGTTTTAATGGATCAACTTGAAGCAGCTGATGCAAAAATCATTCGCCATCAGGACCAATTGGAATAAACTGGTCATCTCTTGGTGTCTCAACAAATTTCAATCGCCCTTTATGAATGGACGATTTAACTATTTGATGAAACAAATTGCAATCTTCAAAATTATGTTTGAATGAATGATGCAACCTACAATACATTTGTCCTTGAATTGATGCCTTGACATGGTGATCAAGAATTCTTATGTAATTATTTCTCGGCAACAAACCAAATATTTGATCACACATGCTTGAATTGAAGGTATTTTTTATTCTCTAGTAGATCTTGCTATGAGAACAGCTTTGGATTTAAGCACACGAATGGTTCGGATTTTGCATTACCCCATTGGTCTATGCCTTGTGTTTTTCACTATATCTCCGATGTCTTTAAAAAGGAAATTATACTATCATCGGTTTTCTCAATAGACTATAAGCTTGGCTTTGAATTTCTGAAATCAAAGTAGATAGAACATACATGTCTCAACTGAGAACATGTGTAAGCTAAGTATGAAGCAAGCAAAGCTACCCAATTTGATATGAACTTTAAATAAAGCAATGGGAAAAGCTTTGGCTGCAGTAATAAATCACAATCGGTCTCTCTGAATGGTACAATATATTGACCGATATGCTTAGTAACAATTTTATTGCTGACAAGTAAATTTCCTGTAACAGCCTGTATTTTGCCCTTTTCTCTGTTCTTTTGATTTTCTTGGATTTCATGATTTTATTTGCTTTTCTGTGGCTATGTGGTTCTGAAACTTGGGGAGATCATGTATTCCTAGGTTTTATAGTGGCTTGACATTCTTCTCATCATCCCAAGACCCTGTCATTTCCATCCTTGACCTAATCCAAAATTCTTTTTCCAAGGAATATTCCTTTTCCATTAAAGGAATAATTCTTTTTGCCCTAGCTTGTGAAGCAACCTATATCTCTGTCATTCTAAAAATTCCCAAATAATTCTCATAAATTGTTTGGGTCCTATCTTGCGGAAATGTGGCCAAACATTTCATTGCCATGTTCAAAAATAATCTTCCAATAATCATTTTCCCATTCTGCCCTAAATGGCACTTTGTGAAGCAAGTGCTATTTATCTTTGCCCAATTGACTCGAAACTTCTTGGACATCTTTTCCTTTCTATATCATTTCCCTGTGCCAAATTTCATACTCATTTTCCTAATAAATATTGTTTAGTGATTTTCCAAAGTTTCTGTCCAGAAAGGAACTTTGTGAAGGAAGCATATTCTAGGTATGTCCAAATGAGTTGAAACTTTGTCACATCCTTCATTTGATGAAATGATGCATCTCCACTAAATGTGAGCTCATGGAGATCATCTATGTGACCTCAGCTCCAAATCTTGGTTTCTGGTAAGATTTTCACTTTGTGAAGCAACCCTATTTTACCTTGCTTCATTTGAGCTGAAAATTTACCAGGGCATTCTTACATTTATCTCTACTCCCTGCACCAAGTTTTGGCTCAATCCACGTATCCATTTACCCTCAGTAAATTCTTCTAGCTTCTGGTCAGAATGGAGCTTGTGAAGCAAGTGCCACTTTGGTAATTCCAAATGGAATGGAATTTTTGCAGTAGCTCCATATGGTCAAGTAACTCCACTACACCAAATTTCAACTAATGACACTTAAGTGTGTGAGTGCATCATCCAAATCTTGTTTCTGGACCAAGTATGCATTTGTGAAGAAACTATATTAATCCTTGGTCCAAATCTTCTAAAAGTTACCAGGATGAAAGTCCTTCATACCCTAAACCTCGCAGACAAACTCTATGGCTCCAAACCCTTTCATGTTGATCAGCAGTTCTCGGCCAAGTTTACTACAGTAAACTTCAGGGGAGGATTACCGTTTAACTGTAGCACCCCAAATCAAGCCATGGCCTCAACATCGCTCTATCCTGGACGGACACCACACTAGACACAATTTCCCTCCCTCTCGTGAGCTCCCTGTGCATCGTCCCATGGTTACCGCGCAGCTCGCATGCAATTCACGCGCTTTGCGCACCCTGGCCGCGTCCAGAGCGTTGTTTGCGCTTTGGCCACTCCCCCTCTCATCAGCTTCACGCGCATGAGCATGTTCAGCGTCTTCATATCGTCGTCGCCGTTTTCCTGGACCCCCTCTCCCCCTCCGTCCGCTTCCTCACCGACGCTCGCCTCCAAACGACCATGGGAGCACAGTGCCCCGACATGGCATTGAATGCGCTCATTGCCTCCTCTCCGTGCTTCATGGCGTCGTCTACCTCCCTGTGAGGTCCCCTATTCATCCTCCATCGCGTACCATCGAGCTCGCGTGCGTGCACACGCGTCCACGGCGCCGGCCACGCATCCGTGGCGGCGCCAGCTCGGCCACCTCGCCCCGCGCCTATTTAAGGACACCCCGACCCTGTCTTGCTACACCACCGGCCTCCCCCACTTCTTAGAACCCTCCCTAGCCCTCTCCTAAGCTCGAGGAGCTCTCTATGTCCGCCATCGCCACCATGGCCATCGCTCGGTTCCGGCGAAATTCCGGCGAGCCAGCACCCCTCCGTCCTCCGCTTCTCCACCAGAGCCTCGACCCACCTTAGGAAGCCACCCTGTAGCCCCTTTCCTCCTGCCCTCACCTACAGCCGCGAGTTCACCGGAGCCCGACGCCATCCTCCGCCACAGAACCGTCTCCTCCCTCCCTAGGGCTCCTCGACGTCCGTGCTCTGCACCGGCGGGGGCGCCTTGTTTCCCCGAGCACGCCGGTGGTCGGAGCCCGGCGAACGGTGATCGGAACCGCTAGAACGGTCGCCGGCGCCGGCTCTGCCCTTTAGCCACGCGGGCGAATGATAGGAAGCGAGGAAGACGAAGACACCCCCTCCCCCTGCCAGTGGGTCCTGCGCGTTAGCCTCACGCGTTGACCGGGCCGACCCGCTGACGTGGTTAAGTGGCGACGTACTCCTCGGAGTACGCTTTCCCTTAACCGAAAGAGTGTTCCGTTTCTTCTTCGGATGTAAGTACGGTTTCATCTCTGGAAAGCGTATTTAATCAAAACCCGCTTCTACCTTATCCACTCAGGGACTTGTTTGAGATGATATTTTTGCAGAAAAGTCCCTGATCTTCATCACCTCATAACTTTTTACCCGTAGCTCCAAATCAGGTGAATCCAAAGCCCACATCTTCGTCTCGCCGAGCCCGTTCGGTTGGTATCATTTTCACTATGGTTTGACATACTGGAAATGACCATTTTGCCCTTGCCCTTAATCAGCCCCCTCAGAAAGAGAACTGTTTCGGCGAATCTTTCCGCGGCTTCACCGCACTTCTTCCCGGAGTATCCTCCATCCCCAGGCAAGTCACAATAGCCACTTGCATTATAGCCATGCAGTAGTCATGGTTTTCAACTTGAATATTTAATAAATTTTGCTGTTATCTGTCTGCTTGATTGCTACTGCTATCAGTGTTTCGGTTATGCTCGTGGTTTCATGTTCACTGTCATGCTATGGTCTGATGCTTCTTGTTATCTTGTACTACTTGTTCATATCATGTTCACATGTTATGCTTGGTCGTAGAAGTACATGCTAGTAGTAGTCTTGATGCATGCTTGTTGTCTGTCAAGTACCGTGATATGCATGTTCCGTTGCAACTAGTTAGTTACATGCTTACTTGGTAGTGTTCTTGCTATGTTCCCGCATGGTATTTATTTATGATGCTAGTAGCTATGCATGCCATGAGTAGCGTTATGCTTGTGATATTTATGCTAGGCAGTATGCCATGCTCATTTTGATATATGTTTCATTGTGGTTATGCTCGATGATTATGTTGCACCTCCATGCTTATGTTGATATCACGCTCATGCATTATAGTTGCATCATGTTATTTTATTATGGCTCAGCATAATTTGCATTCAAGTTTAACCGGATTAAATTGAACTTGAACAACTGCTGGGTGAGTCATGGTGCCACCATATCTAGCTGACTAGTGCAGCCACATTTACCTTTATGGGAAGGCCCTAACTGGGTCTATTGTCATGCCTCTCGACGGTGCCTCCGACGAGGGAAGGTTATGGGCGCGCGCTACCTTGATCAGGTAGGCGGACATACCCTTGTGTGCCCGTTGTTGTTGTTTTGAGCTCGGGTCCCCGTTTGGGACCGTTTGGCCACGACGGTGGTCGTTGTGTCTTTGGTAGACATGGCGCCACCCAGGACTAGCCCAGTGGGGAGTGAGTCAGAGTGGCCGGGAAAGTGTCATGGCAGTAGGATGATTTTGTCAGAACACCGTTGGTCCACCCGAATGGGAGTGCGAGGCCATGGGTTCTGTGGTGTGGGTAAAGTGCGCTACCTCTGCAGAGTGTGTGTGTCTTAATCTATCGATAGCCGTGCCCGCGGATAAGGGCCCAGTTCGTGTCGGTCACACTGTGAGTCAACAGTAATAATAATAATAACGTGATAAATAACAACCCCGGTTCAATGATGAGAAATATGTTGGATGTGATCGTGAGATGATCACGGTGGTATGGAGGATACCGAGTTGTTGGATGTGATAGTGAGATGGTCATGGTGGTATCGAGGATACCGAGTTGTTGGATATTTGGGATGTTATGCGGGAGTCGATGGTAAAGGTCAACCTCCTTGTGGTCATTTAATGATTATTACGGTATTGATTATACCAAGCTTGATTTGATCCTGAGATGATCGTGTGATGTCCGAGGTTGGTAAGTGATGCATGTTATGGTTACGAGGTAACCCGACCAGAGTAAGTTATTGCATGTTAGTATCATCATGTTGCATGTAGTATCATCATGCTCGTATGTTCATGCTATGCTGGTTCTAGTTGTATGATATTCAGTTGTGCATGGCATGTTGTTTTGTTAGTGCCATGTTCATGATTGAATTAACCTGCTTATGCCATGTTGTTGTTTGTCTTCATTGCTTTTGGTTTATTGTGAGCTTGCAAGTACATTCAATGTACTGACCTGGCGTGTCATGCCAGTTTATAGGTCGTGCCTGGATTGCTTGCTTGTTTTGGTGTGGTTCCTGTGTTTGTGAGCTAGGATAAACGTTCCAGCCAGAGTCCCTGCGGATTGGAGTCCATCATCGCCGTTCGTTATTCCACTGCCAGTAGAGGTTCCGCTGCCTCGAATTATTATGCTGCTTGCATAGAGCAACCATGGTTGGCGTAGTGTCGCCGTGCCGGTGTTATTTATTGTAATATCGGAGACCTTCTATCCATATTCGCATTAATAGAAAGATGGTTTGTTCTATGCTAAGCAGTTCTATATTCCAGAAGACTTCACCTCGATCTCTGGGCTGGAATACGGGGCGTTCCGGTTTCTCTAAGCCGGGGTGCTACATTGCCCTTCACCATTGGTCGTTCAAAATTACTTCTAAGATTTTTCCTAATATATGCATCAGAAATAAAGTTGTGACCAAATTTAACAATAGATAAATCCCTTGCTAGAAACACCTCTTCATACACGCTTGGAGAGCATGATGGTTGTATCACTTGAATAATACTTTGCTCCACTTTTGAATGACTCTCCAATGCATTGGCATTCTCTATTTCTTCAGATTCGGTACACATACTATTTGATTCGGCTTTTTTAATAACCAAATTTTGTTTGTTACCTAAATAAATACTTTTACCTTTTGGAATTTCCCATGCTTCTCGCTCTTGTCTGTTTTTAGCCCACATCTCAGCTTGGAGAGCTTTAAACCTTTTCATCTCAATTTCTGTCCACACCTCATGAGATTTCCTCCCAATACTTTGAGACTCTTTCGGCAATGAGGTGCCAAAACTTTGCAATTGTTGAGGGGGTACACTGAATGGAACAACACTGGGCGAATGCATAATTTGCACAACTCTAGCTCTTACAACAGGAAAATCATGAGGCTTCCCGCCTTCTATTAGTTCATGTCGAATGGAGTTGCACAAATACCAAGAGAATTTAAGATTGTTATTAATTACCTAGTTTGATTATGGTTGCCCCCGATGCTTTTAGACTCATTCGGCAATGAGATGTTGCTGAAATTCCGTAATTGTGTAGGGGGATTATGATATGATATGCCACGGTAGTAGGTGAAGACATTTGTGCTCCTGTAGAAGTACCACTTATTCGGCCATGACCGTGAAAGTGCGGAGCCAAATTATGGACATCAACTGTTGCGTATGATGCCAAAAAATAAGTAGCATGATGTGTAGCATATGATGTTTGAGGGCAATTGGCCGAATAACTAGTAGTAGCATGGCCAATTCTCCTATCAAATGGCATGTTTGGATTAGCCGATGAATAAAAGTTGAAACACAATGTTGCATACTATTGGAAGTTCCTACATGGGGTGTTTCAACTTGATTAACCAAACTCATCATGTTGTTTGGATTTGTGGGGTTGCCTATGCATGAGGGTTTGGAAACATATGTGTTATGTTTCTAAAATTGTAACTAGAAGCACGGAGATTATTCGGAATCGATGCCTGCACATAATTAGATGCATAAAACCAGGGCTAGCCGATGCATTATGCTCATTAAATGATCTAGCAACAACATATGCATTATTTGCATCTACATAAGTTAACTATGCAATCATAGTACCTTCGTAAACTGCAAACCCTAGATGACGATCTCTTTGTAGCAAGAACAGGTTGGAGACCGCTCGAAGCTTCTTCCCCAACGGAGTCGCCAAAAAGTGTGTTCCCACATGAACACGTCACCGTGTACCCGCAGCATCGGGGGTGATGCACCGCAGCTCATGTCGAAGGAAACTCGTCCGGAAGCGTGGTACACAAGTAATCTGGCTGACACTTTGATAGACCTGAAACCCCACACACATAGCAGGGACCCTGCTAGGGCGCGCGGAGGCAATGGGATGCCCTAGGTCAACCTGCTTACCCCTAGGGCCTCGTGGTTCGCAGCCCTGCAACAAGAAAATGATCGAAGAACGAGGAAGAAGAAGAACAAAGGAGAAGATAAAAGTAAAGGTAAAAAGTGGTAGATAGATTTCATCAATTGTGTGTTGTTTAATCGGCCATCACCTCTCATCTATTTATGAGGCGGCTGAACTTCCCATACAAGAAAAGGACTCCAAATCCCATCCAAATCTTTTCAAAATTAAACAAACTTGGATTTAGGTAAGCTTGAGACATATGTTCAGTTTTTGGGTCTCACAGGCCAGAAAAGAACTCGGATAAAGATGCACCCAAAAGCAAAATTTAGCTGTTTCGACAAGGCGACCAACTTTAGTGTTGAAAGTTTTTTGATTTGAGGTCATATTGAAGGCCGAAAAGCTCACGCAAATCAGATAGTTACTAGCGCTACCCATCAGACATCAGCCATACGAGTGTGTGATGGGGCACACCACGTTTTGGCTCGTGACAGGCGTGCACGCTAGTGGCTCAAAATTTTGCAAAGAACCTCGTACTGAGATGATTTTTATATCAGAATCAATCATTTTGATGAGACAAAGACAATCCATGTATAAACTTTTCTTATATGAGGCGTTATTGGAGGCCTAATAGGCCGAACATTACTCTGCATACGAAATACAAGTACTTCGAGCACAACTTCGGCCCCCAAGATGAGATCGGATGGAGATGTCCCAAGCTTCGAAGATGTTCATGTGGACAAGACGAAACTTTTTCATGTAGATCACTTCCCTATTTGAGGTGATCAAAATTAAGTTATTGACCATGCCAAAATTGTGTGTCAACACCTTCATAGGCTCAATGCTAGAGATGAATGAGTAATGCTCACAAAAATAAACTAAACGAGATTTATAGCGAGTAATTCTCTCGGATTTGATGTTGCCAAGAATTTTTTCGACAGGATGATGCTTGTCAATTCTTGCTCTAATGCGCTGTGGCTTTCGCTTGAGTCATGGTGATGCATTCTCATGATCATTATCTCATTCTTCTTCATTGTTGTTGGTGTCGTTGTTTTCTTGTGGAGGTGGAGAAGAAGGTCGGGTTGATCATCTTATTGTACTTCATCATTCCCTTTGTCTTAACATGTTCCACTTGTGGATGCCTCCGTGTCAACTTGGGGTTCACCTTGATGTGAAGTTGAGGCTTCCACTTGAATGGACGAAGTACTCTCCTTCACCTCCGTTGGACGGATCTTGCCAATAAAAAAGTCTTGAATTGCTTCCGAAGGATCTTTGTCTCCTACATCAATTGGCAACTGCTCTACTTGTGACCCATTAGATTCATCAAACTTCACATCAACCGTCTCTTCAACTTTTTGAGTGAAGTAGTTGTAGACATGGTAAGTGTGAGAGTTCGATCTGTAACCGAGTAGGAAACCTTCATCAGATATAGGAGCAAAATTGAACGATGATGCTTATCCAGAATGTAACACTTTGAGGCAAATACTCTAAAGTATCCAACTTGTGGCTTGTTACCGTTGAGTAGCTCGTATGCCGTTTTACCAAGAAGCTTTTGAAGATAAAGTTGATTTGTAGGATGACAAGCCGTCTCAGCCACTTCGACCCAAAAGTGTCTCGGTGTCTTGCATTTAGGTGTGAGCATAAAACTGACGAACCGAAGACCGAATCAATACTGAAATCGAAAAAACAGAAATTTAGGTTTTAATGTTGCAACAGGAAAATTGGGTTTTTATCTCTACGAACCAAACTTATTTCGTCTAGTTTGGTTTTAGTATGGTTAACCGAATAAAAACCAAACGTGCGTTAGCACGTATGAACGTACATGCAAACGAGCTTCTCCTACGATCAGTAACCTCCCGCGCGTGCATTCACGACAAAGCGACAATCCATGGGCCAATCTGGCGACCTGCATGCAAGGTCCAATCTGATAAGTCGTGGTGGGCTTATAGTGTAACTAGGTCGCTGAATCACTGTGGTCTATTTGCGTGCTAAAATTTCCTCAAAGAAATATGCGTGCTAAAAAAAGGGCGAAGCTATAGTCCAGTTGTGGATTTGGTCCCACCGCGGCTAGCCGTGGACAAGGACCAGGATAGCAATGCTATATAGAATCACAAGTGGAATTAATCAAGGAACATAGCTAAAACTCTTTTACCATACTTGTCAGGACCTCGATCCTAAGTCACACCGATCTAGCTTGTAACACATTATATCACTTTCCGGCCTCACGCACGGTATCCCCACGGGTGCCACCTTACCTGGCGGGGACCATTTGCGCATTTTGGCACACGTATATGATAGTGTTGCTAGCATCCATATGATAGAGAACCCGAGCCGACATGGCTAGTTATAAACCAAAAGTGGTACTAAATTACAGAGACATGCATCCGTGACCCAGAAACGAACGTGTCGGTCATCAACGTATGAACCCAAGTCGTAGCAAGCTACATGGACTTAAAGGAACAACGCGTGACATTTACCCTAAGGGACAGACACAGAAACGAAGAAGGACACATACCGGCCGGCCAGCCTACGTGTTCTGGAGCAGTAGCAAGCTACCAAGGCTCAGTGGAAGCACTAAGAGGCATTTCCCTGTTAGATAGGCTACCAAAGGTAAACAACTAGGTTTCGGATCACACACATACCAAGCATTTCAATCATACACACAATATGCTCAATATGTGCAAATACAACATTGCATCACAACAGAACTCTATGAATCAAAGTACTTTATTTAAGAGGCTCCGAAGAGCCATACATAACATATCCATACAGGTAGGGGTCACATGACCCAACACTCAAGTCATACAATCATACAAGCACAAGCGGAAGCTAATATGTCTGAGTACAGACAACTTGGAAATAAAACAGGCTTGGTGTAGCCTGACTATCTACAAGGCCCTTCACAAGCTCAGGATCTTCGTCTGGGTAGCAAGCTACTCGTCGACGTCAACGTCTATGTAAAACCCATCAGAAGGGGTAGGGTTCTCCTCTGCAACAGTTATTAATCAAACATGAGTACAAAGGGTAGTGGGGTTCATACATGCATCATTATCGACAAGGGTAGTGGGGTTCATTGCAGCAAGCCAGCTTTGACTCTTGGCTAACCTATACTACAACTCTCAGCAGATTGTAAGATAAGACTACGCACACGAGTCCTCTACTCCTCACAATAATACACCACCGTGGATCCTCTTCCTTCATCCTACGGAAGGGCCATCCACGACACTCACACTTGTCTTGAGGCTTTTAGTAGTATCCATCAACTTGTCTATGAACTATATAAGCAACCAAGTGGTCCGTACCGCGAACAACGGCTATTTGAATAGATTGGTAACCCTGCAGGGGTGTACTTCTTCACACATGTTTCCACCACTTAGCGTCTGCACACGACATGTGCTCGGCAGACTTCAAGCGCAAGACAACGTGGGTGTAGACCACGACCTAACCAACCACTCAAGTCTCTAGTCCAGGTTTATCACCTATTTGGGTTCCATCCGTGGTGAGATCCGGCCGGGGTGTTGCTCACAGCCCCAAACGATGTGTACAGGGTTCTCGAAACACGAAACGGGCGACCGGTACACCGTGCCACGTACCTGCCGCATCACAGCCCACCCCAAGGGTCAGCTCTGCGGACGACCACTAGTAAACTACAAACAACAAAAACTAGTTGCAACTCCTGGACAGATAACAAGGGCAGTCAATAAGTCGAGCGGGGTCATATTTCAGGGCCCAATGTGTGGTATAGTAGCTGTAACTCGAACCACACATACAGATCTCAGGTCCTATGGACGGTTCTAATGAAACAACCCACCATGTACTCCTACATGGCCTTTCATCGATACATTTACCAAGCATGTTCCACACTTCACCCTCTTTACCGGACATGATCATTTCACTCTAATCCATCACCCAGATGAAGCAGACCTGAGACAACTCTAAGCATAGCAGGCAACATAAACAAATAGCATGGTAGAACACACATCACATGGCTCAATCAACTCCTACACATGCTAGTGCGTTTCAACTATCTACTGTGTCAATGACAGATCATGCAAAGGAATAGGGTTCAACTACCACAGCAAGTAGCAGTTCTCACGCTGTTTCCTTAATGCAGTAAAAGAGAGCAGGAGCGAGAAGATGGGTTGTATCGGAATGATCAATGGGTTGCTTGCCTGACAGATTGGTTGCCGGGTACTGCTCTTCAGTTCGATACGCAATTGTATCCTCGGGAGCAGGACCTAACACGGAGAACACCGACGATACAATCAATATACAAACAAATGCAGCAATATGATGCATGCTCATGACATGGCAAAATGAATGTGTTTTGCACTAATGCAACTATAAACAGAAAGGTTTGAGCCCATTTGAATCAAAGATTCAAATTTAAACCCAAACTATTATTTATTAAAGTGCATTATCATGTTTTGATGTGAACAACAAGGTTAACTAGCTCAAACATGCATGACACCAGTGCCATTAGAAAGATTGGATTTTTCTGATCAATTTTCATATATAAATCTTTTCCATCTAAGCTATTGTAGAATTCCTATGATTTTTTGAAGTTAAAGCATTTACTGTAATTTTCTGAATTGTTTTTAAATCAAATAATCCCAGAAAAGCATTTACTGCGTCAGCATGACATCATGCTGACATCAGCAGGTCAACAGACCTGGTCCAGGTTAAACCTGACCAGCGGGACCCACTGGTCAGTGTCACAGTTAGTTAACTAACTAATTAGGATTAGTTTAAGCGCTAACCTAGGTTTGACTAACAGGCAGGGCCCACATGTCAGTGACCCAGGGGAGTCAAACCCCTGGTCAAACTGGGTTAACTCGCCGGCGTTCAGCCGCCGGCGACTTCCAGATGCGGCGGAGGCTGCAGGTTTCGCCCTCCGGCGACCAAAAGGACGGCGGAGCACAACTACGGGCACCTGGGAGTGAGCCGCGTCGAGTGGTGCACGACTTGGTGCTCGGGGTCGCCGAAAACGACGCCGGCGACGAGTCCAGCGGCTGCCGGAGTTCGGGCGAGGATGAACTCGTCGGTGCAGTGCTCATGGAGGCGCGTGGAGTGGTCCTACACCATCTACACGAGGCGGTGAAGCTAGTGGGCACGATGGCCGGGCCTTAAGGTGGCCGGAGGCACGTCGGCGGCGAGCGTGTGCGGCGGCGCGTGCGGGCGAGCAAGGTGCACTCGCTACAGTGCACGAGAGCGAGAACGGAGAGGCTGGGAAGGGGCAGGAGCTCACAGCGGAGACGACAAGTCGGTCGGTGAGCTCGGGGACGAACTGGTGCGGTGGTGATAGCGAAGGGGATCTCCGGCGGTGGCGGACGGGGGCGTGCTCGTGGCGGTGGCTGCGGGGCGAGCGAGCGCTCGGGGCTCGGCCTGCTCGACGAAGCTGAGGACGGTGAGCTCCTTGACACGGCGAGGCGACGGTGGGGCGACGGTGGGGCGATGGTGGGGCGACGGTGGCTGCCGCTACGACGGCGGGGAGCTTGCGGACGCGTTGGCCATGGCGAGGAGAGGGCGGGGGAGAGAGGTAGGGGGAGAAGTGAGACGTCGAGAGCGTTCGGGTGAGGACATGGAGGCGAACCAGGGCATCGTGGAGGCGGGGGAGTGAAGCAGGGCGGCGAGCAGCTTCGTGGCGACCCCAGGCTCGCCGGCGTGCTCCTCTGTGCCTGCCTGGCGAGAGGAACCAGCTGCGTGGAGCGGCTGCTGGGCTGGGCCGGCCAGGTGGACCGGTCTGGTAAGTCTCCCTCTCTCCTCTCTTTTCCTTTTTTGTTTATGTTTGTTTTCTTTTTCAACTGTGTTGAATTAATAAAAATGCTAGAACATTTTTATAAATCATGAAACTGACCATGTCCAATGTATATAATTCGAACAACATGGAACATTTTAGTTTATGATTCTTTGGGCACCTAAAATATTTTATAGCATTTAAATGCCCAAATGCAAATACAATATGAATTAAACCAGTGACCTTTGGATGTCCTAGAAAATTGTGCACCATTTTTGTCAGAGGTTTAAGACCAAGGCAAAGATGACGAACATTTTGTAGGTGCATTTTGGGTACATTAGAAAAGATTTTATTAAACGCTAGTTGTTAGAAGAGGGGTGCTGGGGTTTCTGTCATCCCCATTTCAGGTTTCTGCAAAAAGTAAACATGATGCACACTCTAGCTAGTCCTAATGCATGCACTGAACCTTTCCCAAGTAGCTTCATTCTCGGAATGATGTGACCATTGAACCTTGAGAAACTTGATATTATGACGTCGAGTGGTACACTCGGCTTGATCAAGAATACGAACGGGGTATTCTCGATATGTGAGATTGTCCTGGAGATCAAGCGTTTCGTGGTCCACTCCGCGGATAGGATCCGAAAAGCAACGCCTGAGTTGAGAAACGTGGAAGACATCATGAACTCTGGAAAGGTGCGGAGGTAGTTCCAATTTGTAGGCAACTTCTCCTCGTTTGGCAAGAATGCGAAAAGGACCGATGTAACGAGGAGCCAACTTGCCTTTGATACCGAAGCGATGGGTTCCCTTAAGAGGAGTAACCCAAAGATAAGCCATATCGCCGACTTCATAAGTCACAACCTTATCATGACTATCATATTGGCTCTTCTGGCGAGACTGGGTTGTTTTCAATTTCTCACGAACGATGCGAACTTGCTCTTCTGCTTCCTGGATCATATCCGGACCAAAGAATTGTCTTTCCCCGGTTTCTGACCAGTTAAGAGGCGTCCGACACCTTCGTCCATACAGAACTTCGAAGGGAGCCTTACCCAAGCTAGCTTTATAACTATTGTTATAAGCGAATTCGGCGAATGGAAGACACTTCTCCCAATCCATACTGAAAGAGATTACAGAGGCTCGAAGAATATCTTCCAGAATTTGATTGACTCGTTCTACTTGACCACTTGATTGAGGATGAAAGGCGGTGCGAAAAGAGAGATGAGTCCCCATACCATTTTGGAAACTTTCCCAAAATCAAGAGGTGAAAAGACATCCACGGTCTGAGTTAATCTCCAACGGCACACCATGAAGAGATACTATCCGAGAGATATACAAGTCTGCTAGCTGGCTAGCGGTTACACTCTCTCGAACAGGCAGGAAATCGGCTACTTTGGAGAGGCGGTCGATAACGACGAAGATAGCATTATTCGCTTTCCTGGTCCTGGGAAACCTGGTAATGAAGTCCATACCGATCTTGTCCCATTTCCATTCAGGAATAGCTAAAGGTTGAAGGGTGCCAGCAGGCCGTTGATGTTCTGCTTTAACTCGACGACAAACGTCGCAGTTAGCAATGATATGAGCGATTTCTCTCTTCATCCAAGTCCACTAGAACCTCTGGCATAGGTCCTGATACATTTTGGTACTACCGGGATGAATTTTGAGAGGGGATTCATGAGCCTCCTAGAGGATCAGCTGCCGTAAATGTCGGTTCTTGGGAACCACTAGGCGGTTCTCGAAGAGGACAACACCTCGATTATCCATAGAGAAACTTTTAGCAGCTCCGCTAGCAATGCTCTCTTGGAGTCGAGATATACCCTTATCATGCTTCTGGGCAGCTATGTGATATGTCCAAAACATATCTATAATTTCTGCTTGCTCCATGCCTCTTTTGGGTGATATTGCTATGATATTTATACACTTCCATACACTTTTGATCATATTTGGACTAACCTATTAACTCAGTGCACCCCAGTGCCAGTTTCTGTTTTCGGCTGTTTTTGTATTTCAGGTTTTCACGTTATGAGAACTGCCAGGAAAAATCCAAAAAAATTATATAAAAAATCAGCATTCCAGAACCTACCGTGCGCCCGAAGGACAGCCGGGGGGGGGGGGGCACCAGGGCTCCAGGCACCCTGGCGGCGCGCCCCCTTGGGCCGCACCGGGGGGGCGCCTGGGCCCCCCGAGGCTCCTCCGATGCCCCCCTTTGGCATATATTTAAAGCGTCTCCCGAAACCCTTGAGGGAGGAACTCTTTTTTCGCGATCCCATCTCTGTTCCGCCGCCGCCGCCACTTCCAAGATCGGGAGCACCAGGAGAACTCTTCCCGGCACCCTGCCGGAGGGGAGGATCACCACCAGGAGCCTCTCCACCACCATGGACGCCTCCCGGATGAGTTGTGAGTAGTCTCCCTTAGACCTTGAGTCCATGACCAGTAGCTATGTGATGTTCTCCTCCCGTTCTTGTGCTTCACTAATTAGTCCTCGTGAGCTGCCCTACATGATCGAGGCACATATGTAATCCTTATGTTGTTGCTATGATGAGTTTGCTGGGATCCGATGGATTATGAGATTATGTTCAGATTGTGTTTGAGTAATATATTTGATCTACCTCTTTTATATTTATGTTCGTAAGTAATTCATGCATGTTCTCCGTTGTTATTTATTGCTTTGGCCAAGTAATAGGTAGTGACTCCAATAGGGAACGTTATGCTTGATTGTGGGTTCATGCCCCTCGATGACTAGCTTGAGTGACAGAAACATGAGTCTAGGGGATGTGTTGTTGCCACAAGGGGGAAAACAACGGTGCTTGTGCCCGCGGGTGCAAGGATTGTTTACTTTACGCAAAGTTCTTTTAATGCAGTTGTCTGTTGCATTGAGTTTACACTATGGGTGGGACTCGCAACTTAATACCAGCGAGATGTTCTGGATAGATATCTCAAGGTGGATGATTAGTAGTAGATATTGATGGATTTCGGTCTACTTACTTTGGCGTACCGCCTATGCTTTGAACCTCAACCTTTCTTGCAATGTACTCCCTCCGTCCCAAAATAAGTGACGCAAAAGTGACTCAACTTTGTACTTTAGTACAAAGTTGAGTCACTTTTGCGTCACTTATTTTGGGACGGAGGGAGTAGTTAGCATTGGTTTGCGCACATGGTCCTGTCAATTGCCCAGCTATAATTCGTTTACCTCACATAGCTGTTTTATCGTCTTTTGGGAGAGAGACATCACTAGTGATCATCATGAGACTCCGGTCCATATTACCATCATTGATCACATCCGCTCTTTACTTTTTCGCTATTTACTTACTATTGCAATTATACCTATCACCATTATCACTTGCGTTTGATCCTTTGTAAACTACAAGGCCGGAGGGATTGACAACCTCTTTGTACTCGTTGGGAGCAAAGTTATTTGTATCTGTGTGCAGGTCCACGTTGATTGCTAATATCCGGCGCCGTTAGCAGTTGACACCTTCTTTTTGAAACTGGGAGTCTCTGGGAAATCGATCCTTGGTAATACCAAGGGAAAACTTCTGCTACACTGCATCGCAAACCTTCCACTTGGGGTAACCAACGAGGGGTGAGAAGCCGCCTAGCAAAGCAATTTCTGGAGCCGTTGCCGGGGACTCCACTTTTCAAGATAGGGGAGTTGCACGCTATCTTTTACCTTTGCTTTTAGTCTTGTTAGTTTACCTTTCAGTTTTTCTTTAGTATCTTTTATCGAAAATCACAAAAATAGGGGAGTTCCACCAAAAACACTAGATGGGAGGAGTACACCCCTTCTTCCATTACACCAATCACCACTGTCGGGATCTACAAAAGTAATAAACCTTGTGATTATGTTAGTCTTGACGGGGGGTTATGCCCATGGCATGGTCTTCCCGGAAAAGAGTATGAGCCTCAGTTTAAAATTGCTCCTAAGCTTCCCCAAACTTGGGAAGACGTTCAAACTCTTATAATAGAGAGCGATTCAAACAAAGAGGATGACACTACAATTCTGCCCAATAATGATAAAATTGATTTTGATAATTGTAGTATTTCAAAAGTTGTCACCTTTCTGCAAGGAATGGCCAAAGATCCCCACACTAGCACGCTTAGTCTTGCCTTCACAGAGTATGTCACTAATGCTCTCATCAAAGCTAGTGAGGAGAAACTTAGAGTAGAAGCCTCCATACCTAGAAAGCTAGAAGATGGTTGGGATCCTATGATTAAAATTAAGATAAACAACTTCTCATGCTATGCTTTATGTGATATTGTAGCTAGTACTTCCATTATGCCCAAAAGACTATATGATATGCTTAAATTGAAACCTTATGATTCTTGTTCTTTTGATGTTCGTCTCGTTGATTCTTCCATAAAGAAACCTTTGGGGAGGACCGACGATGTTCTTATCA
The DNA here is from genome assembly GCA_902687465.1 of Secale cereale. Classification (NCBI taxonomy): domain Eukaryota; kingdom Viridiplantae; phylum Streptophyta; class Magnoliopsida; order Poales; family Poaceae; genus Secale; species Secale cereale. The sequence continues at coordinate 174,558,204 of LR738714.1, read as the reverse complement.
TTGTCAATGATAATTATGTTCCCGTTGATTTTACTATTATGGATATTGAATGTGATCCTTCTTGTCCAATTATTTTGGGACGTCCTTTTTTGCGCACCGTTGGTGCAATCATTGACATGAAAGAGGGTAATATAAAATTTCAGTTTCCTCTCAAGAAAGGGATGGAACACTTCCCTCGAAAGAAGATCAAGTTACCTTTTGAGTTCGTTGTACGGGCTAGCAATTCTTTTACTCTTGATAAAACTTGATCTCTATGCATTATGCCTAGCTTAAAGGCATAAAAGAAAGCACTTTTGGGAGGCAGCCCGCATGAATAAATTTATTTTGCTTTTGTTGTGTCTTGATGTTGTTTACTACTGTAGCATCATCATTGTATCTTTACTTTTCAATTTTGTGCCAAGTATAGCCTCTGATTGCTAGAAAGTTCAAAAGTTGTGAGGTGCTGTCCAGGAAACAGATTCTGTCCTAGGATAGAAAAATTCGTATAAAATCACCAAATCATCTTTTTGGTCTGAATTTTTTCGACGGAGTTCTCTATATAATTGTCTTTCGTGCGTCTGTTCTGAGTTTTTTTATTAGAGTTGCAGAAGTGCCCCGAACAAATCAATTACTACCTGCTGTTCTGTTTTTCACAGATTCTGTCCTGTTTTGCTTTCCCTTCATTTTGCAAATCAAGAGGTTGCTTTTTCTTTGCAAAAACCTTTTGGCAATCTTGAGAAACAGTAGACCTTCAAGAATATCTTTATTTCCAGAAAGGTACAATTATTTTATTATGGGTACTAACCTCGCTAATCAGATTATGATGAGTTATGTATGAAGGGAGTTTTCAAGTGTGCGAGGGAAGATGATAAAAAGATTCAGGAGTGTCAAGCGCTCAAGCTTGGGGATGCCCCCATGCACCCCCAAGAAATATTCAAGGAGACTCAAGCGTCTAAGCTTGGGGATGCCCCCGTGCATCCCCTTCTCCATCAACATTATCAGTTCGTCTTTCGTTCCACTATATTTTAATCACTTCATGTGTTATGTGCTATGCTTGGAGCGTCTTGCTTTTAGTTTTCTTAAGTTTTTCATAACGAGTCGGAACTCAGCTTTCTTTTTGTGGGAGAGAAACACGCTCCACTTCTACCTAGAACATAACATAGAATTTTCATGTCTATCTTTGCTGTGTGTGTTCTTTGTCTTTTAATAGCTACTATCATGCTCTGCTCTTAGTATTCATGCTTATCTTTTTAAAGAGCTTGTGTTTAGTTGGTTGCTTGAACTCTCTTTAATTATCATGCTTATCTTATTAAGAGAGTTTGCTTCCGTTGCATTGGTTGATATGTCTATGATAAAGATGCTACGTGCATAATGGCGCTTAGTAGTTCAGGTTTTCTTGTGGTTAGTCTCAAATAACTGGGGGATTCCCAATGTGTTATTAGAGTACCAACATGATTTGTTTGCCAATGATGTGGTATGGTTTAGTAATATCTTCCCTCAAGAATTTATTTTGATTGACTTGGCGTATGCTCACGCATATTTAAGAATGTAAAGAAAGTCTGTCAAGCCTTGATGATCTTTTGTTTCTGAGTAGCGATATAACTTCCATGCCTGATTCAATGTTGCTTTGTCGCTCTGCATGATTATGACCGTCATTGCTCTCTTAGTTGGTCGCTCCCATTCTTTTGCTAACCTCCACCTGTACTAAGTGGACTGACTGCTTGTGCATCCACATCCTTTTAAACCAGTTATGCCATATGAGTCCACCATACCTACCTATATGTGGTATTTCACCGCCACTCCAAGTAAATTTACATGTGCTACCTTTAAAACCTTCAGTTGCAATATATAGCTCATGGGAAAGTAGCTTAAAAACTATTGTGGTAAAGAATATGTTGCTTATGTATCTTATTTTCTTATAAGTTGCTTGCTGAGCAGTAACCATGTTTCTGGGGACGCCATCAACTGTTACACTTTTGTTGAATATCATGTGAGTTGCTATGCATGTTCGTCTTGTCTAAAGTAAGGGTGATTTGCCATGGGTTGAATGAGTATGCATATTGTTAGAGAAGAACATTGGGCCGCCAACCAAAGCCATGTATCATGGTGGAAGTTTTAGCTTGGACATTAATCCTCAATCTCTTATGAGAATATGCTTAAGCATTAAAGAGGAGTCCATTATCTATTTTCTATGTTGTCCCGGTATGGATGTCCTCAAGTTGAGATCTATCAAAAACGAGAAATGATATGCGATCTATCTCCTTGGACCTTTGTACAGGTGACATAGAGGTACCCCATTGTGACACTTGGTTGAAACATATGTAATGCAATGACAATCTATGGAAATCCGAGCTAATTAGGACAAGGTGCGAGCACTATTGGTATTCGATGCATGAGGCTTGCAACTTATAGGATGTCTTATGCATAACACATATGAAGTACTACTACCGTTGACAAATTTGTTTCTATGTTTTCAAAATAAAAAGCTCTAGCACATGAGTAATCCTTGCTTCCCTCTGTGAAGGGCCATTCTTTTACTTTTATGTTGAGTCTCCACCTTCTTTTAAAAGCACCAACTACTGAGAGCATGATTGTCATTCTGAGTGTAATGTGCATTGTCCCAAAGTAGCATTGTCTTTTGCATGATTGTGATATCGTTTATTCTGAAACCATTGTATCTAGTCATCACTTAAACCTTGAAGGTGCCCCTGCATGTTTTGCTTCGCTAAAGGGGGCAAGATAGATATCACTTTATCATATTTGCACATCATATTCATTGCAAATCTTTTTGATGTTTCAGTATCATATTGTAAAACTTTCAGTTCTTTGTGATTTTCTCATGAGGCAACTTAATTACTATAGATTCATTGTCTCAGTAAGCTTTTGTCATATGACTATGAAAAAGTCCTATATGGTTAATAGCATGTCACCACAGAAATTATTCTTGTTATCATTTACCTACTCGAGGACGAGCAGGAATTAAGCTTGGGGATGTTGATACGTCCAAAACGTATCTATAATTTCTGCTTGCTCCATGCCTCTTTTGGGTGATATTGCTATGATATTTATACACTTCCATACACTTTTGATCATATTTGGACTAACCTATTAACTCAGTGCACCCCAGTGACAGTTTCTGTTTTCGGCTGTTTTTGTATTTCAGGATTTCACGTTACGAGAACTGCCAGGAAAAATCCAGAAAAATTATATAAAAAATTAGCGTTCCAGAACCTACCGTGCGCCCGAAGGACAGCCGGGGGGGGGCACCAGGGCTCTAGGCGCCCTGGCGGCGCGCCCCCTGTAGCGACCCGACCCAAATGGATCAAAGTCTCTGTGCTTAAGTGTCATCCCTGGATCGGTATGCTGACACACACAGTACTCGATGAATTATAATAGAGTTCAATCACACACTTTATTACATCGAGGTCCTCAAAAGAGTATTTATTACAATAATATGGCCAAAGGCCATCTAGATAAAAGTAACTGCGGAAGCATCGAAGGTAAATGAGTCCATCCACTCCACGGCAAACTGAGTGCAGAACCACGACCTATCGCACCTTTACTCCTCGTCGGAAAACTCTGCAACATGAGACGTTGCAGTCGTGTAGGTCAGCACATGGAATATGCTGGCAATGTCACACCATAGAAATAATAATAAAGAAAAAGACTATCTCTATATGCAAATTTAGCTGGTGGAGGCTCTAAGTTTAATGTTTGCATAAAGCCAATTTTACCCTACAACAAAGGAATAAATTTTTATTTACTACAAAATTAAAATGCCATTATTCAGAAGGTTCCTCCAACTCAATCCCAAAATTCCCAAGTTATTAGTAACCCAATGATTTCATTAAAAAGAGTGATGAGATCAACCAATAATTAACTTCTAGATACTCAAGTTGTCCATAACCGGGGACACGGCTAATCATGATTAGTTTGTACACTCTGCAGAGGTTTGCGCACTTTTCCCCGCAAGACTCGACCACCTCCATGATCGGAAGATCGAGACATAGTCTTTCTGAAGTATTTCCTCCAAACCCTGGGTAGACCGGTACACCTACTTTCCCCTACATCAGCTATTCTACCACGGAAAGAGGTCACACAACTTACTCAACTATGCCAGGGCCCATAATGGCTTGTGGCTGCACACGGAAGTTTCTAGGCATGAAATATCTTATGATCCCTTTGAGCCTGGGTGGCGGACCTAGGGTAATCACACGGGTACTCCGGGATTCCCCTTGGGCAAGCACTGGTTTCTCCAGGTGCCCCAAACAATCCACCCAGATGTGTATTAAAGTTGCCACCTTATGTTGTCCCAAAATTATTATCTCTCGCAACTTGCATGTATCACACATACCAATCCCCGTCTATGAGCATGGATAAGCAATATATGATATACGAATATTCCCGGGGTGATCAAAGGTCATAGGTTCCTACCAAATGAACTACATAGCACAACCACATGTTCCCAATCCTACTCATGCAATCTTTGAGGGTGAAACTAATGCATAGTAAAAACTGGGTATTTAAACTTATGATCAAAGTGTGAACTTGCCTTGCTGACGTTCGTTGAACTCTAAAGATTCATAGTAGCAAGCTTCGCACTCCGTATGATCTAGCGTAAGCAAGCAATAACATACATAAGCATACAAGCAAAGAATCAAAAGAAAATGAATAAAAGACTTCGAAAAACTCCAAAAAGACCAAAATAAAGTTTCTGTACAGAATATAATTTTCACAACAACAAAAATAAATGGTTTTGGTTTTAACGGAAGGTACATGTCACAAGCTTCGATTTGCAAAAAGAATCACACAAAACGGAGTTAAGAAACTCAAGTTATGGACTAACGAAGTTTGAATTCAGATCTGCTTGAATTCAAATTTTAAAATTTTCAAAAATATATTTCGTTTGGTTCTCTGGATAGAGGATATTTTTATGAAACCGTAGGAAAAAGAATCAACTAAATCAGATCTATAGACTGAAAGATATACTAGAAACAAGATTCGGTAAAGAATCTGAATTGGAAAATATACTGATAAAAGAGAAAAAAAATCGGACAGGGTGTTCACCGGACTTGTCGCCGGAGACGAGGAAGAAGGCGGCTCTGGTGTGTTTCGGCAAACGATGCGTACGGGACGGTGTAGAGGACGATGTGGTGAACCACTTGATCAAGTTTTGGTTGAAGATAGCTTCATGTACACACGGTGAGAGGTCGCTGGAATTCACGAACTCCGACGAGCAATTGGCGAGGTTTGGTAGGGGGAAAAGCTCCATAAGAAGAGGGCTTCGGACAAGGGGTGAGAGGGGCTCGCGGGGATGCTTTATATAGGGCTTGGGGAGGTCAGAATCCGAGAAGACTATGGTATTTAATGGTGGCTATTTCTCTGCCTCGTAATGGCCATTACAGGCGACTCCAAGGCGCACTAGGAAGGGGAAGGGGTAGAGGAAGGCGAGGGGAACCGATTCCGGGGGTTAGTGGGTGCGGGCGAAAGGAGTTGAGGGGAGAGAGAGGTGGATGCGCCATGGAAGTTTCTCCGTTTGTGTTCCTCTGTACATGTACGAGGAGGAAGAAGAAGATAGCGCTGGGCATGGGCCTGCTGGGCTGCGTTTTTTTTTTTGACAAAGAGAAAAATATATATATATATGGATAGAAAATAAAAATATTTTAATATAGGACATATATATATCAAAAAAATTCAGAAAAATAAATCCTACAAGATGAACTATTTTTCAGAGGCTAAATAAAAACTTTATAAAAAACATTTTTTTCTAAAAATCCAAATGAAACTCAAATTTGAATTCAAAACTTTCGGCATTGTTTTCTTCTGACTTTTTGGAGTGTCATGTTCGCTCCTCTAATACTTTTGAACAAGTATCTCGTCAGGGATTTTTGAAATAAATTTCAATTGCCAAGTAGAATTCAAAGTCAGATAAAATTCAAATGCCTCTGAAAATTCCAAATGACACTCAAATAAAAAAAATGCATAGATGCTTAGCTAATAATTGTAAAACATTCCAAATTGAAAATTTGGGATGTTACAAACCTACCCCCCTTAAGATGAATCTCGCCCTCGAGATTCGAGTTGGCTAGCAAAAAGGTGTGGGTGATCCTGTCGAAGATCTTCTTCGCGTTCCCAGGTGGCTTCTTCCTCAGTATGATGACTCCACTGAACCTTGCAAAACCTGATGACCTTGCTGCGGGTAACCCTGCTTGCTGTTTCGAGAATCTTGACGGGCTTCTCCTCATAGGTCAGATCAATATTCAACTGTATAGCTTCTAGTGGCACTGTATCTCTCAAAGGAATATCGGCCATCTCCGCATGGCACTTCTTCAACTGGGAAACATGAAACACATTATGAACTCCAGACAAGACTTCGGGTAATTCCAACTTCTAGGCAACTTCACCCATGCGTTCCAAAATTCTGTATGGCCCCACAAATCGTGGTGCTAGTTTGCCTTTAACTCCAAACCGTTTCACACCTCGAAGTGGAGACACACGAAGATATGCTCTATCTCCGACTTCATAAGTTACTTCCTTGCGTTTAGTATCGGCATAACTCTTCTGTCTGGATTGGGCTATCTTAAGTCTATCACGGATCAACTTGACTTTCTCCTCTGAATCTCTGATAAGGTCGGGACCAAATAATGTACGGTCTCCAACTCGATCCCACATTAATGGTGTCCTGCACCTCCTTCCGTACAAAGCTTCGAAAGGGGCCATCTTCAAACTAGCTTGATAGCTGTTGTTATATGAGAATTTTGCGTATGGCAAATTATCATCCCAACTAGATCCATAATCTAGCGCACAAGCTCTCAACATGTCCTCCAGAATCTGATTGACTCTCTCGGTCTGCCCATCTGTTTGCGGATGAAAGGCTGTACTGAACTCTACCCTGGTACCCAAAGTTTCGTGTAACTGATGCCAAAACTTTGAGGTAAATTGTGTTCCTCTATCTGATACGATGGTCCTCGGAACTCCATGCAGTCATACGATCCTGATCATGTATATCTTGGCCAATTTAGCACTTGTATATGTGGTTTTCACGGGGATGAAGTGAGCTACCTTGGTCAAGCAATCAACTACTACCCAAATAGAATCATAGCCTGATCGGGTCTTAGGTAATCCTGTAATGAAGTCCATGCCAAGCTTGTCCCACTTCCAATCCGGTATCGGCAAAGGCTGAAGTAATCCTGCTGGTTTCTGGTGCTCTGCCTTAACTCTTTGACATACATCACATACTGCGACATACTCGGCAATATCCTTTTTCATACCTGTCCACCAGAAACTTTCCTTCAAGTCCAAATACATCTTGGTGTTTCCTGGATGTATCGAATAAGGCGAATCATGAGCCTCCTGAAGAATCAACTTCCTGATCTCTGTGTCATTGGGCACGTAAATATGCTGCTCAAACCATATGGTTCCGTGTTCATCCTCACGAAATCCTTCTGCCTTTCCTTGGTTCATCCTTTCCTTTATTTCCGCAATACCTTTGTCTACCTTCTGGGCTTCTCGGATCTTTCCCAACAAGGTGGATTGAATTTCCATTGCGGTAACAAAACCTCGTGGTACTATCTCCAATCAGAGATCTCTGAGATCATCAATTAACTCTTGAGGTAATCCTCCTGTTGTGAGGGTATTGACATAACTCTTGCGGCTCAATGCATCTGCCACAACATTGGCCTTTCCTGGGGGATAGTGCAATTTCATGTCATAATCTTTTATGAGCTCCAACCATCTTCTCTGCCTGAGGTTCAACTCCTTTTGCATGAAGATGTATTTCGAACTCTTGTGATCCGTGTAAACATCACAATGATTTCCAATAAGAAAATGCCTCCAGGTCTTGAGCGCATGCACTACGGCTGCTAACTCCAAATCATGCGTGGCATAATTTCGCTCATGGGGTCGAAGCTGACGTGAGGCATATGAAACAACTCTTCTTTCTTGCATAAGAACACCTCCAAGTCCCTGACGAGAAGCGTCGCAATATACCTGAAAATCCTTGCGTATATTCGGAAGAATTAGCACTGGGGCTGTGACCAAACGTTTCTTCAACTCCTGAAAACTGGTCTCACATTCTTCGGTCCAATTAAACTTGGTGTCTTTCTTCAATAACTCTGTCATGGGCTTCGCGATCTTGGAGAAATTCTCAATAAACCTCCGATAATATCCTGCGAGTCCAAGGAAACTGCAAATCTCTCCGACTGAGGTGGGTGCCTTCCATTCGGAGACGGCTTCAACTTTCGAAGGGTCCACTGCTATTCCTTCCCCTGATATAACATGTCCGAGAAATCCAACTTCCTTCAACCAGAATTCACACTTGCTGAATTTTGCATATAACTGATGTTCACTGAGCTTCTCAAGAACCAAGCGCAAATGTTCCTTGTGTTCTTCTTCATTTTTCGAGTAAATCAATATATCATCAATGAATACCACAACAAACTTATCCAAGAACTCCATGAATACCTTATTCATCATATTCATAAAATAGGCAGGGGCATTAGTCAGACCAAAAGACATGACTGTATACTCATAAAGCCCATATCTCGTGGTAAAGGCTGTCTTGGTTATATCCTGTTCTCGAATCTTCAGCTGGTGATATCCAGATCGAAGATCGATTTTGGAGAAAACTTTTGCTTCTTGTAGCTGGTCAAACAAATCATTGATCATCGGTAGAGGGTACTTGTTCCTGATCGTCACCTCATTCAACGCATGGTAATCCACAACCATTCTCAAGGATCCATCCTTCTTCTCAACTAGAAGCACTAGGGCTCCCCAAGGTGATGAACTCGGTCGAATATAACCTTTCTCCAATAATTCCTTAATCTGCTTCTTAATTTCCTCCAGGTCATTTGCGGGCATCCGGTACGGTCTCTTGGATATTGGTCCAGTGCCTGGTAACAATTCAATCAAAAACTCTATGTCTCGATCCGGTGGCATGCCTGGTAGTTCCTCCGGAAAAACATCGGGATAATCCTTCACAACTGGAACTTCTTCCTGAACAACTCCCGAAAGATAATTCACTTGAGTCCTCCTTGGCGTATGCCTCGACACATACTTGATCCGTTTCCCCTCTGTGGTGGTGAGAAGAATCGACTTACTAGCACAATCAATATTCCCTTCATACTTGGATAACCAGTCCATGCCTAGAATTAGGTCGAATCCTTGTGATTCTAGGATGATGAGGTATGTGGGAAAAACGTGTCTCCCTATGGTCAATGGAAACTGAAAACATCCCCGACTAGCCATATTCTCTGCTCCTGGAGAACTCACTAACATTGGTGTTTTAAGGGCTACGGTCGGCAACTTAAACTTATCCACAAACCCCCTTGATATGAATGAATGCGATGCACCAGTGTCAAAAAGAACAAGGGTTGTAAATGAATTAATCAAGAACTTACCAACAACGGCGTCAGGCTGGTCATAAACTTCCTCCACATTGACATGGTTCACCTGACCTCTGGTAAAAGGATTTGTCTTCTTTCCAGAGCTTCCATTGCCATTCTCGTTCTTCGCCTTGGGACATTCGGTGGCGTAGTGTCCAGTCTTTCCGCACTTGAAACAGGTAATGTGGCTCAGATCCTTCTTTGCCGGTGTAGCGGGGTTGGAGTGATGCTGATTGTTGTTTCCTCCGTTTCCATTGCCATTCCTATGGCCATTATGGTTGTGTCCATTCCCTCCATGATGCGAATGTCCTCCATGGTTATGGTGAGTGTGTCCACCATACTTGCCAGATCCTGATCCATTATTTCCCGAGTACGGGGTATAGCGGGGCTTCTGCTGAACTCCAGAGTTGTACTTTCCCTGTCCGTACTTCCTCTTGCGGTTTTCCACATGCTGCTGCTTGCCTTCCAGAATGAGAGCCTTGTCAACCAACTCTTGATAATTGTTAAAGGTATCCATAGTCAACTGAAGTCCCAGATCATCATTTAGTCCCTCCAGAATTTTCTCCTGCTTAGCGGCATCATCAGCTACGTCTCCGGGAGCATACCTGGATAACTTGCTGAATTCCTCCACATAATCACCAACAGAACGATTACCCTGGCGTAAGTTGCGGAACTCATGCTTCTTCAGACTCATAGCTCCGGCTGAAACATGTGCAGTACAAAACGCCTGCTGGAACTGACCCCAAGTCACATTTGCTATGGGGAATGTGGTGGTGTAATTCTCCCACCACGAAGCTGCTGGTCCATCCAGTTGATGTGCGGCAAAGCGCACCTTCTCTGCGTCAGTACATCGTGCGATGGTCAGCTCCCTTCCGATCTTGCGGAGCCAGTCATCTGCGACGATCGGCTCCGTGCTGCTAGAGAACACTGGTGGGTTCAACCTCAGGAAACGGGTAAGGTTGTCGACCGGGGGTGGCGGCGGTGGGTTGTTGTTGTTGTTGTTGTTCTGGTTCTGATTCTGGATGAGTAGCTGCATGAGGGCATTCTGGTTCTGGATCAACTGGGTAAGTTCCGGCGGAAATTCCGGGTCACGTCTCGGAGGCATCTGTTAGGTTTAGAGTGGATGAGAAATCACTACCCATATGCTTATGATAGCAATAAAACTTTAAATCAAGCAATTCACACAAATCACACCACACAAGCAAAACCTACATGTAAGGTCATATCCACAAGAGATATGATCTCTTCATACTACCGCCATCATTCGTTGTACTCCATTTGGTAGTGGTGGTCTGAACTAAATCTTCTCAAATCAAAGTCAACTCTACTTCTTCTTCTTCGTCAATGATGTCTTCATGGGTCTTGGTCTCATCAGCTGAGCAACTTGGTCATGGGGTTCAACAACTATCGAATTGAAGTAGAGAAGAGATAGTAATGAATAGAGAAGAGTACAGACCAATGGATATATAAGGAAGTGGTAAAATAGAGTTTTCTTCCTATGATTTTCCATTTCCTAGTGGTCGCGTCCTACAGTCAGCCTGTGCTCTGATACCATCTTGTAGCGACCCGACCCAAATGGATCGAAGTCTCTGTGCTTAAGTGTCATCCCTGGATCGGTATGCTGACACACACATTACTCGATGAATTATAATAGAGTTCAATCACACACTTTATTACATCGAGGTCCTCAAAAGAGTATTTATTACAATAATATGGCCAAAGGCCATCTAGATAAAAGTAACTACGGAAGCATCGAAGGTAAATGAGTCCATCCACTCCACGGCAAACTGAGTGCAGAACCACGACCTATCGCACCTTTACTCCTCGTCGGAAAACTCTGCAACATGAGACGTTGCAGCCGTGTAGGTCAGCACATGGAATATGCTGGAAATGTCACACCATAGAAATAATAATAAAGAAAAAGACTATCTCTATATGCAAATTTAGCTGGTGGAGGCTCTAAGTTTAATGTTTGCATAAAGCCAATTTTACCCTACAATAAAGGAATAAATTTTTATTTACTACAAAATGAAAATGCCATTATTGAGAAGGTTCCTCCAACTCAATCCCAAAATTCCCAAGTTATTAGTAACCCAATGATTTCATTAAAAAGAGTGATGAGATCAACCAATAATTCACTTCTAGATACTCAAGTTGTCCATAACCGGGGACACAGCTAATCATGATTAGTTTGTACACTCAGCAGAGGTTTGCGCACTTTTCCCGACAAGACTCGACCACCTCAATGATCGGAAGATCGAGACATAGTCTTTCTGAAGTATTTTCTCCAAACCCTGGGTAGACCGGTACACCTACTTTCCCCTACATCAGCTAGTCTACCACGGAAAGAGGTCACACAACTTACTCAACTATGCCAGAGCCCATAATGGCTTGTGGCTGCACACGGAAGTTTCTAGGCATGAAACATCTTATGATCCCTTTGAGCCTGGGTGGCGGACCTAGGGTAATCACACGGGTACTCCGGGATTCCCCTTGGGCAAGCACTGGTTTCTCCAGGTGCCCCAAACAATCCACCCAGATGTGTATTAAAGTTGCCACCTTATGTTGTCCCAAAATTATTATCTCTCGCAACTTGCATGTATCACACATTCCAATCCCTGTCTACGAGCATGGCTAAGCAATATATGATATACGAATATTCCCGGGGTGATCAAAGGTCATAGGTTCCTACCAAATGAACTACATAGCACAACCACATGTTCCCAATCCTAATCATGCAATCTTTGAGGGTGAAACTAATGCATAGTAAAAACTGGGTATTTAAACTTATGATCAAAGTGTGAACATGCCTTGCTGACGTTCGTTGAACTCTATAGATTCGTAGTAGCAAGCTTCGCACTCCGGATGATCTAGCGTAAGCAAGCAATAACATACATAAGCATACAAGCAAAGAATCAAAAGAAAATGAATAAACGACTTCGAAAAACTCCAAAAAGACCAAAATAAAGTTTCTGTACAGAATATAATTTTCACAGCAACAAAAATAAATGGTTTTGGTTTTAACAGAAGGTACATGTCACAAGCTTCGATTTACAAAAAGAATCACCCAAAACGGAGTTACGAAACTCAAGTTATGGACTAACGAAGTTTGAATTCCGATCTGCTTGAATTCAAATTTTAAAATTTTCAAAAATATATTTCGTTTGGTTCTCTGGAGAGAGGATATTTTTATGAAACCGTAGGAAAAAGAATCAACTAAATCGGATCTATAGACTAATAGATATACTAGAAACAAGATTCGGTAAAGAATCTGAATTGGAAAATATACTGATAAAAGAGAAAAAAAATCGGACAGGGTGTTCACCGGACTTGTCACCGGAGACGAGGAAGAAGGCGGCTCTGGTGTGTTTCGGCAAACGATGCGTACGGGACGGTGTATTGGACGATGTGGTGAACCACTTGATCAAGTTTTGGTTGAAGATAGCTTCATGTACACACGGTGAGAGGTCGCCGGAACTCCGGCGAGCAATTGGCGAGGTTTGGGACGTGGAAAAGCTCCAGAAGGAGAGGGCTTCGGACAAGGGGTGAGAGGGGCTCGCGGGGATGCTTTATATAGGGCTTGGGGAGGTCAGAATCCGAGAAGACTATGGTATTTAATGGTGGCTATTTCTCTGCCTCGTAATGGCCATTGCAAGCGACTCCAAGGCGCACTAGGAAGGGGAAGGGGTAGAGGAAGGCGAGGGGAACCGATTCCGTGGGTTAGTGGGTGCGGGGGAAAGGAGTTGAGGGGAGAGAGAGGTGGAGGCGCCATGGAAGTTTCTCCGTTTGTGTTCCTCTGTACATGTACGAGGAGGAAGAAGAAGATAGCGCTGGGCATGGGCCTGCTGGGCTGCGGTTTTTTTTTGACAAAGAGAAAAAAAAATATAGATAGAAAATAAAAATATTTAAATATAGGACATATATATATATCAAAAAAATTCAGAAAAATAAATCCTACAAGATGAACTATTTTTCAGAGGCTAAATAAAAACTTTATAAAAAACATTTTTTTCTAAAAATCCAAATGAAACTCAAATTTGAATTCAAAACTTTCGGCATTGTTTTCTTCTGACTTTTTGGAGTGTCATGTTCGCTCCTCTCATACTTTTGAACAAGTATCTCGTCAGGGATTTTTGAAATAAATTTCAATTGCCAAGTAGAATTCAAAGTCAGATAAAATTCAAATGCCTCTGAAATTTCCAAATGACACTCAAATAAAAAAATGCATAGATGCTTAGCTAATAATTGTAAAACATTCCAAATTCAAAATTTGGGATGTTACACCCCCCCTGGGCCGCGCCGGGGGTGGCTCCTGGGCCCCGCGAGGCTCCTCCGATGCCCCCATTTGGCATATATTTAAAGCGTCTCCCGAAACCCTTGAGGGAGGAACTCTTTTTTCGCGATCCCATCTCTGTTCCGCCGTCGCCGCCGCTTCCAAGATCGGGAGCACCAGGAGAACTCTTCCCAGCACCCTGCCAGAGGGGAGGATCACCACCGGTAGCCTCTCCACCACCATGGACGCCTCCCGGATGAGTTGTGAGTAGTCCCCCTTGGACCATGAGTCCGTGACCAGTAGCTATGTGATGTTCTCCTCCCGTTCTTGTGCTTCACTAATTAGTCCTCGTGAGCTGCCCTACATGATCGAGGCACATATGTAATCCTTATGCTGTTGCTATGATGAGTTTGCTGGGATCCGATGGATTATGAGATTATGTTCAGATTGTGTTTGAGTAATATATTTGATCTACCTCTTTTATATTTATGTTCGTAAGTAATTCTTGCATGTTCTCCGTTGTTATTTATTGCTTTGGCCAAGTAATAGGTAGTGACTCCAAGAGGGAACGTTCATGCCCCTCGATGACTAGCTTGAGTGTCAGAAACATGAGTCTAGGGGATGTGCTATTGCCACAAGGGGGAAAACAACGGTGCTTGTGCTCGCGGGTGCAAGGATTGTTTACTTTACGCAAAGTTCTTTTAATGCAGTTGTCTGTTGCATTGAGTTTACACTATGGGTGGGACTCGCAACTTAATACCTGCGAGATGTTCTGGATAGATATCTCAAGGTGGATGATTAGTAGTAGATATTGATGGATTTCGGTCTACTTACTTTGGCGTACCGCCCATGCTTTGAACCTCAACCTTTCTTGCAATGTAGCCAGCATTGGTTTGCGCACATGGTCCTGTCAATTTCCCAGCTGTAATTTGTTTACCTCACATAGCTGTTTTATCGTCTTTTGGGAGAGAGACATCACTAGTGAACATCATGAGACTCCGGTCCATATAACCATCATTGATCACATCCGCTCTTTACTTTTCCGCTATTTACTTACTATTGCAATTATACCTATCACCATTATCACTTGCGTTTGATCCTTTGTAAACTACAAGGCCGGAGGGATTGACAACCTCTCTGTACTCGTTGGGAGCAAAGTTATTTGTATCTGTGTGCAGATCCACGTTGATTTCTAATATCCGGCGCCGTTAGCAGTTGACACCTTCTTGTTGAAACCGGGAGTCTCTGGGAAATCGATCCTTAGTAATACCAAGGGAAAACTTCTGCTACACTGCATCTCAAACCTTCCACTTGGGGTAACCAACGAGGGGTGAGAAGCCACCTAGCACTATGATTTGATCCGTAAGGGTAGGTTTCGCCACCAAGGTGGAAACGAATCCTCGAGGAACAATGTGAAGGTTAAGCTTACGATATTCCTCGTGAAGAAGTGGTTGCCCTTGTTGTAACATCAGGCTGTTACAATAAGACTTATGACTTAGCGCACCAGCCATGACATTGGCCTTCCCAGGGGTGTAAGTGATTCCTAAGTCGTAATCTGTGACCAACTCAACCCAACGTCTTTGCCTGATATTCAAATCCGGTTGGGCGAAGATGTATTTCAGACTTTGGTGATCAATGAAGATTTCACAGTGATTACCAATAAGGTAATGTCGCCATGTTTTGAGTGCGTGGACTACAACTCCAAGCTCTAGATCATAGGTAGGATAGTTATCCTCATGTGGACGCAACTGCCGAGATGCGTAGGGAATCACTTGACGATCTTGCATGAGTATGCAACCTAGTCCTTCTCGCGAGGCGTCGCAATAGATAATAAAGTCCTTGGAAAAGTCTGGTGGTACCAGTACGGGAGCAGATGTCAGGCGTCTTTTCAGTTCCTGAAAGCTGGACTCGCACTATGGGGTCCACTCGAACTTTTTATCTTTCTTGAGGAGTTCAGTTAGAGGTTTAGCAACCTTGGAGAAATTCTTGACGAAGCGTCGGCAATAGCTCGCTAGGCCAAGGAAACTCCTAACTTGCTTGACCGATTCAGGTGGAGTCCAATCAAGGACAGCCTGAACTCGCTCGGGATTGACAACAATACCCTTACCAGAGATTACATGGCCTAGATAGGTCACTTCTGGCAACCAGAATTCACACTTGGAGAATTTGGCATAAAGGCAGTGCTCTCGAAGTTTCGTCAATACCAGCCTTAGATGCTCGGCATGATCTTCCTTATTCTTGGAGTAGATGAGTATATCATCGAGGTATACCACGACGAATTTATCCAAGTACTCCATTAATATAGAATTCATTAACCAGGAGAAAGTGGCTGGGGTATTGGTTAACCCGAAGGACATGATGGTGTACTCGTATTGGCCATAACGAGTAACAAAGGCCGCTTTGGGAATGTCCCCGTTCTTAATTTTGATTTGATGGTAGCCCAACCTCAAATCCATTTTGGAAAAGACTGAGGATCCAGCGAGCTGATCATACAGGTCGTTGATCCTGGGGAGCGGATACTTGTTCTTTATGGTGACCAGATTGACAGGTCGATAATCTACAACCATCCGTTCCGTTCCATCCTTCTTCTTGACGAATAGGACGGGACAAGCCCAACGGGAAGAACTGGGACGGATGAAACCCTTTTTCAAGGACTCGTCGAGTTGTTTCTTAAGCTCAGCTAGTTCTAGGGGTGCCATCTTATAGGGTCTCCTAGAGATTAGGATAGTTCCTGGAACAAGATCTATCACGAACTCGACATCTCTGTTAGGTGGGACACCTGGCAGTTCTTCTAGAAAGACATTCGGAAAGTCACGGACTACTGGGATATCTTCAAGTTCTGGTAGAGGGCTGGCATTAAGGGAGTAGAGCTGATGCTCAGCCATTCGGGTCAAAACATTAACTGTCTTGCTGGATGGGTGTGTAAGTTGAACAGTCCTAGTGTAGCAATCAATCTTGGCGTAATGGGCTGTCATCCAGTCCATACCCAAGATGATGTTTATGTCTGAGGACTTGAGATCTATTAGTGATGCAAGGAAAACAAGTCTACCGACAAGAATTTCATTCCCATGGCTTACCATAGAGGTTTGCCATTTTGAACCAGGAGTTTTAATAACCATGGAAGTGGGCATGTCACAAAAAGTCATGTTTTGCATTCGAGCATAGCTCTCCGATATGAACGAATGATATGCTCCAGCATCGAAAAGAACAGATGCCGGATGGCAGTTAACAAGAAGCGTACCAAGGACGACGTTAGGATCCTCATAAGCTTCCTCAGCAGAGACATAGTTGACATGACCACGTGCAGTGGGGATTGGCTTGACATAGTTCACATTGCTTGTTGGATTACCATGGCTAACGGACCTTCCTGGCTGGTTCTGAGGACACTCACGCATGTAGTGCCCTGGTTCTCCACACTTGAAGCATGTCACAGTGCCAATGCGTGGAGCAAAGTTGGTAGGTGGTCCTCCATAAGTCTTGGCCGGTGCATACTGTTGGGTTGGGCGAGGCGCCTCATAGGATGGCCTCGGAGTGACCTTGGGTGGCAGGGCAGTGTTAGAAACCCACACACGGCGCTTGTTAGAGCCAGAGCCGGATGAGGAACCAAAGTCACGAGGATGCTTGTGTGTGGCTTCGAAATCAGTCTGGCCCGTCTCAGCTCTAATGGCTTTGTTCACCAACATCTGGAAGGAGGTGCACTCGTGCAGACGTAGATCTCGGTGAAGTTCAGGGCTGAGTCCCTTGCAGAACCTCGTCTGCTTCTTGGCATCGGTGGACACTTCCTCGGGAGCATAGCACATGCCAAGTTGCCAAACTCGCGACTATAGCCATCCACGATTAGCCGGCCCTGAGTGAAATTGCAGAATTCCTCCAACTTGCGATCCATGAGACCTTCCGGAATGTGATGTTCACGGAATGCCTCACTGAACTCTGCCCAAGTAGTGATTTGGCCAGCAGGACGCATAGCTTCAAAGTTTTTCCACCAGAGACTAGCAGGGCCCTCAAGATGGTAAGCGGCGTAAGTAACCTTGTCAGCTTCGGCCACACGGGTAGAGTGTAGCTTGTGGGTGATACTACAAAGCCAGTCATCCGCGTCAAGAGGTTCAGCGGAATGATGGAACTTCGGTGGGCACATCTTGATAAAGTCATTAATTGACACCACGTCATTCCTCTGGCGAAAAGCAGTGTTCTGCTCTATGAGTTCCAGCAGACGGTTGGTCTCTCTCTTGTTCCTTTCTGCCTCGAGCATAACTTCAACCAAGGAGGGTGGTTGGGGCAGATTCTCATCTCTAGCCCCACTGGCCTCACCCTGCTCCTGAGCAGCTGGAGTGCTGCGAGTGTTGACCATCCTAGGAAAACAAAACAACGGTTTAGACAAGGACGGCAAAACTTTGACATAGGAGTGCAGAATGTAATGGATGACACGGAATGCAGAGATGTTCATCTGTACGACATGGTAATATAGAAACTGCCATATATACACAAGTGGTCATACACACCATACATAGTTTAGTACAAGCCAAGGCTAAAGTACAATTGCGGTGAAAGACGATACATCTCATAAAAGGCACTCCAAGCTCCTATACATTATTTATCTATGCCTCCGGAACTTAGTACACCTAAGTCGTACTCCACAAGACATGCAGAACTGTGGAAATACAACTACTATGATACTACTACTGCCACGGTCTAGCTCAGACATTTCTGTAGTAGTCTTCTTAAAGATTACCGCCGTAGTCTGGAAGTGGAACGTGTGGATCTGGAAACTCTCGAGCACTCGAAGGCTGTGGACCGTAGGGACATGGATGCGGTCTCGGTCCCGCTGCTGGTGGTAACCAACGCCCACGTGGAGGTATAATACCCCCAACGTCACGCCAATCCATACGATCGGGCAGACGAGTCCGCACGGGGTACAAATCCCGCATATCCAGATATCCGGTGTGCACAGCAGGTGCAAGCCGTGTCAAAGTAGTCCAATGGGCGGCTCGAGTGTTATAAAGCTCCATCCGGAGGGCACGGACCTCACGGTCCCTATCCTCCAGCATCTGAGTAGTAGTCTGAAGCAGTGGCTCCTCATGAGTGGCATCAGTATACATACCAGTGTAGTAGCCTTCCTCTCCAGGAAGCGAGGCTGGCATGTAGTAGAATTCAGTGTTCAGTAGCAGGGCATGCCTAGCCCGGATGATGGTCATCATCGAGTAAGCGGCATCCCGCTCTGGCATCTCAATGGTAACCCTGAGTCCATAAGACCAATGGATGGGGTCGGTAGCTCCGGGATATGAGGGGTATATCCGGACTATGCAGAAATACCGACTCTGGTTGAAATCCCAGTACTGTTCCTCCACAGTGTACTTAGGATACCAACGGTAGCCGGTCTCAGTGAACACACGGACTAGCATGGCCGTGTGACTTGGCACATTAATGCACCGAGTCAAACGGATCACCTGGTGAGGTGTGCGATCAGACATCTGAAACACAAAATAATGCAAAGGCATTAGAATTTCCGGAATAAATTGGGCAGCATAACAACTGTAAATGCTCAAAAAGGATTTTGAGACATCATACAATGATAGCATAGCCACTCAACAATATCATATCAAGGTTCCGGGTCCAACTAATCAACATACTAGAAGGGTAGAAACTGAACTGCGGCTTGAAACCAACAATCCTATGAGTCTACGGATTAGTAACACGTGAACCTAGTAAAGATGAGAGGCCTAGTCCTAAACCCCCGTAGAAAGAATAGGCTGACTCAGATCAGAAGGTCATAAGGTAAAGAAGTAAAAAGAGCCTTACATTCCCTTCCACAATCAATTCCCCTACATATAACTAAGAATTTTCTAGACTCAACATCAACCAGTTTGGCTTGAATAACCTACAGGCAGTCCGGCTCTGATGCCAACGCTGTCAGGACCCTCATCCTAAGTCACACCGATCTAGCTTGTAACACATCATATCACTTTGCAGCCTCACGCACGGTATCCCCACGGGTGCCACCTTACCTGGCCCGGGACCGTTTGTGCATTTTGGCACACGTATATGATAGAGTTGCTAGCATCCATATGACAGGAACCCGGGCCGACATGGCTAGTTATAAACCAAAAGTGGCACTAAATTACAGAGACAGGCATCCGTGACCCAGCAACGAACGCGTCGGTCATCAACGTATGAACCCAAGTCGTAGCAAGCTACATGGACTTAAAGGAACAGCGCGTGACATTTACCCTAAGGGACAGACACAATAACGAAGAAGGACACATGCCGGCCAGCCTACGTGTTCCGGAGCAGTAGCAAGCTAACAAGGCTCAGTGGAAGCACTAGGAGGCATTTCCCTATAAGATAGGCTACCAGAGGTAAACAACTACGTGTCGAATCCCACACATACCAAGCATTTCAATCATACACACAATATGCTCAATATGTGCAAATAAAACATTGCATCACAACAGAACTCTATGACTCAAAGTACTTTATTAAAGAGGCTTCGAAGAGCCATACATAACATATCCATACAGGTAGGGGTCACATGACCCAACACTCAAGTCATACAATCATACAAGCACAAGCGGAAGCTAACATGTCTGAGTACAGACAACTTGGAAGTAAAACAGGCTTGGTGTAGCCTGACTATCTACAAGGCCCTTCACAAGCTCAGGATCTCCGTCTGTGTAGCAAGCTACTCGTCGACGTCAACGTCTATGTAAAACCCATCAGAAGGGGCAGGGTTCTCCTCTGCAACAGTTATTAAGAAAACATCAGTACAAAGGTACTCAGCAAGACTTACCACAGAACCTATCATATATGCATCGTTATCAACAAGGGTAGCGGAGTTCATTACAGCAAGCTAGATTTGACTCTTGGCTAACCTATACTACAACTCTCAGCAGATTGTAAGATAATACTACGCACACGAGTCCTCTACTCACCACAACAATACACCATCGTGGATCCTCTTCCGTCATCCTACGGAAGGGCCATCCACGGCACTCACACTTGTCTTGAGGCTTTTAGTAGTATCCATCAACTTGTCTCTGAACTGTATAAGCAACAAAGTGGTCCGTACCGTGAACAACTGCTATTCGAATAGATTGGTAACCCTGCAGGGGTGTACTTCTTCACACATGTTTCCACCACTTAGCGTTTGCACACGACATGTGCTCGGCAGACTTCAAGCGAAAGCTGACGTGGGTGTAGACCACGACCTAACCAGCCACTCAAGTCTCTAGTCCAGGTTTATCGCCTATTTGGGTTCCATCCATGGGGAGATCCAGCCGGGATGTCGCTCATGGCCCCAAACGATGTGTACAGGGTTCCCGAATCACCAAACGGGCGACCGGTACACCGTGCCACGTACCTGCCGCATCACAGCCCACCCCGAGGGTCAGCGCTGCGCACGACCACCAGTAAAATACAAACACCAGAAACTAGTTGCAACTCCTGGACAAAGAACAAGGGCAGTCAATAAGTCGAGCGGGGTCATATTTCAGGGCCCAATCTGTGGTAGTAGCTGTAACTTGAACCACACATACAGATCTCAGGTCCTATGGACGGTTCAAATGAAACAACCCAGCATGTACTCCTACATGGCCTTTCATCGATACCTTTACCAAGCATGTTCCACACTTCACTCTCTTTACCGGACATGATCATTTCACTCTGATCCATCACCCAGATGAACCAGACCTGACACAACTCTAAGCATAGCAGGCAACATAAACAAGTAGCATGGTAGAACACACATCACATGGCTCAATCAACTCCTACACATGCTAGTGGGTTTCAACTATTTACTGTGGCAATGACAGGTCATGCAAAGGAATAGGGTTCAACTACCGCAGCAAGTAGCAGTTCTCATGTTGTTGCCTTAATGCAGTAAAAGAGAAGAGGAGCGAGAAGGTGGGTTGTATCGGAATGAACATGTCGGGACCCCGATCCTAAGTCACACCGGTCTAGCATGTAGCACATCATATCACTTTGCGGCTTCACGCACGGTATCCCCACGGGTGCCACCTCACCTGGCCTGGGACCGTTTGCCCATTTTGGCTCATGTATATGATAGTGTCGCTAGCATCCATATGACAGAGAACCCGGGCCGACATGACCAGTTATAAACCAAAACTGGCACTAAATTACAGAGACAGGCATTCATGACCCAGCAACGAACGTGTCGGTCATCAACGTATGAACCCAAGTCGTAGCAAGCTACAATGACTTAAAGGAACATCGCGTGACATTTCCCCTAAGGGACAGACACAGGAACGAAGAAGGACACATGCCGGTCAGCCTAAGTGTTCCGGAGCAGTAGCAAGCTACCAAGGCTCAGTGGAAGCACTAGGAGACACTTTCCTGTAAGATAGGCTACCATGGGTAAACAACTAGGTGTCAGATCCCACACATACTAAGCATTTCAATAACATACACACAATATGCTCAATATGTGCAAATACAACATGGCATCACAACAAGACTCTAATAAACAAAGTATTTATTCATTAGGCTCCGAGAAGCCAAATATTACAAACATGGGTCTCACGACACAACATTCAGAGCATACAAGCAACAAGCGGAAGCACAACTTGTCTGAGTACAGAGATCTACAAATGAAAAAGGCTGAAGAGCCTGACTATCTACAACACTCGTCCAAGAACGTAGCTGAGGTACAAGCTACTTGTTGAAGTCCAAGCGGAACTACTAGTGAGACATCAATCTCATCTGCAAAACATAAATTAAGCAAACATGAGTACAAAGGTACTCAGCAAGACTTACATCAGATCCTATCATACATGCACTTGTATAAAGATGGCAAAGTGGGGTTTAGTTGCAGCAAGCCAGCTTTGACTCAGTGGCAATCCTGTACTACGATTGCTGGTAACTTTGAGGTGGCGCACACGAGTCCACTAAGCACCACACAATACACCACTATGGATTCATCCGCGTCTCCCTACGAGAAGGCCATCCATAGCACTCACACTTGTCTTTAGTATTTTATAGTATCCACTTCAAGTTGTCTATGTACCACGTAAGCATCCAAGAAGTCCATAACCGTGAACCCGGCTATTCGAATAGATCATGTTAACCCTGCAGGGGTGTACTTCTTCACACACGCTCTCGCCACTTACCGCCATGTAGATCTCGTGTATCTCGGCAACCTTCAAGCGGAAGCCTGGCGAGGGTGTCGGCCACGACCTGACTAACCACACAAGACTCTAGTCCAGGTTTATCGCCTATTCGGGTTCCATCCGTAAGGAGATCCGGCCGGGGTGTCGCTCACGGCCCCAAATGATGTGCGCAGGGTTCCCAAGCCCACCTCGCCGAGTGGATCTACGCTTGGTACACCGTGCCACGGTGCCTAGTCTGTCCCAAGCCCACTGGCCGAGTGCCACTTGGTAGACTACTAACACTACCTACAAACACCAGAAACTAATTGCAACTCCTGGACAGAGACCAAGTCGGTTAACAAGTCGAGAGGGGCACTTAAGCATTCCAATGCGTGGTAGTAGCCGGTCATTGGACAACATACACAGAACTCAGTTCTTATGGACGGTTCCAGTGAGACAACCCACCATGTACTCCTACATGGACTCTCACCATTACCTTTACCAAATCGTGTTCAAACACCTAACCCTCAGCATCAGAACATATCATTGCACTCCAATTCATTCCCGATGAATCAGACCTGACACACTCTAAGCAATAGCAAGCAAGGCATGGTAAGATCACAACATGGCTTCAATCAACTCTTACACATGCTAGTGGGTTTCAACTATTTACTGTGGAATGACAGGTCATGCAGAGGAATGGGTTCAACTACCGCAGCATAAAGTAGCAGGTGAAGTCGTTGTTGTCCTGATGCAATAACAGGGAGCAGGAGCGAGAGAGGGGTTGTATCGGAATGAACAAGGGGGTTTGCTTGCCTGGTAAAACAACGTGCAGAGCACTGCTCCTCTGACAGGTACTCTGGATCAGTCTCCGGAGCTGGACCTATCGAGAAGAACGGTGCCAACAATCAAACACAAGCATATGCAACAATATGATGCATGATCATGGCATGAAGATGTGATGTTATTTGAGTTAATGCAACTAGCATTCTATTTGAAAGAAGTCCATTTGAACCAAGGGTTCAAATGCAATTCCAAAATTAATATTTAAAAGTGCCATTTATGTGTTTTCACCTATACAGCAAGTATAAGTTGGTTAAACATGCATGAAAATTCCATCAACAGATTCCTTATATTTTTCTGATCATTTTTCATATATAAATTATTTCATACTGAGCTACGGTTGAATTTCTATGATTTTTTGAATTTTAAACAATTTCTGAAATAAATAAATCATTTAAGATTTATTCAAATACCAGAATTGGAATACTGCGTCAGCATGACCCAAGCATGACGTCAGCAGGTCAAAGGGCTGGTCCAGAGTCAAACCTGACAGTGGGGTCCACTGGTCAGTGACTCAGTTAATTAACTGAGTTAATTAACACTAAACTAATCCTAACAGAAAGTCAGCAGGGCAGGGCCCACATGTAAGTGGCTAATCTAATTAACCAAATTTACTTAATTAAACTAAACAGTCAACTAACTGAAGGGGTGGGGCCCGCCTGTCATTGACCCAGGGGGTCAAACCCCAGTTAACACGCCGACGTTTAGCCGTCGGCGGCAGCAAACGCGGCGGAGGGCGTCGGGATTTCCATTCCGGGGGTCTTTTGCGCAGCGGAGACCACAGGCGAGGAGCTGGAGCTCGTCCGCGTCCATTCCAACAAGCAGCAGCAGCTAGGGCGGCCGGAGCTCGCCGGAAACGAGCTCGCGGCGGCGCCGGAGTTCGGGCCTCGTTGGAAATGGCGCTTCAGGGCACGGGGAGGCCAACGGAGGGGTGCTACGGGCTCCTGGTAGTGTGGCAAATGCAGTGACACGCCAAGTTGCGAGCCACGGTGGCTCTGGCCACGGCGGAGAGGAGACATGGCGGCGCAACTCCTCGGGTCCGGTGGGTGGCATGGCTACGGCGTAAGAACGGCGAAACGGAGGGCAGGGTTCGAGGGAGAAGCTCACGACGATCGCAGCGGTGCAGGCGGAGGGCTCGGAGGAGGGCCAGAGCGAGCAGGGCGGCGGAGGGAATCTCCGGCGGCCGGCGATGAAGAAGATGGCGGTGGCAGCTCCTCAGGGCGTCCGGCGACGTGTGACTCGTCGGAGAGGTCGGGGATGAGGTGGCGGAGCTCTCGGGCACCTTGGCTGGGCGTGGGGTGGCCTGTGGCCACGGCAGCTGCAAGCGACGGCGACGGCGGCGTTCGGGGGTGCGAGGAAGAGCAAGGGAGAGGAGGGGAGAGGCGACGGGAGAGAGCCAGAGGGGTCTGGGAGGTGCGTGGCAACCGCCAGAGCTTCCAGGCGGCGAGGGGGAGGGGCAGGCAGGCAGGAGACGTGGCGGCCATGCGCGAGAGCGGCAGGCACGTGCCCCTGCCTCCTGTCATCGCCAGGAGGACGACGACTGGCAGCTGGGCCGGCCCAGTGCCAGGCCAGCAAGTGGCCCAGGTAAAACTCTAACCCTTTTATTTCTTTCTTTTCTATTTTTCTGACATTTGTTTTGATTTAGTTTCTAAACTAAATCAATTATTTTCTTCTGACATTTTTATTTTGCAGGGACCTAGGAATTAATCCAAGCCCCTCAAAATAAAGAATCAGAATTTTGGACATATATAAAATATACAATAATATATATCCAAGCAAATAACTATTGCATTAATTCCAAATGCCAAAAATAAATACTTATGAGCTCCTAATAATATTGGTTTGATTTTTATCTCTAACCAATATTTTTAGAGGGCCACATGAACATTTTCTTGGACCCTTTTGGAGCAATTTTTATTTGGGTCATTTTCAAAAAGGGTTTCTGAGGGTTTCACATGTCCTCAATTCAAATTCATTTGAAAAGTAACATGATGCAAACAACAAGACTAACCTAGTGCATACCAGAACTAGGGTTGTGAAAACTCGCCTCCACTCGAAAGAATCCCGTCCCGAGATTCAGGAGTAGGCGGAAAGAAGGTGGGGTACTCCAGTCGGAGACGATCTTCTCGCTCCCAAGTAGCTTCTCTCTCGGAATGATGAGACCACTGAACCTTGAGAAACTTGATGTTATGACGTCGAGTGACACGCTCTGCTTGATCCAAAATGCGAACGGGATACTCTCGATATTTGAGGTTATCTTGGAGATCAAGCGTTTCGTGGTCCACTCCGTGGATGGGATCCGAGAAGCAACGCCTGAGTTGAGAGACGTGGAAGACATCATGAACTCGAGAAAGATGTGGGGGTAGTTCCAATTGGTAGGCAACCTCTCCTCGTTTAGCAAGAATGCGAAAAGGACCAATGTAACGAGGAGCCAACATGCCCTTGATACCGAAACGATGGGTACCCTTCAAAGGATTAACCCGAAGATAAGCTTTGTCACCAACCTCATAAGCCACTTCCTTATGATGACGATCATACTGGCTCTTTTGACGAGACTGGGCTGTTTTCAAATTCTCACGAATGATGCGAACTTGCTCTTCTGCTTCCTGGATCATATCCGGTCCAAAGAATTGTCTTTCACCAGTTTCTGACCAGTTCAAAGGTGTTCGACATCTTCGTCCATAGAGTATCTCAAAAGGAGCTTGCTTGAGACTGGATTGATAGCTATTGTTATAAGCAAACTCGGCGAAAGGAAGACATTTCTCCCAATCCATATCGAATGAGATAACGCAGGCTCTAAGCATGTCTTCGAGAATTTGGTCAACCCGTTCCACTTGACCACTTGACTGAGGGTGGAAAGCGGTGCTGAAAGAAAGATGGGTGCCCATGGCAGTCTGGAAACTCTCCCAGAAATGAGAAGTGAAAAGACTACCACGGTCTGAATTGATCTCTAATGGAACACCATGAAGTGACACTATTCGAGAAATATACAAGTCAGCAAGCTGACTAGCGGTGATACTCTCTCGAACAGGTAGGAAGTGAGCCACTTTGGAGAGACGATCAATGACTATGAAGATAGCATTATTCCCTCTCTTGGTCCTGGGAAAGCAGGTGATGAAGTCCATACCAACTTTATCCCATTTCCACTCAGGAATAGCTAGAGGCTGAAGGGTGCCAGCAGGTCTTTGATGTTCTGCCTTAACGCGACGACAAACGTCACATTTAGCAATGAACTCAGCAATTTCTCTCTTCATCCTAGTCCACCAGAACCTTTGGCGTAGATCCTGATACATCTTAGGACCACCGGGATGAATTGTGAGAGGAGATTCATGAGCCTCTTTAAGAATCAATTGCCGAAGATGTTGCTTCTTGGGAACCACCAGCCGGTTTTGGAAGAGAACAACACCTCGATCATCCATAGAGAAACATCCACCAACTCCCTTTTTAATGTTTCTCTTGATGCGGATAACACCCCTATCAAACTTTTGGTCAGAAATGATCTGATCCTCAAGGGTAGGTTTCGCCACCAAGGTAGAAAGGAATCCGTGAGGAGCGATGTGAAGGTTAAGATTACATAATTCCTCATGGAGAAGTGGTTGGCCCTGCTGCAACATGAGATTGTTGCAATAGGACTTACGACTTAGCGCATCAGCCATGACATTTCCCTTGCCTGGGGTGTAGGTAATCCCTAAGTCGTAATCTGAGATCAACTCCAACCAACGTCTCTGCCTAAGATTCAAATCTGGTTGGGTGAAGATATACTTGAGACTCTGGTGATCGGTGTAGATCTCGCAACAGTTACCAAGGAGGTAATGTCTCCAGGTCTTAAGTGCATAGACTACGGCTGCAAGTTCTAGATCATGTGTAGGATAGTTCTCCTCATGTGGATGCAACTATCGAGATGCATAGGCAATCACATGACGATCCTGCATAAGAATGCAACCTAGTCCCTGTCGTGAGGCATCACAGTAGATAACAAAGTCCTTAGTGAAATCCGGTGGCACAAGTATGGGAGCAGAAGTCAGGCGTCTTTTCAGTTCCTGAAAACTGTGATCACACTGTGGGGACCACTCAAACATTTTATCTTTCTTAGAAGTTCCGTGAGAGGTTTGGCCACTTTAGAGAAGTTCTCAACAAAGCGGCGACAATAACTGGCTAGACCAAGGAAACTCCTAACTTGTTTAACTGTTTCAGGCGGAGTCCAATCAAGAACGGCCTGAACTCTCTCGGGGTTGACAGCAATGCCCTTACCAGAAATTACATGGCCGAGATAGGTCACTTCTGGCAACCAAAATTCGCACTTGGAGAACTTGGAATAAAGGCGGTGCTCTCTGAGTTTTTCTAGAACAAGTCTAAGATGTTCGGCATGCTCTTCCTCGTTCTTCGAGTAAATAAGAATATCATCGAGGTAAGCCACGACGAACTTATCTAAGTACTCCATAAAGATCGAGTTCATCAAGCGGGAGAAAGTGGCTGGAGCATTTGTTAGACCGAAAGACATGACGGTGTACTCGTACTGACCATAACGAGTGACAAAAGCTGTCTTAGGAATGTCCCTATTTCTAATCTTGATTTGATGGTATCCTAACCTCAAATCCATCTTGGAGAAGACCGAGGATCCAGCGAGCTGATCATACAGGTCGTTGATCCTGGGAAGCGGATACTTGTTCTTTACCGTGACCAAATTAACGGGACGATAATCTACAACCATCCGATCTGTACCATCCTTCTTCTTAACGAAGAGGATGGGGCAAGCCCATGGAGAAGAAATAGGATGGATGAAACCCTTTTGCAAGGACTCATCAAGTTGTTTCTTAAGCTCAGCTAGTTCTAAGGGTGCCATTTTGTAGGGTCTCCTAGAGATTGGAGCGGTTCCTGGAATAAGCTCTATAACAAACTCTACATCTCGGTCAGGTGGAACACCTGGCAGTTCTTCTAGAAAGACATCCGGAAAGTCACGGACTACAGGAACATCTTCAAGATCTGGAAGAGGGCTGGCATTAAGAGAATAGAGTTGAAGCTTTGCAACTCTAGTGGTGGCGGTGACTATCTTACCAGATGGATGTGTAAGCTGAACAGACCTAGTGAAGCAATCAATCTTGCCATGATGAGCTGTCATCCAGTCCATACCCAAGATGATATTAATATCTGAAGACTTGATGGCTACAAGTGATGCAAGGAACACAAGTCTGTCGACAAGGATTTCATTACCATGGCTTACACTAGAAGTTTGCCATTTGGAACCAGGAGTTTGAATGAGTAGTGGGGAGGGCATATCACAAAATGACATGTCATGCAAGCGGGCATAACTTTCGGATATGAAAGAATGAGACGCTCCAGTACCGAATAGAACCGATGCCGGATGACAATTAACAAGGAGTGTACCAAGAACGACATCTGGATCATCATGAGCGTTTTTGGCTGAGAAGTGATGCACACGTCCATGTTCGGTGGGAGCTGACTTAACACTGATCATCTTGCATGATGATTTATCACGTCTAACAGATTTCTCGGACTGGGATGGAGCAACACGGGTCTGAGTGCAAATACGGGCAATGTGTCCCGGCTCTCCGCACTTGTAACAAATCCTGGAGGTAGGACATGGACCCGTATTGGCAAACGGTCCATCAATAGACCTGGGTGCAGCATACTGCTGACCTGGAAGAGGTACCACGTAAGATGGCCTCGGAGGATAAATGGGTGGAAGAATAGAGTTCGGAACCCAAATCCGGCGCTTCTGGGAACTAGTACCGAAGGAAGATCCCAAATCAAGGGCGTGCTTACGAGACTCCTCGTAAGTGAGTTGAGTTGTCTCTGCATTGATGGCCTTGTTCACAAGAGCCTGGAATGTGTTGCAATGATGCAAGTGGAGATCACGACGCAGTTTGGGGTTGAGACCCTTCCGGAACCTAGCCTGCTTCTTGGCGTCCGTGGACACTTCCTCTGTAGCATAGCGAGCGAGGTTCTCAAACTCTCTACTATAAGCATCAACAGCCATCTTAGCCTGTGTAAGACTACAGAACTCTTCTCTCTTATGATCGATAAGGGCTTGGGGGATATGATGTTCACGAAAAGCCTCGGTGAAATCTCTCTAGGTAGGAATCTGGCCAGCTGGAATCATGGCCTCATAGTTCTGCCACCAAAGACTAGCAGGACCTTCCAGGTGATAAGTGGCATAGATGACCTTGTCATCTTCAGCTACGTTCGCAGATCGCAGCTTGTGAGTGATACTACGGAGCCAGTCATCTGCATCGAGTGGCTCAATGGGAGGATGGAAAGTGGGTGGTTTCAGACGAATGAAGTCGTGGATGGTTGCTGATTCCTTGCACTGATGTGCGGTGTTCTCCCCAATACGTGCCAACAAGCGGTTAGACTCACGCTTGTTTCTCTCCATCTCTAACATTAACTCTGCCATCGAAGGTTGGTCGGGAGGATCCTCCTCATCCCTACCACCTCCGTGGTTCTGTCTACGAGCAGCTGAGCTTCGCTTAACTGAAGACATCCTGAGAAGCGAAACCGAAGACGGAAACATCAACAACTATAGGATGCATAAGGTAGAACAAGAAATTAGTATCTCTCGAACTACTAGGATAATTCCGGCAGCATAACGGCAGTAAAATGCTCAGAATGAGACATCCTGCTAACAAAGGGTAGTTCAACATCTCAACATCATCACTCAAGGTACTGTGATAGTACTAAATAAACTATACTGGAAGAACTTGAAAACAGGAGTAGGACTCTGATCAACCAATCCTAAGGGACTACGGAGTAGTAACTCGTGATCCTGATAGACGAAGAGGAAGCCTAGTTCCTTAACCCCGTAGGAAAGTAGGATGACTCAGATCAGAAGACATGAGGTATAAGGAGTAAAAGAGCCTTACGTTCCCTTCCACAATCAATTCCCTTATATAACTAAAGAATTTCTAGACTCAACTTCAACCAGTTTGGCTTGGTAATCCTACAGGCAGTCAGGCTCTGATACCAACGCTGTCGGGACCCCGATCCTAAGTCACACCGGTCTAGCATGTAACACACCATATCACTTTCCGGCCTCACGCACGGTATCCCCACGGGTGCCACCTCACCTGGCCCGGGACCGTTTGCGCATTTTGGCTCACGTATATGATAGTGTCGCTAGCATCCATATGACAGAGAACCCGGGCCGACATCACCAGTTATAAACCAAAAGTGGCACTAAATTACAGAGACAGGCATTCATGACCCAGCAACGAACGTGTCGGTCATCAACGTATGAACCCAAGTCGTAGCAAGCTACAAGGACTTAAAGGAACATCGCGTGACATTTCCCCTAAGGGACAGACACAGGAACGAAGAAGGACACATGCCGGTCAGCCTAAGTGTTCCGGAGCAGTAGCAAGGTACCAAGGCTCAGTGGAAGCACTAGGAGACATTTCCCTGTAAGATAGGCTACCAAGGGTAAACAACTAGGTGTCGGATCCCACACATACTAAGCATTTCAATAACATACACACAATATGCTCAATATGTGCAAATACAACATGGCATCACAACAAGACTCTAATAAACAAAGTATTTATTCATTAGGCTCCGAGAAGCCAAATATTACAAACATGGGTCTCACGACCCAACATTCAGAGCATACAAGCAACAAGCGGAAGCACAACATGTCTGAGTACACACATCTACAAATGAAAAAGGCTGAAGAGCCTGACTATCTACAACACTCGTCCAAGAACGTAGCTGAGGTACAAGCTACTTGTCGAAGTCCAAGCGGAACTACTAGTGAGACATCAATCTCATCTGCAAAACATAAATTAAGCAAACATGA
This sequence comes from Secale cereale, assembly GCA_902687465.1. Classification (NCBI taxonomy): domain Eukaryota; kingdom Viridiplantae; phylum Streptophyta; class Magnoliopsida; order Poales; family Poaceae; genus Secale; species Secale cereale. The sequence continues at coordinate 174,526,818 of LR738714.1, read as the reverse complement.
GTACAAAGGTATTCAGCAAGACTTACATCAGATCCTATCATACATGCACTTGTATCAAGATGGCAAAGTGGGGTTTAGTTGCAGCAAGCCAGCTTTGACTCAGTGGCTATCCTGTACTACGATTGCTGGTAACTTTGAGGTGGGGCACACGAGTCCACTAAGCACCACACAATACACCACTATGGATTCATCCCCGTCTCCCTACGAGAAGGCCATCCATAGCACTCACACTTGTCTTGAGTATTTTAGAGTATCCACTTCAAGTTGTCTATGTACCACGTAAGCATCCAAGAAGTCCATAACCGTGGACCCGGCTATTCGAATAGATCACGTTAACCCTGCAGGGGTGTACTTCTTCACGCACGCTCTCACCACTTACCGCCATGTACATCTCGTGTATCTCGGCAACCTTCAAGCGGAAGCCTGGCGAGGGTGTCGGCCACGACCTGACTAACCACACAAGACACTAATCCAGGTTTATCGCCTATTCGGGTTCCATCCGTAAGGAGATCCGGCCGGGGTGTCGCTCACGACCCCAAATGATGTGCGCAGGGTTCCCAAGCCCACCTCGCCGAGTGGATCTACGCTTGGTACACCGTGCCACGGTGCCTAGTCTGTCCCAAGCCCACTGGCCGAGTGCCACTTGGTAGACTACTAACACTACCTACAAACACCAGAAACTAATTGCAACTCCTGGACAGAGACCAAGTCAGTTAATAAGTCGAGAGGGGCACTTAAGCATTCCAATGTGTGGTAGTAGCTGGTCATTGGACAACATACACATAACTCAGTTCTTAGGGACGGTTCCAGTGAGACAACCCACCATGTACTCCTACATGGCCTCTCACCATTACCTTTACCAAATCGTGTTCAAACACCTGACCCTCAGCATCAGAACATATCATTGCACTCCAATTCATTCCCGATGAATCAGACCTGACACACTCTAAGCAATAGCAAGCAAGGCATGGTAAGATCACAACATGGCTTCAATCAACTCCTACACATGCTAGTGGGTTTCAACTATTTACTGTGGAATGACAGGTCATGCAGAGGAATGGGTTCAACTACCGCAGCATAAAGTAGCAATTGAAGTCGTTGTTTTCCTAATGCAATAACAGGGAGTAGGAGCGAGAGAGGGATTGTATCGAAATGAACAAGGGGGTTTGCTTGCCTGGTAAAACAACGTGCAGAGCACTGCTCCTCTGACAAGTACTCTGGATCGGTCTCCGGAGCTGGACCTATCAAGAAGAACGGTGCCAACAATCAAACACAAGCATATGCAACAATATGATGCATGATCATGGCATGAAGATGTGATGTTATTTGAGTTAATGCAACTAGCATTCTATTTGAAAGAAGTCCATTTGAACCAAGGGTTCAAATGCAATTCCGAAATTAACATTTAAAAGTGCCATTTATGTGTTTTCACCTATACAGCAAGTATAAGTTGGTTAAACATGCATGAAAATGCCATAAACAAATTCCTTATATTTTTCTGATCATTTTTCATATATAAATTATTTCATTCTGAGCTACGGTTGAATTTCTATGATTTTTTGAAGTTTAAACAATTTATGAAATAAATAAATCATTTAAGATTTATTTAAATACCAGAATTGGAATACTGCGTCAGCATGACCCAAGCATGACGTCAGCATGTCAAAGGGCTGGTCCAGAGTCAAACCTGACAGCGGGGTCCACTGGTCAGTGACTCAGTTAATTAACTTAGTTAATTAACACTAAACTAATCCTAACAGAAAGTCAGCAGGGCAGGGCCCACATGTCAGTGCCTAATCTAATTAACCATAATTACTTAATTAAACTAAACAGTCAACTAACTGAAGGGGTGGGGCCCGCCTGTCATTGACCCAGGGGGTCAAATCCTGGTCAAACCCCAGTTAACACGCCGGCGTTTAGCCGCCGGCGGCAGCAAACGCGGCGGAGGGCGTCGGGATTTCCATTCCGGGGGTCTTTTGCGCAGCGGAGACCATGGGCGAGGAGCTGGAGCTCGTCTGCGTCCATTCCAACAAGTAGCAGCAGCTAGGGCGGCCGGAGCTCGCCGGAAACGAGCTCGCGGCGGCGCCGGAGTTCGGGCCTCGTCGGAAATGGCGCTTCAGGGCATGGGGAGGCCAACGGAGGGGTGCTACGGGCTCCTGGCAGTGTGGCAAATGCAGTGACACGCCAAGTTGCGAGCCACGGTGGCTCTGGCCATGGCGGCGCAACTGCTCGGGTCCGGTGGGTGGCATGGCTACGACGTAAGAACGGTGAAACGGAGGGCAGGGTTCGAGCGAGACGCTCACGGCGATCGCAGCGGTGCAGGCGGAGGGCTCGGAGGAGGGCCGGAGCGAGCAGGGCGACGGAGGCGATCTCCGACGGCCAGCGATGAAGAAGATGGCGGCGGCAGCTCCTCAGGGCGTCCGGCGACGTGTGACTCGTCGGAGAGGTCGGGGATGAGGTGGTGGAGCTCTCGGGCACCTTGGCTGGGCGTGGGGTGGCCTGTGGCCACGGCAGCGGCGAGCGACGGCGACGGCGGCGTTCGGGGGTGCGAGGAAGAGCAAGGGAGAGGAGGGGAGAGGCGACGGGAGAGAGCCAGAGGGGTCTAGGAGGTGCGTGGCAACCGCCAGAGCTTCCAGGCGGCGAGGGGGAGGGGTAGGCAGGCAGGAGGCGTGGTGGCCATGCGCGAGAGCGGCGGGCGCGTGCCCCTGCCTCCTGTCATCGCCAGGAGGACGACGACTGGCAGCTGGGCCGGCCCAGTGCCAGGCCAGCAAGTGGCCCAGGTAAAACTCTAAACCTTTTATTTCTTTCTTTTCTATTTTTCTGACATTTGTTTTGATTTAGTTTCTAAACTAAATCAATTATTTTCTTCTGACATTTTTATTTTGCAGGGACCTAGAAATTAATCCAAGTCCCTCAAAATAAAGAATCAGAATTTTGGACATATATAAAATATACAATAATATATATCCAAGCAAATAACTATTGCATTAATACCAAATGCCCAAAATAAATACTTATGAGCTCCTAATAATATTGGTTTGATTTTTATCTCTAACCAATATTTTTAGAGGGCCACATGAACATTTTCTTGGACCCTCTTGGAGCAATTTTTATTTGGGTCATTTTCAAAAAGGGTTTCTGAGGGTTTCACAAGTCCTCAATTCAAATTCATTTGAAAATTAACATGATGCAAACAACAAGACTAACCTAGTGCATACCAGAACTAGGGTTGTGACAGAACAATGGTTTGCATGCCTGACAGATTGGTTGTCGGGTACTGCTCTTTAGTTGGATACGCAGTTGTATCCTCGGGAGCAGGACCTACCACGGAGAACATCGACGATACAATCAATATACAAACAAATGCAACAATATGATGCATGCTCATGACATGGCAATATGAATGTGTTTTGGGCTAATGCAACTATAAAGAGAAACGTTTGAGCCCATTTGAATCAAAGATTCAAATTTAAACCCAAACTATTATTTATTAAAGTGCATAATCATGTTTTGATTTGAAGAGCAAGGTTAACTTGCTCAAACATGCATGAAACTAGTGCCATTGGAGAGATTGGATTTTTCTGATCAATTTTCATGTATAAATCTTTTCCATTTGAGCTACTTTTGAATTTATATGATTTTTTGAAGTTAAAGCATTTTCTGAATTGTTTTTAAATCAAATAATCCTAGAAAAGCATTTACTGCGTTAGCATGACATCATGCTGACATCAGCAGGTCAAAAGACCTGGTCCAGGTTAAACCTGACCAGTGGGACCCACTGGTCAGTGTCACAGTTAGTTAACTAACTAATTAGGATTAGTTTAAGCGCTAACCTAGGTTTGACTAACAGGCAGGGCCCACATGTTAGTGACCCAGGGGAGTCAAACCCCTGGTCAAACTGGGTTGACTCGCTGGAGTTTAGCCACCGGCGACGTCCAGACGCGGCGGAGGCTGCGGGTTTCGCCCTTCGGCGACTAAAAGGATGGCGGAGCACATATACGGGCAGCTGGGAGTGAGGCACGTCAAGTGGTGCACGACTTGGTGCTCGGGGTCGCCGGAAACGACGCCGGCGACGAGTCCAACGGCTGCCGGAGTTCGGGCGAGGACGAACTTGTCGGTGCAGTGCTCATGGAGGCACGTGGAGTGGTCCTACAACATCTACGTGAGGCGATGAAGCTAGTGGGCACAATGGCCGGGCCGTTAGGTGGCCGGAGGCACGTCGGCGGCGAGCGTGTGCGGCGGCGCGTGCGGGCGAGCAAGGTGCACTCGCTACGGGGCACGGGAGCGAGAACGGAGAGGCTGGGATGGGGCAGGAGCTCACGGCGGAGGCGACGAGTCGGTCGGCGAGCTCGTTGACAAACTAGTGCGCTGGCGACAACGAAGGGGATCTCCGGCGGTGGCGGACGGGGGCGTGCTCGTGGCATGGCTGCGTGGCGAGCGAGCGCTCGGGGCTCGGCCTGCTCGACGAAGCGGACGACGGCGAAGCTCCTTGACACGGCAAGGCGACGGTGGGGCGACGGTGGCTGTGGCTACGACGGCGGGGAGCGTGCGGACGCGTCGGCCATGGCGAGGAGAGGGTGAGGGAGAGAGGCAGGGGGAGAAGTGAGACGTCCAGAGCGTTCGGGCGACGACGTTGAGGCGAACCAGGGCGTCATGGAGGCGGGGGAGTGAAGCAGGGCGGCGGGCAGGTGCATGGCGATCGTAGGCTCCCCGGCGTGCTCCTCTGTGCCTGCCTGGCAAGAGGAAGCAGCTGCGTGGAGCGGCTGCTGGGCTGGGCCTTCCAGGTGGGCCGGTCTGGTAAGTATCCCTCTCTCCTCTCTTTTCCTTTTTTATTTCTGTTTGTTTTCTTTTTCAACTGTGTTGAATTAATAAAAATGCCAGAACATTTTTATAAATCATGAAACTGACCATGTTCATTGTATATAATATGAACAACATGGAACATTTTAGTTTATGATTATTTGGGCACCTAAAATATTTTATAGCATTTAAATGCCCAAATGCCAATACAATATGAATTTAACCAGTGACCTTGGATGTCCTAGAAAATTGTGCACCATTTTTGTCAGAGGTTTAAGACCAAGGCAAAGATGACGAACATTTTTGGGGGGCATTTTGGTTACATTGAAAAATATTTTATTAAACCCTAGTTGTTAGAAGAGGGGTGATGGGGTTTCTGTCATCCCCATTTCATGTTTTTGCAAAAAGTAAACATGATGCACACTCTAGCTAGTCCTAATGCATGCACTGACTAGGGATGTGACAATACTAAACAAAATATTGTAGAAATTGATTACCAAAACGTAATACTCGGTTAACTGAAATTTTGGTTGGCTATTTGGAGATGTATTTTTCGGTTTATAGCTTTGCTAACCGAATTTGCAAAAATACCAAACGGTAGAAACTATATTTTTTGTTTATACCGAATGCCCAGGCCTACTTGCATTCATCTAGCATCGTTCTTGCCATCTCAATAAGGGTGCAGTTCTTCCTCTCAACAACTCCATTTTTTAGGTGTGTACGTTGCCGACAACTCATGTGAGATGCCTTCTACGTCAAGAAAGGTATCCACATTGGCATCTCTTGTCGCTCCAAACCTTCTTGATCATCACTTCAAAATTGATTTTGGGCCTCCCTAGCAAATTTCTGGAAGTTCTTTTGTACCTATGATTTATCGTCGAGAAAGAACACCCATGTAAATCTTGAAATATCATCAACAATGACCAAACCGAAAGAGTTACCACTAAGGATCTCGTAAGAATTAGGGCCGAAGAGATCCATATGGAGTAGCTCAAGTGGTCTCCTCGTTGTCATGATATTCTTCTCGCGATGACTTTTTGCAACTTGTTTTCCTGCTTGGCAAGCACTACAAAGTCTATTGTTATCAATTATAACGCCTTTAACACCAAGGATATGATCTACTTTAACAAGCTTATCAAGATTTTGCATGCCAACATGTCCGAGTGTTGGTGCAATGAACTTTCGCATTTCCTGCGCGGTCTTGCGCACGGGTGCGCGATGGTTCACACTTTAAGCAGCAATGCTTGATGCAAGATGAGCTAGAGAAACCTCTCTTTGTGAGATCAAGGAGCGAATCAAGAAGACAAAGAGAGACCACGAGACCGACCAGAGAGGTCTCCCCTGCCGGGCAGGCGAGCCCTGCAGGGTCGAGACCAGGACTAGGGCCAAGGCCAAGCCTCTCCCTAGCAAGGCCTTCGAGGTCCGCGAATTCAAAGCAAGACTCAAGCAAACCCCCGGCAAACTCCACGCCACCAAAGCTCACACCAGAACTCCACCACTCCACCTCATCACACGCAAGTCATTATCAATGCAATGTCGACCTCCCAGGACGGTAGGTGCATCGTGACATATACGTGGCAGCCTTCTACGAAGAAGATTAACTGTATTGACACCCATCCCGGCGGTGTGTCATGCTAATAAGGAGAAGACAGATAAGCGGCGTGGAAGGCTTGCCGGGTGTCACACCCTGCATTTTGTAACATGTTTATTGCATCAATGAAGCATGAAAATTTGGACCAGCAAATTTTTTTGGCATCATTTGGCTTTTATTTGGAATTGAGTTTTTCTTCATGTGCTTTTCATGTGCTCATTAAAGTCAACTATTACCTCTTGTAGAATTCATCTCCATACCCAAAACTTCTGCCCAATGATCATACCAAGTGTTATATAACAGTATAGTATTTTCTTACAAAATTAATTTGGCCAGAATATATTTTTTATAAATTTAATATTCCAAAAACCCCTGAATTGAGGTTTGCACTTCAAGTGCTTGATTTAGGGTGAGAAAATTATTTCAAAAAGTATATTTGATACCTAGTAGTCATAGGACTCACAGAAACCACAAAAGTATATTTTTATAAGTTATTTTCCTATTTTATTTAAAAGCTTTTTCTTAAGGCCAGAAATGGTCTTTAATAGGGAAAAATTATTTAAGTGTTTCAAAAATATTTGCCAAAATTCAGGGAGACTCATAGGACATATATTGTCCATATATAAGAGTTTCAACACTTGGTCATGTTCAATATAATGGGCTAATCCCTCCAAAACCCTTTCTGGATATTTCAAGCTTTTGAAATATTTACAAAGGAAATATTCTCCAAAATTCCAGGAAAATTCTATCATGTCATATATGATATATTTGATGATCTTGCCAAACCCCATGCCTTGGGAAGCAAGAAAACATCATCAAAACCTTTCAAAACCATTCTGTCCATATTTGAGGTTTGAGCAACTTTACATTGCCAAACTTATCCAAATGCTCTCAAACTTGGTGCACATGCTAGAATGGCCTAACAAGGCATCTAGACCAAATGGCACAAGATTTGGAGTAGAGCAACTTGATCAGAATACCCCGAAACCATTTCTGTTCAAATGCAAATTTGAACAACTTTACATTACCAACTTTTTACCTGGAGCTTCAAACTTTGTGGGCATGATCATAACCCCAAATGATGAAACTACACCAAGTGGTGCATCAAGGGGAGATGATTAGCTTGACTTAAACAAGATGAAGCCATTTCTGTTGTTTTCTAGGGTTCACCAAAGTTACATTGGCTAGTTTCCTCAAATGAGCCCAAATTTGGTGAAACACCCTATTTCCATGTAACTTTCAATCCTGTTAAGTGTCATGGCAAGTGGAGCTCATTTGCTTGATCAAAACTTGATCAAACACCTTCTGCAATTTTACCAAAACTGCCATCTTGACCCCTTTTACTATTTACCTTGGCCTCAACTTTCTACCACAGCTTCATCTAGTTACTATCTACCTCCAGTAACTCCCCTATGTCCCCAGCTCCATGATTGAGGGGTGAAAACCCTAGTTCACCTTGCTGGACAGCCATTTTCTACTAAGTTACCAGCTTCTCTTCTCTCTCACAGCATCTCCAGAGCATCCAAGGCCTCAGACGAGCTGCTTGCATCACCCTGGAACCCCCAGACACGGTGGACGCGGCCAGAGGGCCAATGGCATGCCATGGCATGCGATAAGGCCGCTCCAGAGCACGCTACAGTGCGCCCCCGCACTGTAGCTTCGCCCAATCGCCTGCCCCCGACAACCTCGAGCTCTCCCCTCGCGCCAGTCGATGCCCCTCGACGTCCGCGACCTCCCCCGGCGCTGTCCCCCTCCTCCTCCGCCCTCTAGTGGCCGTCTCCACACGCGCGCTGGCCGCCCGCAGCCTCCACTCTTCGGCCTCGCACGCGCGCGCCGTCTGGAAG
>LR738714.1:174476160-174517620 GCA_902687465.1 Secale cereale | reverse complement strand
CCTCCGCCCTGGAGATCATCCAGCAACGCCACAGACTCACTCCCGTCGCCTCCCGTGCACTGTGGCGTCGAGCAGAAGCTCGCCGGCGCACAAGTCAACGGGACCTCGCCGCACCCCTATAAATTGGGCCCCCCGAGCCCTCCACTCAGCACCAACAGCCTCAGCACACTCACAGCAACACCACAGCACCACTCGCTCGTCCCGAGAGGGCCCTTGTGCTCGGGATCGACCAGAGCTCCGCCGCGTCGGGCAGCCGGGGATCTCGAGGTACAGGCCTCCTCCGCCCTTTCTCTCGCTCGATTTGGAACCACCGCACCCCACTTATACTTTCCCCTCACTTTTCCCCCTCTGCAGCTGCCGGAAACGAGCTGGCCAGCGACCTCCCGACGACCCTCCGCCGTCCCACCTCGCCGCCGGCGAACCAGGCCTCCCCGGCGAGTCGCACCACCACCACTGCATCCGCGACTCGCTGCTGAGTCCATCCCTGCCGTCCGTTCGCCCCGTCGTGCCCGGATTCGCCGCCGGTGAGCTCACCGTCGCCGTGGCCGAGAGGTTGAAGATGACAGGCGGGCCCCGCCTGTCATCCTCACCGCCCTCTCTCTCCCCTCCCAGCCGCTGACCGCCGGGCCCCGCCCGTCAGGTTTGAAATCCTGACGTGCGCGCGCTGGCACCCGAGCGGTTGGGCTCTTCGCCCTGGGCCGTGCACTGTGGCCACTCTGGCCCAGTTGCACGGGGCCTTTTCTTCTTTTTCTTTTCTGTAAAACTTCAAACAATTTTACAGAAATGAATATTTGTCCAAATAAATTAATTCCAACTCCTAAAATCTTGCAATATTCCAGCCTATTTAATGGTATCACTTTCACACATATCCATGAAACTTTTCTGTTCTGTTCAAATTTAATTTCAAATTTGAGCATTAAAACTCTTGTTCTAAAATCCTTAGATTCCATTCTGCAACTCCAAAACTCCAACTAAGAATTTTTTCCATCTTAGTTTTCCCTCTAGTATTTAACAAAAATAAGTTGACATTTTTCTGAGCACTTTGATTTTTCTGTTTTCATTGTGGTCTTATTTTCTCGTTGTTATTTTGCGACGATTAGATCCCGTATTTGACGAAGTTGCTGAAGACGGAGAAGGAGAAGGATTTGAATACTTTGAAGACCAAGCCAATCCAGGCAAGCAACCCTTTGACCATGATACACTTGTTCTTCGGAACCCGTTTGTTTCCGATGCATGACGATAGAGTTACGGTGGTGACCTAGATGAATCACCACATGATGCATGCTTTGCTCATGATCTTGCTATGTACTAGTTGTCATGCAAATAGATAGTACTGATGCTTGAGATGCATGTGAGATTTGAACTTTCTAGGTTGAAATCTTTTCATAAACCCCATCGGGTGCCCCTAATGCCCGAGGGTGATGTTGAGTTAGGTCATCACTTGAGGAAGAAGTGATGTGCCGGTGAAATCTTGTGCATGGGTGAAATAATGGATTAGATTTATGTGTGTCTACCATCCCAACCAAACATGTGCAACCACTCTACCCCTTATGGGACGGGGCTTTATTGATTACTTAGGTCGATACGAGCATGGTGCCCGCATTACTAGTGACGGGAAGACTTGAGGTCTTTCCCGGGACGGGGTCGTGCTTGGATAAGACGACCATGACTGTTTTTACAGGGCACCGGACACACCGTTGGTCCCTTCGGGTACGTGTGACATTGAAATTAGGGCAAGTCCCGTGATCTATTATTTGTACTCGAGGGCCATGTACCAGCGAGTGGACTCTATGTTAGTGTCGTCTAAGGAAAGATAATGACCGGGTGCTTCCCCCGAGTACTTGAGGTACTGCGGGATCGTGGGTGACACGAAAGCTTCCCAGTTCTTGTGGGTAAAGTGCGCAACCTCTGCAGAGTGTAAAACTATTCGAATAGCCGTGTCCACGGTCATGGACAGTTGGGTGGTGCTACTTAAACTATGTCCAGAATTTTTCCACATCGGTGAATGTATGTGTGTGTGTGATGAGTCAAGGTGGTAACTTGACTCGGTGAGTTGAATCATACTCATGTTGATATCGGTAACCTGTCTTCGAGGTTACGTGAGTTTATTGATGCATACACTTGATGGTAGAATATTTATTCTAGCCCATTGCTAGATTGCTCATTGTTGTTCTATTGCATTGTTACTTTGAACCAAATCATGGGTTGCTTGCGAGTACATTCAAAGTACTCATTGGCTTGCCACTGGTTATTTAATTGGCCAGGCATGGAGGAACGGGAATATGAGGAAGAGTTCTTTGGAGACGAACATGCGAACTAGGACGCTATCCCAGTCAGAATGTCTATAGGGTTAAGGCAGATGGCATCGGTTCTACCTATCATCGAAGACTTCCGCTATTTGAGTTATTTGCTATTCAGCCCTTGAGGCTTTATCTATGTAAGACTTGGTCATAATGGCCTTAATTTGTGTAAGATGGTATGTATGGATGTAAGACTCTTGTTATTTAGCTTCTGTGTGTTCAGTGAGCATTGATCTCTAGGATCACTGTACACGTGCATTCGGTGATCTCGACTTCTAAGTCGGGGTCCCCATAGAGCTGGTATCAGAGCCATCCTGACTGTAGGAAGCCTTAGTTAGCATGGGCGTTAGTTAGATGAGACCCCTTTTCAAAAACCTTCTGAACCTCTCTTCTTTTTTAAACCTGAGATTTCATCAGCTTATTAACCCCTCCTATTCAACCTTTGTAGATGGCCGCTGTACCTGAAGAGCACCTGACCACTGGGTTTCCCTTGCTTCTCGAGGATAGCCTCCAGGAGTGCCAGTTCCACCGAGCGCCCATCCTCACCTACCTTGAGCATTGGGTTAGCGACACTTAGGTGGAATACCATGCGGAAGTGATCGTGAAGGCAAATGATCCTCCCACAAGTTGGTTCTTCGAGGGACCCCAGATGGCAACACTACCTCTTGCTGTCGAGGCTGCTGCACTCAAGGCACTAACCCGTCTCCGCGAGCTTCTTCCGGAGATGGCAGCCAAGATGACAACCCGCTTCTTACCTTACCGGAAGGAAGGTGAAGATGAAAGCAGCGCACTAGCCCCTCCACTGAAGGAAGGACTCTCGCTTCGGTTCTAGACCTACTTTAGTCTATGTGCCGACAGCTTGGCACAAGACTTGGCCTCGGAATCGATGAAGCTTCGAGAAGAACTTTACAAGACCAAGGCACTTCTTCGTCGATCTCAAGAGAAGACAAATAGGATCAAGAAAGAAGGAGCACCTTCCGGACAGTCCACTATCGCATACCGAGGCGGAAGGCCCTCCGAAGATGTATCTTCCAAGAATGAAGAACCACCTCGGCGACGCCGGATGACGGCAAGGGAATATCGCAAGCTACTCCCTGCACCACCGACAAAGCAACATCGTATCCAACTCCTCCACTCCCCCACACCCTCAAGTGAGAAGGGGGCCCACACAGATGAAGACGAGGAGGAAGACCCGGAAGAGCCGGAATACGCGACCGAGCATTCCGCCGCTTAGGCATTATTCGCTGCTCGGATATGCCAGTTGTGACCTCTACGGTAGGATAGGTCGTGTAACCCCTATGCGCAGTCGAGTCCTTGTATGGTTCATATGAAACCATCTAGTGTTGCTTTTGTTGTGTTTGGATGTATGTCGTATTCTTCCTTCGGGAATGTGTAAACGACTGCATCACCCATTTGGATTTTTATGAATGTGTTTGGCCTTTCGGCCCTTGCATGATTTGATTAGTGTCACACCCACCCCCTTACTAGGCACCCATCTATCTTGCTTTCCCTCTTCCAAGTCATGAGACCTTTTACCGCTCCAACAGGATGCCTGTTGTAACTCGTACTGGTACCTCTACCCAGCAGCCTGAAGCCGGAGCATCCGCTCAGTCAGAGGCAGGCCACGACCAAACCAACGACCAAGCTCCACCACCACCACCTCCTCCGAACATGGACATGGCTCAGCTTCTCCAAGCTTTCCGAGAGGAACGCCAAGCCAACACCGCAGCCCTTCAGTTGATTGCTCAAGCTGTCACCAACAACCCCCAGCCGGCGGGGAATGGCAATTGACGTTCCACGTTGGCAGAGTTCAAGAAGCATGCACCGCCAACCTTTATCGAGACTGCTGAACCCCTGGATGCAGACGACTGGGTCCGCACCATTGAGGACATACTGGAACTAGTCGGATGCACCGAAGACCGCGAGAAGATGGCTTATGCAGCCCACTGCCTCGGGGGGACTGCTAGAGCTTGGTGGGATGGATTCAAGGTCATGCATTGTCACACCCTGATTTTCATGTCACATTGCTTAAGCTAATTTCCATGTTAAAAATGTGGATTTGCAAAAACTTTTGAGTGTTTTTGACTTTGCTTGATTTCACTTTTGTCTGCTGTTTGCTAGTGCTCTAAAAATCAAATAAATCCTCCAACTCTTATACTTCATCTCCTTGACCCAAAACCTTTTCCCAATGATCATGCCATGTGTATAGACCAGTATAGAATTTTCTTATAAAAATATTTTGGCCAAATGGTATTTTCTAAAATTAGTTTTCCAAAAACCCCTGAATTGAGATTTGCACTGCGAGTACCTTATTTAGGGTGTGAAAAATCTTTCAAAAAGTTTATTTGAATCCTATTAGGTATAGGACTCCCAGAAACCACAAAAGTATAATTTTAAAAGTTATTTTTATATTTTATTTAAAAGCTTTTTCTTAAGGCCAGAAATGGTCTTTAATAGGGAAAAATTATTTAATCATTTCAAAAATATTTGCCAAAATTCAGGGAGACTCATAGGACATATATTGTCCATATATAAGAGTTTCAGCACATGGTCATGTTCAAAATATTGGACTAATCCTTCCAAAACCCTTTCTGGATATTTCAAGCTTTTGAAATATTTACAAGGGAAATATTCTCCAAAAATTCCACGGAAATTCTATCATCTCATATATGACATATTTGATGATCTTGCAAAGCCTCATGCCTTGAAGATCAAGGAAACATCCTCTAATCCCCTCAAAACCCTTCTGTCCCTATTTGAAGTTTGAGCAACTCTACATTGCCAAACTTGTCCAAATGCTCTCAAACTTGGTGTACATGCTAAAATGATGTAATAATGCATCCATGCCAAATGGCACAAGTTTTGGAGAAGCATAACTAGGACTAAGTGCCCCAAAACCAATTCTGTTCAAATGCAAATTTGAACAACTTAACATTACCAACTTTTTATCTGGAGCCTCAATCCTTGTGGGCATGATCATAACCCCAAACGATTATGCTACACCAAGTGGTGCATCAAGGGGAGATGATTAGCTTGACTCAACAAGATGAAGCTGTTTCTGTTGATTTCTAGGGTTCACCAAAGTTACATTGGCTAGTTTCTTCAAATGAGCCTAAATTTGGTGAAGCACCCTATTTTCTCATGTCTTTCAATCCTGTTAAGTGCCATGTCAAGTGGAGGTCATTTGCTTGACCAAACACTGATCAAACACCTTCTGGCTTTTTACTAAAACCCTCATCTTTATCACTTTTACTCTTCTCCATGGCCTCAACTTTTTACCACATGATCATTCAGCTACTGGCTACCTCCAGCTACTTCCCCAGCACCCCAGCTCCATGATTGAGGGGTAAGAACCCAAGTTTACCTTGCTGGACAGCAAACTTTCACCAAGTTACCAGCATCCTCCCTCTCTCTCAGCATCCCCAGGGCATCCAAGACCTTCACACTATTGTTTACTACTCCCTAGCACTGCTGGACACAAGAGGACACGGCCAAGGAGCAAAAGGCACGGCCATGCCGGCCAAAAGCACTCTCTGGAGTGCGCTACAGTGCTCTGGAGCACTGCAGCCGCCCCCAATCACCGGCCCCGACCACCTAGGTCCTCCCCCCTCGTGTCCCCCGAGGCCGCCTCGGCGTCCGGGACACGCTAGATGGTCGGCCCCCTCCTCCTTCTCTCTCCGACGACCTGTGTCACGCGTGCCCGAGCGCCGCCCGCGTCCACCAGTCGCCGACGTGTCCCTGGCATCCCTCGTGCTCGTTCCTTTCTCCCTCTCTCTTTCCCTGGTCGTAGACCACGCCCAGCAGGACCCCCGACTCAAAGGCAAGCCCCCCCCCCCGTGGCCTACAGGGATGGCTACGGCCTCGCCGGCGCACGGCCCGCTGTGCACCATGCCCTCTCCTACTTAAGGCCGCCCGAGTCCTCCCCTTAGTCTCATTTTGCTTCTCCTAGCCCCCCGTGCACTCCCAGGAGGTCCCACTCCTCCTCCCGTGCCCTCCACCCTCCTCCCTGGCCGGAGCAGAGCCGCCGGCCGCCGCTCGAATTCGGGCAACCCCGAGCCCCTCTCTTCCTCCTAGCCACTCTAGTGCCACCGCTCGACCTCAAGGGAGCTCCCCGCCTTCGCCAAAACCTCGCCAAGATGCCCCTATGCTCGAAGCTCAAGATGACCGGAGCCCTCCTCCGCTGCGGTTGGACGCCTGCTCGCCCTGGTCCTCCCCGGCAGGCGTGCTACCCACGGTTGGATGCGCCTCTCCGCGCTGGTCACTCCGATGGCCGGAGCGTCGCCGGAGACGGCCCGAGCCGACGGGGCCACACCGGCGAGCGCTCGGCCGCACCTCCCCTGTTCCCCGTCGTACCGCGCGGGAGGAAGAAGAACCTGCCGCTGGGGCCCGCGCGTCAGCGACCTAGTGGGCGGGCCCCTCCGTTTAAGTGGAGGCAGATCTGCCCTCGACCGCTTCCCCTGCGCGGAAACGCCTTTCCTGGCGGGTGCCTTCGACGTGGCTGGATCCCTGAGCGCTACTGTGCAGATGGGCCGGCCCAGTGCGCCGAAGCACTAAGCCCCGCCTGTGCGTAGTATAAGGTTGAACCCTTATTCCTTTTTTTTCTTTATCCAGTCAACTTTAAAAAAACCCCAAATATTCAAATGAACTCCAAATGGCATGATTAAAATTTTTGGTAGTCTCTAAATTCATGCTCTACCACATGGTGCAACATGCACATTATTCCAGAAACATTTCTTTCACAAATATTTATCAAATGCCCATATTCCATTTTCTGTGATGAACTTTAGAAAATCAGGGAGAGCTCAATCTTGATCCAAATGCAGTGGTTCAAATTCCTGGATGATTGTCATGCCCAAACTTAGTTTTGGAACATTTTTATTAATACTTTCTGTACCCCACCAAATATTGAGCCATTTCTTCATATTTATCAGCTTTGCAAAATCCTAGGAAATTCATTTGAATTCCAAATCCAGTGAAACCAACTCCTAGATGCTTCTAAAATCATGACTTGATGATGGGTACCTTTGCTCATCATTCAAGGAAATATTTCTGTATACTTCTTCCAAATCCATAAACCCTTTGGTTCCATCACATTGAAATGTTCCAAACTACCTATTGATCCAATACCTATGAAACCACCTTGGTTATTTATCATATGACCCGAGGTATCCTAGAAAAGTCCAACTCCCATTTTTAGAGCACTTTTATTTTTGCTTTGATTGTGTTGCTTATTATGATTGTTTCCATCGTTAGTTGACGTAATAAACGGAGTAACCGGAGATGGACCAGAAGATTTGAAGACTCGGAAGAATAAGGCAAGCAGCCCTTTGACCATGTTCAAGAGACCTTTTTATGCATGTCTCATAGCACCTTATTATTCAATGCATCGGAATCATGTTGAGGTGGAAACCACTTTGGTTGCTACCTTTGTTACTTTACTGTTAAAACTTGCATCAAACATGACCCTACCTTGCTATGAGGGTTATGTGGGTGGGAGTAGTTAGGTTGCTTTAATAGTGGCTACGCAAATGGGACGGGTATATGCATGGTGACGGAGGCAGGATGCTTTCAAAAGAGTTTTCGAAAACCCCGTCGGGTGCCATTTATGCCCGAGGGAGATGGTGAGATGGGTAACCACTTGATGACGAAGTGGTGTACCGAGGCAAGTGTGTGTGTTGTTTTGAAAATGGATTGGTTTAAGTTGCGACCGTTATTCCAACCTTACATGCGCAACCACTCTACCCTTATATGGGAAAGGGCATTATTGATTACCTAGGTCAATACTAGCATGGTGCCCGCATTACTAGTGACGGGGGTGACATGAGGTCACTCTCGGGACGGGGTCGCGCTTGGATAGGCGGCCATGACTGTCTTTACAGGGCACCGGACACACCGTTGGTACCCCGTGCTTGTGGTATGTGATGAATACGGAGCGAGGCTCCAAAAATCTTGAGAGGTGAAATGTGGGGCACGGGGCTGTTACCAATCGAGTGGACTCCATATTAGTGTCTCCTAGGGAAAGATAGTGATCGGGTGCTTACCCCGGGTACTTGAGGTATCGCGGGCCGTGGATGACACGGAAGTTCCCCGGGTCTAGTGGGTAAAGTGTGCAACCTCTGCAGAGTGTAAAACTATTCGAATAGCCGTGTCCGCGGTCAAGGACAGTTGGGTAACCGCTCTTGGGCTACGTCAAATGTTTGTGAAACCTGGTGTGTGTGTGCAAGGAAACAACCTGTTTCAGTGATATTGTTGACGTGATTGTGAGAAAGTCACGATGAGCTTGAGCATGAGTTGATTACAACTCTTTCTCGATAATGATGTCTGTGACCTCCTGATACTTGTTACAGACACATGCATATCCATGTTATATATTGATCATACTTGCATATGAAAAACTAGCTTTCCGCAAAACCGCCAACTTAGAAGTAGAGCCTTGCATAATTATTCTGTCATCACACTTGAGTTGCTTGCGAGTACATTCAAAGTACTCATTGGCTTGCCACTGGTTATTTTATTGGCCACGCATGAGAGAACAGGTTGTGATGATGATTTCTTGGTGACGAGCATGCGAGCTAGGACACTTCCCAGTCAGAATGCCTGTAGGGTTAAGACAGATGGCATGGGTCCAAGTTGTTATTGAAGATTTTCCGCTGCGAGGATATACTCGAGGCTTGACCATTATGGTCCTATTTGTGTAATACGGTATGTATGGATGTAAAACTCTTGTTATTCAGCTTCTGTGTGTTCAGTGAGCATTGATCTCTGGGATCACTGTACACGTGCATTCGGTGATCACGACTTACGAGTCGGGGTCCCCACAGAGCTGGTATCAGAGCCATCCTTACTGTAGGAAGCCTTAGTTAGAATGGTCGTTAGTTAGGGTAAAACTATTTTCAAAACTACTACTAGTTTTCAAAACTATCTATACTTCTCTTCCCTTCTCAGTTTTTCGAAAACTAGGCTATACTTGATCTCTTCCCCTTCAAAACCTTGGTCGCTAAAACCCTTATGCCCTGACCACTGGATTTTCTGTAATCCTCGTGGAGTGCACCTTGCCGAACACTCACCCACCACTTTTGCACGCAAGATTGGTGACACCACGACAAGACGGTACCAACAGAAACTACAACCTCGATGAGTGAGGACATGAAGACCTAGAAGATGGTGGTACCCTTGATAGTGTCCCAAGAAGATGCAACGTTGGCCTATGATGACCAGGGTATAGGTTATGCAAAATCATGATATGCATCGCTAATAGAGTAATCCTGTCACTACCGTTGTTGTATCGACAACCACCGGTGGATGAGAACCTTGCCATTTGGTCCGCCTCACTATGGTGAGCAGGAAAACGGTTCTCTTCGTCCCCCGCTCTTGGTGTCGATGTTTTCATCAACGAAACCGACATGTTGGACCTCTATTATGCCTTGTAATCGACATTGCATATGGATTGCCTACCTGGTACCCTCGACGTCCCAGAAGGCACAAGGGATCGTCATGATTAAAGAGGCAAGAGAAGACCAAGTCAACGCCAGCTACAAGGAGGCACCTTCACCACCTCACCTCATCAGGCGAGAAGTTGTTGAAGATTCTTCAGGCTCAACCTGGATCGTTCATCAAGCAACTATAAGGGACATAGCAACACCTGAGGAAGCCCAGAAGACTGCACGAGGCACAAGTCACGACACTGAGTCCGAGAACCCCTAGGGTAGGATGAGTCGTGTACCCCCTATGCGCAGTCGAGTCCATATGATGGTTCGAATAGAACCATGATTGTGTGTTGTTTGCTTTTATTCGTTGTGTTTTGATATAAGTCGCACTTTTGCCCCAGGCAACAAGTGCATGGCTATATCACCTTCCTTGCCTTGTTTCTTTTGTTTCGCCCTTTTTGCACCTGTTTGTTGCACCTGCACTATAGAACCCCCTTTAGGCATTTCCCTCCTCTACGCTGCTTCTTTCCTCTATTCTCACTCTCCCCAATTGAAGACCCGCAAGACAAGATGCACCAAGGATTCTACCTCGGCAGCCAACTGGCACTGAAGACTTCTGCTACAACCTTCGTGATCAATTGCAACCCCGTGGAGTTATGTTTAACCCTCCAGACCAGTAACCCCATTCCTAGACCCTTTGAGACTTCACGAGACACTCCAGCACGAATCCTTAACCATGTGCCTAACCCATGGTAAAGCGAGAGAACCAGTTAAGCCTTTATAACCTTGCACAACACTGGGTTCGTAAAGGAACTAGTCGACATGGTGAACAAGCACATTTTCATCCTAATATAGCACGAGGACTGACGATGCCATAGATAGACCAGTTCGAGGATATTGGACGGATGAATTGGTGGCTTTACACTGACTTCGAGGAATTATCTGAGACCTTGATGGATTGTGAGGTTTTCATGTTGGTGGGATCATGACTTTGCGGAAGCATGTGGAAGTACCCGTTGGGCATGAGATTTGGATTTATGTAGGTGATTCTGGTTAGTATAATGCTGGATATGTCTGCATGGTTCGGAGTAAAATTGGATTTAGGCCTATGATCCTGATTATGATACCATGCTTCTCGGTGGACAATAACCTAGGAGATTGGATTATTTGTCGGAGTTGATTTAGAGATCTATATAGTCGTGATCTTGGAGTTTACTTGACCCGGATGATGGGAATTTGGTGGACATACTGTCATAATGCGTAGTCCTTCCCAGTGTTTGGATATCATAGGGACTTGGGATCTTGTGGAACACCGTAGACGTCGGATTTGTAGAATTGTTGGATTATGTGGAGATTGATGGGAATTACCGGGCTATCGGAGTTGATCTATAGGAAGGAAACAAATCTTGGAGTGGCATATGACGTGTTTCCTTAGAATAGAGATGCATTACCTTGAGCCTTGCAAGACTAGGTTGAGCGCTTGGATTGTGGAGCTGAATTTAAGCTCAGCAGCATGTATGATCTACCTTTCGATTTTAGAGGTAGGCATACATATGGATTTCGGGATCGTAGACAAGTACAATTTTGTTAGACCGACTCTTGAGAGTCATGAGGATATGCATGGCATGAGTAGTGATTGAAGTTGGTCTATGCGAGAAGATGCTTTTCCGTTCGGAGTACTAGATAGAGCTATTGGCATCTCAGAAACCGTGCTTAAGGATAAGATTATATAAGTTCACTCACTCACTAGAACCCTCGAAACCCTTAAGCCCCACCAAGCCAAAACCTGGTCAGATTCCGACCACGGGCCTTGGCTCTAAGTCAGGAAGACCTTGCAAATACTCAGCCGAGACCACCACCAATACCCAGCCTACCTTACGTACCCCCATAGACCTCATGGAGTAAGTGGACAAGTTGGGTAACATCATTATTTGATGGCCTACTTGTCTGCCCGAAAACAAAGAAGAGACGGACAACTGGATAGAAGACATTTGAAGACCGCCCTGTCAAGAAGGAAGATCTACACCGACCACCGTCATCAAGAAGTAAACTTCCGCGTCGAAGACCGGGCGTATCTGCAAACCACTCCTTCCAAAGGAACGCTCACACCAAGATGTATCAAGACTTGAAGGCACGATTCTGGTGGCACGAGATGAAAAGAGAGATTGCAACCTATGTTGCAAAGTGTGATGTGTGCCAAAGGGTCAAGGCTGAACATCAGCGACCCGCTGGATTGCTTCAACCACTCAAGGTTCCTGAGTGGAAGTGGGATAGAGTCGGAATGGACTTCGTCACTGGATTACCAAGGTCGGATGGAGGACATGACTCTATTTGGGTCATAGACGATCATTTGATCAAGGTGGACCATTCCGTTCCTGTCAAGACCACTTATGATGGCAACCGGCTGGCAGCTCTCTACATCGACCGAATCGTAAGTCTTCACGGTATTCCCAAGGAGATTGTGTCAGATCGAGGAACCCTGTTCACCTCAAGGTTCTGGAAGAAGTTCCGAGAAGCCTTGGGAACCAAGTTGTCTTTCCGCACGGCTTTCCACCCACAGACCGGAGGTCAGACTGAGCGAGTCAATCAGATTCTCGAAGTCATGACTCCGAGCCTGTGTCTTGGCATATGGAGCCAAGTGGGAGGATTGTCTCCCTTTTTGCCGAGTTCTCCTATAACAACAGTTACCAGTCGAGCCTTCAGATGGCACCATTTGAGGTGTTGTACGGACGCAGATGTCGCACACCCCTCAACTGGTCAGAGACTGGAGTAGGGCTAGTCTTTGGACCGGATGTTCTCCGCGCAGCGGAAGAGCAAGTCCAACTAGTCAGAGAACGTTTGGAGGCAGCCAAGTCAAGGCAAAAGAGCTATGCTGACACTCACCGTCGGGACATAAGTTTCCATGTCAGGGACCACTTGTACCTGCGGGTAACTCCTCTGAAGGGAACCAAGCGTTTCCACGTCAAGGGGAAGCCCGCACCAAGGTTCATTGGACCCTTTGAGATCACTGCAAGTCATGTAGTAGGCGGCTCCCCAGCTAGATCTACCACCTGAGATACCCTCCGTGCACCAAATCTTCCACGAGCCCCCACTCTGGAAGTACTTCTTACCTCCTAGCTAGCCCGATGCCCGCAAGGACATCGATCACCGAGCCTTTGGCAGCTGACCCAACCTAACCTATGCAAGAGACCCCTCAGCAAACTCCATCAAGGAAGGCATCAAGCAAGAAGCCATACCATCAAGCACTTCAAGATTCCAAGGAGCACCACTCGGAAGCAGAACCAACAAGAAGAAGTGAAGACTACCCCGTATCCAAGACTCCGCCTTTCTTTCCACGCCTAGTCTGGGAATCTCGGGGACGAGATTCTTGTAAGGGGGTAGGTCTGTCACACCCTGATTTTCATGTCACATTGCTTAAGCTAATTTCCATGTTAAAAATGTGGATTTGCAAAAACTTTTGAGTGTTTTTGACTTTGCTTGATTTGACTTTTGTCTGCTGTTTGCTAGTGCTCTAAAAATCAAATAAATCCTCCAACTCTTATACTTCATCTCCTTGACCCAAAACCTTTTCCCAATGGTCATGCCATGTGTATAGACCAGTATAGATTTTTCTTATAAAAATATTTTGGCAAATGGTATTTTCTAAAATTAGTTTTCCAAAAACCCCTGAATTGAGATTTGCACTGCAAGTACCTTATTTAGGATGTGAAAAATCTTTCAAAAAGTTTATTTGAATCCTATTAGGTATAGGACTCTCAGAAACCACAAAAGTATAATTTTAAAAGTTATTTTTATATTTTATTTAAAAGCTTTTTCTTAAGCCCAGAAATGGTCTTTAATAGGGAAAAATTATTTAATCATTTCAAAAATATTTGCCAAAATTCAGGGAGACTCATAGGACATATATTGTCCATATATAAGAGTTTCAGCACATGGTCATGTTCAAAATATTGGACTAATCCTTCCAAAACCCTTTCTGGATATTTCAAGCTTTTGAAATATTTACAAAGGAAATATTCTCCAAAAATTCCAGGGAAATTCTATCATGTCATATATGACATATTTGATGATCTTGCAAAGCCTCATGCCTTGAAGATCAAGGAAACATCCTCTAATCCCCTCAAAACCCTTCTGTCCCTATTTGAAGTTTGAGCAACTCTACATTGCCAAACTTGTCCAAATGCTCGCAAACTTGGTGTACATGCTAAAATGATGTAATCATGCATCCATGCCAAATGGCACAAGTTTTGGAGAAGCATAACTGGGTCTAAGTGCCCCAATACCAATTCTGTTCAAATGCAAATTTGAACAACTTTACATTACCAACTTTTTATATGGAGCCTCAAACCTTGTGGGCATGATCATAACCCCAAATGATGATGCTACACCAAGTGGTGCATCAAGGGGAGATGATTAGCTTGACTCAACAAGATGAAGCTGTTTCTGTTAATTTCTAGGGTTCACCAAAGTTACATTGGCTAGTTTCTTCAAATGAGCCCAAATTTGGTGAAGCACCCTATTTTCTCATGTATTTCAATTCTGTTAAGCGCCATGTCAAGTGGAGGTCATTTGCTTGACTAAACACTGATCAAACACCTTCTGGCTTTTTACTAAAACCCTCATCTTGATCACTTTTACTCTTCTCCATGGCCTCAACTTTTTACCACATGATCATTCAGCTACTGGCTACCTCCAGCAACTTCCCCAGCACCCCAGCTCCATGATTGAGGGGTAAGAACCCAAGTTTACCTTGCTGGACAGCAAACTTTCACCAAGTTACCAGCATCCTCCCTCTCTCTCGGCATCCCCAGGGCATCCAAGACCTTCACACTATTGTTTACTACTCCCTAGCACTGCTGGACACAAGAGGACACGGCCAAGGAGCAAAAGGCACGGCCATGCCGGCCAAAAGCACGCTCTGGAGCGCGCTACAGTGCTCCGGAGCACTGCAGCCGCCCCCAATCACCGGCCCCGACCACCTAGGGCCTCCCCCCTCGTGTCCCTCGAGGCTGCCTCGGTGTCCGGGACACGCTAGATGGTCGGCCCCCTCCTCCTTCTCTCTCCGGCGACCTGTGTCACGCGTGCCCGAGCGCCGCCCGCGTCCACCAGTCGCCGCCCGTGTCCCTGGCATCCCTCGTGCTCGTTCCTCTCTCCCTCTCTCTATCCCTGGTCGTAGACCACGCCCAGCAGGACCCCCGACTCGAAGGCAAGCCCCCCCGTGGCCTACAAGGACGGCTACGGCCTCGCCGGCGCACGGCCCGCTGTGCACCACGCCCTCTCCTAGTTAATGCCGCCCGGGTCCTCCCCTTCATCTCATTTTGCTTCTCCTAGCCCCCCCGTGCACTCCCAGGATGTCCCACTCCTCCTCCCGTGCCCTCCAGCCTCCTCCCTGGCCGGAGCAGAGCCGCCGGCCGCCTCTCGAATTCGGGCAACCTCGAGCCCCTCCCTTCCTCCTAGCCACTCCAGTGCCACCACTCGACCTCCAGGGAGCTCCCCTCCTCCGCCAAACCTCCCCAAGATGCCCCTATGCTCGAAGCTCAAGATGACCGGAGCCCTCCTCCGCCGCGGTTGGACGCCTGCTCGCCCTGGTCCTCCCCGGCAGGCGTGCTACCCACGGTTGGATGCGCCTCTCCGCGCTGGTCACTCCGATGGCCGGAGCGTCGCCGGAGACGGCCCGAGCCGACGGGGCCACGCCGGCGAGCGCTCGGCCGCACCTCCCCTGTTCCCCGTCATACCGCGCGGGAGGAAGAAGAACCTGCCGCTGCGGCCTGCGCGTCAGCGACCCAGTGGGCGGGCCCCTCCGTTTAAGTGGAGGCAGATCTGGCCTCGACCGCTTCCCCTGCGCGGAAACGCCTTTCCTGGCGGGTGCCTTCGACGTGGCCGGATCCCTGAGCGCTGCTGTGCAAATGGGCCGGCCCAGTGCGCCGAAGCACTAAGCCCCGCCTGTGCGCAGTATAAGGTTGAACCCTTATTCCTTTTCTTTTTCTATATCCAGTCAACTTCAAAAAAAAACCAAATATTCAAATGAACTCCAAATGGCATGATTCAAATTTCTGGTAGTCTCTAAATTCATGCTCTACCACATGGTGCAACATGCACATTATTCCAGAAACATTTCTTTCACAAATATTTAGCAAATGCCCATATTCCATTTTCTGTGATGAACTTTAGAAAATCACAGAGAGCTCAATCTTGATCCAAATGCAGTGGTTCAAATTCTTGGATGATTGTCATGTCCAAACTTAGTTTTGGAACATTTTTATTAATACTTTCTGTACCCCACCAAATATTGAGCCATTTCTTCATATTTATCAGCTTTGCGAAATCCTAGGAAATTCATTTGAATTCCAAATCCAGTGAAACCAACTCCTAGATGCTTCTAAAAGCATGACTTGATGATGGGTACCTTTGCTCATCATTCAAGGAAATATTTCTGTATACTTCTTCCAAATCCATAAACCCTTTTGTTCCATCACATTGAAATGTTCCAAACTACCTATTGATCCATTACCTATGAAACCACCTTGGTTATTTATCATATGACCAGAGGTATCCTAGAAAAGTCCAACTCCCATTTTTAGAGCACTTTTATTTTTGCTTTGATTGTGTTGCTTACTATGATTGTTTCCATCGTTAGTTGACATAATAAACGGAGTAATCGGAGATGGACCAGAAGATATGAAGACTCGGAAGAATAAGGCAAGCAACCCTTTGACCATGTTCAAGAGACCTTTTTATGCATGTCTCATAGCACCTTATTATTCAATGCATCGGAATCATGTTGAGGAGGAAACCACTTTGGTTACTACCTTTGTTACTTTACTGTTGAAACTTGCATCAAACATGACCCTACCTTCCTATGAGGGTTATGTGGGTGGGAGTAATTAGGTTGCTTTAATAGTGGCTATGCAAATGGGACGGGTATATGCATGGTGACGGAGGCAGGATGCTTTCAAAAGACTTTTCGAAAACCCCGTCGGGTGCCATTTATGCCCGAGAGAGATGGTGAGATGGGTAACCACTTGATGACGAAGTGGTGTACCGAGGCAAGTGTGTGTGTTGTTTTGAAAACGGATTGGTTTAAGTTGCGACCGTTATTCCAACCTTACATGCGCAACCACTCTACCCTTATATGGGAAAGGTCATTATTGATTACCTAGGTCGATACTAGCATGGTGCCCGCATTACTAGTGACGGGGGTGACATGAGGTCACTCTCGGGACGGGGTCGCGCTTGGATAGGCGGCCATGACTGTCTTTACAGGGCACTGGACACACTGTTGGTACCCCGTGCTTGTGGTATGTGATGAATACGGAGCGAGGCTCCAAAAATCTTGAGATGTGAAATGTGGGGCACGGGGATGTTACCAATCGAGTGGACTCCATATTAGTGTCGCCTAGGGAAAGATAGTGATCGGGTGCTTACCCCAGGTACTTGAGGTACCGCGGGTCGTGGATGACACGGAAGTTCCCCGGATCTAGTGGGTAAAGTGTGCAACCTCTGCATAGTGTAAAACTATTCGAATAGCCGTGTCCGCGGTCAAGGACAGTTGGGTAACCGCTCTTGGGCTACGTCAAATGTTTGCGAAACCTGGTGAGTGTGTGCGAGGAAACAACCTGGTTCAGTGATATTGTTGACGTGATTGTGAGAAAGTCACGATGAGCTTGAGCATGAGTTGATTACAACTCTTTCTCGATAATGATGTCTGTGACCTCCTGATACTTGTTACAGACACATGCATATCCATGTTATATATTGATCATACTTGCATATGAAAAACTAGCTTTCCGCAAAACCGCCAACTTAGAAGTAGAGCCTTGCATAATTATTCTGTCATCACACTTGGGTTGCTTGCGAGTACATTCAAAGTACTCATTGGCTTGCCACTGGTTATTTTATTGGCCAGGCATGAGAGAACAGGTTGTGATGAAGATTTCTTGGTGACGAGCATGCGAGCTAGTACGCTTCCCAGTCAGAATGCCTGTAGGGTTAAGACAGATGGCATGGGTCCAAGTTGTTATTGAAGATTTTCCGCTGCGACGATATACTCGAGGCTTGACCATTATGGTCCTATTTGTGTAATACGATATGTATGCATGTAAGACTCTTGTTATTCAGCTTCTGTGTGTTCAGTGAGCATTGATCTCTGGGATCACTGTACACGTGCATTCGGTGATCACGACTTACGAGTCGGGGTCCCCACATGCATGCTGAACAAGACATCACTTGGGTCAACTTCAAGGCAGAATTCCGCAAGGCCCACATTCCTTCCGGAATCATGGCTATCAAAAAGCGTGAGTTCCGAGCCCTGAAGCAAGGAAGTGGCACTGTCAAGGAGTACATGCAGAAGTTCAGTGTTCTGTCAAGGTATGCCCCTGAAGATGTCAGCACTGATGGTGCAAAAAGGGAGCGCTTCATGGAAGGCCTCAATCAGACTCTGCAGTATTCGCTTGTCGTGTGCGACTGCCCAACCTTCCCTGACCTGGTGAACAAAGCACTCGTGCTTGAAGACAAGCGGCGTGCTTTGGAAGACACTCGCAAGCGCAAGATGGTCAGCAAGGGAAGTTCCAGCAACCAGAAGGCTCGTCCGTGGCAGTCAGCCCCGGCCAAGCCAACCTATCAGCAATCAAGAGCTCCTGCACCTCGCACCAACTATCAGCCTCAGCAGTATGCCAACCCAAGGCCAGCTTTCAACCCGGATACCAGTGGTGGTAACAAGATCAACAATCCAAACCAAGTCACTTGCTTTGGATGTGGTCAGTCAGGACACATCTCAAGGGTGTGCCCCAACAAGAAGCCAGATGCCCCGCGCCCCAATGCGCAGAACCCAGGACAAGGCCGCGGGATGCCGCCAAGGAACCCAGCTCCTCGCAACCCGCCTAACCATGGGAAGGGGCGTGTGAATCACGTCACTGCTGAAGAAGCCAAGGAAGACCCGGACATCGTGCTGGGTACGTTCCTTGTCAACTAAGCACCTGCAACTGTGTTGTTTGATTCTGGAGCAACGCATTCATTTATCACTCAAAGATTTGCATTAAAAAGTGGCATGACCCCTACACCCCTGAATAACCCTATGGTGGTACAAACCCCCGGAGCAGAGATGAGAGCCAAGATAGGCTGTAAAGGAGTCAGTATTACAATTAACGGTGTAGATTTCGTAGCAGACCTCATCGTCCTGAGATCACAAGGCTTGGATGTGATCCTAGGCATGAATTGGCTCAGCAAGCACCAAGGCTTGTTAGTCTGTGCCAATCGGACAATCACTGTGACCAATGACCAAGGAGTCGAAGTCAAGTTTGCTTCCAACTCCTCTTCCGCTCAAGCCGTTCAAGTCAACTGTCTATTTTAAGATGGGCTAGAGCAAGTACCGATGGTATGCGAGTATCCTGATGTCTTTCCGGATGAACTACCAGGAATGCCCCCTGACCGCGACATTGAGTTCATCATCGAGCTCATGCCCGGAGCAGGACCCATCTATAAGAAGCCTTATAGAATGGGGACGGAAGAATTAGCCGAGTTGAAGAAGCAGCTGGAAGAGCAACTGAGGAAGGGATTTATCCGCCCAAGTGCCTCCCCTTGGAGATCACTTGTTCTGTTTGTGGCAAAGAGAGATGGTACCATCCGCTTATGCATTGACTACCGTTCCCTCAATGAAGTTACAATCAAGAACAAATACCCACTTCCCAAGATCGAAGATCTGTTTGATCAGCTCAGCGGAGCCAAGGTGTTCTCCAAGATCGACCTCAGATCTGCGTACTACCAGCTGAAGATCAGACCCCAAGATATTCCGAAGACGGCATTCGTAACCAGATATGGCATGTACGAGTGCACGATCATGTCCTTTGGGTTAACCAATGCCCCAGCTTACTTCATGTATCTCATGAATAAAGTCTTCATGGAATATTTGGACAAGTTCGTTGTTGTCTTCATCGATGACATTCTTGTCTTCTCGAAGACGGAGGGAGAACACGAGCAACATTTGAGGATGGTCCTAGACAAGCTTCGGGAACACCAACTTTATGCCAAATTCAGCAAGTGCGAGTACTGGCTGCATAAAGTTGGATTCTTAGGTCATGTCTTGACCGAGGAAGGATTATCAGTTGATCCCGCAAAGATCGAAGCTGTGACACAATGGCAATCTCCAATGGCCGTCAAGGAAGTCAGAAGCTTCCTCGGACTTGCGGGCTACTACCGCAAATTCGTGGAATGATTCTCTAGCATTGCCCGGCCAATGACTCAGCTCCTCAAGAAGGACAAGAAGTTTGAGTGGACGCCAAAATGCGAAGAGAGCTTCCAAGAGCTCAAGAAGAGATTGACCACCGCCCAGTTCTGGCAACACCTGATATTCACAAGGAGTTCGTGATATATTGTGATGCCTCTCGAACCGTATTGGGAAGCGTTCTGATGCAAGAAGGCCGAGTCATAGCCTACCTCTCCAGGCAGCTACGACCTCATGAGGAGAACTACGCTACTCATGATCTTGAGTTAGCGGCTGTGGTTCATGCCTTGAAGACATGGCGGCATTACCTCCTAGGGAAACGGTGTGAGATATACATAGACCACAAAAGTCTGAAGTACATTTTCACCCAAAAGGAATTGAACATGAGGCAGCAAAGATGGTTGGAACTCATCAAAGACTATGACCTTAGTGTTCAATATCACCCCGGGAAGGCTAACGTGGTGGCCGATGCCTTAAGCAGGAAGGCTTGCTCTTTGAATGCCATTATTCAAGAAAGGCAGCCAGCCTTGTTTAAGGAACTCGAACAATTCAGTTTGGAATTGGTCACCCCTGGATTTCTGGATCATCTGGAAGTCAGACCGACCCTGATGGACGAAGTCAAGAAGGCACAAGATGGACATGCAAGCATTCAAGGCATCAAGAAGAAGATGAAGCTAGGCAAGGCCCCAGGATTCTCCGAAGAGGAGCACGGGATTGTTTGGTACAAAGGCCGTATATGTGTACCAAACAAGGTGGAGCTGAAGAACCTGATCCTGCAAGAAGCCCACGACACTCCGTATTCCATCCACCCCGGAGGAACCAAGATGAATCAAGACTTGAAGGCAAGATTATGGTGGCACGGGATGAAAAGAGAGATTGCAACCTATGTTGCAAAGTGTGATGTGTGCCAAAGGGTCAAGGCTGAATATCAACGACCCGCTGGATTGCTTCAACCGCTCAAGGTTCCTGAGTGGAAGTGGGATAAAGTCGGAATGGACTTCATCACTGGATTACCGAGGTCAAATAGAGGACATGACTCCATCTGGGTCATAGTCAACCATTTGACCAAGGTGGCCCATTTCATTCCTGTCAAGACTACTTATGATGGCAACCGGCTGGATGCTCTCTACATCGACAGAATCGTAAGCCTTCACGGCGTTCCCAAGGAGATTGTGTCATATCGAGGAACCCAGTTCACCTCAAGGTTCTGGAAGAAGTTCCAAGAAGCCTTGGGAACCAAGTTATCTTTCAGCACAGCTTTCCACCCACAGACCGGAGGTCAGACAGAACGAGTAAATCAAATTCTCGAAGACATGCTCCGAGCCTGTGTCTTGGCATATGGAGCCAAGTGAGAAGATTGTCTCCCTTTTGCCGATTTCTCCTCTAACAACAGTTATCAGTCGAGCCTTCAGATGGCACCATTTGAGGTGTTGTACGGACGTAGATGTCGCACACCCCTCAACTGGTCGGAGACTGGAGAGGGGCTAGCCTTTGGACCGGACGTTCTCCGCGCAGCAGAAGAGCAAGTCCAACTAGTCAGAGAAAGTTTGAAGGCAGCCAAGTCAAGGCAGAAGAGCTATGCTGACACTCACCGTCGGGACATGAGTTTCCATGTCGGGGACCATGTGTACCTGCGGGTAACTCCTCTGAAGGGAACCAAGCATTTCCACGTCAAGGGGAAGCTCGCACCAAGGTTTATTGGACCCTTTGAGATCACTGTACGACGAGGAGAAGTGGCTTACCAGTTGGAACTACCACCTGAGCTATCTGATGTGCACAACGTATTCCACGTGTCACAACTCCGGAAATGTCTCCAAGTTCCGAACCAGCCTCATCTCTACAAGGATGTTGATCACCAAGCCATTGATCTCCAGCCTGATTTGACCTACCGCGAGAAGCCCATTCGCATTCTGGACGAAGCAGAACGACGGACATGAAGCCGCACCATCAAGTACTTCAAGGTCCAATGGAGCAACCACACTGAAGCAGAAGCAACCTGGGAATGTGAAGACTATCTTAGATCCGAGTTTCCCGATCTCTTTTAAGACCTAGTTTAGGAATCTCGGGGACGAGATTCTTGTAAGGGGGGTACGTCTATCACACCCTGCATTTTGTAACATGTTAATTGCATCAATGAAGCATGAAAGTTTGGACCAGCAATTTTTTTTGGCATCATTTGGCTTTTATTTGGAATTGAGTTTTTCTTCATGTGCTTTTCATGTGCTCATTAAAGTAAACTATTACCTCTTGTATAATTCATCTCCATACCCGAAACTTCTGCCCAATGATCATACCAAGTGTTATATAACAGTATAGTATTTTCTCACAAAATTAATTTGGCCAAAATATTTTTTTTATAAATTTAATATTCCAAAAACCCCTGAATTGAGGTTTGCGCTGCAAGTGCTTGATTTAGGGTGAGAAAATTATTTCAAAAAGTATATTTGATACCTAGTAGTCATAGGACTCACAGAAACCACAAAAGTATAATTAAAATTTATTTTCCTATTTTATTTAAAAGCTTTTTCTTAATGCCAGAAATGGTCTTTAATAGGGAAAAATTATGTAAGTGTTTCAAAAATATTTGCCAAAATTCAGGGAGACTCATAGGACATATATTGTCCATATATAAGAGTTTCAACACTTGGTCATGTTCAAAATAATGGGCTAATCCCTCCAAAACCCTTTCTGGATATTTCAAGCTTTTGAAATATTTACAAAGGAAATATTCTCCAAAAATTCCAGGGAAATTCTATCATGTCATATATGACATATTTGATGATCTTGCCAAGCCCCATGCCTTGGGAAGCTAGAAAACATCATCAAAACCCTTCAAAACCATTCTGTCCATATTTGAGGTTTGAGCAACTTTACATTGCCAAACTTATCCAAATGCTCTCAAACTTGGTGCACATGCTAGAATGGCCTAATAAGGCATCTAGGCCAAATGGCACAAGATTTGGAGTAGAGCAACTTGATCAGAATACCCCAAAACCATTTCTGTTCAAATGCAAATTTGAACAACTTTACATTTCCAACTTTTTACCTGGAGCATCAAACTTTGTGGGCATGATCATAACCCCAAATGATGAAACTACACCAAGTGGTGCATCAAAGGGAGATGATTAGCTTGACTTAAACAAGATGAAGCCATTTCTATTGTTTTCTAGGGTTCACCAAAGTTACATTGGCTAGTTTCTTCAAATGAGCCCAAATTTGGTGAAACACCCTATTTCCATGTAACATTCAATCATGTTAAGTGTCATGGCAAGTGGAGCTTATTTGCTTGATCAAAACTTCATCAAACACCTGCTGCAATTTTACCAAAACTACCATCTTGACCCCTTTTACTATTTACCTTGGCCTCAACTTTCTACCACAGCTTCATCTAGTTACTATCTACCTCCAGTAACTCCCCCATGTCCCCAGCTCCATGATTGAGGGGTGAAAACCCTAGTTCACCTTGCTGGACAGCCATTTTCTACTAAGTTACCAGCTTCTCTTCTCTCTCACACCATCTCCAGAGCATCCAAGGCCTCAGACGAGCTTCTTGCATCACTCTAGACCCCCCAGACACGGTGGACGCGCCCAGAGGGCGAATGGCATGCCGTGACATGCGATAAGGCCGCTCCAGAGCACGCTACAGTGCGCCCCCGCACTATAGCTTCGCCCAATCGCCTGCCCCCGACAGCCTCGAGCTCTCCCCTCGCGCCAGTCGATGCCCCTCGACGTCCGCGACCTCCCCCGGCGCTATCCCCCTCCTCCTCCGCCCTCCAGTGGCCGTCTCCACACGCGCGCTGGCCGCCGGCAGCCTCCACTCTTCGGCCTCGCACGCGCGCGCCATCTGGAAGCCTCCCCGCTCCTCCTCTCTCTTCCCTCCGCCCTGGAGATCGTCCAGCAACACCACAGACTCACTCCCGTCGCCTCCCGTGCACTGTGGCGTCGAGCAGAAGCTCGCCGGCGCACAGGTCCATGGGACCTCGCCGCACCCCTATAAATAGGGCCCCCCGAGCCCTCCAATCAGCACCAACAGCCTCAGCACACTCACA
This sequence comes from Secale cereale, assembly GCA_902687465.1. Classification (NCBI taxonomy): domain Eukaryota; kingdom Viridiplantae; phylum Streptophyta; class Magnoliopsida; order Poales; family Poaceae; genus Secale; species Secale cereale. The sequence continues at coordinate 174,493,625 of LR738714.1, read as the reverse complement.
GCAACACCCCAGCACCACTGGCTCGTCCCCAGAGGGCCCCTGTGCTCGGGATTGACCGGAGCTCCGCCGCGTCGGGCAGCCGGGGATCTCAAGGTACAGGCCTCCTCCGCCCTTTCTCTCACTCGATTTGGAACCACCGCACCCCACTGATACTTTCCCCTCACTTTTCCCCCTCTGCAGCTGCCGGAAACGAGCTGGCCAGCAACCTCCCGACGACCCTCCGCCGTCCCACCTCGCCGCCGGCGAACCAGGCCTCCCCGGCGAGTCGCACCACCACCACTGCATCCGCGACTCGCTACTGAGTCCATCCCTGCCGTCCGTTCGCCCCGTCGTGCCCTTATTCGCCGCTAGTGAGCTCGCCGTCGCCGTGGCCGAGATGTTGAAGATGACAGGCGGGCCCCGCTTGTCATCCTCACCGCCCTCTCTCTCCCCTCGCAGCCGCTGACCGCCGGGCCCCGCCCGTCAGGTTTGAAATCCTGACGTGCGCGCGCTGGCGCCCGAGCGGCTGGGCTCTTCGCCCTGGGGCGTGCACTGTGGCCACTCTGGCCCAGTTGCACAGGGCCTTTTCTTCTTTTTCTTTTCTGTAAAACTTCAAACAATTTTACAGAAATGAATATTTGTCCAAATAAATTAATTCCAACTCCTAAAATCTTGTAATATCCCAGCCTATTTAATGGTATCACATTCACACATATCCATGAAACTTTTCTGTTCTGTTCAAATTTAAATTCAAATTTGAGCATTAAAACTCCTGTTCTAAAACCCTTAGATTCCATTCTGCAACTCCAAAACTCCGACTAAGAATTTTTGCCATCTTAGTTTTCCCTCTAGTATTTAACAAAAATAAGTTGACATTTTTCTGAGCACTTCGATTTTTTTGTTTTCATTGTGGTCTTATTTTCCCGTTGTTATTTTGCGACGATTAGATCCCGTATTTGACGAAGTTGCTGAAGAAGGAGAAGGAGAAGGATTTGAAGACTTTGAAGACCAAGCCTATCCAGGCAAGCAGCCCTTTGACCATGATACACTTGTTCTTCGGAACCCGTTTGTTTCCGATGCATGATGATAGAGTTACGGTGGTGACCCAGATGAATCACCACATGATGCATGCTTTGCTCATGATCTTGCTATGTACTAGTTGTCATGCAAATAGATAGTAGTGATGCTTGAGATGCATGTGAGATATGAACCTTCGAGGTTGAAATCTTTTCATAAACCCCATCGGGTGCCCCTAATGCCCGAGGGTGATGTTGAGTTAGGTCATCACTTGAGGAAGAAGTGATGTGCCGGTAAAATCTTGTGCATGGGTGAAATAATGGATTAGTTTTATGTGTGTCTACCGTCCCAACCAAGCATGTGCAACCACTCTACCCCTTATGGGACGGGGCTTTATTGATTTCTTAGGTCGATACTAGCATGGTGCCCGCATTAATAGTGACGGGAAGACTTGAGGTCTTTCCCGGGACGTGGTCGTGCTTGGATAAGACGACCATGATTGTTTTTACAGAGCACCGGACACACCGTTGGTCCCTTCGGGTACGTGTGACATTGAAATTAGGGCAAGTCCCGTGATCTATTGTTTGTACTTGAGGGCCGTGTACCAGCGAGTGGACTCTATGTTAGTGTCGTCTAAGGAAAGATAATGACCGGGTGCTTCCCCCGAGTACTTGAGGTACTGCGGGATCGTGGGTGACACGAAAGCTTCCCGGTTCTTGTGGGTAAAGTGTGCAACCTCTGCAGAGTGTAAAACTATTCGAATAGCCGTGTCCACGGTCATCGACAATTGGGTGGTGCTACTTAAACTATGTCCAGAATTTTTCCACATCGGTGAATGTATGTGTGTGTGATGAGTCAAGGTGGTGACTTGACTCGATGAGTTGAATCATACTCATGTTGATATCGGTAACCTGTCTTCGAGGTTATGTGAGATTATTGATGCATACACTTGATGGTAGAATATTTATTCTAGCCCATTGCTAGATTGCTCATTGTTGTTCTATTGCATTGTTACTTTGAACCAAATCATGGGTTGCTTGCGAGTACATTCAAAGTACTCATTGGCTTGCCACTGGTTATTTACTTGGCTAGGCATGGAGGAACAGGAATATGAGGAAGAGTTCTTTGGAGATGAACATGCGAACTAGGACGCTATCCCAGTCAGAATGCCTGTAGGGTTAAGGCAGATGGCATGGGTTCTACCTATCATCGAAGACTTCCGCTATTTGAGTTATTTGCTATTCAGCCGTTCAGGCTTTATCTATGTAAGACTTGGTCATAATGGCCTTAATTTGTGTAAGACGGTATGTATGGATGTAAGACTCTTGTTATTCAGCTTCTGTGTGTTCAGTGAGCATTGATCTCTGGGATCACTGTACACATGCTTTCGGTGATCTCGACTTCTAAGTCCGGGTCCCCACACCGGGCTTCGGCCTCAGCATGACAACTAGCAGAGCATTTCATGCACTTTGTCCTAACTTCCACGGTTAGGTGTGATAACACTGTTAGCCGTATAGTCTTACTGAAATGACTATTTTTCCATTGTGGTGACCCCTTAACCTATAAAAGGAGGCCCGAGGCAACCTAGCAAGGGGTTGGAACTCTTCGACCCCCCAACACTTCTATGCACGTAGCTGCTCTTCCCTAGGCACCCTTGCTGGGCTAGAGCACTCTGTGTCTTAGTCTTCCTCAAATACAATCCACCAAAGGAGGAGTAGGATTTTATGCTGCAAAGCAGCCCGAACCTAGGTAAAATAGAGTTGTCCCTCGCCGTACAACCTTATTGTGTCTGCTCTTTGTGCAGTGTGATCACCCCCCTTACCGAACCACAAAGGGCTGCCTTGCCCCATAGGTGGCCGTGCTTCCGCCACGACATCTTTGGCACGCTAGGTAGGGGGATTTGCTTGCGCGAATAAGAAGAAGTAGCCAGCGCATCAATCCTCATCACCCTCAACTTCTTCGACGACTCCCAAGAAGAAAACTGCTGCGGAGGCCCATCCCTCCACCATGAAGGCCCCTTCGTATGCGACGGCAGACGCCGTGAACGTTGCATCTACTGCGGGTGGGGTAAATCTTGTGGGAGACACGACCAGTGCAGGAAGCGCTCTTGTTGTGCCCATCACTATGGAGGAGGGAGTCAGAATAATTGGGGGCTTCCAGCTGCACCAAACTTCTGGCGAGCATGGCCAAGACGGTGGGGGCAAAGGAAACACTCAGGTTCCTCCTGCCTGGCTCAGCCACCGTAGCAATGATGCCCATTCCTGTGTGAGCCAAAATCATATGGCCACGCATGCCATAGGGGCGGTGTAGGGGCACGCGCGCCGCCCAACGCAGCATGAACGTGACAAGGCCTGGGCCGACAAGAGAATGGCCCAGAAGAGCCACCTCAACCACACCAAACCGCCTTAGTCGCCGGACTGAGATGGCGGGAACCCGACAACGCTCCTTCTAGGTGTGCCAGGAGTCGAGCAACGTCGTGTTCCGCCTATCATGCCATGCAGGTGACGATGGCGGAGGCGATGGCGCGGGCCTAGTTACTGTTGGATTCCCCTCCAGCGCTAGATAAGATGGAAGAGTGGTGGACCAGCATCCAAATCCTCGTCAGATTTGCTAAAGCCAACAAGTCGCAGGCCGCAGATCTCTCGGGATGTTCGCCGATGATGGCGGTCGCTCATGCCGGAGGCACCACAGAGAGGAATGCACCTACGGTGCAATCTCCTCTGCGGCAGCTTGCCCAAGGACAACCGCGACCGAATCAACAAACCCAAGACGTTGATGAACTTGACGGGGCGTCGATTGCATCCTCTGACCCGCAATCTCGGCTAGATCAGCGTTAAGTTTCGAATGACGGAAAGAAGGAAGACGCCCACGTCAACATCGAGTGGTGCCGCGACACATGCACTACAAAAAAGGCACATCTGTGACTTTAGGCCGAACGAATTTTTTTCTATCATGCTTATGACACTTCTATGACGATAATTGTGACAAAACCCGGTATCATCATAGATGTAGTGGGATCCTATTTCTATGACAAAATATCATGATAGAAAATGGCCTTTTGGTCCTAGGCAGGCCGGAGACGCTGCTGCATGACTTTCTTTGGGCCGTCCATGACGGAAAACTAGTGGTAGAAGAGAGGGCGAGGAAAATATTAGGGAGTTCCCAGTTACGGTGGTTGGTCGAGGCCGAGCAATGCACGAAGGGATTGCATGTTTCTCTCGTACACGTACGGGGGTGTGTGTGAGGCATTGGGGTCTAACTGAACCTGAGCGAGGCTTTCTCCCACTAAACCCGAGCAATTGAACTGCAGGCTACGTGTTACTGAACTCGAGCGATCGATCGATTTGGCTGCTAACTGAACCTGACCGAGCGATTCTTCACTACTACTGCTAATTGAAGCCGATCGATCCTGCTGCCTCTTGATGAACACTGAGTGTTGTTGGGGGTTGGATGAACAGTTCCCGATGGAGGTTGGATGAACAGGACCCCGTGGTATTGTAGCTAGAGGCCGTTGCCGCTGGATGAACAGGACCCCGATCGAGCCTGTTGGGGGTGGATGAACAGGGCCCCGTGGAGGGCTGGTTGAACAGTAGCCGGTGGAGGGCTGGATGAACAGTAGCTGATGGAGGGGTGGTTGAACAATAGTCAGTGGAGACCGGTGGAGGTAGGAGGGAGACGTTGTGGATGAACAGTCGCAGGTGGAGGCTAGAGGAGGTCGACTGTGGATGAACAGTAGCCCGTGGATGCTAGAGCGATGAAGTAGACGGTGGATGAATAGTAGCCCATAGTGTCCCGTTTTGTGGTATGCCACACCCCTCCCGATGAACAGGACCACCGTTTCGACCGCAGTAGGTTGAAGAGAAGTTTGTTTCCTCTGTTTTGTGGTATGCCACACCCTTCCAGATCAACAGGACCCCGTTTTGATCGTAGGAGGTCGAACACGAGTTTGTTTCCTCCGTTTTGCGATACGCTAGACACTTCCCCATAAATAGGACCCCGTTTTGACCGTACGCGGATGAACAGAAGGCTATTCCCTCCGTTCTACAGTACGCCAGATCCTTCCCGATGAACAGGACCCTGTTTCGACCATATGTGGTCGAAAAGAAGGTCTGTTTCCTCCATTCTGCGGTTCGCCGGGCCTCTTTTCGGCTGTCCCGTCCAAGCCGGTTGGCTCCTGATGAACACGACGTATTCCGTTGCCTCCCGACGAACACTACGCATTCTATTGCCTCCCCATGAACACGACACAGTTTCTCTGTTCCTACCCAGCCGGTTAGCTTCCTATGAATAGGACGCCATTGATGCCTGATACGTCCATTTTGCATCATGCTTTTATGTTGATATTTATTGCACTATGGGCTGTTATTACACGCTATGTCACAACACTTATGCTTTTTCTCTCTTATTTTACAAGGTTTAAATGAAGAAGGAGAATGCCGGCAGCTTGAATTCTGGGCTAGAAAAGGAGCAAACATTGGAGACCTATTCTGCACAACTCAAAAAGCCCCGAAACTCCACGAAACACCGTTTCAGAAAATATAAAAAATATCTGGCGAAAGAGATACGTCAGGGGGGCCACCACCTGTCCATGAGGGTAGGGGTGCCTCGTGGGCCACCTGGTGACTCCGGATGCCCATCTTCTCCTATATGTGGTGTTTTGACATGGAAAAAACCATAAGGAGGCTTGCGGGTCAAGACGCCGCCGTCACAAGGTGGAACCTTGGCTGAACCAATCTAGGGCTCCGGCAGACCTATTCTGTCGGGGATACTTTCCTCTAGGAGGGGAACTTGTCACCGCGTCATCACCAACAACTCTCCCATCTTGCGGAGGGTTATCTTCATCAACATCTTCACCAGCACCATCTCCTCTCAAACCCTAGTTCATCTCTTGTATCCAATCTTTGTACCAAAACCTCAGATTGGTACCTGTAGGTTGCTAGTAGTGTTGATTACTCCTTGTAGTTGATGCTAGTTGGTTTACTTGGTGGAAGATCATATGTTAAGATCCATTATGAATAATAATACCTCTCTTATTATGAAAATGAATATGCTTTGTGAGTAGTTACATTTGTTCCTGAGGACATGGGAGAAGTCTTGCTATAAGTAGTCATGTGAATTTGGTATTCGTTTGATGTCTTGATGAGATGTATGTTGTCTTTCCTCTAGTGGTGTCATGTGATCGTCGACTAAATGACACTTCACCATTGTTTGGTCCTAGAGAAAGGCATTGGGAAGTAATAAGTAGATGATGGGTTGCTAGAGTGACAGAAGCTTAAACCCTAGTTTATGCATTGCTTCGTAAGGGGCTGATTTGGATACATATGTTTCATTCTATGGTTAGGTTTACCTTAATACTTCTTTTGTAGTTGCGGTTGCTTGCAATAGAGGTTAATCATAAGTGGGATGCTTGTACAAGTAAGGTCATCACCCAAGCACGGGTCCACCCACGCACCAAATTATCAAAGTAACGAACGCGGGTCATATGAACTTGATGAAAACTAGTTTAACGATAATTCCCATGTGTCCTCAGGAGCGCTTTCCTTCATATAAGAGTTTGTCCAGGCTTGTCCTTTGCTACAAAAAGGATTGGGACATCTTGCTTCACCTTATTTACTTTTACTATTTGTCACTTCTTATCAATTACCTTATCACAAAACTATCTGTTACCGACAATTTCAGTCATTGCAGGAAATACCTTACTGAAAACTGCCTATCATTTCCTTATGTTCCTCGTTTGGTTCGACACTCTTACCTGTAGAAAGGACTACGATAGATCCCCTACACTTGTGGGTCATCAATACACTTTTCTGGCGCCGTTGCCAGTGAGCGAAGCGCCTTTGGTAAGGAAAAAATTATATAGTGTGCTGAAATTTACTGTGAGTTGTTAGTATGGCTCATTATCCTTTGAGGGGATTGTTCGCGGTATCTTCACCCCGACCAGTAGAGCAAAGAGTTGCTCCCCAACCTACTTAACCTAGTGAAAATGTTTGCTTTGACATTTCCTTCGGGTATGATAGAGAAACTACTAGCTAATCCCTTTACAGGAGATGGAACACTGCATCCTGATTTGCACCTAATCTATGTGGATGAAGTTTGTGGATTATTTAAGCTTGCAGGTATGCCCGAGGTTGTTATCAAGAAGAAGGTATTCCCTTTATCTTTGAACGGAGATGCATTGACATGGTTTAGGCAATGTGATTGGATCATGGAACTATAATCGATTGAAGTTGGAATTTCATCAAAAGTTCTATCCTATGCATCAAGTTCACCGTGATCATAATTATATATATAATTTTTGGCCTCGCGAAGGAGAAAGTATGGCTCAAGCTTGGGGGAGGCTTAAGTGAATGTTATATTCATGCCCCAATCATGAGCTCTCAAGAGAAATGATTATTCTAAATTTTTATGCTCGGCTTTCTCTCAGTAACCGCTCCATGCTCGATACTTCTTGTACTGGTTCTTTTATGATGAAGACTATTGAATTCAAATGGGATTTATTGGAAAGTATTAAACGCAACTATGAAGATTTGGACCTCGACGAAGGTAAGGAGTCAGGTATGACCCCTAAGTTTGATTGTGTTAAATCTTTTATTGATACCAATGTTTTCTGTGAATTTAGCACTAAATATGGACTTGACTCTGAGATAGTAGCTTCTTTCTGTGAATCATTTGCTACTCATGTTGATCTCCCCAAGAATAAGTGGTTAAATACCATCCCCCCATTGAAGTAAAAGTAGTTGAACATGTTAACGTTGAAGAAAAGACTTTCACTTATAATGTTGATCCTATTGTTCCTACTACTTATATTGAGAAACCACCTTTCCCTGTTAGGATAAAGGATCATGCTAAAGCTTCAACTGTGGTTCGTAAGAGTAATACTAGAACACATACACCCTCTAAGCAAATTAAAGTTGAACCTAGTCTTGCTATGGTTAAGGATCTCTTGGTCAAAAATTTGGATGGACATGTTATTTACCTCCAAGAGGAAGCTGCTAGAATCGCCAAACCCGATACTAGGAATAAACACAGATCTGTTGTAGGCATGCCTATTATTTCTATTAAAATATGAGATCATTGGTATCATGGTTTATCTGACGTAGGTGCTAGTGCGAGTGTAATACCCATTTCCTTATATGATGAAATTATGCACGATATTGCACCCGCTGAGCTAGAAGGTATCGATGTCACTATTAAGCTTGCTAATAGAGACACTATTTCACCAATTGGGATTGTTAGAGATGTTGAAGTCTTGTGTGGGAAAGTTAAATACCCTGCTGATTTTCTTGTTCTTGGTTCCCCACAAGATGATTTTTGCCCAATTATATATGGTAGACCCTTCTTGAACACTGTTAATGCAAAGATAGACTACGAAAAGGATATAGTTATTACTTGATTAGGTGATATGTCTCATGATTTTAACTTTGCTAAATTTTGTAGACAACCCCATGATAAAGAATTGCCTAGTAAGGATGAAATTATTGGTCTTGCTTCTATTGTTCTGCCTCCTAACGATCCTTTAGATCAATATCTTCTAGACCATGAAAATGATATGTATATGAATGAGAGAAGGGAAATAGATGCAATATTCTTTAAACAGGGACCCTTATTGAAAAACAACTTGCATGTTGAAATTCTAGGGGATCCTCCTCCACCCAAGGGTGATCTCGTGTTTGAACTCAAACCATTACCTGATACTCTTTAGTATGTTTATCTTGATGAAAATAAGATATATCATGTTATTATTAGTGCCAACCTTTCAGAGCAGGAAGAAGAAAAAATATTGAAAACTCTGAAGAAGCACCGTGCTGCTATTGGATATACTCTGGATGATCTCAAGGGCATTAGTCCCACTCTATGCTAACATAAGATAAAGTTGGAAGAGGACGCGAAACCTATTATTGATCATCAATGACGGTTAAATCCTAATATGAAAGAAGTTGTAAGGAAGGAAATACTAAATCTTCTAGAGGCAGGTATAATTTATCCAGTTGCCGTTAGCCAGTGGGTAAGTCATGTCCATTGTGTCCCTAAGAAGGGAGGTATGACTATAGTTCCTAATGATAAAGATGAATTGATCCCTCAAAGAATTGTTACAGGTTATAGGATGGTAATTGATTTCCGCAAATTAAATAAAGCCACTAAGAAAGATCATTACCCTTTTCCTTTTATTGATCAAATGCTAGAAAGGCTATCCAAACAGACCAATTTTTGCTCTCTAGATGGTTATTTTGGTTTCTCTCTAATACCTGTGTCAAAAGGGGATCAAGAAAAGACAACTTTTACTTGCCTTTCGGTACCTTTGCTTATAGACATATGCCTTTTGGTTTATGTAATGCACCTGCCACCTTTCAAAGATGCATGATGGCTATATTCCCTGATTTTTGTGAAAAGATTGTTGAGGTCTTCATGGATGATTTTTCCGTTTATGGACCTTCTTTTGATGATTGCTTGAAAAACCTTGATCGAGTTTTGCACAGATGTGACGAAACTAATCTTGTCTTGAATTGGGAGAAGTGCCACTTTATGGTTAATGAAGCTATTATCTTGGGGCATAAAATTCCTGAAAGAGGTATTGAAGTTGATAAAGCTAAAGTTGATCCTATTGAAAAGATGCCATGTCCCAAGGACATTAAAGGTATAAGAAGTTTCCTAGGTCTTGCCGGTTTTTATAGGAGGTTCATTAAAGACTTCTCAAAAAATTCTAGGCCTATGACTAATCTCTTACAAAAAGATGTTCCTCTTGTCATTGATGATGATTGTGTAGAAGCATTTGAAATACTTCAGAAAGCCTTGATCTCTGCACCTATCACTACTAGGAAAAGGCCTACTAATGGTCCACCTATTTTGGCCATTAATGGCGCATTAGTGGTGCGCCATTAGTGCCACGCCATTAGTATATTTTACGAATGGCTCACCTCTAGTGCGCCATTAGTATCTGGTATACTAATGGCGCACCTCAAATGCGCCATTAGTATATACCACGGTGCGCCATTAGTATGCGTCCCAGGGGGCCATGTATACCCAGGTGCTTTGGCATACTGATGGCGCACAACTGCCAGATGCGCCATTAGTAACTTTGGCATACTAATGGCGCACTGTTTAATGATGCGCCATTAGTATCCTTTGGCATACTAATGGCGCACTGTGATGTGATGCGAGATTAGTATGAATATTATGTTTTTTATTTATTTTTTAATTTTCTGTTTTTTGCACAGGTTACAAAATGTATTATTGGACATAATATAGACAGCACACATCAACAACAGATTCATCAAATACAATAGAAGATTAGTCTCTGAATACAATTCATCATATTAGTCTCCGAATACAATTCACCATATTAGTCTCCGAATTGAAAAGACCGAAGAAAGATAGAACATTATATTACAAGTCTCGAGACTGCGAGTAGCGAGTTTGTCTTCACATTACAAGTCGATATCGATCATCTAAACGACCATCACATAGAAGAGAGCTGCGGTCATCACGATGAGCATCATCACGATGAAACTCGTCTTCATCCGGTTCCTCCAACGCTCCCTCCCCTCTCCCGCTAGATAGCGGGCGTATCTAGATTCCGCCTCGGCCCTAGTGGTGTACCCTTTGTAACTGTTACCGCTGAATCGGTGAACCTATCTCCGACACTCCTCCCAGTCGTCGTAGACTCCGGGAACCTTAACCTTGTACACGACATACGACGGCATCTCTATGCACTAGCCAAACGAGACGTTAGTACCAATTCATAGACAATACATAAGCAATATATAAGTATGCAACAGAACGATCGGAAGAGAAAAGCAAGACATTAATAGCTTCGATTACATCTAAGTTAAACGACAGTCGAAACCAAAGAGACATACTACAAGTTCATTAAAGTTTAATTACAACATGAGCCAATCGATGTTTCAGAACTAGACACATCATCACTACTTTCGACTCGACTCAAGGGACCAGAGCGTGGATGAAGCCGCCGTCTATCGTGGGAGTCATGAAATCGCGGGTGTTGTCAGCCTGCATTTCTAGCATTGTGTCAATGTCACTGTTGGACGGTTGATTTCTGAGGTAGAACTGCCCCGAGGTACGAAGGACATCTTGATGGATGATTTCCGCAAACTCCGACTGGATGCGAAAGAATTCTTGTCTGATGTCCGTGTCCTGGATTGCCGACACGCTCGCGGCCCAATCTTTGAGTTTACTCGGTAGCAGAAGTTGATGATGGCCCCGTACGATCGCCTGCATGTGATGGATGGCGTAGTAGGCACCCTTCTGACCGCCAGGCGGCTACTTGACGCAGCAGAACGTCGTATTGTGGGAGAACACGTGCTTGCCGGTCTTACAAATAGGCCTGGTGAAGGTGCCTCCAGATTTGGCGTAGCCGGGGAGAACATCATCAAGAACCTTCTTGACATTTGTGTAGTCTACGTTCGACTGACGGTCCGAGTCGAAATACGTGGCCATGGAATATTTGGGGCTTAGGAGGATGAGCGTACAATGTGTGTCACTGCAGGAAACACGGAATGTTAAAAGAAAAATGATCGAAATCTAAGAATTCATATGTTACGGGGCTGTTGAGGGGAGGACTTACTCGGGAAAGTAAGGCACGAGGAAGTTATCCTTATCTCGGTTTGCCAGAATGAGTCCTTCGAGGTAAGAACTCGCGACATGCCAGTCCCCAGCGCTGCCCAAGATCTTGGCACGCATGTAGAAGGGGTCGACTATCACGATGTCCGAGGTCTTGTCGTGAATGATCCGCATCTCCATACTCAGCGAAAAAAGCCGAACGAAGGTGTAGTGTAGCGGATGAAGGTTCAACATAGCGTAGATGTCATCAAACCGCAGGACGATCGTACCCCCGATGGAGTTATCCACAAAGCCCTTGCCCTCTGGCACCTTGGCCGCGAAAACCGGGTATGCCACATCCTTCTCTCTGAGACGCCCCTTCTCCAAAGAAAGAACACTGTCATGCATACTCTGCATAGCACCGGTTTCAACATCGAGCATATTTCTCGGTAGCATCGGCCTACCCGCCACATGCACCCTCCTCATTACATTCTCAGGTGAAGGTGGCCCGTCCTGAGCACGGATCGTACTCGGTGCCGGCTGGCTCGCACCCTTGTTAGTCTTTCTTCTGCGTGCCTTCTTCTTCTCCTATAATGGGACCGAGTTATGCTCACAGACCGCCTTCTTGAGTGTGTTGGGGCTGATAATATTTCGCACCTCGCCTATCTGAGGCTGGGTGAAGTCGGCAGCTGGAGGCATCTCTTGAGAACTGAACGGCAGACGACGCCTGTTGCAACTTGGTTTCTCCGCGGTACCAGCTAGATCGCGCGTCTTTTGTAGGGTTGGGTTCTTGAGAAGGAGGCCCCATGAAGTCGCCACCGTACCCATGATCGGCAAAGTACTGATCGACGTTGGCAAATGTATCGTCAACGTTGTCGTCGTCGTCGTTCGGATCCTGTGCCATATGCATGTTTGGATCCAGTGGCATAGGGATGTCCGGCACCGTTGCGGCGGTCTTGCCATGGGGCCGACTTGGCGCCGGCACAACTGGCGGTGTTGTCTTTGGGGTGGTGTCCCCCGCCCCCAAACGAATCTGGCTCTTCGGCCAAAGCAGGGGCCAGCTCAGGCAGGCGCTGATGGTCATCACGTCATCTTCGTCGGCTCCGACGGGTCGAATCGGAGGTAACAACTCGTCACAGCCTGGCAGCACCCGAACCAGTTGAACCCTATACAAGTTGGGTGGCATCTGGGTACCGTTGAACACGGGGTTGCCTGGTTGAACGATTTTGCCCTTGGCGACATCGACCAACTCGTTGTTCACGAAGTGCAGGAGAGTGCACAGAACATCGGCGGCGCCCTGCGAAAACATGTAGGGCGTCAGGGATGCCCAGTCAAAGGCAAGGATATGAAGTCCTCGACTGAGAGAGGCTTAATTAGTTACCGTGATGATGGCGTCGAGCTCGGCTAATGTCGAGGCACCGCCAACGACGGGCGTGCAGTTGACGGAGGGGCCGCTTGCTGCAGAGGTGCCGGTCGGCATACACCCGGGTGCATTAAGCTCCCGTGCCGGCGTCGGAGACATCAATGTCGCCTTCGCCGGAGACACCAATTTCCCCGCCATCGCGTTCTGCGATTTGCTGGCCGTGAAGCTGGGAATCGGGGGCGGCCCCTGTTGGCCACCCGCAATCCACGCGTGCAACCTCTCGATCAAGGTAGGCACGATGGCGGTGATCATCGCTCCGAGTTGTTGTTGCACATGCTCTTCGACAATCTCCGGAATCCGCGCCACATGTGCCTTGTGTTCTTGAACCTCGTGCGCCTGGCTTTCCGAGCTGGTCTTTTTCTCCTTTCGCCCATCAGCGTTATAGTATGACGACCATTTTGTGGACAAGCCTTTGCCGGCCACACGACCAGCTGACGTCCGCTTACTGAGCTTATCCTTTTTCTTCATTACATTCAACGCCCTATTTAGATTGGTGTCCCAAGGGTTGCTCTTAGTCGACCCCGCGCTACTACTTTCAGTCGCCTGCGGAAGGAATGTGAAACATTTAGAAATTTGGCTTCATTAATTAGAATGCAACCATATGGAGCTAATTACGCGGGGGTGTATTCCTTACCAGAACGAGCTCAAGCGCCCTGGTCTTCGAATCCGTGGTAAGCTCCATTGTTTTCGGGTCCTTCTTGTACCGGGCCCTGACAAAGTTCCTGGTCTGCTTGTCACCGTATTTATCGAAGAGGGGCGGTAGGCCTTGCTCGGCACGGTCCGCCTCCTCCTTGTCCCATATAGGCTCCGCCACTCTGTAAGCGCCGGGACCGAGTGTGTGTTCCCCTAAGTTCAGCTCCCGCATTTCTTTCCCCCACTGACTTGATTCGGAGGTTGCGGTGCTCGAGCACTTGATCTTGAAGTCGTTGTAGTCACCTTCGATGATCGAAGGATTTTTCTCCTTGATCTTCTCATAACTCTCACCTTTCTCGATCATTCTCTTCACCGTGCTTTTCCATGTAGACAGGGCCGTGCTCATCCTCGTGAGGGCGGTATTGTTCACTTTATTCCCTTTGAGGCTTGTGTTTTCAAATTCAGCAGGGAACTTGTATCGTTCGTGCAGCTTCGTGAAGAGGAGGTTGCGCAATTTCCCTCAGTCAGGATGCCTCAGGTTCTCGGTGTTGATCGAGACGGTGCTCCGGAGAATGCACCCGAGCTGAAGCGAGTACCCCTTGACTATTCGTTCGGGCGCCGTTGGATTCCCGTCGGAGTCCACTTCAGTAAATTCCTCGTTGACGGTGCAAAGCACGGTCGGGCGCCGGTCCTTCTGTTGCCTCTTCGGTTGGCTGCCATCTTTGCGTGCGCCGCCATCATCAGTGGTGGCATCCTCGGTGGCACCATCAGTGGTGGCATCCTCGACGGCACCATCAGTGGGGTCATCCTTGGCGGTTCCATTAGTGGTCTCAGGATCGGTGGGGAAGGCGGCGTCCTCATACAAGTGAGGTTGTTCCTCCATCTCCTGGGACAGCTCCCAGAATTCCTTGCCGCCCAAATCCCCGGCCTCATCATTGTTGGCCATGTTTCTCTCTAAGTAGGAAAAAAGTTTGGTCAAAAAGTTGGTTATTGTCAAGGAACAAGATCATGGTCTCATCATTTAGGGTTTGTCGACACCGAGGCATCCTAAAAGCCAAGCTTTTATCATTGAGGGTTTTTCGATGCCGAGGCACCCTAAAAGCCTAAGCTTTCATCATTTCAGTTTTTATCGACACCGAGGCACCCTAAAAGCCATGGTTTTATAATTTATGGTTTGTCGACAGCGAGGCATCCTAAAAGCTAAGCTAGGAAGGAGAATTCTATGTTGGGCCTAATCACTTGGCTCTATTGCCGCCTATGGTTTAATGCAGCTAGAATAAAGGGGCAGTTGATCCTACTTAATTAACTACTAAGATACCCTGGCCCATGCATTAGTCACAAGTACCCATATGTCCTATTTTTAGCAAAGTCATGCTAAAATTCACGGAAAATTTCAGCATGACCTTTGCTGAAAATAGGACATATGGAGTACCCGAATTTGCCGGAACGGAAGTTAATCGACATTCCAGCAAACTCAAGGGCCTCTCGGGTGGACAAGGCAAAATCATTATCCCAGGTGGCCAAGGAAATGTGCTACTTGCTTAAATCTATGTCCAATGCTATTTACAAGACAAACAACAGGTGGCAAAGCCCAGTGTTAAAAAAAAGGCCTCCATCACAACATGGAAAATACATTGGCATGTGAAGAGGTGAAACAATATATGCATCTGCAAGCAGTATCATTCAACATTCTGGACAAACCACTACAAGCAATACTGGATCAGATACAAGAAGAATGTGAGAAAATGCAGACAAATACTAACAGATTGAGGTGTTTAACTTGTGGTGCTCTCTGTGATATTAACATTTCAAGTCAAAACCTTTTCTGGTTAGTAAGTGTTTCTTGAGCATATGTATGTAGTAAATGTTTCTGCTCTCAGTGTTTCAGAACACATATTTTAGCTAGCTAGTACAAGTGCTATTACCCAGCAGTTAATTAGCTTTTGCTTTTGCTTTTCAGTGCCAAATTCTAGCTAGTACCAGCAAATTAACATCTAGCAGCAATCATTTTCAAATATATATACACTGGACATTTTTATATTAACCTAAGGAAAAATGAATAGTTAGGTTAATTACCCACTATTAATAACATCACATATATAAGAGAAACAACTTGTAGACTGAATAAGGTCGATTTGTTAGAATGATTTCGCTTCTGAATCTGAGGTACAACAAAACTTGCATTAGGGCTTCAGTTTTTGAAAGAAAAAGACATTCAGTCTGATGCTTTTTTCTACACTTCCATGCAAATGAGTATATAGAAGAAGCTATTTACTAGCAGTACCATATATATAATCTGCAATAGCAACTACAGTTTAGAGTTTATCAGAGGCATATCCCATGGAAGTCCCAAATCTAAACCTCGTCCATGATCTTCACTATTTTCATTTTCTATGAAGATTTTTTCTTCTTCATTAGCATGGAGTATTCATTCAGGGATTGGTCAGTTGCAGAGTACTCATATGCTCCTAGTTATCCTATCATGGCAATCAGAGGCAGCTCTGAAACTTTTTTTTGGTTGGGTTCTGAAACTAATAATGGACTATGCAGGCGAAGATCATTCCGCTGCCTTTCGGAGACGCAGTCTAGGGGGAAATCCTTTCTACTCCTACAAACTAAACATAACCAAACATACAAAAATGCTTTTTGGTACCAACACCTACCGTGCAAACTAAGATTACAGAATTTTGCATAGCCCGGTACCAACCAAAGATACAGAATTCTGCATTGCTAACAAACTACTCCTACATAGCTAAAAAATGCTTGCATACAGAACCAAACATACAAAAATAAACATATGCTGCAGTCTATGATTACAGAATTTTGCATCTCTCAAGACCAATTTATACATGGGTCGAACAGACGGATCTTAGCTACCTACGGGGCGTAAAGAAAAAAACACTGAAAGGGGCGGTCGTCTTACAGAAGCGACGACGACGTACAGCGGGCGGCGGCGCTGGCGTCGGGCGGTGATGGAGCGGCGACTGTGGTGCTTCCGGCGGCGGGGAAGGAGACGAACAGAACGGCCGCGATGATGGGGTCTCGGTGGTGGTGGCAGTGGTCCTCGGCGGCGTCAGGACGGGCGAGGTGAGGGTGGCGGCAGGCCCGCGCTGGAGAGGTGAGAGGCTGCTCTGGGCCGAGCCGGAAGTGGAGTCCGGTGGGTGTGGCGCGGGGGTTGTGTCCGGCAGGGGTGGCGCGGGGGTCGTGTCCCGCAGGGGTGGCGCGGGGGCGCGGGGGCGGCGGCGTCGGGGCAGCGCCGTCAGGAGAGGAGAGGGGAAGCGGATTGAGGGCGAGGGCGAGGGAGAGAGGGAATAGGTGGAGTGGGCCAGGGACGAAATATGGATGGGGGCACAATACTAATGGCGCACCTCCCCCTGGTGCGCCATAAGTACATCCATACTAATGGCGCACCTCCCCCTGGTGTGCCATTAGTATATTCTTTTTTTATTTCTATTCGAGCCAACAGGTTATCTTCCACCAAACCTCATCCACATCAAATCCCCTCTACTAGCCCGACTGGTCAGCACCCAGTTCTCACACCAGGAGGTCCTGGGTTCGATTCCCAGGCTCCACAATTTTGTTTTTTATGCATTTAAAATGCTGTTTGATACTTATTTGTGTTTAAATATGTTCAAACTTGTTTAAATCATAACAGTAATTTTTTTATAAAACAGTAATAATTTTTTAAAAAATATCATCAAATTTGTTATTTGAATATATTTATCAATATGAAAAATATCATCAAATTTATTATTTGAAAATATCATGAGTTCATGGGTCGGCGGCGTTGGCCGGTGGAGCGGGGGAGGGTGCGGTGGGTCGTCGGCGGCGGTTGAGTAGGGGAGGGTGCGGGGGG
>LR738714.1:174352496-174475160 GCA_902687465.1 Secale cereale | reverse complement strand
GGGGGTCGGCGGCGGCGGTTGAGTAGGGGAGGGTGCGGGGGGTCGGCGGCGGCGGCCGGTGGAGCGGGGGGTGCTCGGCAGCGAGGGGGACCGGATCTGGCGAGGTGGGATAGCGATCGAGATGGAGGGGGATAGAGATCGAGTGTCCATGAAATTTAAAAACATTCAAGAGTTCAAAAAGTGCCCATGAAATACAATCGAGAAATGAAGGCTACGATTTAAATACAATCGATCTTAGCTAGCTATCTGTTCACAATCTTCTTGCCCTTCTTTTTCGCAAATGGAGTTCTTCTGTGGAACGGACGTCCTTTAGGTAGGGTGGTCCTCCTTCTTCTTCTGGTGTATGCTGCTACTTCATCATCGTCGTCATGTTCGATCTTCGGATCGCCGTACTTGTCGAAGTCTTGCTCATTGGCTACTCCATCCATTCCGATGATCTTCCTTTTGCCTCTCCTCACGACAACACGACTGGGCTTTGACGGGTCGGTAATGAAGAAGCATTGGTCAACTTGGGAAGCCAGTACCCATGGCTCATTTTTCGCGGTGACATTTGCGCCCGCAGTCTTGGATTTGGCTTTGGGTATAACCATGGTGGTGAAATACCGGTCTTCTTTTAGGACGCTCTTGGCCCATCTGACACAGAACATCGAGACCTTCTCTCCAGCGTAGCTCAGCTCCCAGATCTCCTCGATCCTTCCGTAGTATCTGTCCTTGTCGTTACCGGTGTAGGATTCCATCGTTAGCCCGGAGTTCTGATAACCATCGCTCTTCATGTCCTTGGCCTCGGTGTAGAATGTGTAGCCGTTGATATCGTACGCCTCATAGGTCATCAGGTTGTGCTCGGCGCCCTGTGACAAGGCGAATATGAGTTGTTCTTCTGCGGAAGAATCCTCATGTACAGGGTACGACGGAAGCTTCTGCTTGAACCAACGCGTGAAACATGAGTTGTGCTCTTTGATTATATCTCCGTCCGTCCTCTGTTGGCCTCGGTTATTGTACGTCTTCTCAATAAAGGTTTTGTGCTCTACCACCCAAGGATCGACCACGTCTATGTGTTGTAGCGCGACTAGGTTTGCTCTTTCAAAGTCGGCGAGTCGACCCTCGAAGTCGACATGTATTTCGCGGCGACCCTCACGATGACCCCATCCAGCAAGCCTGCCGAGGTGCCTGTTGACGGGCTGACCAACGGGGTTCTCGATGCCTAGATAATTCGTGCAGTAGGAGATGCACTCTTTGGTAAGAAAGCCCCTGGCTATGCTTCCCTCTGGACGTGACATTTTGCGAACGTATCCTTTGATGACACCATTCGTCCTTTCGAACGGCATCATGCTGTGCAGGAACGTCGGCCCGAGTTGGATGATATCGTCCACGATATGGACCAGCAGATGCACCATAACGTCGAAGAATGCGGGCGGGATGTACATCTTAAGCTCGCATAGTATCAGCACGATCTCTTCCTGTAGCCTTCTGAGTTGCCTCACGCCAACCGACTTCCGAGAGATGACGTCGAAAAAGTTGCATAGGCCAAATAGTGTTTCACGGACGTGCGCGTCCAGTATCCCACAGATTGCAACTGGAAGTATCTGCGTCATCAGCACGTGACAGTCATGAGACTTCATCCCGCTGAACTTCAGCTTCGCTGGGTCTAGGTATCTGCTTATCTTCCCCGCGTAACCGTAAGGAAGTTTTACTCCTACGAGGTAGGTGAAAAACTGCTCGATCTCCTCCTGACTTAGAGTGAAGCACGCGGGAGGGTAGTCATTTCCGGTCTTCTTGGCCTTTTTGCCTATGCGACAACTTTCCGTGCCCTGCTTCGCCTCGTCATCATCATCATCATCATCATATATAGCGTGAAGCTCCTGCCTGATGCCCATTGATTTCAAGTCTGCCCTTGCTTTCGGCCCATCTTTGGTCCTCTCTGGCATGTTGAGCAGGGTACCAAGCAGACTCTCGCACACGTTCTTCGTGATATGCATGACATCAAGGCTGTGAGGCACACGGTGGATCTTCCAGTACGGCAAGTCCCAAAAAACAGACCTCGTTTTCCATACCTTCACCAGCGGCTCTGGCGCCTTTCGCTTCTTTCCCGGCTCTGGCGCCTTTTGCTTCTTTCCCGGCAGTGGGCAATCTTTCCAATTTTTCAACAGCTCGTCTATTTCCTCGCCGCTCCTCGTACGCGGGCGTCCTTGGGGTTCGGTTTCACCATCGAACAGATCCTTGCTTTTTCTCCACATGTCATCATCGCGAAGCCACCTTTGATGTCCCATGAACACGGTTTTCGAAGACCCGGGATCTCTATCTAGTTGGCGATACGTTGTGTCATCCATGCACCTGACGCATCCAGAAAATCCGTGGACCACCTGCCCCACGACATATCCGTAACCGAGATAGTCGTGCACCGCCGTGAGCAGCGCGGCTCTCATAGGGAAATATTCTTTCTCTGCGGCGTCCCACGTATTGGCTGGCGTTTTCCACAGCGTGTCAAGCTCCTCTTTCAGCAGCCCCAGATACAGATTGATGTCGTTCCCTGGTTGTTTCGGTCCTTCAATTAGCATACTCATGTGAATGTACTTCCTCTTCATGCACAACCAGGGGGGAAGGTTGTACATCCACACAAACACAGGCTAGGTGCTATGTGTGCTTCTATGGCTGCCAAACGGATTGACTCCATCGGTGCTCGCGCCCAGCACGATGTTCCTTGGATCGTTCCCAAATTCTAGGTCTTCGAAGTTGAACGCTTGCCACTGGCTCGCATCCTTAGGGTGACTCAGCATCTTGTCTTTTTTATCTATCTCTGGATCATTTTCATCATCTTCTCACTTCTTCTCCTCCCTATCCGCATGCCAACACAGGAGCTTTGCTACCTTAGTGTCCGCGAAATACCGCTGCAGACGAGGAGTGATCGGAAAGTACCAGATCACTTTTCGAGGAGCTTTCTTCCTCTTCTTGTATCGAGTGACGCTGCACACCGGACATATGGTAGACTCCGCATGCTCGTCCCGATAAATGATGCAATTGTTCATGCACACATGGTATTTCACGTGCGGTAAATCCAGAGGACACACGATTTTCTTTGCCTCCTCGAAACTGGTCGGGCACTTGTTCCCCTTGGGAAGACGTTCGTGCCAGAATGACATGTTCTCGTCGAAGCATGCGTCGGTCATTTTGTGTTGTACCTTCATCTCCAGAGCCATGAGCGTTACTTTCAGGCGGGTATCCTCGGGCCTGCATCCTTCATACAATGGAGTAACCGCGTCTAACTCAAGTTGCTCCATCTTGGCTTTCTCTCGGGCGGCAGCTCTTGCGTTATCCGTCTGCTTGAGAAGCAGCTCTTGAATATGAGGGTCCTGCACCCAGCCCATCATGCGGACCATGGTCGCCTGCGGGGTAGAGCAAAATGATATTTTAGAACCAAGAAAAAATTTGGCATGACTTTCCCTAAAAATAGGACCAAAAAGAATGCTTAATGCCAAAATTCTCGCCGAAACGGAAATGAATCAACATTCCGGCAAAATATTGGCAACTATCGCATTTCAAATACCGGTACACCTCCAAACACAAACACATATGCAACACCACAAACATATGCAACACCACGAACATACATAGATCTAGCTAGGCCATAAAAAGTACATGTGCACATTGTTGTAGGGAGAACAACATAAATATAGCTTCCCCCCTTACTTACCTATCAAAACAAGGTAATTTAACCACTTAATTTGAATGAATCTATGGTTGAAATGAGGTGAAAAAGAGGAGGCACCCGGGACAAGGAGGAGGTGGAGAGAATGAAGTGGGGAGAAAGTGAGTGTGGGTAGGAGTGGCTGTCCAAAATATCTTGTTGGTGCCCACTTACTAATGGCACACCACCTCAAAATGCGCCATTAGTAACCCAGGTTACTAATGGCGCACCTTCTGGTGGTGCGCCATTAGTAGTTTTGCAAAAATAAAAATAAAAAAACATACTAATGGCGCACTGTTCCATTACTAGTGCGCCATTACTAGTTTAAACTAGTAATGGCGCACTATGGAACAGTGCGCCATTAGTAGTTTTGCCAAAAAAAAGAACAAAAAATATAATAAAAAACAACAGTAGTGGCGCACTCTCTGACTGGTGCACCATTACTAGTTACAACTAGTAATGGCGCACTGTGTCTGGATGCGCCATTAGTATGTTTGGAAAAGGAAAAAAAATTGATACTAAAGGCGCACCCTGAGCCAGGTGCGCCATTAGTAGTTTCAACTCTAATGGTGTACCAGAAGGTGGTGCGCCATTACTATATACCAATGGTGCACCGCTTGTCTGGTGCGCCATTAGTGTCAATCCCATCTATAGCCCTTTTTCTAGTAGTGTATTGTCCAGCCACCTGATTGGAATTTATCCTTTGAAATTATGTCTGATGCTAGTGGTTATGCTGTAGGTGATGTTCCAGGACAAAGAGGCAACAAGAAATTAAATGTTATCCAGTATGCTAGTAAAACTCTAGACGGTGCCCAGATAAATTATGCTACTACTGAAAAATATTTTTTAGCAGTTGTATTTGGTTGTGATAAGTTCAGGCCATATATTTTTGATTCTAAAGTAACTATTCACATTGATCATGCTGCTATTAAATATCTTATGGCAAAGAAAGATGTTAAACCTAGACTTATTAGATGCGTTCTCCTTCTACAAGTATTTGATTTGCATATTACTGATAGAAAGGGAACTGAGAACCCCGTTGCAGAGAACTTGTCTAGGCTAGAGAATATTCTTGTTCACCCACTACCTATTGATGGTAGCTTTCCTGATGAACAATTAGCTGTCATAAATGCTTCTCGTACCGCTCCATGCTATGCTGGTTATGCTAATTACATTGTTGCTAAGTTTATACCACCTAGTTTCACATACCAGCAAAAGAAAAAGTTCTTCTATGATTTAAGACATTACTTCTGGGATGAGCCACACCTTTATAAAGGAGTAGATGGTATTATTAGAGGTTGTGTATCTGAGCATGAACAGGAACAGATCCTACGGAAGTGTCACTCTGAAGCTTATGGAGGACACCATGCTGGAGATAGAACTGCACCAAGGTATTGCAATCTGGTTTTTATTGGCCTACTCTCTTCAAGGATGCTCGTAAGTTTGTCTTATCTTGTGATGAATGTCAAAGAATCAGTAATATTAGTAGACATCAAGAAATGCCTATGAATTATTCACTTGTTATTGAACCATTTTTTGTCTGGGGCTTTGATTATATGGGACCGTTTCGTTCCTGTAATGGGTATACACATATTTTAGTTGCTGTTGATTACGTTACTAAGTGGGTAGAAGCTATTCCAACTAGTATTGCTGATCACAACACCTCTATTAAGATGCTTAAAGAAGTTATTTTTCCGAGGTTTGGAGTCCCTAGATACTTAATGACTGATGGTGGTTCACACTTTATTCATGGTGCTTTCCGTAAAATGCTTGCTAAGTATGATATTAACCATAGAATTGCATCCCCTTACCACCCACAATCTAGTGGTCAAGTAGAACTAAGTAACAGAGAGCTGAAATTAATTTTGCAAAAGACTGTTAATAGGTCTAGAAATAATTGGTCCAAGAAACTTGATGATGCATTATGGGCCTATAGAACTGCATAAAAAATCCTATGGGTATGTCTCCATATAGAATGGTTTATGAAAAAGCATGTCACTTACCTCTTGAGCTAGAACATAAGGCATATTGGGCTATTAAAGAGCTCAATTATGATTTTAATATTGCCGGTGAGAAGAGATTATTTGACATTAGCTCCCTAGATGAATGGAGAACCCAAGCCTATGAGAATGCCAAATTGTTTAAAGAAATGGTTAAAATGTGGCATGACAAAAGGATACAAAAGCGGGAGTGTAACGTGGGTGATTATGTCTTGCTATACAACTGTCGTTTAAGATTTTTTGCAGGAAAACTGCTCTCTAAATGAGAAGGTCCTTATGTTACCGAGGAGGTCTATCGCTCCGGTGCCATAAAATCAACAACTTCGAAGGCACATATCCGAAGGTGGTGAACGGTCAAAGAATCAAACATTATATCTCAAGTAACCCTATAAATGTTGAAACCAATGTTATTGAAACTGTAACCCCGAAGGAATACATAATGGACACTTTCCAGAACGATTCAGACCTCGAAAAGGAAGAGCTATGTGGTACGGTAAGTAATCCGGCTCCAAAACAGTTCTAATGGCAATTTTTCACCTTTCGGAATATTTAGAAAAGTAGAAAAATAAGAGGCAGTCCGGAAAGGACACGAGGCGTCCACGAGGGTGGAGGGTGCGCCCTACCGCCCTGGGCATGCCCCCTGCCTCGTGGGCACCTCGTGTGCCTCCCGGACTCCGTTTTCTTGCAAGTTATTTCTTTCAGTCGGTAAAAATTCACTATATATTCTCCCAAAGGTTTTGACCACTGTATCATGCAAAAATCCTCTGTTTTTGTTTCGAGCTGGTTCTGTCGCAGATAAGAGCAATATGTCTTCTTAGGAGTCAGTTGGAGAGAATCGGGTGTCTCATCCAACACATGGCCCAGGAGCAAACAGCGATGCTGACCACTTTGGGCCATCAACGGAGGAAGAGATGGAGGCTGACTTGAAGAGGATAAATGCGATGGAGGAAGATCAAGAAGTTACTTCTGGGTTTTGAGTGGGATTCACGACAGGGGAAGTACAGAGCTCAGCTATCCCAAACTCAGTCATCCCCACAAATGTAGGTTTCTTTCTTATGAAAAATATGAAAATGAGTGTTACTTGTTCTCCCGCAGCTATGCAACATCCTTCGGTGAAAGGAGCTTTAGCCGTTACGAGAAAGCTCCGCAAGGAAATTATGGACCTTAAGCAACAAGTCAACAAGCTCCAGGAGGAGAAACGTATCCTGAGGGGTATCATCACCAAGAATATCACATCACCACCTTCGAAGAAAGATACATAATCATATGGGTATGGGCACTCCCCTTGGCAACTGCCAAGCTTGGGGGAGGTGCCCCGGTATCGTATCACCATCACACTCCTATCTTTACAGTTTTTCTTAGTTCGATCCTTTTGGTATATCTTGATCTAGTGGAATAAAGTTAGTATGACCTAGTTGTGAGCTTTTGCTTTGTGATCTTTACCTTTGTAATCATGTCCGTGAGCTATATATATTATAGATTAGTGTTGAGTCAAGGGCTTGATTCTCTCGCTATGGTCATGAGAGAATAAAAGAAAATATAAATAGTATCAAGAGATCATATAGATCTTATGGAAGGTAATGACTTCACATATAAAGAGTATGATGAATAAAAGTTGTTGAGAGTTGACAAACCTAGTTTGGGTCATCGTTGCAATTAATAGGAAGTAATAAAGAAAGAGAGGTTTTCACATAAAAATATACTATCTTGGACATCTTTTATGATTGTGAGCACTCATTAAAATATTACATGCTAAAGAGTTGATGTTGGACAAGGAAGACAACATAATGAGTTATGTTTTCTTATATCCGAAATAAAGTATATTGTCATGAATCATTCAACATGTTGAGCTTGCCCTTCCCACTCATGCTAGCCAAAACTCCTTGCACCAAGTAGAGATACTACTTGTGCTTCCATACATCCTCAAACCCAGTTTTGCCATGAGAGTCCACCATACCTACCTACGGATTGAGTAAGATCCTCCAAGTAAGTTGCCATGTTGCAACTCTCTATAATATCTATGATCTATTAGTGTGGAGAAAATAAGCTTTATACGATCTTGTGATATGGAAGTGGTTAAAGCGACGGACTGCATAATAAAGGTCCCTATCACAAGTGGCAATATAAAGTGACGTTGTTTTGCGCTAAGATTTTGTACATCCAACAATAAGAGCACATGACAACCTCTGCTTCCCTCTGCGAAGGGCCTATCTATTATTCATTCCATATAAGAGTCAAGGTGATTTTCACCTTTCCTTTTTACATTTTATCCTTTAGCAAGCACATTGTGTTGGAAAGATCCTAACATATATACCCAATTGGATATAAGTTATCATGGTCCATTACTATTTACATTACCCTTGAGGTAAAAGGTTGGGAGTCAATACCATAAGCCCCTATCTTTCTCTGTGCCTGATTAAAACTCCATACCCATAAGTATTGCGTGAGTGTGAGAAATTGTAAAGACTAAATGATAGTTGAGTATGTGCACTTGCTGCAAAGCTCTTATATTGACTCTTTCCGATGTTACGATAAATTGGAATTGCTTCAATGACCGAGATCATAGTTTGTTGGTTTTCAATGAAGTTTCTGATTCATACTTGACATTGTGAATAGTTGTTACTTTAGCATAAGAGTCATATGACAATATATATATGTGTTGCTGTTATAAGGTTGATCATGATGCCCTCATGTCCATATTTTATTTTTATCGACACCTCTTTCTCTAAACATTGTGGACATATTTTTCGATATCGGCTTTCGCTTGAGGACAAGCGAGATCTAAGCTTGGGGGAGTTGATACGTCCATTTTGCATCATGCTTTTATGTTGATATTTATTGCACTATGGGTTGTTATTACACGTTATGTCACAACACTTATGCCTTCTCTCTTATTTTACAAGGTTTACATGAAGAGGGAGAATGCCGACAGCTAGAATTTTGGGCTAGAAAAGGAGCAAACATTGGAGACCTATTCTGTAGAACTCAAAAATCCCTGAAACTCCACGGAACACCGTTTTAGAAAATATAAAAAATATCTGGCGAAAGAGATACGCCAGGGGGGCCACCACCTGTCCACGAGGGTGGGGGCACGCCCCCTGCCTCGTGGGCCACCTAGTGACTCCCCGATGCCCATCTTCTCCTATATGAGGTGTTTTGACATGGAAAAGATCATAAGGAGGCTTGCGGGAGAAAACGCCACCGTCTTGTTGCGGAACCTTGGCGGAACGAATCTAGGGCTCCGGCGGAGCTGTTCTGCTGGGGATACTTCCCCCGAGGAGGGGGAAATCATCACCGTGGTCATCACCAACAATTCTCCCATCTTGGGGAGCATTATCTTCATCAACATCTTCACCAGAACCATCTCCTCTCAAACCCTCGTTCATCTCTAGTATCCATTCTTTGTACCAAAACCTCAGATTGGTACCTGTAGGTTGCTAGTATTGTTGATTACTCCTTGTAGTTGATGCTAGTTGGTTTACTTGGTGGAATATCATATGTTCAGATCCATTATGCATATTAATACCTTCTGATTATCAACATGAATATGCTTTGTGGGTAGTTACGTTTGTTCCTAAGGACATGGGATAAGTCTTGCTATAAGTAGTCATGTGAATTTGGTATTCGTTCGATATTTTGATGAGATGTATGTTGTCTTTCCTCTAGTTGTGTCATGTGAACGTCGACTACATGACACTTCACCCTTGTTTGGGCCTAGAGAAGGCATTGGGAAGTAATAAGTAGATGATGGGTTGCTAGAGTGATAGAAGGTTAAACACTAGTTTATGCGTTGCTTCGTAAGGGGTTGATTTGGATCCATATGTTTCATGCTATGGTTAGGTTTACCTTAATACTTCTTTTGTAGTTGCGGATGCTTGCAATAGAGGTTAATCATAAGTGGGATGCTTGTCCAAGTAAGGGCAGCACCCAAGCACTGGTCCACCCACATACCAAATTATCAAAGTAACGATCGCAAATCATATGAACTTGATGAAACTAGCTTGACGATAATTCCCATGTGTCCTCGGGAGCGCTTTTCTTCATATTAGAGTTTGTCCAGGGTTGTACTTTTGCTACAAAAAGGATTGGGACATCTTGCTGCACCTTATTTACTTTTATTATTTGTCACTTGGTATCAGTTACCTTATCACAAAACTATATGTTACCGATAATTTCAGTGCTTGCAGAAAATACCTTACTGAAAACTGCCTATCATTTCCTTCTGCTCCTCGTTGGGTTAGACACTCTTACTTATCAAAAGGACTACGATAGATCCCCTACACTTGTGGGTCATCACTGCCATCCATGGCCTCTCCATGTACACGAGCCCTGGTTGTACGTATGCGCGAGTACGCATTCGAGACCCGCCCGTATGTATGTACGTGGCCGTATTTTTTGGCATCTGGCTGTACATACGTGTACACGGTTTTGACTGGAGTGCCTGAACTACTACCGCTCCTTACTCGGCCATGGTTCATCGTGGCAGATAGACCGATTGATCGATATGACCGCTCCTTACGCTACGTACACTTTGACTGGGTGGGTCCCAGTTGTCAGGGAAGATAAGGACGCACTTCCTTGCGTGTGAAAATATAGCTGGTACATCCCAGCTGTCATGGGGAAGAATCATTTTTTTCCTGTAATAAGGACGCACTTCCTTGCGTGCAAAGATCTAGCTGGTGGGTCCCAGCTGTCATGGCAGAGAAAACATTATTTTTAGGGTAAATAGGATGCAGTTACATGCATGCATCCATGGGCGTAGAGCGTCCCCACTGTCAGCCTCTCCACGTACAGTCCTCTTCTGATGACCCTTGTTTGTTGACCACGTTGACCACACCGTGTAGAGCGCACCAAGCCGATGGATGATGGTGAGGCCCCAGACCAGAACACCTCGGAGATGGGGAAGACGTGATAGTGGAGTCGTAGACGGAGAGGAGTGGGAAACTTGACTGGTTCGGGTGCGGGGTGGGCCTACGCTCGGCAGAGAATAACAGGAGGTGCGGAGGAGTGGAGGGATGGCCCGGCCGTCGGCGGGCTAGTATTTCAATGTGAGGCACGCAAAACAGCGTCGCTGGACGCCAGAGGCTGGAGAAGGAGGTCCCGACAGCGCTGGGGGAAGAAGACGAGAGATTGAAGAAGAATGCCGGCCGTTGGATGTAAATCCAACGCCTTGCTTAGGCTTCGACCTTTGTATTTTATTTTTTGCAAAAGTGCTTAGGCTTCGACCTACTATCCCACATGTCAGCTAGTCCATTTAGTTTTTAGTCCATTTGGTGGCCTGGGTGAAACAATGATGTAGCATCTATGCAGCCCGTTTATATATTATGGTAGAATTTAAAGCCCATTTGCATTTTTCTTGAAACCTATGGACTTGCTGGGCTGGGTGAAAATACCATGTTGGGCTGGACGGAGAAATGTTCTAAAGACATAAACATATGATTACACGTCTATTACTGCATTGGTCAGTAAAATCTTTGCAAGCTTATGTACGCAATCATTAGGAGTTAACTTGCCAAGTTATATATAAACAATTATTATTATTATTTTGTAAGAACATTCGATTTACGAAATAATATATAGTTTTAATTTGATAAGTTAATATGATGTGGGGTATTATTATTACTTAGGCTAGACGTGGGACAGTTGAGTTTGTTCGGGAGAAAACTCAGATTACATCGAAAAAGAAAGTGGGAGAAAATTCAGATATAGGATTAATGAAAACGAAAAATAAAGCAAGTGGGAAGATCTATAAAATGGTTGGCGAATGACAGGTTTAACAAAACCTTATGTTGTTTCTATTATATATATATGTAATAAAATAAGATACAAATATAAATATATATACTATTATAGAAGGGAAAACATAGATTCAGTTTTGCATTCTTGTAGAAAAATACAACTGAGCTGTGCGTCGTCTTGAAAAAACAAACATAAATTGGGCTGCTGATGTTATAGACAAGGTAGGCTGGGAGGCCCATAGGCCGCTTGATAGCTGCTAGATCCAAAAAAAATTGAAACATGTCGTGGGCTACCCATGTTAAACAACAAAACCTAAGCTATGGACCTGGTGGGCCCGGGACTGTCAGCCTCTCGACAAACAGTCGTCTCCCGATTGCTCTTGTTTTGCTGACCATGTTAGGAACGACAGATGGCCGCATCATGGAGAGAGCACCAAGGCGGAGGACAGCATTGAGACCTCGGACGGAACGAACCAGAGCTGGGGAAGACACAGGCGGAGGGGGGTATGAGGGTTGACTTGTTCGGGTGCATGGTGGGCCGGTGGAGCTGCCGCCGCCTGACAATATGTCGGAGTAGAGGGATGGCCTTGCCAACGCCATAGGCTATGATGGGTCACCGAGGCGTGCGCGGCAGCGCCGCCAGCTGCTGTATAGGAAGAGGGCGAAAGATTGAACAAAATAAAGATATACTAATGTATAGGTGGTTGGTCCCAGATGCCTCTGTACGAGACCTGCTGGATCCAGCTGAGAAGGGGAATATGTTGGGAGGAAGGAGATTGAAAGCGCAACAACCAAGTAAACTTAGTTACATATACATAAGAAAACAACCACTAAAAAATAAAACAGGTTAGTGGGTTCTTAGAAGAAATATTTCAAACAAAACAGATAATTACGACACATAGACTAATGCATGAAACATTCAGATGATAAAGGTGCTTAAACAGATAAAGATCAACATCTAGATCTTCATGGCACAGTTGATCATGACACCGCGGCTGTCCGTGTACTCGTCGTTTACGGGAAGCAGACACGCCCTCATGTCCAAGATCCACCTGTACATGTTGTAGCATGCGTATGCGTCCTTGGCCGTGTAGGTTATGTAGGCTAGATTCAGAGGTACCTCCCACGTATTCAGGTACTTGGTATCATTGTCTTCTTTCATGTTTGCGTAGCAGGGGTCGATGATGGTCTCGGCGAGGTCAACCATGGAGTCCTTCTCCTGCCCATTGCCAATGATCTTGTATTGCTTCTGGATGGCGACAAGCTTGTTGCACCAGATGGCCGAATCGTCGCGTTCTTCCTTCTCTCCACCGTAGCGAAGGTGCAGTCGTCTGCCGACGAAACGGCGGAATGCTCCAGAACCTCTGATGGACCTACATCAGTGGTAGACAACAACCTTGTCCCGCACGTATACCTGGGCGACGGCGATCCGCTGGTCCCTGTCAGGAGACGAATGGATGGGCACAAGGTCTAGTCCTGTGACCTTATGCTTTCTCGTCCTGTAGGTACTACTTGAACTCGGCGAGGTGGAGCTTCACCGAATGCGGATCGTTGGTGTATATCACATTCAACTTGGTGCAGCCATTGGACTGAACGACAAACTCAAAGGTGAACTCCTTGCTGGAGACCATATCCAGTAGCCTCACCCTTCGGATCGCCATTGGAGTATCTTCAAGTGAACGAGTGGGTATGCGGTAGCCGCACTTCGTTTTTCAGCTCTTGGGGAACTAGATTCAACAGTAAACTGAGTGTGTACAGGCAACTACAGTTACTACCCCTCCCTTGCACGCGGCACGCCCGGCAGAACATGCACCCTCGGCGCATTCAAACGCCTCTATTACTTCAGAGTAAGAAACCTTTTCCAGCCACATGTCGGCTCACGAGCGGGTCTGTATTGGTACTGTAATAACAAGTGTTAGTGGTCACTTTACTTAAATTTAATTAGCTTTAATTAAAATTTATTCTTAAAACAAGCAATGCATTGGCTCGTTCTATCAGTGCCACGGGATCAACATGCACAACAATTATAATTATTATTCTCAGGACGCACACGATCAACACATTTGTTGCACTCTCACATATATAATACTACCAAGTTGGAACTGTTTGTTATGGTTGATGTCCTCTGCATCGTCATGCCGTGTTTCCCAGCTTGTGATACGTCCAAAACGTATCTATAATTTCTGCTTGCTCCATGCCACATTTGGGTGATATTGCTATGATATTCATACACTTCCATACACTTTTGATCATATTTGGACTAACTTACTAATCCAGTGCACCCCAGTGCCGGTTTCTGTTTTCGGCTGTTTTTGTATTTCAGGTTTTCACGTTTCGAGAACTGCCCAGAAAAATCCAGAAAAATTATATAAAAAATCAGCAAACCGGAAACAACACTGCGTCCAAAGGGCGGCCTGGGGGGGCCACAGGGGCTCCAGGCGCCCTGTGGGCGCCCCCCCCTGGGCCGCGCCGGGGGGCGCCTGGGCCCCCCGAGGCTCCCCCGGTGCCCTACTTTGGCATATATTTAAAGGGTCCTCCGTAACCCTCAGAACAAGACTTATTTTCGCGATCCCATCTCTGTTCCGCCGCCGCTGCCGCTTCCAAGATCGGGAGCACCAGGAGAACTCTTCCCGGCACCCTGCCGGAGGGGAGGATTATCACCGGGAGCATCTCCACCACCATGGACGCCTCCCGGATGACTCGTGAGTAGTCTCCCTTGGACCATGAGTCCATGACCAGTAGCTATGTGATGTTCTCCTCCCGTTCTTGTGCTTCACTAATTAGTCCTCGTGAGTTGCCCTACATGATCGAGGCACCTATGTAATCCTTATGCTGTTGCTATGTTGAGTTTGCTGGGATCCGATGGATTATGAGATTATGTTCAGATTGATCTTGAGTAATATATTTTAGTTCATAAGTAATTCTTGCATGTTCTCCATTGTTATTTATTGCTTTGGCCGAGTAATAGGTAGTGACTCCAAGAGGGAACGTTATGCTCGATTGTGGGTTCATGCCCCTCGATGACTAGCTTGAGTGGAACATGAGTCTAGGGGATGTGCTATTGCCACAAGGGGGAAAACAACGGTGCTTGTGCCCGCGGGTGCAAGGATTGTTTACTTTACGCAAAGTTCTTTTAATGCAGTTGTCTGTTGCATTGAGTTTACACTATGGGTGGGACTCGCAACTTAATACCAGCGAGATGTTCTGGATAGATATCTCAAGGTGGATGATTAGTAGTAGATATTGATGGATTTCGGTCTACTTACTTTGGCGTACCGCCCATGCTTTGAACCTCAACCTTTCTTGCAATGTAATCAGCATTGGTTTGCGTTCGTGGTCCTCTAAATTGCCCAGCTGTAATTTGTTTACCTCACATAGCTGTTTTATCGTCTTTTCGGAAAGAGACATCACTAGTGAACATCATGAGACTCCGGTCCATATTACCATCATTGATCACATTCACTATTTACTTTTCGCTATTTACTTACTATTGCAAAACACTATCTATCACTACTATCATATTGCTTTTAACCCTTTGTGAACTACAAGGCCGGAGAGATTGACAACCTCTCTGTACTCGTTGGGAGCAAAGTTATTTGTATCTGTGTGCAGGTCCACGTTGATTGCTAATTGCGCCGTTAGCAATTGACACCTTCTTGTTGAACCTAGGAGTCTCTGGGGATTCGATCCTTGGCATCTTTGCTAGGGGAAAACACTTCTACTTACTACATCTTACACCTTCCACTTGGGGTAACCAACGAGGGGTTCGATACCCATCAAGGAGTATTTTCTGGCGCCGTTGCCGGGGACTCCACTCTTCAGGATAGGGGAGTTGCATGCTATCTTTTACCTTTGCTTTTTAGTCTTGTTAGTTTACCTTTCATTTTTGCTTTAGTTCCTTTTATCGAAAATCACAAAAAATAGTTATCTTGCTTGCTTGCTACTATGGGTTCTACCAAAAACACTAAATGGGAGGAGTACACCCCTACTTCCATTGCCCCACTTATCTCTGACGGGATTTACAAAAAAAATAAACCTTGTGATTATACTAGTTATGATGGAGAGTTATGCCCATGGCATGGTCTTCCAGGAAAAAAGTATGAGCCTCAGTTTAAAATTGCTCCTAAGCTTCCCGAAACTTGGGAAGATGTTCAAACTCTTATAATAGAGAGCGAATTAAACAAAGAGGATGACACTACAATTCTGCCCACTAATGATAAAATTGATTTTGATAAATGTAGTATTTCAGAAGTTGTCGCCTTTCTGCAAGGAATGGCTAAGGATCCCAACACTAGCACGCTTAATCTTGCCTTCACAGAGCATATCACTAATGCTCTTATCAAAGCTAGGGAGGAGAAACTTAGAGTAGAAGCCTCCATACCTAGGAAGCTAGGATATGGTTGGGATTCTATGATTAAAATTAAGATAAACAACTTCTCATGCTATGCTTTATGTGATATTGTAGCTAGTACTTCCATTATGCCCAAAAGACTATATGATATGCTTAAATTAAAATCTTTTGATTCTTGTTATTTTGGTAATTCTCTCGTTGATTCTTCCATAAAGAAACCTTTACGGAGGATCGATGATGTTCTTATTGTTGTCAATGATAATTATGTGCCCGTTGATTTCACTATTATGGATATTGAATGTGATCCTTCATGTCCAATTATTTTGGGACGTCCCTTTTTGCGCACCGTTGGTGCTGTCATTGACATGAAAGAGGGTAATATAAAATTTCAGTTTCCTCTCAAGAAGGGGATGGAACACTTCCCTCGTAAGAAGGTCAAGTTACCTTTTGAGTCCGTTGTACGGGCTAGTTATTATTTTACTCTTGATAAAACTTGATCTATGCATTATGCCTAGCTTAAAGGCATAAAAGAAAGGGCTTTTGGGAGGCAGCCTACATGAATAATTTTTTTGCTTTTGTTGTGTCTTGATGTTGTTTACTGCTGTAACATCATCATTGTATCTTTTCTTTTCATATTTGTGCCAAGTATAGCCTCTGATTGCTAGAAAGTTCAAAAGTTGTGAGGTGCTGTCCAGGAAACAGATTCTGTCCTTGGATTGAAAAATTCGTATAAAATCACCAGATCATCTTTTTGGTCTCAATTGTTTCGACAGCGTTCTCTATATAATTTTCTTTCGTGCGTCAGTTCTGAGTTTTTTTATTTGAGTTGCAAAAGTATCCCGAACAGGTCAATTACTGCCTGCTGTTCTGTTTTTCACAGATTCTGTCCTGTTTTGCCTTACCTTCACTTTGCAAATTAAGAACTTGCTTTTTCTTTGCAAAAACCTTTTGGCAATCTTGAGAAACAGTAGAACTTCAAGAATATCCTTATTTCTAGCAAGGTATAATTATTTTATTAAGGGTACTAACCTCGCTAATCAGATTATGATGAGTTGTGTATGAAGGGAGTTTTCAAGTGTGCGAGGGAAGATGATAAAAAGATTCAGGAGTGTCAAGCGCTCAAGCTTGGGGATGCCCCCGTGCACCCCAAGAAATATTCAAGGAGACTCAAGCGTCTAAGCTTGGGGATGCCCCCTGTGCATCCCCTTCTCCATCAACATTATCAGTTCGTCTTTCGTTTCGCTATATTTTTATCACTTCATATGTTATGTGCTATGCTTGGAGCGTCTTGCTTTTAGTTTTCTTTTTAGTTTTTCATAACGAGTCGGAACCCAGCATTCCTTTATGTGGGAGAGAAACACGCTCCACTTCTACCTAGAACATTACATATAATTTTCATGTCCATCTATGCTGTGTGTGTTCTTTGTCTTTTAATAGCTACTATCATACTCTGCTCTTCGTATTCATGCTTATCTTTTCAAGAGCTTTTATTTAGTTGGTTGCTTGAACTCTCTTTAATTACTATGCTCACCTTATTAAGAGAGTTTGCTTCCGTTGCATGGGTTAATGTGTCTATGATAAAGATGCTACTTTCATGATGGTGCTTAGCAGTTCAGGTTTTCTTTGGTTAATCTCAAATAGCTGGGGGGTTCCCAATGTGTTATTGGAATACCAACTTGGTTTGTTTGCCTATGATGTGGTATGGTTTAGTAATATCTTCCTTCGAGAATTTATTTTGATTGACTTGGCGTATGCTCACGCATATTCAAGACTGTAAAGAAAGTCTGTCAAGCCTTGATGATCTTTTGTTTCTAAGTAGCGATATAACTACCATGTCTGATTCAATATTGCTTTGTCGCTCTGCATGATTATGACCGTCATTGCTCTCTTAGTTGGTCGCTCCAAGTCTTTTGCTAACCTCCACCTGCACTAAGCAAACTAACCATGCAATACATAGCTCATGGGCAAGTAGCCTAAAACTATTGTGGT
Organism: Secale cereale; assembly: GCA_902687465.1. Lineage (NCBI taxonomy): Eukaryota > Viridiplantae > Streptophyta > Magnoliopsida > Poales > Poaceae > Secale > Secale cereale. The sequence continues at coordinate 174,457,400 of LR738714.1, read as the reverse complement.
AAAGAATATGTTGCTTATGTATCTTATTTCTTATAAGTTGCTTGCTGAGCGGTAACCATGTTTCTGGGAACGCCATCAACTGTCACACTTTTGTTGAATATCATGTGAGTTGCTATGCATGTTTGTCTTGTCTGAAGTAAGGGTGATTCACCGTGGGTTGAATTAATATGCATATTGTTAGAGAAGAACATTGGGCCGCCAACCAAAGCCATGCATCATGGTGGAAGTTTTAGCTTGGACCTTAATCCTCAATCTCTCATGAGAATATACTTATGCATTAAAGAGGAGTCCATCATCTATTTTCTATGTTGTCCCGGTATGGATGTCCTCAAGTTGACATTTATCAAAAACGAGAAATCAAATGCGATCTATCTCCTTGGACCTTTGTACAGGTGGCATAGAGGTACCCCTTTGTGACACTTGGTTAAAACATATGCAATGCAATGATAACCCATGGGGATTCGAGCTAATTAGGACAAGGAGCGAGCACTATTGGTATTCGATGCATGAGGCTTGCAACTTATAAGATGTTTTATACATGACACACATGAAGTACTACTACTGTTGACACAATTGCTTCCATGTTTTCAAAATAAAAAGCTCTAGCACTTAACCTTTCTTTTACCTTTATGTTGAAGCACCAACTACTGAGAGCATGATTGTCATTCTGAGTGTATTGTGCATTGTCCCAAAGTAGCATTGTCTTTTGCATGATTGTGATATCGTTTATTCTGAAATGATTGTATCTAGTCATCACTTAAACCTTGAAGGTGCCCTTGCATTTATGTTTTGCATCACTAAAGGGGGCAAGCTAGATATCACTTTATCATATTTGCACATCATGTTCATTGCAAATCTTTTTGATGTTTCAGTTTCATGTTGTAAAACTTCCAGTCATTTGTGATTTTCTCTTGAGACAACTTAATTACTATAGAATCATTGTCTCAGTAAGCTTTTGTCATATGACTATGAGAAAGTCCTATATGGTTAATAGCATGTCACCACAGAAATTATTTTTGTTATCATTTACCTACTCGAGGACGAGCAGGAATTAAGCTTGGGGATGTTGATACGTCCAAAACGTATCTATAATTTCTGCTTGCTCCATGCCACTTTTGGGTGATATTGCTATGATATTCATACACTTCCATACACTTTTGATCATATTTGGACTAACTTACTAATCCAGTGCACCCCAGTGCCAGTTTCTGTTTTTGGCTGTTTTTGTATTTCAGGTTTTCACGTTTCGAGAACTGCCCAGAAAAATCCAGAAAAATTATATAAAAAATCAGCGAACCGGAAACAACACTGCGTCCAAAGGGCAGCCTGGGGGGGCCACAGGGGCTCCAGGCGCCCTGTGGGCGCCCCCCCCTTGGGCCGCGCCGGGGGGGCGCATGGGACCCCGAGGCTCCCCCGGTGCCTTACTTTGGCATATATTTAAAGGGTCCTCCGTAACCCTCAGAACAGGACTTCTTTTCGCGATCCCATCTCTGTTCCGCCGCCGCCGCCGCTTCCAAGATCGAGAGCACGAGGAGAACTCATCCCGGCACCCTGCCGGAGGGGAGGATCACCACCGGGAGCTTCTCCACCACCATGGACCCCTCCCGGATGACTCGTGAGTAGTCTCCCTTGGACCATGAGTCCATGACCAGTATCTATGTGATGTTCTCCTCCCGTTCTTGTGCTTCACTAATTAGTCCTCGTGAGCTGCCCTACATGATCGAGGCACCTATGTAATCCTTATGCTGTTAATATGTTGAGTTTGCTGGGATCCGATGGATTATGAGATTATGTTCAGATTGATCTTGAGTAATATATTTTAGTTCATAAGTAATTCTTGCATGTTCTCCGTTGTTATTTATTACTTTGGCCGAGTAATAGGTAGTGCCTCCAAGAGGGAACGTTATGCTCGATTGTGGGTTCATGCCCCTCGATGACTAGCTTGAGTGACAGAAACATGAGTCTAGGGGATGTGCTGTTGCCACAAGGGGAAAACAACGGTGCTTGTGCCCGCGGGTGCAAGGATTGTTTACTTTACGCAAAGTTCTTTTAATGCAGTTGTCTGTTGCATTGAGTTTACACTATGGGTGGGACTCGCAACTTAATACCAGCGAGATGTGCTGGATAGATATCTCAAGGTGGATGATTAGTAGTAGATATTGATGGATTTCGGTCTACTTACTTTGGAGTACCGCCCATGCTCTGAACCTCAACCTTTCTTGCAATGTAATCAACATTGGTTTGCGTTCGTGGTCCTGTCAATTGCCCAGCTGTAATTTGTTTACCTCACATAGCTGTTTTATCGTCTTTTGGGAGAGAGACATCACTAGTGAACATCATGAGACTCTGGTCCATATTACCATCATTGATCACATTAACTATTTACTTTTCGCTATTTACTTACTATTGCAAAACACTATCTATCACTACTATCATATTGCTTTTAACCCTTGGTGAACTACAAGGCCGGAGAGATTGACAACCTCTCTGTACTCGTTGGGAGCAAAGTTATTTGTATCTGTGTGCAGGTCGACGTTGATTGCTAATTGCACCGTTAGCAATTGACACCTTCTTGTTGAACCTAGGAGTCTCTGGGGATTCGATTCTTGGCATCTTTGCTAGGGGAAAACACTTCTACTTACTGCATCTTACACCTTCCACTTGGGGTAACCAACGAGGGGTTCGAGGCCCATCAGATTGCAAGATTCAGAACCAACAAATAAGATTCAAATAATAAGTACAACAAAGATGCCTACACCTCTCATTGATTCCCAGCTTGCAAGATTCAGAAGCAACAAATAAGATTCACATAATAAGTACAACAAAGATTCCCATCTTGCAAGATTCAGAACCAACAAATAAGATTCACATAATAAGTACAACAAAGATGCATACACATCTCATTGATTCCCAGCTTGCAAGATTCAGAACCAACCCATTAGAGCCTTTTGATAAAGTGAATATTGGGATTAAATCCATCTTGGCTAGCGGTGTCATACAACCCAAGAACTTGGCAAATTCTCTAGACTATCACAACATCTATTGTTTAGTATTCATGTTTGCACACCATAGATGAGAACAACATGAATACTATAATAGTGGCACTAGCTGAAGTGAACCAGCAACTCACTCAATGATTCAACTCATGCAACTTTTTCTGTAGTTCACCTGAAATGAAGAAAAGATTGCAACATTCAGCTAGCAAGAAGTACTTGCTCTCGTGAGCTGGCAAGTTCTTCTTTAGTAGTTGCACAAAAATTGAGCAACATTAAGGTTGGTTGTCCTCCTCATGTAAGGTGCAACAATAATTTGCTTATCCTTTTGTGCAGTTCCACTAAAATAAAGTGCCATTGCGGTGACAGTGATCTTGCAAAGGCTAATAAAATGTTGCACGGGATTACCAGCAGAATTTGATGGAGATTTTGGAAACTCCAATCACCATTTTTTGCAGTTCCACCAAAATTGAGAGATGTTACCCATGTGACATTTTAGTTGAATTGCACAAGACACTCATTCCAAAAAAAGTGTTTTGTGCAGTTCACCAAAAGGTCACAATAGCAACAAGGTGAAATAGATATCCCTATCTGCACAAAAAGATAAAGCAAACAGTTGCTGGTCAATCACAAGATACGAAACATACATGAAATGAAAAGAAGCATCTTGATAATGTTCATGGCAATCACTGAAGGACAGTAGAAATCTTAAAATGTCAGCAATGCTTCATGTTAGCGGAAGCATTACGGTCAACAATGACATTCGTCAAATACGGGATTACTTTAACGCTGGCATTGCTTCTTTACGAGATATAGTAGATCAACCACAGCGAAAGAGTTGGTTTAAGGGCATGGGACCGTGGGGACACTAGGACACTCAGCAGCGTAAAGAAGAAACTTACTTATCATACTGGGGAAAACAACAAGAGTACCATTTGTAACACAGTTTAATTGCATCATATCACACGACGCATTAGATTAACAATAACACTGGTTAGACATGTCCTTAAGTTAACAGTGTGATTGCTTCATTTTACATGTGCCCTTACATTAACAACAGCAAAAGGTTGGTATAAGGACATGCTACAGTGGACACATCAGCACAATGTACCTACAAGGAGGCATAAAGTGGTGATGTCGGGTTTGTTCATACTCTACAAGGGCAGCAAATCTAATCCTGGAGAACTTTTACTATGTGAGGGAAACAAATCTAACCCTGGACATACTCTGTTGACTTGTCCACTAGCCGCCACTTTCTATCATTTTTTCAACCAATAATGGATAAGTTCATTCTGCAGTTAGTACTGCGTTTTCCCTCTATTTCCCTTTTCAACTAAGAGAGAGGTTGGGTGTCTGGTCTCTACTACTTTCCCCTTGTTATTTCCTCTTTGAATCAAGTCCTAGATTCATACTACGACTTTCCCCCCTTTCTTCGTTGTTTGAACCAAGTCCTGGATTCGACTGCATGTAGTAGCTTTACCTCTACTAATACTAAAAATTTAGGTGGTTTTGGAAGAGCTGATGGAAGTATAAAAAGATGCACATGCAAACACGTGGGGAGCTGGGGTAGTAGAGCAAGGGTGCTTTCGAGGAACTTATACCTAAGGGTCATCGGGATGTCGGTAGCGGTAGGTCGGATCTACGCACAATATGGTAGGGATGAAGAAGTGGTCTGAGGACCTCCCCGGCAGCTATGGATCGGGAGTCACCGATGACGCGTGAACGATGCACCTAGTCCCCCTATAAACATCGGCTGAAGGGATCCGGTCGGATCTGTGACCAGCGGTGAGATGAAAGAAAATGTCGCTCCCGCTGTATTGTTTACATCTGGAGAGGATGATAGAATGAAGAGAGCAACCCTAGAAAAGCAAGTGCTCAGGCTCGTGCCTATGTATATAGAGGAGTGATTATCTTTTTCTCTCCAGAAGAAGCGTTTCAATTTATGTATGTGGTATTAAAGAAAGTAAACTCTTTGTTTAACGTGACTACCTAGACGTCGCACTTTGTACTGTATTGTACTATAAAAAAACATGCACACATTACATTCCGAATCACTAGCTAGAACTTGAATTGTATTTGTTTACATGTACTGTACCACCTTTCTCTTTTAGTTTTCTGCTCCACGGCGCATTTCATCGATACAAAATTTTACTCCCCCCATTCCTAAATTTTGTCTTTCTAGCGATTTCAACAAGTGACTACATAAGAAGCAAAATGAGTGAATCTACACTCTAAAATATATCTACATACATCTGTATGTTATAGTCCATTTGAAATGTCTAGAGAGACAAATATTTAGCAACGGAGGGAGAAGGAGTATTTAAAAGCCGAGGGCGGGGCTTTTCACGGGCAGTACGCGTGACAGTTTCGCCTAACCGGTTTGACATAGAGGAGGATGAGGGACTATGGGATTCAACTTACTGCTAGAAAGGTAGGGCTGTGTGATTGGACGGCTCGTTACTGCTGGAAAGATGGGGTCTTGTGATATGAGGGCTCATAATAGTCATTATCACGTCGGGAGCGGTGCGAAACACATGTCATTTACGACTAGAATAAAAACGACATACACTAACACATTAAGGCCAGGAGGCAAGAAGAAAGATGCATCCATCCACGACCTCCTCAACTCAGGGCGCCGGCCCACCGAACAGCGGCTAAGTAGCAGCGGCTTTCATGCCAGGTCCACGTGCTTCTGAGCAACGGCATCAAAGATTCTAGCCGGTCGATGAAGGCCAACGTCTTGCTGTCCTCCCTGGCCTTGTAGTAGCCTATGTAGACGATTTCCTTATAGACGTGGATCTGTAGGTCAACGGTTTCTTGCATGGTGAGGCGCTGCACTGTGAGCGGGACCTTGAGGTGCACATTCTTTGTCGTGACCTCCGGTAGCTACAGGGCCACCAGTGCTTGAAAGTGTTTGTCACCATGGAGGCCGATGAGGGTGGCAGGCAATGAGGAGCCCGGGCACGCGGGCTAGAGGAGTACGGCAAGGTCATCCGTGCGCTTCTTGATGGCGGTGAACATGTATATGTAGCGGACAATCATGTCGTCCACGCGACGCGAGAGGCAAAGCTTGCGTCGACGAGGGCTGTGACACTGGTGGTCGCCAGCACCGTCTGGAAATGTTGCACGGTGCGGGGCCGCAGGCCGGCTGTAACACCCTGTTTTCCATGCCACAACACTTAAGCTAATAATCATGCTAAAATTTGGTTTGACAAAAACTTTTTAGTGTTTTGGTCTTTGCTTGATTGTTTTTTGCCTTTTTACTGTTTGCAAGTGCTCTAAAAATCAAATAAATCCTCCAACTCTTATACTCCTTCTCCTTGGTCCAATACTTTGCCCAATGATCATGCCATGTGTATAGGACATAATAGTACTTTCTTACAAAAATGTTTTGGCTAAAAACTATTTTCTAAATTAGGTTTGCCAAAAATCCCTGAATCAAGACTTGAACTACAAGTACTTAATTAAGGGTGTGAAAAATCTTTCAAAAAGTATATTTGAATCCTATTAGATATAGGACTCCCGTAAACCATAAAAATATAATTTTAAAAGTTATTCTCCTATTTTATTGAAAGGCTTTTTCTTTAGGCCAGAAATGGTCTTTAATAGGTTAAAATTATTTAACTGTTTCAAAAATATTTGAGAAAATTCAGGGAATCTCATAGGACATATATTGTCCATATATAAGAGTTTTAACACATGGTCATGTTCAAAATATTGGTCAAATCCCTTAAAAACCCTTTCTAGATATTTCGAGCTTTTGAAATATTTACAAAGGAAATTTTCTTGATTAATTCCAAGAAAATTCTGGCATGTGAGATATGTAATGTTAGGAAAATTTCTTGATTAATTCCAAGAAAATTCTAGCATGTCAGATATGACATATTTGATGATATTGCAAAGCCTCATGCCTTGAATATCAAGAAAACATCATCAAACCCCCTCGAAACCATTTCTGTGCATTTTGAAGTTTCAGCAACTTTACATGGCCAAACATGTCCAAATGCTCTAAAACTTGGTGCACATGCTAAAATGGTCTAATTATGCATCTAGACCAAATGGCACAAGCTTTGGAGGAGGATTACTTGACCAAAGTGCACCAAAGACATTTCTTACCAGATCCAAATTTGAACAACTCTACATTACCAACTTTTACATATGATCTCAACTTTTGTATACATGATCACAACCCCAAATGATGACACTAAACCAAGTGGTGCATCAAGGGGGGATGATTTACATGACTAAATATTGGAAAAGCCATTTATGTTGATTTCTAGGGTTTGCAAAAGTTACATTGGCAACTTTCTTCAAATGAGCTCAAATATGGTGTAACACCATATTTCTATGTGACATTTAATCATGTTAAGTCTCATGCCTAGTGGAATCATTTTGCTTGCCCTAAACACCGTCAAACACCTTCTGATAATTTTCCAAAATTGTTATTTTCACCTCTTTCCTTGTTCTCCATGAGTTAAGCTTTCTACCAGAGCCTCCCCTAGTCACCTTCAACCTCTAGGAACTCCCTCTCCTCCTCAGCTCAATGATTGAGGGGGTAAAACTCCCATTTTACTCTTCTGGACAGCCCAATTCTCAGTATCACCTCTCTCCTAGTCAAGGTTGTCAGGATCACGATTTTGAATCCGATCGGAGCTCTGATGGTAGGATCGCAAATCGTAGAATCTTCACTATCAGGATCGTAAGAACGTAGATTCTATGAACTAAAATCGTAGAATCAAAGGGGTTAGTTTGGATCGTAAAGTCATAGAATCGTATAACAGAATCGCTTCATACAACCTTGCTCCTAGTGGTTCACCATGGCATCCGAGGCTTTCCCCTCCTTCTTAACACTCCCCTAGAACCCCTAGACACTAAAGGACACGCTCATGGCACTTAAACAATGCCACTACTTGTAGAGGTCGCTCTCTAGAGCATGCTACAGTGCTTACCGCACTGTAGCTCACCCGTTCCAAGAGCATACGACAACCTTGGGCGTCGGGATGATGTCTCCCGAGGTGGCCTCGGGACATGCCTCACTGCTGGCCCCCTCCTCCCTTACCCTCCTTATCCGTCCCTGAGCTCGCCCGAGCGCATCCATGGACATTGCTCACGGTGCACCGGTGCCTCCCTTATATAGAGCCCCCCCCCCCCGAGCTCCCACTCGCTGATGCCGATCCCTCTCTCTCGCGTGCACCTCCTAGACACATTCGTTCCCCCTAGTGCCCTATTCCCACCTCCATGATCGACGTGTCGCCATTAGCCTCTTCTCAAACCCGAGCGCCATGGCTCTCCCCCTTCCTTCATTCCATGTCCACAGCATCCTCAGGGAGTCTCAAGGCCGACTCCGTCCTCCTCTTGGCCTGGGAGGCCTCCCCGGCGTGGCGCCGCCGAAGCTCCACGGCCGTCGCAGCTTCCTTGTGGTGGCGGCGCTTTAGGCTGCCTTTGGCGAGCCCGTAGCCACCCTCAGGTGCGAAGAGGAGAGCCGAAGCTCATGTTCTCGTCAGCCGGCCCTCCTGGCTCGCCAGGCGATGACTGCGCCGGCGGCCGAGCCATTCCTTGCCCGGCGTCGGGCGGAAGAAGACCACCAGGGGTAACGGGGCGACATGCAGGCGGGCCCAACGGGCCAGCGACCAGCCGACAGCCATGTTAAATAAGTGGAGGCGGCTTCAGCTGATGCACCTCCCTGTGTCGAAGACGTACTACCCAAATACGTAATCGATGTGGCCTTCCAGCAGCGTGCGTGGGGAGTTGGGCCAGCGCAGTGCGCTTCGGCGCTATACTGCGCTCAGTAGGCAGTATAGGTATAACTACCCCTTCCTTTTTCCTTTTTTTTCCAGTTAATTTCGAAAATCTATAAACAAATCAAATAGACTCCAAATTTGATGATTCAAATTTTTAGTGACTCCATAAAACATGCTTTATCACATGGTTCTATTTGCACATTTTTTCAGAAATATTTTCTTCACAAATATTTATCAAAATGCTATTTTTCCATTTCTGTGATCAACTTTAGAAAATCACAGAGAGGTCATAGATGACCAAAATCCATTGATTCAAATTTCTAGGCACTTCTAAGATATTCATAACCTAGTATATGAACATTTTTTCTTATGCTTTTAGTACATCATAAATTATTGAACCGTTCTATCATGAGGGGGTCAAATTTGGGAATTCATAGGAAAATCATTGGAACTCCAAATCCAGTGAAACCAACTCTTAGATGCTTCTAAAATTATTCCTTGTTAAATGGTTGCATTTGCTCATTTTTTAAAATAATTCTTCTGTACACTTCTTGCAAATCCACAAATCCCTTGATTCCATCATATTGAAATGTTCAGAGATATCCATTGAACAAATCCCAATGAACCCACTTTGGTCATTCCTCATATGACCAAAGGTATCCTAGAAAAGTCCAACTCACATTTTTAGAGCGCCTTTATTTTTGCCCTGTTGTGTTGCTTATTGTGTTTTTCTAACGTTAGTTGACGATGTATAAGGAGAACTTGGAGGAGGACCAGAGGATTTGAAGACCCCACTGACTTGGTTAAGATAAGCAAGCATCCCTTTGACCATGTTGAACCCTTTTATGTCATGAAAGCATTATCATTCTCTCATTGAGTGCATGCTATAACTTGAATGGCAACCTTGCTAGGCTTGCCTCCGTTGCATACCCTGTTGATACTTGCATTGTTCAAGACTCTGACCTTGATTAAAGTTATGTTGGTGGGGTGTAGAAATATGCTATAATTTTTGGCTATGCAAAATTGATCAGGGTTATGCATTGGAAGAAACAAGTGTGGTTTGACATACATGCAAATAACCCAGTGGGTGCCACTAATACCCATGAGAGATGATGAGGAACTAGGGCACTACTTGGTGGAGAAGTAGTGTACTGAGGCTTGATGAATGTGTTGTTTACAGAGACGGATTATATTTAATATTTGTCGACCGTCCCAACCAAACATGTACAACCACTCTACCCCTTTAGAGCTTGAGCAGGAGTTGTTCATAACTCTTTCTCGATGTTGATGTCTGTGACCTTCTATACTAGTTGTAGATTCATTCATATCCTTGATAAATGTTGATCATACTTGCATGAGAAAAACTAGCTTTCCGCAAAAGTGCCAGATTAGCAGTAGATCCTTGCATATTTATTCTGTTATCACTCTTTTGGGTTGCTTGCGAGTACATTCAAAGTACTCATTGGCTTGCCACTGGTTATTTTAATGGCCAGACATGAAAGAACAGGATATGATGAAGATTTCTTGGTGACGGACATGCAAGCTAGGACGCTTCTCAGTCAGAATGCCTATAGGGTTAAGGCAGATGGCATGGGTCCAAGTTGTTCATGAAGATTTCCGCTGTGATGATTTATACTCAAGACTTGACCATAATGGTCCTATTTGTGTAAAACGGTATGTATGGATGTAAGAATCTTGTTATTCAGTTCTATGTGCTCAGTGAGCATTGATCTCTGGGATCACTGTACACGTGTATTCGGTGATCTCGACTTATGAGTCGGGGTCCCCACACCAGCGTCTTGGATGATCTGGCACAGCCGACTACCGCTCTCGTCCATCGACGCCATGGATCCTTGTGGCTTCTGGCCACTTGTCTTGCTCTTGGACTGGAGTGAGCAGTGTAGCGCAGATACTAGGAATAGATGGATTGGAATGGTGGGGTGCTTTTCATTAACATCGTGATGGCTCCATTCTGCTTCTCCTATTAATTCCCTTCGCATGCCAGTTGAATGAGGATGCACCATTGACCGTTCAACGTTTAGGGAACCGCCACCATGCGCCCTCCATGGCATTCAATGTTTCAAGTTGTATCAACATAAATGCGTGTCAAAAAGAGACTAGTGCATTGTGCATTGCGACCAAGGTGGAGAGGAAAATGAGAGAAATGAATATTTATTTGCTAATTAATACGCTTGCATGCAATGAACTGACCGCTGCATGCGGTACCTCCGTCCTAGTATATTAGTCCCCTTTATAGTTTGTGCCAAACTTTGACCAGCGATTTAACAAACAAAATGTTAATGCATGTTAACAAAAATTATATCGCTGGATTTGTACTTGAGCATAGTTTTCAATGACATATTTTTTGACATGCACAAACATAGTTAAATTTATGGTCAAAATTTGGCACAAAATACAGTAGGGACCAATAAACCAGGATGGAGGTAGTAGTACGTCTCAAGGCATTAAAAACAAGAGAAACAAGAAAGGTGGTCAGGTTTGTTTTGGGAATATTTGATTTTGGTAAGATAACTACCCCCTCCCTTCCCAAATATTTGTCTTTCTAGAGATTTCAAGAAGTGACAACATACCAAGCAAATTGAGCGAATCTACACTCTAAAATATGTCTACATACATCTGTATGATGTATCCCATTTGAAATGTCTAGAAAGGCAAATATTTGGGAACGGAGGGACTATAATCGTAAGATTCGCATCCGACAGTGGCACCTATTGGAAGCAAACAACAATACTAGAAAATAATTTCCACAAAACTGCCACACCACGCCCCTCCCCTGCACATAAGACTGTCACGCGAGCGTTCAGAACTGCCACGTTTGGGTTGCCTCTTCGCCTCTTCGAGAAGTCAAACAATCGAAGATGCATGCAATATGTTCGCCGCGAAAAGTCTTGCACCTCCAGCGGTCAGAGGCAAGCAATTGGGCGCTGGCAGGTGGCCGACATCTATTTCCGCGAGAATAGCCCCGGGCCGATCTCTTTTTCTTTTTCTTCTTCTATTTTTTAGTTCCTTGTTCCGCAAGCTAATGCATTAGCCTGCACCCTGTACTCGACGTTGTTTCGCCTCCCCTTCTAATCAATGAAAAAGCTACTCTCCTGCGTTTATTTCAAAAAATAAGTCGAACAATGTTAGTACTACTTCTACAGTGCCGAATGAACTGCTGCATGTCCACCGCGTGGGGGAGGGAGAGCTTCTTGTTGTAAGCAAAAGCTTCTCCTCGTCTGCGAGCCACCACGCGCATGGGAAAGGGAGATGGCATACTAGAAATCAAGCATCTCCTTGTTGTACGAGTAGACGCAAGACATCATAGCACGATTTTCTCAAAAACTTGTTTTTACAAATGCATGCATGCCGTGAGTTTCCCGATGAGCCTTGCATCTGTTGATTTAATGCACCTTGAAGTATGAACATGTGATGATAAACATGTCGCGGTTGAGAGCACATCTAGTGTTTGGACGCAGCACTGCCTCTAACACCGGCCCCATAAGCCTGTAAACTCGTCTAAAAGACCCGCAGTGTATAGTAATATTTTCTACATCCTCCAACATTTACCCCACCACAAGTCAAAGTATATATTCATCTCTTGACCACATCAGCATACAAACTTCAATCAATAGGATGACAGGTAGGTCTAGAAGATTATTTCAATAAAAAATGCTTGTAGACGGCCTAGCATGGAGGCGACTCCAATGATTTTAAGCTTAAGAGGCATCCAGTCTGTAGTGCATGGCATCGGGCTTAGACCTTACACAATTAAGCGTCTACCTTGTACAAATAAGCACCAATGCTTATTTTCGCAAGAATATAGTTTATTTGTTATAGCCAGCTGACTCAGCTCTATTGTACTTGCTCTAAGTCACCTTATGAAACCCAAATAATCTCAAAAAACTTAGGCACGCTGCGTTAACTCTCACCTCGTTTATTGTTTTTTGACATGAATAAATCAGTCAACCAACAATAGATGTGGGGCGTGTGTGCTTTCAATGACCTGAGACTACCAAACACGACATGCACTGGTCAGTTCATTTCATGCAATGCTATTAATTAGCAAATAGACATTAAGTAATCTCGTTTTCCCATCCTCCTTTGTTGCGATACACAACCTAAGGCCCTTCCATGTGCTCCACCATGGACAGGTGGTAAGCATGTCACATAAGCGAAAAAATGACATGGCACAATATTTATGGAGGAGAGAGAGTACTTTGGTGACCCTAGGAAGAACCATTGCCAAGCGGGAGCCTAGGCAAACCACTTAAATGAAAAAAATTGACCAATGCATGAAAGACTTTAGGTGCTAACTCATTAAATAAAGTATGCTTAGCAGCAACAAGTTAAGCACCTATACATTGGGGAGTTGAGTTGCCAAGGTATTTAATGCACTTAGCACCTCATCTAAGCACCTTTGCATTGGAAGAGGTCTAAGACTAGTCAAAGTGGGCAGTAACTTAGAGTAGTAACATGCATATGTTACTAGTCCATGTTACTACCTCCATAGTGGGTAGTAACATATGTGTTGTGTCATGCATCACTTCATTTATTAGATTGTAGACTCATCTTTTCTTGATATGTGTGATGTTACAGTAACTAGCTATATTACCACATGCCTCTCTTTCTTCATTAATTACATGCCACATCATCTATTTTGCCTAGATAAGTGTGATGTTACCACCTATGTTACTCCAATTGTGGGTAGTCTAAGATGACTTACTCACCTAGATGGAGGGAGTAACTTTATACTACCTCCCACATGAAACTGCCACGCGAGCGTTCGGGTTGCGCTTGGCTCTTTGCCTCTCCGGGAAGTCGAACAGTAATGGTACTACTGCAGTATGCTTTTGACCATCTGACACCGGCGGAACTGCAACATGTCCACCATGTGTGGGAGGGAGAGCGTGTAGCAAAAGTTTCTCCTCGTCCTGCGAGCCACCACCCTCATGGGCGAGGTAGAGGGAGGGGGCCTTGTAATCAAGCTTCTCCTTGTTGTACGAGTTGATGCGACACATCAAAGCAGTGCACTCGATATATTTCAAAAAATGTGTTTACCGATGCATTAAATACAATGCATGCATCCATGCCCTGTGTTTCCCTTTCGATCCTTGCATGTGTTGATTTAATGCACCTTCAAGTAGTATGAATATGTGATGGTAAAACTTCCTATGCCCCGGCGCTAAAGCGAGAGATGGTGGTGCACGAGGAGGGCGAGATCATGACGACTGAACAAGACTGGACATCGGAGGTCTATATCAACCTCACCTTGCTCTAGTGCCCCTTGTGCCTCCGCCCCTTGAAGCCTCTGGTTTACGAGGTTCGAATACAACTCATCCGTTCAGCTGATCGAGCAAGGTGTGTGGTTCTTGATTGATGTGATTTTAGATTGACTTGTCCAGTGCAAGGGAGGGCACCTGGCCTGCGCGGACTACCACGGCGAGCTCCCCGGGAATCAGCGGCAGTGCCAGAAGCACGGCGGCGGCATCGACGTGTGCAACATTCCGATGGATGCCGTCCTCTCCTCGGCGTTGGTTGAGGGCCCGCACAAAGGCTATGGGCTCTACGTCACTTACCGGAAGCTCACCGATCATCAGAGCATATTTCCGCTCGCGCCCTACAAGTGCCCTGTGCCCGACTGCGGCTACGAAAGCCCGTCGTCGGCGCTCCCCTGCCACATCAACACCATGCACCCTATGCCCATGCACATGATCCAGTATGGCAAGGTGCTCCAGCTGCAGATGCTGGTGTCGGAGCCGATGCGCTTGCTGTTCACGAAGGAGGACGGTCGCGCGTTTTCGTGGTCGGCGGGGCGCTCTACATCGGCGCGCCTATCGTCGGGTTGGTCGTCTGCATCAGAGCGAGGGCGTCCACACTACGGCATTAGGTAGCCAAGATGTGGGCGAACGGGCCGCTGGGGTCGCCCAGAGGCACGATCGACGCCGTCAAGGTGGAAATAGAGGTGGCAAGCACCAAGGAGCCCGGCGCCATCGCCGTGGAGGGGCACACCTACTTCACAGTGCCGCCCAAGTTGCTGGGCGGGGCTGGGAATTCAAGGACCGTGTCCCTCCACATTCAGATTGACAAGCTCACCTCCTAAATGATTCCATGGTGCCTTCTATTTATCTTAGTACTAATATGATAATATACTCCAACATCAGATCAGCAGTCGAAGTAGGGCTTTGTATGGTCTACTTTAGCTTAAGAGTTGGAGGATTTTGATGGCGATGCAACAATTTCTTCAACATTAGATCAGTAGATGAAGTAATTTCCAACGGTCGAAGGGATATTTTCTGCCCATTGGATATAAGATCCTTCATGTAAGAAGTAAACCTTAACTAGTAGAATGCCCGTGCATTTCTATGGGATACAATGCATGTATTTGAGTGACTCAACAACAATCATCACATGGCTCTTTTTTCTCTTCACTCGGACAAGTCCGCCTAGTCGAATTCTTGTATTTTTTGTTAGTTGTGTATCCACTCCAATAATACTATTGTCAAGTATCTCTAGGGATGTAGATCTCGGCAAGAACCTTCTCTCTTAACCCCTCAAAAAACGTAAACCTTCTCTTTCTCCACTCTTCTCTCTTAAAGGCCCGTCATTGCCTTCTACTACTTCTGTAATACAGGTAGTACCCACCGGTGTGGCCATCTACGCCTCGTAACACTCCCACATCCAGGTGTGGTGCCCTCGCCACGGCCAGGCCACAAACGGCCGGTTCATCTCGAACGAGTGAGTCGCGAACGCTGCCGCGACAATGGCCAGCTGGGCATCTCGAACCACATCAATGCCGCTGGCCCATGGCTGCACGCCGTTGAACCGTGTGTCAACGTGCGATGGTAGGAACGCCTCTAGGCTCAACGTTGGCATGGAGGTGGTTCTACTTGCTGGCGGCGTAGCGTGCTACATGGGTTAGGCATGCACCTGTTTCCATGCTCGGAGGTCGAGTTGGAAAGGAAAGGGTCTTGCATGCGTGTAGAGATTCATGAATTAAATTATTTCCTGGAAATTCGGCCTTTGTTTACCTGTTTTTTTGGAAGCTATAGACGACCCACACGAGGAAATCTATTATAACGGTTGGATGAAAATTAGGGGTGCATGAGTACGGATGAGAGCATGGGAGGGGAGCAGGAAAATCTCGTCCCACACGAATCCCAAGACGCCACTCGAGCCCATGACACCCACACGTCCTCTGACCTGTGCCTCTCCCCTCTCGGTCCCAGCGCCCCTCTACTTTTATGACAATGACATGCGGGACAACCGCATTTAGGGTCCACATATCATTGACTCAAAGGCAGGTGCCCTAGCCGC
This sequence comes from Secale cereale, assembly GCA_902687465.1. Lineage (NCBI taxonomy): Eukaryota > Viridiplantae > Streptophyta > Magnoliopsida > Poales > Poaceae > Secale > Secale cereale. Next base: position 174,441,349 of record LR738714.1, on the reverse strand, counting down.
TGAAGCTCGGTCCCATGGGCGCCGAGAGGGAAATGTAACTCCTATGTCAGGCCTTGTGGTGCTACCACAGTAGGAACTCATGCCAAACCTCGGAATTTGTTTCTTACTACTACCAATGTGCCGGCCCGTGCGGTGCAAAAATGCCAGAACTTACCTCGCGGCCGTTAGATGTAGATCTAATGGTCAGAAATGATGGATGACAGACACACCATCACCACCAACTGAGTCTTTTATATGAGTAGAGATAGAAGCTTCTTATATGCTTGTTTGTTCATGAAGTGTTGCATACTTGTTTGAGCTAACACGACACATCAATGTAGTACTACTAGTAGTAGTACTCACCCGACTGCGTAGCAAACCAAGGCACCTAGCTCATGTCATGTTGGTGCCATGTGCAAGAGATAGTGTGTGCGAGATGTACCAAGAGGCACGTGAGCATATGTGTGTCCGTGGGAAATAGGGAGAGTGTCGATGTAATGTGTGTGAAAAAACTAGTCAATGGCTCGCCACGAGGCTATTCCTGGAGAATGCACCAATAACCATAAGATCTGCATCCGACGGTGCCAGCTATTGGATGAAAACATCAGTAAAACAAGAAGTTCCACACGCACGGGCATATTTTTTACTGTGTTTACAGGGTGGCTTAGCTGGAATAACATGATTGGAAGAAAACGCCCCTCCCCTACACATGAAACTGTAACATGAGCGTTCGCAACTGCCATGGTCTGCTCCTATGTGCGATCTTCATTTTTTAAAGCGATCTACAATAAAAGGCCGACCTTTTGGCGCGCGGTAGGCGGAGGAGCTTGGCCTTGTTGGTTTGCTACTGCTCACATGCAGTCGAACATAAGCGATGTACCAAGCCGATGCACGTCACTTCGGTTAGCAGTGGGATGGACATACCTTCTGTTAGTGCTGAGCGGTGGGCCGGACCGACTATGTGTTGGTGCTACTGCTTACATGCGATCGCATGCGTCAGTGACGCACCAAGCCAATGAGCGTCCCTTTGGTGATCGGCGGGCCGGACCGACCGTGTGTTAGGGCGACGCCAGCGCGACGGGCTGTAAGTTTACCGCCTAACTAAATTTGTATGTAAAGGGTGACGCCCACAACCCCTTAGAGCAAAAACTGAGTACTTCTTACCAACTACTAGTACTATACACATTTGCTATATGGTTGACTATGTATGACATAGCAACACGTTGTTGGCTATACTATCAACCATGCTCAAAGTACTAGTGCCACATCCTCTAACAAGTCTTTCAACACGTGTCAAATTATCAATATGGCTAACTCTCCTTCGAGAAATGTGCTCCACCGTGTACATGCGCGTGGGTGTGATGGGAGGTAGTGCGTGCGTGCACCTCTTCTCTTCACTAGTCAACTTGTACGTGCAATGCATGTGAATTTGGAAGTATATTAATTGCATGCGGATATTAAGTAGGATATTATTTGCGTGTTATTATGAGATTAGCACTATATTTGGCTCACGCTAAACATGTTGAGCGCTCGACATTGAAGCAATCTAGATCATTGGATTGACATGATTCAATGGCCGAGATTAATTGGATCTGCTTATTTGGTTCTTTTTTATATTGGTATAGATGGTATAGATATAGATATTGATTCATGTCCTCCACGGCTCCACCTAGTGGGTGTGTTAGAGAGAGAGAAGGAGATGGTGTGTCCCACATTCCTCTATACATATGTTTCTGTCAAAGAGAGTCCTAAATATATAGTATATGTATGTGGAGTGGGCGATATAGGAGAAGAGCGGGGAAGGGATCGTTTACGCACGTGTCGATAGACACAGACAGAGGGGGTAACTTTATGAATGTACGAGCACTAAGAAAGAGTGGGGGTGCATGTTGGGAGATTATGCGAGAGGCCAGCCAAGTGAAGACAAGGAAGGAGTACAAGAGCAAGATTGATAATTAAAGAGAAGGGACGATAACGTGCGTGGGCGCGCTTGTCTGGTCGTTAGACCAAGCGGAAGGCATGGATGATGAGACTGGGAGGGCCATTAATGTGTGTGTGTGGCAGGCGGTCCTATGTAGCTAGAGTGGTCATGGTTTGGTTGATGTGTGCGTGGGTGAAGAGAGGGAGATTTAACTAGAGATATATATCAGACATTTTGTGTAGGGAGATAGCAAGAGACCTTGCTGCACATAGAGGGAAATCAATTGGTGCACATGCATGCATGTGTCAGAGATAAAGAACATCTGGAGTTACGAAGAGAGGGAGGTATGTGTGTGTGGTAGGGGGAGGGGGTACAACAACAAGGTTGTGACACCGTAAGAGTGCAAGATGGATAACAATAGAGTGGGTGCAGCAAGCTTGTGATACTGTACGAGTGCAAAATGGATAACAATGGAGGGGGCGACAGTGATCGCGTGCCTCGGAGTTAAGACGGGAGGCATGGCTGGTGAGAGGAGTGGAGGGACTATGTGTGTACATGTTTATGTGTCGTAAGCAGGCCTAGCTAGCTAGAAGGTATATCAATCGGTGTGTGTGGGAAAGATGGACATGTAGGGAGATCGTGGGAGACCGACCTAAGGAACAAGAACGTGTGTGCACGATATAGAGGATGCAAAGTTGCGGGGAGTGCGTGTGCATATATGTATGCACAATATAGGAAAGTTATTGGATATCCACAAATGGAGGAGGAGTGTGTGCGCGCGCGCGTGTAAAAGACTCGCAAAGACGATAACAGTACAAGAGTGGATTCAACTATTTGAATAAGAGCTCATGATGTTTGTAAGTCATGTATGCATGAATATAATGCAGACATGCCTGGCATGGTTTTGAATCAAACATGCTACATACTATACTCACATCGAACAAGGCCAAATCAATTTGAATTTGTCATACCGATGGCAGACATCGTCTCACCACCACTTCTCACCACATTGCGTCCGCGCTTGGCCATAACTATTTTAATTTTAGATAACATGTGGCTTTCAAAGCTAACATCTAAATGTTGTGTGTGGGGGCGGGGGGGATGATGTAGTGTGTGGTAAACACCTTAGACATATGAAGACATTGTTTAGATTATTCCGAACATCTTGCTACCTAGACCAATGTACTGTCATTTGAATTTAATATAAAATGGATACTAATATTTGAATTGGAGATCGTATGGTACATGTAGTTCATATGTTCATATAAGATGCAAGATCAAAATGTAGGACTACATCCATTATAAACCACAAGGTCACCTAACGATATATTTGAACTCAACATAACGTAGATTCAAATACTGAAGTTCAAGATCCTAGCATTCGTAATCAATAAAACGAGACATGACTCTTTCTGGTGGTGGGAATTGATTTGATTTTTGTTGTTGGTGAGGGAAGTGCTGAATAATTTGGTATTGTACACGTGCTACTTCTCGAGCTTGTGTTGTATTCTAAGAGGAAAGGGTGATGCAGCACAGTAGCGTAAGTATTTCCCTCAATTTTTGAGAACCAAGGTATCAATCTAGTAGGAGACAACGCGCGAGTCCCTCGCACCTGCACAAACAAATAAGAACTTCGCAGCCAACCCGATAAGGGGTTGTAAATCCATTTACGGTCACTTACGAAAGTGATATCTTATAGAGATGATAGTTTGATATTTTTGGTATTTTTTTTATAAAAACAGAAAGTAAAAGCGGAAAAGTAAAGTACATTGTAGATAGATATGTTGAGAATAGACCCGGGAGGCATAGTGTTCTCTAGTGGCTTCTCTCATGATAGAGATATTCTACGACAGGTAAACAAATTACTGTCGAGCAATTGATAGAAAAGTGAATAATTATGAGACTATATAGGCATGATCATTATATATAGGCATCACGTCCGAGACAAGTGGACCGGAACGATTCTGCATCTACTACTATTACTCCACACATCGACCGCTATCCAGCATGCATCTAGAGTATTAAGTTCATAAGAACGGAGTAACGCCTTAAGCAAGATGATATGATCTAGAGGGATAAACTCAAACATAGTGATATAAACCCCATGTTTTTATCCTCGATGGCAACAATACAATACGTGCCTTGCTGCCCCTACTTTCACTGGGAAAGGGCACCACAAGATTGAACCCAAAGCCAAGAACTTCTCCCATTGCAAGAACTATAGATCTAGTAGGCCAAACCAAACCAATAATTCGAAGAAACTTGCAATGATATTATAATCATACATTAAGAGTTTAGGAAAGAACCAAATATTTCTCATAGATAATCTTGATCATAAACCCACAATTCATCGGATCTCGACAAACACATCACAAAAAGAGATTACATCGAATAGATCTCCTCGAAGTCCAAGGAAAACTTGGTATTGAGATCCAAAGAGAGAGAAGAAGCCATCTAGATACTAGCTATGGACCCGAAGGTCTGTGGTAAACTACTCACAACTCATTGTGAGGCGATGATGATGATGTAGAAGTACTCCGTGGAAGATCCCCCCTTCGGCGGAGCTCCAGAACATGCCCCAAGATGGGATCTCACGGGAACAGAAGGTTGCGGCGGTGGAACGAAGGTTTTCTCTGTTGTTCTGATAGTTTCGGGGTACGTAGGTATATATATGAGGAAGGAGGGCACCAGGGGCCAGACGGGGTGCCCACGAGGCCGGGGGCGCGCCCTATAGGGGGGGGGGCACCCCCCACCTTCGTGGACACCACGTTAGCCCTACTCCGTGGTTCTCAAGTCTCCCGTGCGTATTTTGCTCCAAAAATATCTCTCCCGAAGGTTTCATTCCGTTTGGACTCCGTTTGAAATTCCTTTTCTGTAAAACCGTAAAACAGGCAAAAAATAGCAATCTGGACTCGGCCTTTGGGTTAGTATATTAGTCCCAAAAATAATATAGAAGTGAATAACAAATCCCATTAAACATCCAAAAATCATAAATAATAGCACGGAACAATCAAAAATTATAGATACGTTGGAGACATATCAAGCATCCCCAGGCTTAATTCCTGCTCGTCCTCGAGTAGGTAAATGATAAAAACAAAATTTTTGATGTGGAATGCTAACCAATATAGTTTTTAATGTAATTCTCTTAATTGTGGCATGAATGTTTAGATCTGAAAGATTCAAGACAAAGGTCTATATTGGCATAAGAAATAATAATACTTCAAGCATACTAACAAAGCAATCATGTCTTCTCAAAATACTATGGCTAAAGAAAGTTATCCCTACAAAATCATATAGTCTGGCTATGCTCCCTCTTCATCACACAAAATATTTATATCATGCACAATCCCCGTTTCAGACAAGCACTTGTTTTCATACTCTATTCTTTCAACCCTTTCAACTTCCACGCAATACATGAGCGTGAGCCATGGACATAGAACTATAGGTGGAATAGATAGGTGGTTGTGGAGAAGACAAAAAGGAGGGAGATTGTCTAACATCAACTAGGCATATCAACGGGCTATGGAGATGCCCATCAATAGATATCAATGTGAGTGAGTAGGGATTGCCATGCAACGGATGCACTAGAGCTAAAAATGTATGAAACCTCAACAAAAGAAACCAAGTGGGTGTGCATCCAACTTGTTTGCTCATGAAGACCTAGGGCATTTGAGGAAGCCCATCGTTGGACTATACAAGACAAGTTCTATAATGAAAATTCCCACTAGTATATGAATGTGACAAACATGAGACCCTCTATCAAGAAGAACAAGGTGCTACTTTGAAGCACAAGTGTGGAAAAAGATAGTAGCAATTGTCCCTTTTTCTTTTCTTTTCTCTTTTTTTGGGCCTTTTTTCTTTGGCCTTTCTCTTTTTTTGTTCTTTTTTTGGAGGGCTTTCTTGATTTAGCCTTTCCTCACATGGGACGATGCTCTAATAATGATGATCATCACACTTTCATTGAGTTACAACTCGATATTACAACTCGATACTAGAACAAAGTATGACTCTATATGAATGCCTCCGGCGGTGTACGAGGATGCGCAATGAATCAAGAGTGGCATGTATGAAAAATTATGCATGGTGGCCTAGCCACAAATACGATGTCAGCTACATGATCATGCATGGCAATATGACAATATGATGCGTGTCATATGAACGGAACGGTGGAAACTTGCATGGCAATATATCTCGGAATGGCTATGGAAATGCCATGATAGGTAGGTATGGTGGCTATTTTGAGGTAGATATATGGTGGCTGTTTTGAGGAAGGATATATAGTGGGTGTATGGTACCGTCGAAAGTTGCGCGATACAAGAGAGGCTAGCAATGGTGTAAGGGTGAGAGTGCGTATAATCCATGGACTCAACATTAGTCATAAAGAACTCATATAGTTATTGCAAAAATCTACGAGTCATCAAAACAAAGCAATCAACGCATGCTCCTAGGGGGAGGTTGGTAGGAGTTAACCATCGCGCGCCCCCGACCTCCACACAAAGGTTGACACTTTACAAATACCTCATGCTCTAACTTCGTCACATAGCGGTTCACCATGCGTGCATGCTACAGGAATCACTAACTTAACACAAGCATTTCTCAATTTCATAATAACTCCACTAGCATGACTATAATATCACTATCCTCGTATCTCAAAACAATTATCAAGCATCCAACTTCTCATCATATTGAATGCACTTAGTGTGAAAGTTTTTACTACATTGATATTGGATGTCTATCATGTGAAGACTAGTTTTATAGCCAAAGCACATTACCATGCTCTTTTAATAGACTCTCAAATGGATATGAGTGAAGCAAGATAGATCAAAAATTTCTTCAAAATATTATGACCACCGTGCTCTAAAAGGTATAAGTGAAGCACTAGAGCAAAAACTATTCAACTCAAAATATATAAGTGAAGCACATAGAGTGTTCTATCAATTCCTAGGCCATATTTAACTCTCTCAAATAGGTGTGTCCATCAGGGATAATTGTGGCAAACTAACAAGCAAAGACTCAAATTATACAAGACGCTCCAAGTAAAACACATATCATGTGGTGAATAAAAATATAGCTCCGAGTATAGTTACCGATGGATGATGACGAAAGAGGGGATGCCTTCCCGGGGCATCCCCAAGCTTAGGCTTTTGGTTGTCCTTGAATTTTACCTTGGGGTGCCTTGGGCATCCCCAAGCTTAGGCTCTTGCCACTCTTTGTTCCTTAGTCCATCAAAGCAATACTTAAAACTTGAAAACTTCACAACACAAAACTTAAACAAAAATCTCGTGAGCTCCATTAGTATAAGTGTTGGGGGAAACTGTCCTCCCACGAGCACCTATGGGACCGGAGCCCCTTCTACGTTCCGGTAAAGGAGCGGAGGGAGCACGAAGAGCAGATCGAGGAGCACACGCGGGCAGTTTACCCAGGTTCGGGCCGCGCGGACGCGTAAAACCCTACTCCTGCTTAGATTGTATTGAGTTCTTGGGCTCGGGAGCTTGAAGAGCTAGCTACACCGAGCAAGAGAGTTGTCTAGGTTCCGAACCCCCTCTACGTTCTGCATGGGCCTCCTTTTATAGCTCAAGGGGTCACCGACAGGTGTCAACGTAGAGGAGGGTAAAAATGTAACTTTGGTGGTAGTTGTAACAGTGCGGGAACAGTGCATGAACAGTGGGCGAACAGTGGTCTTCACCTAATCTTGACAGTGGGGGACAAGGGCATTAAATGCCCGTCACCGTCGACCCCAAAAGCGTCCGTCCATGCTCCTCCGTTCGCCACGACGGTAGCCTCGTCACCGTGGCTTGCCACCGTGTCCCCCAGGCTACGCAGCCATCCGCCACGCGTCCCTGGAAGGGCCCCAGGGCGACGCGTGGGTCGATGAGCTGGAGCGCGGGCACACAGCACAGGCTTCCCCCGGCAAGCACCTTGCCGGGGTCTTGATCTTGCCGGGCCCGGAAGCTTGTCGCTCCCCGGGTCCTGCCGGGGCGCAGGGTGCGTCGAGGCATGTCTTCTGAGATGCTGTCTTCTGGACTTCCTGGCAAGCTCCTCTTGCCAGGGTCTTGTGTTAATGTGATAATCTTGAGCCTGGGACGGCCTTCCCGGCAAGCTCCACTTGCCGGGGTCTTGATCTTCTGTCTTGTATACTTTGTTCTTGAATGGCTTTATAGGGACCAGAAAGGTTTTCGGCGAGCACGTGGTGAGCCCTGCCGCGGGAAGCTGCTACTGCCCGTGCACAAGTTGGGTTAATAAGGTTCCCCTATCTTAGTACACCGACAGGAGCCCCCGGGCCTGGGCCACACACGGTGCCGAGCGCTGTTGGGCCAGGCCCAAAATAGTGCACGGGCACACGCGGCCCACGGCAAGCCGTATCCCCTTCCGCATCCGCCGCGCCCCTCCCTAACGGCACGCGTCGATTGCGGCGTCGTGGGAGAGATCGTGGCCTGTTGTTTAATGGGAAATGCGGAGCGTCCCCCACTTCCCCCTTAAAAGCAGAGGAAGCAGGGGCAGTTTCCTCCTTCGTCTTCATTGCGTCTTGACTCTCCAGAAAACCTCCGCTGCTCCTTGCCTCCACCCCTCCTCCGCCGTCTTCCGCATCCGCGGCGCCGCCGAGCTCCTCGCCTCTTCCTCGCCGCCTCCGCTATGGCCCCGAAGAGCGAAAAGGCGAAGGCGGACAAGGCCAAGAAGGAGAAGTCTGAGCAGGCGGCGAAGCTGGCCGCCCTGCGGAAGAGGAATGTGGTCTTCGCGCCGAGGCTCAGCGTGAAGGAGCTGCGGAACAAGTACTACCTCTTCTGGTCGGGGGAGACCAAAGCTCATCCCCGCACCAGAGCTTTCCCCACCATCGCCAGAGATATGTTTCCCGGCGGGTACTTCTTCTTCGCTGCTTTCTTCCATTGTGGATTGTGCCCTCCGTACTCGGAATTCTTTTGCGACATTATGAACACATATGGCCTCCACCTCCTAGACTTTACCCCCAACGCCATCCTTACGATGGCTGTTTTCACACATCTGTGCGAAAACTATGTTGGGATCCATCCAAACGTAGCACTCTTTCGCCATTTCTTTATTCCTAGAGTAGAGGCTGGCGCTCCCCTCTCCGGCGGCATCTCCTGGATTTTCCGGTTGAACAAGAAGGATTCATACCTGAAGGGAGAACTCCGCGGCAAGTGGGAAGAATGGCGTGCAGATTGGTGCTGGGTAGTCGAGGATAAGCCGGAGCCTTTCACTGCGCCGCGCACAACAGCCATAGTGCGCGGCAGGAATTGGAGCGAATTAGCCCCGGAGGATAACAAGCTCAGTATTGCCCTCGTCAGGATTATCCGTCTCCGGGTAGCTAATCTGACCATCGGAGAGGTTGGGGCAGATTTCCTCCGCCGCCGCATTGCCCCTTTACAAGAGAGGAAAAGGCCCGCCTGGGAATTTGGCAATGCGGCGGATATCATGAGGCTGCGCCCTGGATTAAACTTCAATTTCACTGCTTTGGAGCTGAAAGGAATGGTCCGAGAGCTCTTCAAGCATGACCCGGCCCATCCGGAGTGGTTCAGACCCGCCAAGGGAGTGGTGCCACTGTGCAACAGCACCGCCAGTGATTCCTTGCGCGCAATGATGCCGGAGTGCGACTCCCATGGCATCGTCCCCACCTGGATCGAGCCTCCGCCGGATACTGTGCTGAGCTTCTTCGACAACTTAGTTGAGACGCCCAAGAACACTGAGGAGAACAGGGGCCTCACCCGGGCCACCCGGATGGAAGAGGCCACCGCAGCTGCAGCGGCGGGAGATTTTGGATACACCGTGGACGATGCAGAGGCCGCGAACGTGTCGAGCCAAGCAGAGGAGGCTGAGATCCTCAGGTTGCTCAAGCTTCCGCCCGAAGAGTTTGCCGGGGTTCCTTCCCTGAGGCTTTCCGGGATACCCGGGGTTGTGAGCAAGGCCGCCGCAGGGAGCGAGGTTGCCGGAGGGAGCGGGGCCGCCGGAGGGAGCGGAGCCGCCGGGCAAGGTGCTGGGCCCAGCGGGCCTGCCGGGGAGGAGGAGGAGGACGTCGAGGCCGATGAAGACACCGGCGGATCTCTGGGACTTGACGACGATGCCTCCTCGTCCTCAGAGAACTCCCCGCCTCTGGCAAGTCCTACGCAAACACCGAGGAAGCGCCTCCGCAAGGCGGCTACAGCGACGAGGCCGCAGGCGCCTAGACAGCAGCCTGCGCGCCGGGCGACGCGCGCCACCAGGGCGAGCCAAGCCGCGACGGAGGCGCCCCGCGCACCGGCGCCAAGCGGAGGGGGATCCTCCCGGAGCGGAACGGCTGCTCCTCCTGCTCCTCGGGCCTCGGTGTCAATAGAGGCTGGGTCTTCGCAGCCCACAGCCCCGGAGACCGCCAAGCGCCCGAGGGAGCCTTCTCCTCCTGCTCCTCGCGCGGGAGCATCTCAGGTGGAGTTCGACTTCACCGCCCTCAGCTCCGACGACGACGAGGAAGAGGAGTAAGTACTTGCAACTTGTAACTTCTTTGACTTTGTCTTGGTTTTCCTTGTTGATTCTGATCTTGTTTTTGTTTTGCCTTCAGGTCCCTGGCCCAGCGGATGGCGAAGAGGGCCAAGATCCCTGTGGTCGAGGTTGAAGACTCCTCGCCCGCCGCGGCGACTGGAGACGCGCCAGCGGCAAGCTTGCCGGATCAACCCGCTGCTCCGAGGAGCAGCCCCCAGCGCAGCCCCCAGCGTAAGTCTGGTCTTGAGTTTTGAATCTTCTGTTTGTCGGGCGCGCTTGAGGTTTTTGCTTGTACTAATATCTTGTTGCCTTGTTTGTCTTGTGCAGAAGTGGAGCCGCAGCCGCAGGAGCGCCCGGAGACTGCCCCCGATGAGCCACATGTTCCACCCTTCCCGCCAAGGGCGAGCTCCCCGGCGAGGAAGAGCGCTCCGCCAAGGACGGGTACTCCGCCAAGGGCGAGCAGCCCGACAAGGGTGAGCACTCCGCCAAGGGAGGGCGCTGGCGGCCCTCCGCCAGCAGGGGCCACCACTCCCCCGCCAAGGGTGGATTCCCCGGCGAGGGACCCTGTCGTTGAAGAAGTCCGCGAAGGTAAGTCCTTGCAGCCTTTCCTTCTTGAACTTGTCTTTTTGGATATTTGCTTGATCTTTTCTTTTCTTTTTCTTCTGCTAGATCCTCCTGCACCGGAGCGGATGGAGACAGAGACCACCGGCGAGGAGGGCGTGCACGGCGACGGCGGCAACGCCACTGCCACTGAAGGCATGGCTGGAGCCGACGAGCCTGCCGCTGAGGAGACCGCCCCGACCGCAGACGCCGCGGCCGGAGAAGGGACCGGCGGCCACACTGCTGGCCCGGAGGCAGCAGGAGCGTCAAGCGCTGCACCGGCCACCGACCCCTCCGCCACCACGGATCGGCCAGGCGTCTATCTTGAGGCCCCCAACGGAATCTTCATACAAGTCCCGTGGGGGTCCTCGTCGCGAGCCCCCGTGGAGGGAGAGACCTATGATGGAGAGGTCCTCGCCTCCGCGGGGTTGAAGGTCGTTGAAGCAATTGGAGGTGGAGACGAGCCCGAAGAGGAGAAGCTACTCCGCCGACTCCTGGCCCTGTACCGGTCCAGGCAGGCGAAGCTGGACTCCCGGGAAGCTCTTGCCGCCAAGGCTGGAGTTGACTTGGAGAAGCGCGCCGCGGAACTCCGTGCCGCCAACTAGGTAGCCCTCCGCAACTTGGCGGAGGAGCGTGAAGGGCTTGCCGAGGAGCAGCAAGCCTTCCTCCTGGAGAAGGCCGAGGCAGAAGAGCGGCAGCGGCTAGCCGCCGAGGAGTTGTCTCGGCGGGAAGGGGCGCTCAACCAGCGGAAGGTTGAGCTCGACGCCCATGACGACGAACTCACCGCCCGGGAGCAGGCCCTTGGCGGGGCCCTGAAGGAGGCAAAAGATGCCGCGACCGCCGCGGAAACCGCCAAGAAGGACCTGGAGCTTAAGGTGGATCAGCTGGAGCGGTACCTGAAGGCAAGCGAGGACAGAGTCACCGCGCTCAATGTGGAGCGCGAGAAAGATGCCCACACCAACTCAGACTTGCAGGTACGACTCTCCAAGAAGGGCGATGAGCTCACTGCCGCCAAAGATTCAATTGCTGACTTGGAGTTGAAGGTCTCCACTCTGACTGATTCGCTCGACGCCGCCCGGGATCGCGAGACAAAGCTAAAGGACGAGCTCCTCAAGGAACAAGGCCTGGTGGAGAGCGCCGCCGTCTCAGCGAACAACTTCAGCCGGGCGGTGGAGCAGTGGACTGACGATCTGGTCACCTCCGCCGCCAACATTGACAAGGAGATGATGGCGCTGAGGGCGGAGCACCTCGTGTATTCTCCCGACGAGGCCCTCCCCCACAGCGCCAAGTTAAGTCTCTTCTTCAGGGGAATCGCGCCGGCGCTTGCACGGCTGCGGGAGAAGCTCCCCGCGCAGCTGGCCGACGAGTCGCGTCAGCTCTGCGCGGGCACTTTGGAGCGTGTCTGGACGAAGATTGTCTACCGCAACCCCGGCATCAACCTTGTCAACGTCCTCCGCTCCTTGCCGGACGACGCTGACCAGGAGGCGTTGAAGGCGCAGGTCGCCCACATCGTCGCCAAGGTGAACAAGATCTCAAGCCGTGAAGGCGACCACGTAGACTAGGCTTCCTTCTTCTCTGTTTCCTTTGCCGCTACAAAGTATGTTATGGACATGAATCAATTAGATATCGCGGCAAGTTATCTTTGTAATATACAATCTTATTTTGATCAATCATGCAGTGTTATCTCCCTTGCTTTGGTCCTCTACTTTGTATGCTTTTTACCCTACGCTTTTAGGGAACTTGCCGGCAAGGGGCCCTTGCCGCGAGCGCTGAGTGCTGGACTCTGAGCAGCCTACTGGCAAAGGCCTTGTCGGCAAGTAACCTTGCCGCAGCTAGTCGCAGTACACTTAGCTTGCTGAGCGAACTCGAAAACGAAGTAAGGGCGCGACACTTGTCGTAGCTCTCCTAAATCGTTGAGCGTGCTCGAAAAAAAAGTAAGGGTGCGGCTAGCCACGGGTAGGTTCCTCCGCGCATAGGTTTTCCATACAAAGTGTGGTTGTTCAAGGAAGACAACTAAAATTTAAAAATTTGGACTGCTCAAATTCTGGCAACTTAGCTTTCATAGTGCGTTCGCTCTCCGGCAAAGCTTCCCTTTCTTGGATAGCACTTGGTTCATCCTCCATCTCCTTCCCCCCCGGCAAACTTGTGCGCGAGGAACATTCCTTCTGCTTAAGAGGGGAAGAAAAAAAAGGAGGGAAAACAAGTATATAGCCTCACGGCTTGCTAGTGCTTGCCGGGGATGTTTGTTGCACAGGGTGCCAAACAATGCATGCAAATAACAAAGAAAAGCATGGAAATGGCAAATAGTGCGAAACACAAAAGCTTTACTGATGCACGGGATCTACGCCCGGCTTTGTACAAAGGTTTACATGCGACAGCGGCAAGACTTGTACAAAAGGTGGTTGCCGGAACGGATCACGGCAACCGCGCCTTATGGATGAAACTTGCGAAGATGCTCTATGTTCCAGGAGTTGCTCACCGGTAAGCCTTCTTCGGTCTCAAGGCGGACAGCTTCGGGCCTTGTGACTTGTCTCACCCGATAAGGGCCTTCCCACTTCGGCGTCAACTTGTTGGAATTCTTGGCGGACTGAACACGCCGAAGAACAAGGTCGCCTTCCTCGAGACTCCTGGCCTTGACCTTGCGGCTATGGTAGCGACGCAAGGCTTGCTGGTATCGAGCAGCTCGTACAGCAGCCTGGAGACGTTCCTCCTCAAGGAGCAATGCATCATCTTGTCGCAGTTGCTCTTGCTCGAGCTCATCATAAGCGAGCACTCGAGGAGATCCGTATACGAGTTCCGTGGGGAGAACTGCCTCTGCTCCATAGACAAGAGCAAAGGGTGTCTGTCCGGTGGCTCGACTTGGTGTCGTCCTGATTGACCAAAGAGCCGCCGGTAACTCCTCTATCCAGTTTCTTCTGCACTTGCGCAGCCTGTCGAAGGTTCTTGTCTTGAGTCCGCGCAGCACTTCAGCATTGGCCCTCTCCGCTTGACCATTGCTCCTCGGGTGAGCAACAGAAGCGAAACAGACCTTGGCGCCAAGGTCTTGGACGTACTGCATGAAGGTGCGACTTGTAAACTGTCTGCCGTTGTCGGTGATGATCCTGTTAGGGACCCCGAAACGGCAAACAATCTCTCTAAAGAACCTGACTGCTGACTGTGTTGTCACCTTTCTCACTGGTTCCACTTCTGGCCACTTTGTAAACTTGTCGATCGCAACGTACAAGTATTCAAAGCCCCCGACAGCGCGGGGAAAGGGGCCGAGGATATCGAGCCCCCAGACCGAGAAGGGCCAGGAGAAAGGAATCGTCTGGAGAGCTTGAGCTGGCTGGTGAATTTGCTTGGCATGGAACTGGCACGCTTCACACTTGGTTACTTTTGCAGTTGCATCTTGGAGGGCTTCTTGCCAAAAGAACACTTGCCGGAACGCCTTCCCGGCAAGTGCCCTTGCGCCAATGTGTTGGCCACATATGCCTCCATGTATCTCTGCCAACAGCTTCTGTCCATCTTCTCTGGAAATGCACTTCAACCTGACACCATTGAGTCTTCTTCTGTACAGTTCGTTGTCCACGAACTGGTACATACTTGACTGCCTGGTTATTTTCTCTATCTCTTCTGGCTCGTCAGGAAGTTCTCCAGTTTGCTGAAAACGGACGATTTGCTGTGCCCATGCCGGGGCCCGAGGCTCAACGGCAAGGACTAAAGGCATGAGGGCCGCTGCGGGAACCTCAGCTTCTACGGCAAGAACCTCTGGTTCTGCCGGAGCTGATGGTCCCCCGGCAAGCCTGCCGGGGCAAGGCTTGTCGGGAACGCTTGCTTCAACTGTACAGACCCTTGGGTCTGCAGGAGCAAACTGTTCCTCAGCGTTTTGGTTGTTGATCTTGGGGACCTTGTCGGCGGTTTCTGGAAAATCCGCCGGCAAGTAGTCGCCGGAGACCAACTTCCTCTTCTTGTTCTGCCCTACTGATGATGTAACGGATGGTTGAGTTAGCTTGAGCAGGAAGGTCCCTGGTTCCATAGGTAACTTCATTGCAGCACACTTTGAGTGGCCATCTGCAATATCATTCTGAGCTCTTGGGACATGCTCCATTTGCAGACCTTCAAAGTGCTCTTCAAGCTTCCTCACTTCATCTACGTAAGCTTCCATCAAAGGGCTCTGGTAACTCTTGTTCACTTGTCGGACCACCAACTGAGAATCCCCCCACACAATCAACTTCTTGATCCCAAGTTCGGCTGCAATTCTGAGGCCGGCAAGCAAACCTTCATAATCAGCAGTATTGTTTGTCGCTTGTTCCTTGGGAAAGTGCATCTGGACAACGTACTTGAGGTACTCTCCGGTGGGTGCTATGAGTACCACGCCGGCACCGGCGCCTTGCAGCGAGAAAGCACCATCAAAGTACATTACCCATTCGCTGGTCGCTTCTTGTACGGGGACGCTTGTCTCTTGGACTTCTTCGTCTGGCGTCGGGGTCCATTCTGCTATAAACTCTGCCAAAGCTCTGCTCTGTATGGTTGAAGTACTCTCAAACTTGAGACCAAAGCTTGACAGTTCCAGTGCCCAATCGACGATCCTGCCTGTTGCTTCAGGATTCTGCAATATCCTTTTCAACGGAAAGCGAGTGACCACTGTTATCTCGTGTGCTTGGAAGTAATGGCGCAGCTTTCTCGAGGCCATGAGGAGGCCGAAAAGCAGCTTTTGCACCCCAGAGTATCTTGATCTAGCCCCCTGCAAGAGGGAACTTACAAAATACACTGGGCGCTGCACCACCCTTCTTCGCACTTCTCCTTGCTCCTGCGCAGAGTTTTCCTTGTCAGGGCCAGAGCTTGCCGGTGGAGCCCCCTGCTTGTCGCTGGATTCGCTTACCGGAGGTGTGGGCTCTTCCTCTGCCTCCCTTTCCGCTACTAACGCAGCACTAACCACATGATTGGTTGCCGCTAAGTATATCAGCAACTTATCTTGTGGTCTAGGTGCGACAAGTATTGGAGTGGAGGACAGGTATCCTTTCAAATCCTGCAGCGCTGCCTCCGCTTCCGGAGTCCATTTCATAGGACCTGCCTTCTTCAAAATTTTAAAGAAAGGCAAGGCGCGTTCTGCAGATTTTGAAATGAACCTGCTGAGGGCAGCCACACAACCAGCAAGTCTCCTTACGTCCTTGACGCGCTTCGGGGCTTCGATCTGCTCAATGGCTTTTATCTTGTCGGGATTGGCTTCAATCCCCCTCTGGGACACAAAGAACCCGAGAAGCTTGCCGGAGGGAACTCCGAAGACGCACTTCTCGGGGTTCAACTTAAGCTGGATCTTGCGCAGATTTGCAAATGTTTCTTCCAAGTCTTGGATCAGGGTATCTTTGCTCTTGCTCTTGACCACTATGTCATCCATGTAAGCTTCTACATCTCTTGATCTTGTGCACCACCCTTGCAAATGTTGAGCCTGCATTCTTTAATCCAAAGGGCATGCGTATGAAGCAATATGTGCCGCATGGAGTAATAAATGCAGTCTTCTCTTCATCTTCCTTGGCCATGGATATCTGGTGGTAACCTGAGTATGCATCAAGGAAGGAAAGCAGCTCACATCCAGCGGTGGAGTCAACAATATGGTCAATGCGCGGCAAGGGAAATGGATCCTTGGGACATACTTTATTCACATTAGTGAAGTCTATACAGAGTCTCCACTTCCCGTTGGCCTTACGCACGACAACTGGATTTGCTAACCATGTGGGATGGATCACGCCTCTAACCAGGCCTGCTGCTTCTAGCTTCTTTATCTCTTCGGCGATGAATTCTTGGCGCTCCACGGCTTGCTTCCTGACCTTCTGCTTGACGGGCCGCGCGTGAGGACAAACAGCAAGCTTTTGCTCAATTACCTTCCTGGGAACGCCGGGGATGTCAGATGGTTTCCATGCAAACACATCGACATTCGCCCGCAGGAAGGCAACAAGCGCGCTTTCCTATTTGTTGTCGAGTGTAGCACTGATGGTGAAGGTACCACCAGTGCCGTCCTCCTTGGCGGACACCTTCTTGGTTGCCGGTGGAGCGGCCATCCCCTTCTTGCACTTGCCGGTGGAGCTCGATGGAACGTCCTCGACGGCAGCGCAGCACTCCGAAGAGGTGCGTTTGCCGGAGTGGGCCCCAGAGCTCTTGCCGGACTTGGTTTTGGTCTTCCCCCCAGAAGCTTCAGCGGCAAGTGTGTTGCTTTCTGCTGCGGTTGCTGCGTCCCGGTAGATATTGTCGGCGCAGATAAGCGCGTCTTTCTTGTCGCCAGGGACAGAGATGACGCTTATCGGCCCCGGCATCTTGAGTACGTTGTAGGCATAGTGGGAAGCTGCCATGAACTAGGCGAGGGCAGGACGTCCAAGTATCCCATTGTATGGTAATGGGATATCGGCCACGTCGTAGGTTATCCTCTCCGTCCTGAAGTTGAGTTCCCCGCCAAAGGTCACCGGCAGAGTAATCTTCCCCTTCGGCTTGCTCCTCCCCGGGTTTATTCCTTGGAACGAACCGGTTTCTTCGAGATCGCCGTCTGGTATCTGGAGTTTCTTGATCACAGCCGAGGAGATCAAGTTCAGGCCGGCCCCACCGTCAACCAACATTTTGGTGACCTTGAGGTTGCAGATGGTGGGTGAGACCAACATCGGCAAGCACCCGACCGCCGTTGTGCGGTCAGGGTGATCCTCAAGATCAAAAATGATGGGCGTGCTGGACCACTTCAGCAGCCTGCGTGACTCGACGGGCGGCTCAGCTGCGTTTACTTCCCGCACCCACTGCTTGAGTTGGCGGTGGGAAGTGTGCAGAGAGGCGCCTCCGTCGACACACAGAACTTCTGTGGCCTTCTGGAACTCCTGCACGCTGTTATCTCCTTCCTCCATGTCGCCGTCGTCGTCTTCTTCTTCATCCTTGTCGCGGCCCCGGGGAGGTCGATCACCTTGCCGCTGCTTGGCCTTGCCGCGGCGTCCTCCCCGGCCATTGAATGGCCGCTTCTTGCTTGGCTCTCCTCCGCCACCTTGGGCCTTCTCCTTGTCGCGCCGCTCGTATTAAGCTTTCTGCTGCTCTACGAGGTACTCGACTCGCTTGCAGTTCTGAAGGTCGTGACCCTTGGTGCGGTGGATCTTACAGTATTGCTTGTCGGAACCGTCCTGCTTGTCGGCTGCCGCCATAGGGGCAGGCTCCTTGCCGGAGCCGCCAGCCTCTGCCTTCTTGGCGGGAGCCTCCTTGCCGGACTGCTCGACGACTAGCACCTCCTTGCTCTTGTTTCTTCTGTTGTTCTGCCGCCGGCTCTTCTTTGCCGGGGCGGCATCCTCGCTGTCGCTTCCTCCTGCGCCAGCATCCTCTCCGGGGAGTTTCCTCCCCTCTTCGGCGCGCGCGCACTTGTGAGCCAGAGCGTAGAGCCCGCTGACAACCTGGATCTTGGTCATGGCCATCTCTTCCCGCATGCGGCGGTTACGCACGTTCTGGTGGAATGCGCTGATAACCGCGGCAGGGTGGACGTCGGGAATGTTGTGTTGCACGCGGCTGAATCTCTGGATATACTTGCGCAGGGATTCTCCTTCCTTCTGGGCCAAGATGTGGAGATCACTCTCCTGGCCGTGGGGTTTGTGGCCGCCCGTGAAGGCGCCAACAAATTGGTGGCACAGATCTGCCCACGAAGAAATGGAGCCTTCCGGCAAGTGCATAAGCCAAGAGCGGACATTTGGCTTAAGCACCAGCGGGAAGTAGTTAGCCAGTATCTTCTCGTCGCGTCCCCCGGCAGCCTGCACCGCGATGGTGTAGATGCTGAGGAACTTCGAGGGGTGCGTCTTGCCGTCGTACTTCTCAGGTACGTCGGGCTTGAAATTCTTCATGCTGGGCCACTGGACGCGCCGCAGCTCACGGGTGAACGTAGGGCAACCTGCCGCTTACGGCAAGTCGCCTGGCTCACCGGGCGCGTACGTGTCGACAGCGGTCCCAGCGCGGTGGTCTGATTGTCGCCGGGCTTCTCGTCGGTGCTCGATGCGCGTCCGAGCGTCTTCTTGCCGCCGATCGTCGAGGACTTGGCGCTGGTCCCGACGAGCCCGCGGATCCGACGACGCCGTAGAGTCGTCGTCGACGTTGATCCGGCGGGGTGGCGTCTTCTGCTTCCGCGGCGGGGAGTGCACGGTGGTCGCACCCCCGGCGGTCTTGTCGCCATCGGCCTTCGTCTGGTCGACTTGCCGTGGCCGCGATGTCGCCGGCTGCTGCGGCATGTCTTTGTTGGCGAAGGCGATGAGGCTTTGGATCGTCGCCCTCCAGTCCTCGGCCTTGTCTGCCGCTGGAGGGAAATCGAGGAGTAGTTGTGCTCTTGCTAGAGCTTCCGCTGGAGAGGAGGGGAGCGGCGGCGAGCGGTGCGAAGAGCGAGATATTCTCGGACTTCTAACAGGGTTAGAAGGAGCAGTTTCTTGCCCCGGCGACCGCGCCTTGCTCGTACCAGGACGGTGGCCTTGAGCGTCCCGCGATCCTCCGGTTTGTCCTTGCCCCAGCAAGCGGATGGTACCTCCTGTACCACGGCGCTGCTGGCCTGGCATCTGCTGAGAGAGACGCGGTGCGTCTACGGACACCGAGGCTTTGGAATTTGCCTGGTCGTCCGTCTTGTCCTTGGACTTGGTGGCGCCGTGAGTTTCCTCGCCGGCGGCCACCCTTCCGCCAGCATCTCCTCCACCAACCGTTGGTTCTGGTGGTGGTGGGATCGACGCAGACGGGCCTGCGACCTCCGAAGCCTTCTTCTTCGGGGCCATGTTGTTGTTGCTGATGAAGTTGATGAAGCTGGAGAGGTTGATGAAGAATGCGCCCGCGTGAGCGCCGAATCAGGTTCGCACAACCTCGACGCCCCCTACCTGGCGCGCCAAAGATGTCGGGGGAAATTGTCCTCCCACGAGCACCTATGGGACCAGAGCCCCTTCTACGTTGCGGTAAAGGAGCGGAGGGAGCACGAAGAGCAGATCGAGGAGCACACGTGGGCAGTTTACCCAGGTTCGGGCCGCGCGGACGCGTAAAACCCTACTCCTGCTTAGATTGTATTGAGTTCTTGGGCTCGGGAGCTTGAAGAGCTAGCTACACCGAGCAAGAGAGCTGTCTAGGTTCCGAACCCCCTCTACGTTGTGCATGGGCCTCCTTTTATAGCTCAAGGGGTCACCGACAGGTGTCAACGTAGAGGAGGGTAAAAATGTAACTTTGGTGGTAGTTGTAACAGTGCGGGAACAGTGCATGAACAGTGGGCGAACAGTGGTCTTCACCTAATCTTGACAGTGGGGGACAAGGGCATTAAATGCCCGTCACCGTCGACCCCAAAAGCGTCCGTCCATTCTCCCCCGTTCGCCACGACGGTAGCCTCGTCACCGTGGCTTGCCACCGTGTCCCCCAGGCTACGCAGCCATCCGCCACGCGTCCCTGGAAGGGCCTCAGGGCGACGCGTGGGTCGATGAGCTGGAGCGCGGGCACACAGCACAGGCTTCCCCCGGCAAGCACCTTGCCGGGGTCTTGATCTTGCCGGGCCCGGAAGCTTGTCGCTCCTCGGGTCCTGCCGGGGCGCAGGGTGCGCCGAGGCATGTCTTCTGAGATGCTGTCTTCTGGACTTCCTGGCAAGCTCCTCTTGCCAGGGTCTTGTGTTAATGTGATAATCTTGAGCCTGGGATGGCCTTCCCGGCAAGCTCCACTTGCCGGGGTCTTGATCTTCTGTCTTGTATACTTTGTTCTTGAATGGCTTTATAGGGACCATAAAGGTTTCCGACGAGCATGTGGTGAGCCCTGCCGCGGGAAGCTGCTACTGCCCGTGCACAAGTTGGGGTAATAAGGTTCCCCTATCTTAGTACACCGACAATAAGCAAGCAAACCACTACTCAAAGGTACTGGAATGAATTCTTTCTTTATTTATATTTGTGTTAAGCCTACTGTATTCCAACTTCTCTATGATTCATACTTCCCAATACTACTCATAGATGCATTTGAAATAAGCAAACAACACACGAAAAACAGAATCTGTCAAAAACAGAACAATCTGTAGTAATCTGTAGTTTTCGCATACTTCTGTAACTCCAAAAAAACTGAACTAAATTGGCAAACGTGAGGAATTTGTCTACTAATCATCTGTAAAAAGAATAAACTAAATAGCACGCTCCAGTAAAATTTGGTGATCATTCTAGCAAGCGCTAATGATTCTGTTTTTCACAGAACGATCATATAAACTTCAGACAAGTCTTCCCAAAGGTTCTACTTGGCACAGACACTAATTAAAACACAAAACCAATCTAAACAGAAGCTAGATGCAATATTTATTCCTAAACAGAAGCAAAAACAAAAAATATAAAATTGGGTTGCATCCCAACAAGCGCTATCGTTTTACGCCCCTAGCTAGGCACGATACATGGATAGATCTAGGTATTGCCATCTTTGGAAGGCAATCCATAAGTGGCTCTCATAATAGATTCATATGGTAATTTGATTTTATTTCTAGGAAACTATTCCATGCCTTTACTTAATGGAAATTGGAATCTAATATTTCCTTCCTTCATATCAATAATTGCACCCATCGTTCTAAGGAAAGGTCTACCAAGAATAATAGGACATGATGGATTGCAATTTGTATCAAGAACAATGAAATCTACGGGCACATAATTCCTATTGGCAACAATAAGAACATCATTAATCCTTCCCATAGGTTTCTTAATAGTGGAATCCGCAAGATGCAAATTTAAAGAACAATCATCAAGCTCATGGAATCCTAGCAAATCACACAAAGTTTTTGGGATAGTGGAGACACTTGCACCCAAATCACACAAAGCAAAGCATTCATGATCTTTAATTTTTATTTTAATAGTAGGTTACCACTCATCATAAAGCTTTCGAGGGATAGAAACTTCTAACTCAAGTTTTTCTTCATAAGATTGCATCAAAGCATCAAGTATGTGTTTGGTAAAAGCTTTATTTTGACTATAAGCATGCAGAGAGTTTAGTACGGATTGCAACAAGGAAATACAATCAATCAAAGATCAATTATCATAATTTAATCCCTTGAAATCCCAAGTAGTGGGTTCATCACTATGCAAAGTTTTAATCTCTTCACTCCCACTTTTAACAATTTTAGCATCAAGATCTAAAAACTCTGAATCATCAGGACACCTTAAAGCAGAATCCTCTCCAATCCTATCTTCATCAAGATATATACTAGAAAACAAGGATCTGATAGGAGGAACATCAATAACTTTTGAATCTTCATCTTTATTTTCATGATAACTAGAAGAACACACTTTTATATAATTCTCTCTTTTAGCACGCATCCTAGCGGTTCTTTCTTTGCATTCATCAATGGAAATTCTCATGCCTTTGAGAGACTCATTGATATCATGCTTAGGTGGGATAGATCTAAGTTTAAAAGAATCAACATCAAGAGTAATTCTATCCACACTTCTAGCCAATTCATCAATCTTAAGCAATTGTTCTTCAAGCATAGAATTGAAATTCTTTTGCGAAATCATAAACTCCTTAACACTAGTTTCAAATTCAGAAGGCATCTTTCCATAAGAGTTGTCGTAGGAATTACCATAATTATTAGAGGAATTACTAGGAAAAGGCCTAGGATTAAAGTTCCCTCTATAAGCATTGTTACCAAAATTATTCCTACCAACAAAATTCACATCCAAAGATTCATTGTTATTTTCAATCAAAGTGGACAGAGGCATATCATTAGGATCAGGAGAAGCACTCTTAGCAGCAAATAACTTCATAAGTTCATCCATCTTTCCACTCAAAACACTAATCTCTTCAATAGCATGCACTTTTTTACTAGTAGATCTTTCGGTGTGCCACTGAGAATAATTAACCATAATATTATCTAGGAGTTTGGTAGCTTCTCCTAAGGTAGTTTCCATGAAAGTGCCTCCTGCGGCCGAATCTAAAAGATTTCTAGAAGCAAAATTCACGCCAGCATAAAAGTTTTGAATAATCGTCCATAAGTTCAAACCATGTGTAGGTCAATTACTTATCATTAATTTCATTCTCTCCCAAGCTTGTGCAACATGCTCATGATCTAGTTGCTTAAAATTCATAATATCGTTTCTAAGAGAGATGATCTTAGCAGGAGGGAAATACTTAGAGATAAAGGTATCTTTGCACTTACTCCACGAATCAATACTATTACTAGGCAAAGTGGAAGACCAAGTTTTAGCACGATTTCTAAGTGAAAATGGAAATAGCTTCAATTTGACAATATCATTATCCGTATCCCTTTTCTTTTCCATATCACACAAATCAACAAAGTTGTTTAGATGGGTAGCGGCATCGTCACTAGGAAGGCCGGAAAATTGATCTTTCATGATAAGATTCAACAAAGCAGCATTGATCTCACAAGATTCAGCACGGTAATAGGAGCTATCGGAGTGCTGATAAAATTATTATTGCTGGTATTGGAGAAGTCACACAATTTGGTATTGTTCTAAGCCATAGTGACAAGTAAGCAATCCAACACACTAGCAAGAAAGAAGCAAGCGAACGATAAACACACGGCAGAAGAAGGGCAAATAAAACAGCAAGGGTGAAGTGGGGAGAGGAAAACGAGAGGCAAAAATGTAATGCGAAGGATAAGGGTTTGTGATAGGTACTTGGTATATGACTTTTGCGTAAGCCTCCCCGGCAACGGCGCTAGAAATTCTTCTTGATACTTCTCGAGCTTGCGTTGTTTTCCCTCGAAGAGGAAAGGGTGATGCAGCACAGTAGCGTAAGTATTTCCCTCAGTTTTTGAGAACCAAGGTATCAATCCAGTAGGAGACCACGCGCAAGTCCTTCTCACCTGCACAAACAAATAAGAACTTTGTAGACAACGCGATAAGGGGTTGTCAATCCCTTTACGGTAACAGTGAGATCTGATAGAGATGATAGTTTGATATTTTTGGTATTTTTGGTATTTTTGGTTATAAGAACAGAAAGTAAAAGCGGAAAAGTAAAGTAGATTGCAGATTGATATGTTGGGAATAGACTTGGTGGCCATAGTGTTCTCTAGTGGTTTCTCTAATGATAGCGATATTCTACGGCGGGTAAACAAATTACTGTCGAGCAATTGATAGAAAAGGGAATAATTATGAGACTCTCTAGGCATGATCATTATATATAGGCATCAGTCCGAGACAAGTAGACCGAAATGATTCTGCATCTACTACTATTACTCCACACATTGACCGCTATCAAGCATGCATCTAGAGTATTAACTTCACAAGAACGGAGTAATGCCTTAAGCAAGATGACATTGTGTAGAGGGATAAACTCAAACATAGTGATATAAACACCATCTTTTTATCCTCGATGGCAACAATACAATACATGCCTTGCTGCCCCTACTGTCACTGGAAAAGGACACCGCAAGATTGAACCCAAAGCCAAGCACTTCTCCCATTGCAAGAACTATAGATCTAGTAGGCCAAACCAAACCAATAATTCGAAGAGACTTGCAAGGATATTATAATCATACATAAAGAGTTCAGAAAAGAACCAAATATTTCTCATAGATAATCTTGATCATAAACCCACAATTCATCGGATCTCGACAAACACACCGCAAAAAGAGATTACATCGAATATATCTCCTCGAAGACCGAGGAGAACTTGGTATTGAGATCCAAATAGAGAGAAGAAGCCATCTAGATACTAGCTATGGACCCGAAGGACTGTGGTAAACTACTCACAACTCATGGTGAGGCGATGATGATGATGTAGAAGCACTCCGTGGAAGATCCCCCCTCCGGGGGAGCTCAAGAACAGGCCCCAAGATGGGATCTCATGGGAATAGAAGGTTGCGATGGTGGAACTAGGGTTTTCTCTGTTGTTCTGATAGTTTCCGGGTACGTAGGTATATATAGGAGGAAGGAGGGCACCGGGGGCCAAACGGGGTGCCCACGAGGCAGGGGGCGCGCCCCCCACCCTTGTGGACGCCACATCAGCTCTACTTCGTGGTTCTCAAGTCTCCCTTGCGTATTTTGCTCCAAAAATATCTCTCCCGAAGGTTTCATTCCATTTGGACTCCGTTTGATATTCCTTTTCTGTAAAGCCCTAAAACAGGCAAAAAACAGCAATCTGGACTGGGCCTTTGGGTTAGTAGGTCATTCCCAAAAATAATATAAAAGTGTATAAAAATCCCATTAAACATCGAAAATATCATAAATAATAGCATGGAACAATCAAAATTTATAGATACGCTGGAGACATATCAACAGGTTAATCTTGTTCTCCTGATTTTTTTTGTTTTTTCTTGTAGGTTTTCACTCACATTTGTAGCAATATACTAAAAGGGGACATCCTCGCCAAAAAATAAAATAAAAAGTAAAAGGGGACATGACTCTCTTGTGTCTTGTATGAGATGTCTTTTTTGTACACGTTAAGTTTGTTCTGCCGAACATGGAATCCGCGCCTTTTTATCCCAAAATTTTCAAAGCTAGAGTATCTTTGTCTCTACTGCTACGAAACTCCCGCCTCTTCAACCCGCGCTGCCCCTTGTTATCCTGAAATTTCGATGTGCGTGATAATTCCTCATCCGAAACCGGTCGCGAAGCCCAGACACGCAAAATCCCCCTTCTAACCCTCTGCCAAAAATGTCGCATCAATCTCACGTGGTCAAGACCGGTGGGGGTTCGTTCGTAACCTGCCCCACATTTCAGACAAGCGTGTCCCTAAGCCACGACTCCCTCTACCTTCCGTTTGGTTCCCCCTTTCGCACACCGAGGCTGCAAAGCCTGCGAAACCTTCGCTCCTCCGTCGGCCTCCCGACTGCCGCCCAGCCGGAGCCTCTTCCCCGACGATGTCGTCCACAGCAACAACTCGTTGTCCCTTATCCACCGTACCGGATGAGGCACCATCATCAATCTCTTCGTCCCACCGGTTCAGCCGCCCCATCCTACATCTCCAAGGAGCTGCCCTGATGTTCGCCTTGTCTATCGCACCACCTCCATCCCCACAGTACCGTCTTCACCTGCTCAACCAGAACCATAGCACTCTCACCAATTCCTCCGACAAAGCTGAGACCTACTCGGCGCCACCAAGGAGGTTCTGCACTCACCGCTACATTTTATCTTTATTCGAACTCATGGGGCTGCCGGTGCTCGATACCGAGCAGCAATGGTGGGTCTCCATCGACGGTGCCGTCGCCGACACTTCCTCCACGGCATCCGTCCCCCATGACGTTTCTCCCTCGGTGGCGACATCCACACCAGTAGTAGATGTTTCTGCTGCTCCGTCTCTCACTCGCACTATTGCTGCATCTCTGTCTCTCGCTCGCGATGCGGATCTAGTCTTGTTGTCGGTTGCACTTCTGCTCTGCTGTTGCTCTCGTTCATGTCGATCTCTGATATGCTCTTCTCTCGCTCGCACTGCTGCTGATCCTACACGGCATGCTACAGCTGTTGGAGTTGCTGATTTAGCTCTCGGTCGCGCTACTAATTCGGGCGCAGCTCCTGCAGTTGCGTGAGCTGCCCTCTACTATTGTGTTCCCTGCTCGAGCGGCTGCTGATTTAGATCACTGCTTCTCTGCTACTAGTGCTCGAGCAGCCTAAAGTTCTATTGTAGTGCTCTGCTACTTGTGCAATCAGTTTCGTTAGTGAAATTCAGTTTCAACAGTAAAATTCAGTTTCTTCAGTTAAGTTCAGAGTCAACCGTAGTTACATCATCTGTTGGAGCGGCCGCGGCACGGCTGATGCATTCTACATCTAGCACTTAATGTTGATTTATTTTACATCATCTATTACAAATCCTATTAGAATCCCACTTCAGATTAACGTTGCATGTCTTGTCCTACTTCAGCCTCGCCGTCGTAAACCTCACCGGAGCTGCTCCAGCGACAGAACTATCCATCACAGTGGATCAGTACCCTCATCACCATTTCTAGAGGCCTCAGATCTTCTTCCCTGCCTACAACAGTCACACCAGCCACACCATCCTCCACGTCCAACCCAATGATGCTGAGGTCGACAAGGCTACACCAAAGAGGTTGTACACTCGTCGCTTCACTTTTTTACTCTACATTCATGTCGATTCCTTAGGGATCCTATGGTGCAAGCGAGTTGCAAATCTAGAAAGAAATGAAGGGTGGTCACAAAGTTAACAGGGAGAAAACTAAATGCCCTTTTGAACCACAATTTGAATCAGTTTAGCAGTTTCAAATCTAGAAAGAAATTCCTATGCGTGAAGAACATGACTAAGGGGTTGTTTGGTTCCTATGCACACCTTGCTATACTTTGCCACACCTCACCTTAGGAAAGTTTCACAAGTTAGGTAGGTGTTTGGTTCTAGCCATACTTAAGGCAAGAATTTTTTTATCAGCAGTGAACCCCACATGTCATGGACACAAAAAGTGTGGCAAGATTCCCTCAGGCAAGCCAAAGTGTGGGTAACAATTTGAGCAACTCAAGGTAGGCAAGTGTGGCAAAAATCATGTGCCAATATATGGCAAAGGTAGTCACAATCCATACAAACCCTAAGTGCATCAGTGGCATATAATAAGATTCTAACTTATCATTTTCATGTGGTTTGACCAAAATTTGACCATGTTTCTCTCCATTCCTGTGTTCTTCCAATTCATGTGAACCAAACACCCTGGTTGACAGAAATCCTGTGTTTGCACATGCATTCCTATCCTATTCATGTGTTTTTTTGTCCATGTGTTTTAAGAATCCTCCAATTCTAACGAGCACGTACAAATTTACTTCACTTACAGATAGGTGTCAAAGACAAGTACGTGTGTTTTGTCCCGCTCCTGTCGTGTCGTCGTCCACCCCACCTGAGGTGCACCATCGATGGAAGCGTCCACCATAGCAGACATCCCCCTGCAGACCTCCTTTCGCCGCCTTAGATCATCTTTCCCGTTGCCAGCAACCACTCCAACGGCATTACCATCATTGACTGAGCAGATGAACCTGAGAGCTACATAGTTCCGCAGGAGAGGTCACACTCTTTCCTATCTGCTTACAATATACATCGATTATTATTATGTGCTACTTCATCATCCTTTGCACCTCTTAGACTTTGAGTCAGGACCAAACTAATGTTCAAAATTGATATTTTTTAATATGCATGTGGGGCATTGTCGGGGTATTTGGATCGACACCTATGGGGTCACAAAAATCCCTACTACGGTTGCGGGGCGCGGGGTTGAGAGAAGAGCGGATCTAACAGTTAGCACACGGTTCCTTTACCCAGGTTCGGGCCGCAAAGGTGCGTAAAACCCTACTACTGCTTTGGTGGATTATATGTTTGTGTTCTTCAGCTAGTGAGGAGCTCCAAAAGAGTCGTGAAGAGTTCTAAAAAGCCGAATCCTTCTCCTGGTCGCCTCGGGCCTCCTTTTATAGGAAAAAGGGGTTGCCATAGTGGCACACAGGAGGTGGAAAGGGTACAGTGATGCGAGGTTATCCCTCGCATTATAGGACAAGGCGCATTTAATGCGCTTAGCTTAGGTGTCCTCGCTTTATCGAGGACGAGGGGAGACATTCGTCTTGTCCGTCGCTGCTCCTCCTTGTGTTGACACGCGCCCTGGCCAGCGGTGCCTGAGGCGCCATGTAGGCAGGCAGGCAGCTGAGGTGGCGCAACGGCGGGTCTCCACGAAGATCTACATGTTGCCACGCAGGAGCCTGCCCAGCTGGTTTGGTCGGCAGCTGCATGGGCGATGGAAACTCAGTTGGTGCGGGCCTGACAGTGGCCCTGCAGGCGCCCTCGGCAAGGGCCTTGCCGAGGCCCCGGCAAGGGTCTTGCCGCGATGCCTACTGTCATCCCCGGCAAGGTCCTTGCCGGAGGCCTTGTGGTCCTCCCTGGCTGGGATCCCGCCAAGGGTCGTCATCCTCATAGTGTGTGTATGTGTGCTTGAATGTCTTCACAAAGATCTCCATGCCACGACGAGGATATCTCCCGAATCCTTGCCCCATGGGGGCAGTGGACTCAAGGGTGATCCGCTCCGTAGGCGTGGGGCGAGCTGCCGCGGGAAGGGTCTTGTCGGGGTTGCTAGAGCCGGCCCCGGCAAGGGTCTTGCCAGGGGTGCTGAAACCGGCCCCCGGCAAGGATCTTGCCGGGGGAAGGCGCTTGGCCCTTTGCTCTTTGTGGTATTTTTCTTGGCGTTGCTCCAATTCCATCGAGCTTCGGTCTTACCTTGGGTCACCTCCCCTGCTATGCTTGGTGTGGTGGTGCCCGTGGCTCAGACTGCCCGTGCACAGTTATAGGGGTACAAAAAGTGTGCCCCTCTTTTTGTACACCGACAGGAGCCCCCGGGCCTGGGCCACACATGAGCACGACACGTTGTTGGGCCAGGCCCAGAACGGTGCGTGGGCAGGCGGGGCGGTTTTTCACCGTGGTAAAATTTTCCGTGCGCTGCGCCTCCCATGACTCGCGCGCATGACGCGGGGTGGAGGGGCGTGCGTGACATGGGCGGCATGCGTGGGGCGTCCGCAGGCATATGTCACGTCGCAGTAAATGCGAAAGGAGGCGGCTTCGTGCCTTCCCGGTAAACAGGGGGAGGCGTGGAGGCGCAACCCATTTACTAAATGGGGCCGAGGCGCGGTCGTCTAGGCTTCCATTCCCCACGATCACGGGGTGGGGAGAGGTCGCCTCACGCGTCCCCTCGGTTCTGCACGTTCTCCACATGTCCTCCATGCGCTTGAGGTGGCGAACGGTGGAGGCGGAAAACCGAGCCATCGCTGGTTGGGGCGGCTGGTCGGTCCTAGTTCCCTCGCCTTCTGCCTCTTGATTGGCCGAGCCGGGCGGTCGAGCCCCAGCCCCGCCCCTTTATAAAGAGCGGAGGGAAGGGACGGCGCCCCGCATTCCTCCATCTTCTTTATCCTTCAGCTTCTGCTCCTCTCTTCTGTTCGCCATGGAGAGAGGAAATCCCGGCTCTTCAACGGTGGCGGCGAGGGTCTCCGCTCGACAACGCGTCCCTCCTTCCCCTACACTTGCGGTGGCAGAGCCGGACACGAGGGGAAGAGGGAGTGGGCGAGGCCGTGGGCGAGGCCGGGGCGCTCGGGGAAGAGGAGGACGGGGCGGTCCGCCGGCCTCGCCCCCGCCTGCAGCCCCTCCTCCAATGGAAGGCCACATTGGGGATGAACCTTGCGAGTTCTTCGTCAGGCTGCGGCGGCCGCCGCGCCGTCGTCTTCGTCTCCCGACCCCATTTGCGGGGGAGATGGAGGTGGATCCGCCGGAGTCGCTGCGGCTACACATGAGGGGCTGCGGGATTAGGGGCACGCGGGTCCACGTCGACTTCCCCGCTACTCATGTGATGTATCTTCGTCAAGGATGGAAGACTTTCGCCCGTATCCACAGCCTGACGAATGGGCTCACCCTCCATTTCAAGCTGGTGGAGGACGGCCATCTCTCCGTCAAGGTCTTCGGGCTTTTCGGGACTCGCGCAAGGTGCTACATGGAGAGCTCCTCCGATGACGAAGACTCCTCCTCGAATGAGGTTGACGAGGAGGACAGCGGCAGCGACGACGAGGGCGGTGGACGGCAGGATGACGGGTCCGACTAGGTGTCGGGCGCCGCTCCTGGTGGCACCGGAGACCCCATCATCCGCGTCGCCGGCTCCTTGAACTTCTCGGGGCCGTCTCCTTGGCGGCTGGCGTAGGGAGGCTGCGGAAGAGGAAGATGATGAAGGCGGGCGGCAAGGTCGTCATGTCGGAGTACGCGGGCACTGACGCCTTCGACGTGTACTGACGTCATGCCGCCTCGTCTTCGAGCTCTGCCCTCAGCGCCGTCATCACCGTCCAGCCCTTGGGCGGCCATCGAGATGTCCTCTTGGTGTCTTCTGCCACCCGTAGCTCACCTAGGCGCTCCTTTTGCCCTTCTCGCCTCCTTGACCTACCTCCTGAGGAGAGGGCCAAGAAAGGCATTACGGGCATCTCTTCTCTTTTTAGTTTGTAAGCCTTCGGGCATCTGTTAACTTTAGAACTTGTAACCTCCTTGTTCATGTTTTTCATTATCTATGGACTGTACCTGAGTGGAATGGTTTTAATGAAAAAGGAATGTTTGCCAGGTCATTTGTTCGCAGGTAGAACCCACAACAGGGAATAAATCCCTGATATCTCTAAGATAAACATTTTCTTGCCCGGCAACAGGCCTTGCCGTCTTCCTACTTCGCTCGACATTTCTCACGCCCTTGGCGGAGGCAGGGATGAAGTGGTCTTAGGCTCCACGTCTCACCTTTTTGCTGCCGCGACTACGACCAAACTTAGTCCCAAGAACGAGCCCTAGGGCCTGGAGTTATGGGAGCACGGTAACTTAAGGAAAAGAACGAGATTTCACATACCTCAGTCCATAATGGAATGCATGATAGGGGATGAAGAACTTATCTGAAGCCGCAGCCCCCGACAACCCTGGTCCGCCGTGGGCGAATCTTTGCTCTTGTAGCCCCCGGCAACACTAGCTTGCCGGGGCCTTGATGTTGATTTGTTCCTCTTTCTTCTCCCCGAGTAGCCTTGGCAAGGATGTATGTGCGTCCTCTGTGAACCAAAGGGGATAGAGGAAAGACAAAGAGACGCAAACTCGATCTCTAAGCTAGGGGTTAGCCGCCGCTAAGCACTATCAACCCTAACAAAGGACGAGACTCGACTCAGCATGCATGCTATAAATTAGGGCGCCAGTGCTTCACTTACTTATGCTCAGGGTCTGCGCCTGGCTTTGTACAAAGGGTTACATGCTTTGCCGGCAAGGCTTGTACAAAAGGGTGGCTTGCCGGGGGGCCCGGCAAGCCGCGCCTTATGGGTAAAACTTGCGAAGATGCTCAATGTTCCAGGAGTTGCTCACTGGAATGGCATTTTCGGTCTCCAGGTGGACTGTCCCAGGCCTGGTGACTCGTATTACCCGATAAGGGCCTTCCCACTTGGGCGTCAACTTTTTTGTATTACTGGCCGATTGAACGCGCCGGAGAACAAGGTCGCCTTCCTCAAAGCTTCGGGCATAGACCTTGCGGCTATGGTAGCGGCACAAGGCTTGCTGGTAGCGTGCTACTCTCACAGCCACCCGAAGACGATCTTCCTCAGGGAGCATTGCGTCGTCTTGCCGCAGTTGCTCTTGCTCAAGCTCGTCATAAGCGAGCACTCGAGGTGACCCGTATATGAGTTCAGTGGGGAGAACTGCTTCTGCCCCATATATCAGGGCAAAGGGCGTCTAGCCGGTGGCTCGATTTGACGTCGTTCTGATCGACCAAAGAACCGTCGAAAAATCATCAATCCAGCGCCTCCCGCTCTTGTGTAGCCTGTCAAAGGTCTTTGTCCTTAATCCTCGCAGCACTTCAGCATTTGCCCTCTCATCTTGACCATTGCTTCGGGGGTGAGCAACGGAAGCGAAACAGACTTTGCTGCCGAGGTCTTCGGTATATTGCATGAAGGTGCGGCTTGTAAACTGTGTGTGTGTCACACCCTGATTTTCATGTCACCTTACTTAAGCTAATTATCATGTTAAAAATGTGGATTTACAAAAACTTTTGAGTGTTTTTGACTTTGCTTGATTTGACTTTTGTCCGCTGTTTGCTAGTGCTCTAAAAATCAAATAAATCCTCCAACTCTTATACTTCATCTCCTTGGTCCAAAACCTTTTCCCAATGATCATGCCATGTGTATAGACTAGTATAGAATTTTCTTATAAAAATAGTTTGGCCAAATAGTATTTTCTCAAATTAGTTTTCCAAAAACCCCTGAATTGAGGTTTGCACTGCAAGTACCTTATTTAGGGTGTGAAAAATCTTTCAAAAAGTATATTTGAATCCTATTAGGTATAGGACTCCCAGAAACCACAAAAGTATAATTTTAAAAGTTATTTTTATATTTTATTTAAAAGCTTTTTCTTAAGGCCAGTAATGGTCTTTAATAGGGAAAAATTATTTAATCATTTCAAAAATATTTGCCAAAATTCAGGGAAACTCCTAGGACATATATTGTCCATATATAAGAGTTTCAACACATGGTCATGTTCAAAATATTGGACTAATCCTTCCAAAACCCTTTCTGGATATTTCAAGCTTTTGAAATATTTACAAAGGAAATATTCTCCAAAAATTCCAGGGAAATTCTATCATGTCAAATGT
This sequence comes from Secale cereale, assembly GCA_902687465.1. Lineage (NCBI taxonomy): Eukaryota > Viridiplantae > Streptophyta > Magnoliopsida > Poales > Poaceae > Secale > Secale cereale. The sequence goes on along the minus strand of LR738714.1, from coordinate 174,408,338 downwards.
GACATATTTGATGATCTTGCAAAGCCTCATGCCTTGACGATCAAGGAAACATCATCTAATCCCCTCAAAACCATTTCTGTCCATTTTGAAGTTTGAGCAACTTTACATTGCCAAACTTGTCCAAATGCTCTCAAACTTGGTGTACATGATAAAATGATGTAATCATGCATCCATGCCAAATGGCACAAGTTTTGGAGGAGCATAACTTGGTCTAAGTGCCCCAAAACCATTTCTGTTCAAATTCAAATTTGAACAACTCTACATTGTCAACTTTTTACCTGGGGCCCCAAACTTTGTGGGCATGATCATAACCCCAAATGATGATGCTACACTAAGTTGTGCATCAAGGGGAGATGATTAGCTTAACTCAAACAGGGTGAAACCATTTCTGTTGATTTCTAGGGTTGACCAAAGTTACATTGGCCACTTTGCCCAAATGAGCTCAAATTTGGTGTAAGGGCCTAATTATATGTGACATTTGATCCTGGTAAGTATCATGTCAAGTGGAGCTATTTTTCTTGCCCAAAACATGATTAAACACCTTCTGCCAAATCACCAAAACCAATGTTTGGACCACTTTTACTATTTCCCTTTACCTCAAATTCTTACCACAACTTGCTCTGATCATCTTCTACCCCCAGTAAATTCCCCATGTCCTCAGCTCAATGATTGGGGGGTGAAAACCCCATTTTTACTCTTGTGGACAGCAACACTCTTCTCCTCTTTCACCTCTCTCCTCATTCCAGTGGCTCCCCAGAGCATCCAAGACCACCTCCCCATAGTTTACTACTCCCTAGCACTGCTGGACACTGGGGGACATGGCCAAGGAGCAAGGGCGTGACCATGGCAGCCAAAAGCATGCTCTGGAGCGCGCTACAGTGCTCTGGAGCACTGCAGCCGCCCCCAATCATCGGCCTCGACCGCCTAGGGCCTCCCCTCCCGTGTCCCCCGAGGTCGCCTCGACGTCCGCAACCTGCAGGGCTGTCGGTCTTATCCTCCCCTGCCCTCCTCCTCTCTCCACGAGCTCGCCCGAGCGCGTCCATGGGCGTCGCTCATGGTGCACCGCGGCTGCGCCTATATAAAGCCTCCCCCCCGAGCACCCCTTGCCTCTTCTGGACCCTCCTCTCTCCCGTGCATCTCCTAGACATGCCCCCTCTCCCCCTAGTGCTCTCTTTCCCTCTCCATGGCCACCATGGTCGCCGTCGGCCTCTGCCCGGCACTGATGAACCAGAGCCTCTCCTCCTCTTCCTTGGCCATCAGGAGAACCGCAGCAGACCGGCGGAGCTCTCCCACTCTTTATCTCCTGCTCTAGTGTCGTGTGGCGCCGCAACCATCTTCTCCCGACGCCTCGTCCGCTGGCGTCAGGGTCACCGTCACCCTGGACCTCCCCAGCCTGCGTGAGGGCCATAGATGGGCGCGGCTCAGCCTCCCGAATCTGCCGGTACGCCGGACATCGTCGGGGATGGCCGTAGTCGCCGGCACGGGAGTCCATCGAGCGCCGGACCCGTCAGTCTCCACGGACGCAAGGAGCACGCCGCGCCTCCCTGCAACCTCTCATGCGGATGCGGCTAGGCCCCGCGGCTCTGTCCCCACCGCAGGTCGGCGCCGGCAGGCTGAGCAGCGCCGGCGGCGAGCAAGGCCGGCGCCCTCCTCCGTCTCCCGTCGGGAGGAAGAAGAAGGAGACATGAGAGAGAGAGAGAGCCCGGTGGGACCTGGCTGTAAGTGGCCCAGTGCTCGGGCCCCACTGTTTAAGTGGAAACGTCTTCCATGAAAACCGTTTCTGGCAAGCGGAGACGTACTTCTTGGAAGGCGCTATCAACGTAGCACCTGTGCGCTCGCGGCCGTGCAGCTGGGCCGGCCCACGACCACATCCCGCCTGTGCGCAGTATAAGGGTATAACCCCTTTTCCCTTTTATTTTCTTTTTCCAGTCAACTTCAAAAATCCATGAATAATTCATTTGAACTCCAAGTTGCATGATTCAAATTTCTGATAGCTTCTAAAATCATGCTCTACAAGTAAGTGCAACATGCACATTATTCCAGAAACTTTCCCTACACAAATAATTATCAAATACCCTTATTTCATTTTCTGTGATGAACTTTAGAAAATCGCAGAGGGTTCAAATTTGATCCAAATGCAGTGGTTCAAATTCCTAGATGCTTGTCATATCCAAACTTAGTTTGGGAACATTTTTATTAATACTTTCTGTACCCCACCAAATATGGAGCCATTTCTTCATATTTATCAACTTTGCAAAATCCTAGGAAATTCATTTGAATTCCAAATCCAGTGAAACCAACTCCAAGATGCTTCTAAAATCATGACTTGTTGATGGGTGCCTTGGCTCATCATTCAAGAAAATATTTCTGTATACTTCTTCCAAATCCATACACCCCTTGGTTCCATCACATTGAAATGATCCAAGCTATTCATTGATCCAATACCTATGAAACCACCTTGGTTATTTTTCATATGACCAGAGGTATCCTAGAAAAGTCCAACTCCTATTTTTTAGAGCACTTTTATTCTTGCTTTGATTGTGTTGCTTATTATGACTGTTTCCATCGTTAGTTGACGAAATAAACGGAATACTCGGAGATGGACCAGAAGGTTTGAAGACTCGGAAGAATAAGGCAAGCAGCCATTTGACCATGTTCGAGAAATCTTTTTATGCATGTCTCATAGCACCTTGTTATCGATACATCGGAATCATGTTGAGGTGGAGACCACTTTGGTTGCTACCTTTGTTACTTACTGTTGAAACTTGCATCAAACATGACCCTACCTTCCTATGAGGGTTATGTGGGTGGGAGTAGATAGATGTATGCTATAGTAGTTGGCTAAGCAAAATGGGTCAGGGTTATGCATTGAGTGAAACAAGTGTGGTCTGACATACTTGCAAATGACCCAGTGGGTGCCATTAATGCCCCTGGAAGTTGATGAGGAACTAGGGCACTACTTGGTGAAGAAGTAGTGTGCTGAGGCTTGACGAAAGTGTTGTTTACAGAGATGGATTAGATTTATGTGTGACTACCGTCCCAACCAAACATGCGCAACCACTCTACCCTTATATGGGAAAGGGCATTATTGATTACCTAGGTCGATACTACCATGGTGCCTGCATTACTAGTGACGGGGGTGACATGAGGTCACTCTCGGGACGGGGTCATGCTTGGATAGGCGGCCATGACTGTTTTCACAGGGCACCGAACACACCGTTGGTACCCCGTGTCAGTGGTATGTGATGAATATGGGAGCGAGGCTCCAAAAACCTTGAGATGTGAAATGTTGGCACGGGGCTGTTACCAATCGAGTGGACTCCATATTAGTGTCGTCCAGGGAAAGATCGTGATCGGGTGCTTACCCCGGGTACTTGAGGTACCGCGGGTCGTGGATGACACGGAAGTTCCCCGGATCTTGTGGGTAAAGTGGGCAACCTCTGCAGAGTGTAAAACTACTCTAATAGCCGTGTCCGCGGTCAAGGACAGTTGGGTGGTGCTACTTAGACTATGTCCATAAGTTTCTGGGAAACAACACGATTCAGAGATATTGTTGATGTGATTGTGAGAAAGTCACAATGAGCTTGAGTATGAGTTGATTACAACTCTTTCTCGATAATGATGTATGTGACCTCCTGATACTTGTTGCAGACACATTCATGCCCAGGTTATATGTTGATCATACTTGCATATGAAAAACTAGCTTTCCGCAAAACTGCCAATTTAGCAGTAGAGCTTTGCATAACTATTCTGTCATCACACTTGGGTTGCTTGCGAGTACATTCAAAGTACTCATTGGCTTGCCACTGGTTATTTTATTGGCCAGGCAGGAAAGAACAGGTTATGATGAAGATTTCTTGGTGACGAGCATGCGAGGTAGGATGCTTCCCAGTCAGAATGCCTATAGGGTTAAGGCAGATGGCATGGGTCCAAGTTGTTATTGAAGATTTCCGCTGCGATGATATACTCAAGACTTGACCATTATGGTCCTATTTGTGTAATACAGTATGTGTGGATGTAAGACTCTTGTTATTCAGCTTCTGTGTGTTCAGTGAGCATTGATCTCTGGGATCACTGTACACGTGCATTCGGTGATCTCGACTTATGAGTCAGGGTCTCCACAGTGCCGTTGTCGGTGATGATCCTATTGGGTACACCAAAACGGCACACTAGTCCCTTGAAGAACTTGACGGCTGACTGAGCTGTGACCTTCCTTACTGCCTCCACCTCTGGCCACTTTGTGAACTTGTCGATTGCAACGTACAAGTACTCGAAGCCCCCGACGGCGCGGGGGAAAGGGCCCAGTATGTCGAGCCCCCAGACCGAGAAGGGCCAGGAGAGAGGAATGGTTTGAAAGGCATGAGCTGGTTGATGAAGTTTCTTTGAATGGAACTGGCACGCTTCACACCTGGTGACCAGTGCCATCGCATCCTGGAGGGCAGTGGGCCAGAAGAAGCCTTGCCGGAATGCCTTGCTGGCAAGGGCTCTTGACCCTATGTGGGATCCACATATGCCTCCATGTATCTCTGCCAACAGCTCTAGTCCTTGCTCTCGAGGGACGCACTTCAATTTCACGCCGTTCGGTCTCTTTTTGTACAGGACATCATCGACGAACTGGTACAAAGCAGACCGACGGGCTACTTTCTCCGCTTCTTCCTGCTCCTCAGGAAGTTCCCCAGTCTGGAGGAATCGGACGGTATGTTGCGCCCACGCTGGAGCCTGGGGCTCGACGGCGAGGACCAAAGGCCTTTCCTTCGGCAAGGGAGCGGCTGTCTCGACGGCAAGAGCTTGACGCTCCGCCGGAGCTAGTCGTCCTGTGGCGGGCTCAGTGTCTCCTACAACATCCTTGCCGGCGGCTTCGGGGAGCTCGGCGGGAAAGTACTTGTCGGGCACTGATTTCCTCCTCTTGTTCTGCTCTGTTGATGGATCGACGGATGGCTGAGAAAGCTGAAGCACAAAGGTACGTGGTTCCACATGTAGCTTGAGGGCAGCGCGCTTTGACAGGTAATCGGCGATGTCGTTCTCCGCTCGGGGAACGTGCTCCGCCCGTATACCATCAAAGCGCTCTTCCAATTTTCTCACTTCATCGACGTAGGCCTTCATAAATGGGCTCTTGTAATCCTTGTTGACTTGTTTGACGACAAGCTGCGAGTCGCCCCTGACAATGAGCTTCTTGATTCCGAGGTCTGCCGCGATCCTAAGACCAGCAAGCACCCCCTCGTACTCAGCAGTGTTGTTCGTTGATACCTCCCTGGGGAAGTGCATCTGGACCATGTACATGAGGTGCTATCCAGTGGGTGCGACCAGCAGTACGCCAGTCCTGGCGCCTGCAAGGAGAAAGCTCCATCAAAGTACATGATCCAGTTGCAACTGGCCTCTTTGCCAGGGAGAGCAGTTTCCTGGATTTCTTCATCAGGCGTTGCGGTCCATTCTGCGACGAACTCTGCCAGGACTCGGCTCTGAATCGTCGAGGTACTTTCAAACTTGAGGCCAAAGCTGGACAGCTCCAGTGCCCACTCTACAATCCTTCCTGTTGCATCTGGATTGTGCAATATCCGTTGTAGAGGGAGGCGAGTGACGACAGTGATCTCGTGCGCCTGGAAGTAGTGACGTAGCTTCCTCGAGGCCATGAGAAGGCCGAAGAGGAATTTCTGCACACCGGAGTACCTTGATCTAGCCCCCTGCAAGAGGGAGCTAACAAAGTAGACCGGGTGCAGCATCATTTTCTTCCTAGGCTGCACTTCAACCAGCTGTGTCATCTCTGCGCCAGCGGCACCAGGCTCTGTCGCTTATGACCCCGTCATCAATTTCTCTCTGCGCCACTATTGCGGCGCTGACCACCTGGTTCGTCACCGCTAAGTATAGCAGCAACGGTTCTTGTGGCCTAGGCACAACTAGTATTGGTGTGGAGGAAAGATACCTCTTCAGATCTTGTACCGTTGCTTCAGCTTCTGCCGTCCACTCCATCAGCCCTGCCTTTTTCAAAATCTTGAAGAAGGGGAGGGCGCGCTCGGCAGACTTGGAAATGAATCTGCTCATGGCGGCAATGCAGCCAGCAAGCCGACGCACGTCCTTGACCCGTTTGGCTGCTTCAATCTGCTCAATAGCTTTGATCTTATCCGGATTGGCTTCTATCCCACGCTACGACAGAAAGAACCCGAGGAGCTTGCCGGATGGGACGCCGAAGACGCACTTCTCAGGGTTCAGCTTGAGGTTGATCTTGCGTAGGTTGACAAATGTTTCTTGTAAATCCGGTATAAGGGTTGCCCTGTTCTTGGTTTTGACCACTATATCATCCATATAAGCCTCCATATTTCTATGGAGCTGGGGTTCAAAACCAATCTGGACTGCCCTTGCAAACGTCGAGCCAGCACTCTTCAACCCGAAAGGAATTCGTACGAAACAGTACGTACCACATGGGGTGATGAATGCTGTCTTCTCTTTGTATTCTCTTGCCAAGAAGATCTGGTGGTAGCCGGAGTAGGCATTGAGGAATGACAGCAGGTCACACCCGGCCGTGGAGTCAACAATCTGGTCGATGCGCGACAACGGGAAGGGGTCCTTGGTACAAGCTTTATTGATATCTGTGTAATCAATACACAACCTCCACTTCCCATTTGCCTTGCGCACTACCACTGGATTGGCCAACCACATTGGATGGAGCACTCCTCTTACCAAACCCACAGCTTCCAATTTCCGGATCTCCTCTGTGATGAACTATTGCCATTCCAAAGCTTGCTTCCTGACCTTCTGCTTGACGGGCCGCGCATGAGGACAGACAACAAGGTGGTGCTCAATCACCTCCCTGGGAACGCCGGGGATGTCGGATGCGTGCCATGCAAACATGTCGACATTCGCCCGCAGGAATGTGACGAGCGCGTCTTACTATATGTCATCAAGGGAGGAGCTTATGGTGAAAGCCCCTCCTGTGCCGTCCTCCTTGATGGAAACCCTCTTGGTTGCCGGCGGCGTGGCCCGGGACTTCTTGTTTCTGCCGGTGGAGTTCTTCGGCACGTCCTCGACGGGAGCGCGACACTCCGAAGAGGTGCGCTTGCCAGAGTGGGTGTCTGAGGTCTCACTGGTCTTCTTCTTTCCGGTGGAGCTCTCTGGCACGTCCTTGACGGGAGCACAGCACTCCAAAGAGGTGCGCTTGCCGGAGTGGGTGCCCGAGGTCTCGCCGGTCTTCTTCTTCTTCCCTGCCGGGGCTCCAGTGGCAGGAGCAAGTGCCCTCGTAGCGGCAGCTGCTACAACTGCTTGCTGGCACAGTTGGTCAGCACAGATCAGCGCATCCTTCTTATCTGAGGGGATGGTGATGATCGTCACAGGTCCTGGCATCTTCAGGGTGTTGTAGGCGTAGTGTGACGCTGTCATGAACTTGGCCAACGCTGGACAGCCAAGGATCCCGTTGTAGGGCAAGGGGATCCTGGCAACATCGAACACAATCCTCTCCGTCCTATAGTTCAGATCACTTCCAAAAGTCACGGGTAGCATGACCTTCCCCTTTGGTTGGCTTGTCCCTGGGTTGACCCCCTGAAACGTGCCCATCTCTTCAAGGTCTCCATCAGGAACTTGTAGCTTCTCGATCACGGTGGGCGAGAGTAGGTTCAGACCGGCCCCGCCATCAACTAGCATCTTTGTCACCTTGAGGTTGCGTATTGTTGGTGAAACCAACAATGGCAAGCACCCGACCACAGTAGTGCGATCAGGGTGACCCTCAGCGTCAAAGATGATAGGTGTGCCGGACCACTTCGGCGGCTTTTGGGCGCCGGACGACGTCTCCGCCGCTGTAATCTCACGCGCCCACTGTTTAAGTTGGCGGTGAGAAGTATGCAGTGAGGCGTCGCCGTCGATGCACATGGTCTCCGTAGCTTTCTGAAATTCTTGGTCGCCGGAATCATCGTCCTCCTCGTGATCGTCGTTTTCGAGCCTTCTGTCACGGCCCAGGGCGGGCCTCTCCTACTGTTTATCCTTGACGCGACGGCCCGCTTGGCCGTCACGCTTCTTGCCGGATCCTTCAGCCCCATCCTGGCCCTTCTCCTTGTCCCGCCTCTCATATTCATCCCTCTGCTTCTCAGCAAGGAGCTCGACCTGTCGGCAGTCCTGGAGATCATGGCCCTTGGTGTGATGGATCTTGCAGTACCGTTTGCCGGAGTTTCCTGGCATCTCGGCAGCCGCCAAGGCCCGACAGGTGACACACCCGGCAATTTCCTTGCCAGGGTCACCCGCCTTGGTTTTCTTGGCGGATCCGGTGTCATCAGATCCCTCGACGGCAAGCACGGCTTTACCCTTGCGCTTCCTGTTACTGTTCCGGCCCTTCTTCGCCGGGGTAGTAGTATCGTCGTCTGAAGAGTCGGTCTCCGCCCCGACATCTTCGCCGGGGTACTTCCTTCCCTCTTCAGCCCGGGCACATCTGTCAGCAAGAACATAGAGCTCTGCCACATCTTTCACCTCAGTCATCGCCACCTCTTCACGCATCTTGCGGTTACGCACGTTCTGATGGAACGCACTGATGATGGCGGCAGGGTGAACATCAGGGATATTGTACTGTACCCGGCTGAACCTCTATATGTACTTGCGCAGACTCTCTCCTTCCTTCTATGGTATGACGTGCAGGTCACTCGCTTGGCCATGGGCCTGGTGACCTCCGGTAAAGGCGCCAACAAACTCATGGCATAAGTCGAACCAGGAGGAAATGGAGTCTACTGGCAAGTGCATCAACCACGACATGGCGTTAGGTTTAAGAGCCAACAGAAAGTAATTCGCAAGCACCTTATCGTCGCGGGCCCCAGCAGCTTGCATCGCGATGGTGTAGATGCTGAGGAACTCCGACAGGTGGGTCTTGCCATTGTACTTCTCGCCAACGTCAGGCTTGAAGGTGCGGTGAGAGGGCCACTGGAACTGCCGCAGCTCACGGGTAAAAGCCGGACAGCCAACCTCGTAAGGTAGACCTCCAGGGCTCTCTGGTGCTGGGTGGTCCACAGTAGGCCCCGCTCGCCTGTCTGACTGGTGGCGTGCTCCGCGCCGGCGCTCGATGGTGATTCGAGCGTCTTCATGAGCTCGCTCTTAAAGAACTTGACACTGGTTGCCATGGGTTCGCGGGTCAGACGACGCTATGGAGATGGTGTCGCCCGCGACGTCCCGACGAGTCGACGCACGTGGCATCGGGCGTGGAGGAGGCGAATGCACTGTAGCCACGGCGCTCCCGGCCCTCCCGCCGCCGGTGCGTGGGATTCCATCGGAGCGTCGACCCGGGAGCTCTACTGGGTTTGGTTCATCCTTGTTGGCGACTGCGACAAGGCTTCGGATGGTGGCTCTCTATTCGTCGAGTTTCCCCGTAACGGGAGGAAAGTCGAGGAGCAACTGCGCGCGCCAGGGCCTCGGTTGGGGTCAATGGTAGCGAAGCCTGTACGGACCGCGACGCGCTTCGACCCCTGACCGTGTCGGGAGGAGCCCCATCACGATCCCGCGACCGCATACCGTCTCCACCAGTGTCCCGGTGGGCGGGCAGGTCTTCTACGTCTCGAGAGTGGCGCTCGGGGCTCTTCCCATGGCGGCGCCCGGGTTCTTCGGGGTGACGACGCCGTTCGTCGCGCGCTGCTTGAGAGGAGCGCGCTGTTGGCACCGGCGTGGGTGTTCTGGAGGCCCTTGCGTCGCTTTCGGGTGATGCGGCAGCGACCTTGGAAGGCCCCGCGCCACCCGCGGAGGGCATGGCTACATCTTTGGAACTGGCGGTGTGCGGCCCGTTACCAGGCACACAAACATCACCACCTCCCAGACTCCGGCTGCTGGGACGGCGTTGGTGTTCGCGAGCAGCGCCCCGGGTCCTTTCCGCGACCGGTCCGCTGCTCGCCCGCGTCGGGACGGGCTGTCCGGCTTCCGACTGGCCAACCGCCACCGTCGTCTTCTTCTTGGGCGCCATGATGATGAAGGAGCACCGAACTAACTGCTAAAGCCGATTCTCACAACTACGCCCCCTACCTGGCGCGGCAAAGATGTCGGGGTATTTGGATCGACACCTATGGGATCACAAGAATCCCTACTATGGTTGCGGGGCGCGGGGTTGAGAGAAGAGCGGATCTAACAGTTAGCACACGGTTCCTTTACCCAGGTTTGGGCCGCAAAGATGCGTAAAACCCTACTCCTGCTTTGGTGGATTATATGTTTGTGTTCTTCAGCTAGTGAGGAGCTCCAAAAGAGTCGTGTAGAGTTCTAAAAAGACGAATCCTTCTCCTGGTCGCCTCGGGCCTCCTTTTATAGGAAAAAGGGGTTGCCACAGTGGCACACAGGAGGTGGAAAGGGTACAGTGATGTGAGGTTATCCCTCGCATTACAGGACAAGGCACATTTAATGCGCTTAGCTTAGGTGTCCTCGCTTTATCGAGTACGAGTGGAGACATCCGTCTTGTCCGTCGCCGCTCCTCCTTGTGTTGACACGCGCCCTTGCCAGCGGTGCCTGAGGCGCCATGTAGGCAGGCAGGCAGCTGAGGTGGCGCAATGGCGGGTCTCCACGATGATCTACATGTTGCCACGCAGGAGCCTGCCGAGCTGGTTGGATCTGTAGCTGCATGGGCGGTGGAAACTCAGTTGGTGCGGGCCTGACGGTGGCCCTGCGGGCGCCCTCGGCAAGGGCCTTGCCGGGGCCCCGGCAAGGGTCTTGCCGCGGTGCCTGTTGTCATCCCTGGCAAGGTGCTTGCCAGAGGCCTTGTGGTCCTCCCTGGCTGGGATCCCGCCAAGGGTCGTCGTCCTCTTAGTGTGTGTATCTGTCCTTGAATGTCTTCACAAAGATCTGCATGCCACCATGGGGATATCTCCCGAATCCTTGCCCCATGGGGGTAGTGGACTCAAGGGTGATCCGCTCTGTAGGCATGGGGCGAGCTGCCGCGGCAAGGGTCTTGCCGGGGTTGCCTGAGCCGGCCCCGGCAAGGGTCTTGCCAGGGCTGCTGAAACCGGCTCCCGGCAAGGATCTTGCCGGGGGAAGCCGCTTTGTCCCTTTGCTCTTTGTGATCTTATTCTTGGCGTTGCTCCAATTCCATCGAGCTTCGGTCTTACCTTGGCTCACCTCCCCTGCTGTGCTTGGTGTGGTGGTGCCCGTGGCTCAGACTGCTCGTGCACAGTTATAGGGGTACAAAAAGTGTGCCCTTCTTTTTGTACACCGACATGCACATATTGAGGCAGCAACAAATAGTATATCTGTCTAGTACCTAGTTCATCTCGGGTCTTCTATATGGTTCTTGTTGGGTGAGCAACCAGCAGTGGAGGAGCCATCGTCTGTGTTTTTAAACCGAAACTATCATCTGCCTGCTATCCACTCGTTGCTCAAGTCAGTCTTCATTTCCATGCACCCCTTAGGCCTTACATAATATATCTATGTTTCTTTATTATGCATGTCAGTTATTGTACCCAATCATTCCGAACATGTGGAGATAAAGATAAGACCATTACCTGGGAGTATAATGTCATGTAGATGAGGCTCAATGGTGGGTGGAGTGCCCCCCTCCCCGCCCCCATTCCAGATTGTATTCCAAAGGAAGATAACTGTTGAGAGGGGGATATAGAGGGAGCCGAGCACTCCTATTTACCCCCGGAGGTGTTTACTCTAACCTGGCAATATGATGTTGGTCATATCATGCATATCGCGCCTCACGTTGCTTACTTTATACTCCCTTCGTCCGAAAATAAGTGAATCGACTTTGTACTAACTTTGTACTACAGCTAGTACAAAGTCGAGTCACTTATTTTGGGACGGAGGGAGTACATCTTATATGTCATCAGCTTAGTTTAGATTAGCTTTATGTGAATGCCACCTGTTTGGTTTCTATATCATATATGTGAATTATGCAATGCTGTCTTGTTTAGGGAGGCATCATATATGTGAATCATGCAATGCCGTCATATTTAGCCAGTCATTGTATATGTGAATTGTATCGTGCCATACTATTTGTCAACATTGTCTGTACATTCATCTACTCTTCCTATGCATCAGCCATTTAAGTCGGTGATGGGACAATCTGGAGTGAAAACAAGGTCCGTTGAGCAGTCAGTGCTACCTCTCAATGCATAATTCTTGCTGGTTACAGATAGTTACTCCGAGGAGGATTCAGAGACAGATGACTAGTCGTATTCCCAACCCAAGGTGTATGCTATAACTTGGCAGGGTTATATTGCTCATATCATGTATATAGTGGATTGCCTTGCTATGCCATCTGCTTAGATTAGACATGCTTTGTGTGAATGCCTCCTATTTAGTTTCTATATCAGATGTGTGAATTGTCCAATGCCATCTTTTTTAGCCAGTTATCTTATATGTGAATTATGCAATGCCATCCTGTGTAGCCACACATCATATATGTGAATTATCTCATGCCATCCTTTTTTTCATTACATATTCCATTTTTAAACAATCTTTGTATATTGAACTACTCTTCATGTGCATCAACCACTTGAGTCGGTTATGGAAAAATTTGGTGTGAAAACAAGGTTTTTGGAGCAGGAAATGGTACCTGTTGAAGCATATATCTCGATGGTTACAGGTAGATCCTTAGATGATGATTCATAGAAAGATGACCAGTCGTTTGTCCTACCTGAGGTGTATGCTCATAACTTCCAATGTTTATATTTTTCATACCATGCATATGGTGTCCTACATTGCTTAGTTTAAACATCATATACACAATGTTCAAATGCCATCTGCTTAGTTTACAGATCGTATATGCGAGTGCCAGCTGCTTAGTATACCAATCAATTATGTGAATTATATCATGCCATCATGTATACTCAGACAACATGTATGTGAATTATTTCATCCCAACCTATTTTAGAAAGACATCATATAGTTATGTCATGTCATCCTATTCAGATACTCATCATATGTTAAATAATACCATTCTATCATGTTTAGTTATCCATGATATATCTAAAAAGTGTGCCATGCTATCATGTTAAGTTAGCCATCATATATGTGAAAGTGTGTCATGCTGTCCTGTTTGGTTAGAAAACATATATGTGAATAACCGCATCTATATATCCATTCATTTTCTTCTTGTTTACCAGCCATCTGAATTGGAGGGGTGATGGCAGTATCTAAGGGAGTAAAAATACGTTCTTCACAAAATACGATGCTACCCGTCGATGTAGATAGAACCATGGTTGTACTGGCCCATGAGCTAGCCCCACTACACATAACTGAGACTCTTGAAGATTGTACCCCTACACTGTTGGACAAAGAACCAGCTACACCCCATCTAAGCCCAACCCCAGCAGATAGTAACCCAGTTCTAGCTGACCCATCACCATGTCGACCACAGAGTACCCCCACACGAGCAGTTAGGAAGGCAACTGCAGTGCCCAAAGCACAAAGACTACTATAGAGAACCCAAACTCCACGTTTAAGGCAGAATAGCAACTATTGTCAGGTCAGATTCCATAGATGTGGTGCATCCTCCTTTGCTCTTGCATCACTGTATTTACTCATACCAATTAATTTCGCATTTGAAGGATCCAATTGAAACTCCAATGGCGCGACAGGTATGTTTTAGACCTACTAGCAAGATGCTATTGCATTGCATGGAACATCAAGATGCACTTATATGAGTAGTTTATATATCCTCTAGAAAATAAGGATGAACGAGGGAAAGCCTTATCTGCAAATGTGGAGAGGAGTGCGGGTATCTTTTTGCAAAATTGTCATAGTTTCCTTCCTATCTGTCAGATATAGATAGGACGGCCTATATTGCAGGATGGTAGGAACATGATCATCACCAACTCTATTTTTATAAGACTAGATATCTCTTTAATTGGATTGTTGTTCTAACTTCTTGCTCTATGTTGATTTCAATTTGAATTGTATAAACAGTTGTGTTCTCATGTCATGCACATTACAAGTGTTGTTAGCGATGTGTAGTTTCCCACACTTATATTCTGTCTATGCTGCTTTGTCTTGAACATATATGATTCAAACTATATCTATCTTGATTTCGCAACATAAACTAGAATGATATAGATCATACAGTGACCATACTACATAGATATATGGTTGTTTCATGTTGTTATCCTGTCCACCTTACAGCTGAACTGATTTACCAAAATGAGTTTAATATCCAACATGGTAAACCTGTGACTTGTCTGCTTGTTCCTCTCGTAGAATGCCAACGAAATATTGGAGAATATCACCCCATTATGTAATGGTAGAGAAAGTAATGCAGATCAATATAGTGAGACAACCATGTTGGTCTCCAAGAAAGCTGATAAAAATATCTTGTAGACACTAAGACAATCCCAAAGTCGTGCCTTGATGTAGTTCTTGAGTTACTGGCCACTACTGTTGGCACAAGCTCTTCAAACTCGTTGCCTGAATCAGTTCGGCTTCTTGAGTCTCAACTTCAAGTTGAAAGGCATCGTTCAGATGTGCTGCAATAAGAAGCCGAAGGACTGAGGAAGTCCCTGCAGAATTCAGATGCATACTTTCTAGTGCAACAGCAAGTGCTGGAGGATTTAAGTGCCAAACAAGAGAAACCTAATAAGCTTGCTAAACGTCTTGCCAGCATGGTGGATACCCATGATATTGTTTCTTGAGCTCTTATGAAATGGTTTCAGTTCTGGACTTATTTTGCTGTGGCGTTTATTTGCATTGGTCGCCAACTTTGACAACCAATGTATGTAATATGCTGCTTTGTTCCCCTTATTTACACTGGTGGCGAACTTTGATGCCTAGTGGTTGTAATATGTGTAATAGCCGTAATAACCTAGTGTATGTTGATTGCTTATTTATTTCCTTGTTGTCTTGTTTATTTGTTTGCTTGTAGACAGTGCAGTTCTTTTTCCGCAGTTTGCTAGTGGTCGCAATAACCTATTTTCTAAAACTAGGCCACAATAACCATGGGAAACATGCATACCGTTGTCACCATGGCCTTCTAAGGGCCTTCAAGAGGCCGTAGAATCAATGGGCCGTTTACGGGCTATATGGTTGGTTGGTCAAACATGCATTGGCCAATTACGGACCACATTATGGGTCATAAATGGGCTAGACTAACAGCTGTCCATTCATGGGCGGACCATAACAGGCCTTTAAGAGGCCGACGAATATAACAAGCTTAATTCCATCGACATACATAATGGGTCGTTAATGTGTCGTATTTGATGACGCTATGAAAATGGCCCAACGGGTCAACGGGCCACAAACGGGCCAACTTTAACCACGGGCTGAATTTGACCCACAAGTGGAAAAGGCCAGTAACGGATCGTAAGCTACTGAATGCTGCAAATCATCCTAAGTATAAATGGCCCCTTAAAAGGCCGAAAGATAACATGGGCTGGGAGTGGCCTAATGGAGTAATGGGCCGTTAATCGGTATGAAGCAATATACTGTTCATTATGGGCCAGTTTCACTACGGGCCGTTAATGGGCCAAGAGTTATAAAGGGCCTCATATGGGCCGAATGACGTCATGGGCCGTACTTGGGCGAGAAGTTACAACGGGCTGGAATCATATTGGATAGCCCAGATGAAGCTAGTGGGCCGAAATCGTAAAGGCCATGATGGGCTGTGAGTTATCAGGCCTGAATGGGCTATATGCAAGCATGCCGTTAGCAGGCTTTCTATGCGCTGGCTCGTTTTCCCTTGACCAAGTCTAGCGGGCCGGCCTTTTGTCCTAAATGGGCCACTGTTGGGCTGCACCATGTGTCGACCTATCATAGGCGCCTCCTGTCAAGTGGTTGCTTTACATCTGTCCGCACGTGGATCCGACACGTGGTCCCTTCGGCCAATGAGAATTTTACACGTGGAAAATCCCCATTGGTCATGGCTGTTAACGGGTTATCGGATCCAAAACCGGACCCGATAGGGTTAATGACGTGCCATTACGTTAGATGCCACGTGTCGTTACCCTTCACGATAGAACTTCCATGACGCATTATTTATCGTCATGGAAGTGCACACTTCCGTTATGATAAATTTGGTATTCTCATGGAACACTTCTACGACAGCACAGGTATGACTATCTTGATTCTGTCCTAAATTCGTCATGGATGTACATGCATGACAGAAAACGTGACCTACTGTGACAAACACGGATTATCACAGAAGTGTTTTTTCTTTGTAGTGGCCATCAGTCCGGCAAGGGAAATGGCCTTGACGTAGACGAACCTGCGCCCAGTGTTGGCGGGTACTTGCCTTACGAGGTGGGGTGCCCCGCCTTCACTGGCGAGCTGCGGCAAGTCCGTTGGCCATAGTGTCGCACCATCAAGCCTGACCTGTCGGAGAAGTATGATGGAAAACTCAACCCAGCAAAGGTCTTGGACATCTATAAGATTGTCGTTCAAGCTGCCGGGTGAAGGGACGAAAAAGTGCTCACTAATTACTTTCCATTAGCACTCAAGCCTAATGCGAGGTCTTGGCTGATGCACGTGGACGAGGATTCCATCTCGTCATGGGCGGACCTATGCAACAAGTTCGTTAGCGCCTTTACGGGCGGCCATCAAGACCCCGGGCAGCCCAGTGACTTGCAAGCCCTCTTGCAGAACGAGGGATAAAGTATGCACAAATATTTGCAGAGTTCAGTGGAGTACACCGCAATATCCCAAAGATTCATCTGGCGGCAGTGATGCGCGCCAAGATGAACGTCCGGCTGCAAAAGAAAGTTAACGAGCTGTACACATTGGTGGGTAAGTGTGCTCGTGCTGAGGAAGGGAGAAGCCTTCCCGGGGAAGATTTTGGCGCTGGAGTTGATTCAAAGGATGACGACAACGACGCTACCCCCGGAAAGAGAAACAAGAAGCGCAACAGGAAGCACAAAGGAAACTTAGTAATGGCCATTGAGAGCTCTAGTGATCCGAGTGTCGGCAAGAGAGCAAAGGCCGATACACCCGGCAAGGAAGCTGCCTCTTGCACTGATTTCCTGGTGGCCGTGGTGTCAGAGAAACTGGAAAATGCGACGGACCATACTGGAAGATCCACCGAACGAAGGGCCATGATCTCCTTTGATACTTCTGCATACTTAGTCTATATCTGATGCTTGCAAGTACTTTTGATGAGTACTCACAGTTTCTTTGCTACCCCTTTTGCCCCTACTTTCTTCTTTTCAGCTGTTGCGATCGATTGATGGATCCCAGGAGCCAGATGCCACTACCGACGTCTATGACTACCCTGATGGTGCCTACTACTACGCGAAGAGCACCAACGACCAGGAGTATTTAGGAGGTCCTAGGTAGGAGGCCTTGCCTCTTCGATCGTTGATGTTTGTGCTAGCCTTCTTAAGGAAGAACTTGTTTAACTTATGTTTATACTCATATATTGTTGCTTTCGCTAACTCATTTGTTTCGAGCATATGTATTCAAGCCCTCGAGGCCCATGTCTTGTAAATAAAGCTTGTATGACTTAAATTTGTGTCTAGAGTTGTGTTGTGATATCTTCCGTTGAGACCCTGATCTTGGTCGTACACATTTGCGTGCATGATTAGTGTACAGTCAAATCGTGGGCATTACAAGTTGGTATCAGAGCTGACTACATGTAGGAACCCCCTTTCCAACTCCTTGGCTGAAGTTGAGTCTAGTCTTTGAATAACCATTTTACTAACATGGTTGTATGGCTTACGGGCCCACGTCGACAATGGGTGGTATTAGGATCTTTTACTCCCCGTCTTTACTCTGGGGCTCTGATCTCTCTTCCATTCAGGTTAAGTAATTTTGCTAAATCAAACATTAGGATCTCCGGATCACATGCACTCGGAGGTTTGGCTTATCCATTTCTCGGTTGAGGGCCAAGATCTGCTTCACAATGTTCACTGACCACAGGATCCTCTTATCGAGGGCACCATGTGTCTTCACTTGCAAATTCCTTGCTCCAGTGGTCTTCTTTGACGTTGATGTAGCCCTTACTATGTATCATTATTGTATCGATCCATCGCATGCATGCGTGTCATCCACTATGTCTAGGGTGTTTCTCTTATCCAAACTCATACGAACATCGTGTAATTAGACTAGTATATCTATCTGTATGTATTCAATGACTATTACTTTGTGCATATTGTGCCTTTGCTCATTATTAAGAATACATTATGAATGACTCCATAAAATTGCTCCACCCCTTGCTAAACTACCCCATGTTGCATTTAAGCGGGATGGTTAGACCCGCTGGTTATGGCCGTGGTGGCGACAACCCACCTCCGCCCGTATACATGGCTGGATTGATACAACAGTTGGGCTGAATTGCCAGTTCATGGAAGGGGTCATGGCTCAGTTTCCCGTCCCAATATGATTCAGCAACCAGCCCCTGTGACTGCTAGACTTTGCGCGTTTGAACCCTGTCATCTACCGCAGCTCAACTTAGCCCCTTGATGCTAATGACTGGCTCCATGACATCACTTTTGAGTTGGAGTCTGCTGATGTAGCCCTTGCCAACTACGTCACCTTCGCGACCTATTACCTGAAAAGTCCCGCTGCTGAATGGTGGGACATCCACATGCGTTCCTTACTTGTTTTAACCGCCATCACTTGGCTAGAATTCCAAGTTGCATTCTGTGAGCCAATGTCGAACCACCATGGTTAGTCTCCTGACGAGATTGAAGGGTTGGAATTCCATGTTTCCCCCATTGTCTCGAAGTCATCCAATATTGACCCCATTCTGGGAATGGAATGGTTGAAAACACATACCGCTTCTTTCATTTGCGCCACTAAAACCATCCATCCACTACATCCTGCAAATGGGATAGTGAGATGCCATGCTCATCTTGTTCGTAATGCCGAAGCACAGATTTATTCCTTGAATGCGTGAAATGCTTCTCCTTATGTGAGAATTGAAAACGCTACACCGAAGTATGAAGTATATGTCCGGTCTGTGTTCTCGATCATGCTGAACGTTGCACCCATCAGAGGACTATCAAATTTCTAAAGGTTCATTGGTCAAATCATTATGAAGATGAAGCCACTTGGGAATGCGAGGATCGTCTTTGTGATTAGTACCCCGCTTTTTTCCTTCTACCTCCTAAATCTCGCGACGAGATTTCTTGTAGTGGAGGAGAATTGAAACACCCGAATAATTAAGCTGCAATAATCCCCTGCTAATGATGTCATGTCACCACTATTACTGTTGTTCATATCACTTAGATTCAAACATAGTTCAAGTTCCAAATTCAAATTGAAGTCGAAATTCAAATTTCTCAAACATGTAGACTAAAATGTTCAAAGTCTGGCCAATAACCCCTGGATAATTATCATGCTAAAACCAACATTTTATAAGATATTTAAATGCCCTAAAACAATTAAAACAGTGGCATTCATGATTAATTAAATGCCTTTTCAAATTTATAAAGTTTCGAACTATTTTATTTGGAATTAGATCTTTTTGTGGCAGAGGGCTAAACTAAAACACTAATTTAGGTGTGGGTATCATATTTTAATAAACCAAAATAATGTTAAAATGAAACAAAACAAATAAACCAAAATAAATAAAAAGAAACTACAAAAAATTTAGGAGGACAAAGCCACTCCCACTTTGGGCCTTGGCCCAACTGGCCGCTTGCCAGCCCATGTGCCCCCTTCCCCATCTCCCTGTTCACCCCCCACCGTGGCCACAACCAATGGCTACCATGACCACGGCCATCGCCGTGGAAGCCATCCATCGGCGCCACCCTCCCTACTTAACCCGGCGACCCCCTCCGCCTGAAACCTAACCCAATTCCCCCCATGTGCCCCCGACCCTATCGACATTCTGGGAAGCAGGGTACCCAGACTTGACTGCCTGCGGCCCATGGCGTGGCTCCAACACCGTCCTGGTACGGCCCATCTGCAGCATCAACAATCAAGACCTTTGCAAGGGGCCAAGCCTCACGAGGTGGACGCTAACAAGACCTCCAGAGAGAGCGGCCACCATAGGCTGGCTCCTGAGGAGCGGAGAGTTCTATTCAAGCCCCCACATCGTTAGGTTCAGATGACGCAAGCCATGACGACCAAGGCCAGGCGGGCGCCAGCGGGCACAGTACATCAGGTTTCCCCTTCAGTGTTAAGGAGGCAAGCGCATGCGCGGAGTCCCGAGGAATCAGCCAAAGGTTTCCATTTCTGTGCAGCAAGACCAGGATCGCCAGGACGACGGGATGGTGGTCATCGCCAAGGCCACCATGGCGTCACGGCCAGAAGCTTTGCAGGCGAAGACCACCTTTCATCAGGATAAGATGTACTAGATGTCTCCCTTCGAATTGGGTCGTTGTGGGATCCCTTCCCGCCTTCATTTTTGGGGAAGAGGGCCAAGGCCACTATAAATATAGCCTAGCCACGACCATAGATGGGGACGAAACATTTAGACCATCCTCAACCTCACACGCACAAGAACACATCACCTGTGGTTGTTCCTCCACTGTACAAGTTCATCCTCAGCCCACATCGAGGTTAATCCACCACACAGCAGGAGTAGGGTATTACACCGCAAGGTGGTCCGAAATTGGGTAAATTGCCTTGTTCCATTTCCTTTCAGTTCATCGAGCTAGCCGTGAGATCGACGAGTAGGCAAACAGGGGAGGTTGAATTCTTCGCATGCACTCCAAAGTTCGAATCTATCTAGGGTCTGTGGAGCCTAGAATCGGACATTTGGCGCGCCAGGTAAGGGTGTGTCGGAGGATCGCCTCTTCGTCATCGCGCTCCATCCTCGCCTCTCGCCACCCCCCCATGGCAAGCGCTGCACCACTTGCTGGGACGCCAGTCGTGCTCAGGGGCGTCGCGGGCCCCCGGGCTCTCTTTCCCGCCTTGCGACGGGTCTAGTGGCCGCCGAAGTTCAGGTCGGCGTTGCCACCGCTATACGACGGCGCAGTCAACCCTGTTGGATTCCTCCAGGCGTACACGGAGACCGTTTGGGAAGCCAGCGGTGATTACAAGGTTATGGCAAACTGGTTCCCCATGGCCCTCACAAGGGAGCCGCGCGCCTGGTTTCTCGGCTCGCCAGAGTCCTAGGTGGCCTCCTGGGAGGAGCTGCACGGCTTGTTCATCATGCGCTTTGCGACGCCAGCACCCCACACGGTCGCAGCACTCCTTGGCGGTTCGCGGGCGCCGGCATCGGACCGCCACATCAAGCAATACATTCGCCAAGCGGGAGTTGCACGATCACCCCTTGGCTGGCGGCCCCTGAGGCCGACCTCACCTTCGTCTCAAGGGACCACCCCGACACCATGGTTGGTGCCGGTGCGATCCCTATGCTCTGCACCCCCAGCAAATGCAACATGGCAGTCACCGGAACCCTCATCGACGGTGGTGCCGGCCTCAACGTCTTCACCGTGGAGGCATTCGGCCTGCTTCAGATGCCCAACGGTCGGCTCCGCCCCACCAAGCCTTTCTTTGGGTGATTGATGGCTACACCTGCCCCTAGGGCAGAGTTGCCTCCCTGTCACCTTTGGCATGCGCGACAACTACCGCAGCAAGCTCATCGATTTGGACATCACCCGCATCGGCCTTCCGTACAATGCTATCCTCGGGTACCCGGCCTTGGCGAGGTTCATGGCGGCGATCCATCATGGCTACAACCTCATGAACATGTCAGGAAGCAGCGGTGTCCTCACCATGGCGAGGGACACCAAGGATGCGCTTTCGGCCCTCAAGCTCACTTTCAGAGCTATGGCGGCCACGCGGCCAAGTGGGGAAGGAGCCCCCAAGGCCCTAGGGTCTGCACCAGCGAAGAAGAAGCAATTGTTCTCACAAGATCAGGACGAAACGAAGCAGGTGCCTGTCGACGAAGACGGGGGATCGGGCTCCACCTTCACCATAGGCACCGGCCTCCCCCCAGATGAAGAAGAGGCGCTGGTCAACTTCCTACGGGCGAACAAGGAGGTGTTTGCATGGGAATCAGTGGACCTGGTTGGGGTTCCGCGTGGAGTAATCGAGCATCACTTGCTGGTGTACCCCAACGCATTAACAGTGAAGCAGAAGGTGCGGCGGCAAGCGCTAGAGCAGCAGCCGTTCATCACCCAGGAGACCCGCAAGCTATTAGAAGCCAGCGTCATTCGAGAAGTACGACACTCCGACTGGCTCGCGGACCCAGTTATCATCCCCACGAAGGGCGGAAAAGAGCGCATGTGCGTCGATTTCACCAACCTCAATAAGGCATGTCCTGAGGACCCCTTCCCTCTCCCGTGCATCGACCAGATCGTTGATTCCATCGCTGAGTGCAATTTGCGATGCTTCCTGGAAGCCTTCTCGGGCTATCATCAAATCAAGATGGAGGTGCAATATGTTGAGAAGACATCCTTTCTAACCCTTGCGGGGTATAATACTAAACCTGCATGCCTTTCGGGCTGCACAATGCGGGAGGAACCTTCCAACGGTTGATGCACATCGCCCCGGGAAAGCAGCCCGGGACGAATGCTCAGGCATACGTCGACGACATAGTGGTGAAATCTCGAGAAGCGAGAACTCTCATCGAAGATCTGGAGGAGACGTTCGCCACCTTGCGCCAAGTGAACCTGTGGCTCAACCCGGAAAAATGTGTGTTCGGCGTTCCATCCGGCAAACTTCTAGGTATCCTAGTGTCACACATGGGTTTCATGGCCAACCCGGAAAAGGTCAACGCCATAGAAAGAATGAGTCCGCCACAAACCCTCAAGGAGATGCATAAGTTGGCGGGCTGCGTGAAGTCGCTCGGCTATTTCATCTCCAAGATGGGGGAGCGCGCCCTCCCCTTCTTCAAGCTAATGAAAAAGAAGGGCCCATTCGAGTGGACCCCAGAGCCTGACGCCGCCTTCGAAGACCTCAAGAGGTACCTCACTAGGCCACCAGTGATGGTAGCACCGCGCCCCCTTGAACCTTTGGTGCACTACCTGGCCTCCCCGCCTCACTGTGCCAGCGCGGCGCTCGTGGCGGTCCCGGAGTAACGCCCGACCAAGGGCTCGCGGAGAAGCACCTCGCACCCGGCCAGGGCGGCGAGGACTCAGGGCGGTGCTCCTGAGGCCATAGCTGCCTCGACAGATAACAAGGATCCTAAGGAATCTTAGCCCCAGGGGGTGCAGGACTCCGCCAATGCCTCCACCCACATCGAGCACCCGGTGTACTTCGTCAGCACAGTGCTGTGAGATGCGTGGGCACGCTACCCCATGCCACAAAAGCTCCTGCTGGCGCTCCTCATGGCCTCCCGAAAGCTGCGCCACTACTTCCAAGGCCACCCTATCAAGTTCATCTCAGCTTACCCCGTGGAAAGGGTACTTCGTAGCCCTAATGCTGCGAGAAGGGTCGTCGAATGGAACAATGGGCTGCAGGTGTTCTAGTTGAATTCAACAAAACCGGGATCATCAAGGGAGCGGCCCTAGCTATTTTCTTGGCGAAGTGGACTGCACCCTTGACCAAGAAGTGAGCGAGGACCATCCTCTCGCACCCGGAGATGAAGCACGGGATGGTTGGGTCATGTACTTCAACGGTACCTTCACTCATCACAGCGCGGGGTTGGAGCCATGCTCATCTTTCCCACCAAGTACAAGCTCCACTATGTCATGCAGCTCTGCTTCCAGCATGGCGAGAAGGTCTCCAACAACATTTCAGAATACGAATGTCACATCCCTAGTCAGTGCTTGCATTAGGACTAGCTAGAGTGTGCATCATGTTTACATTTCAAAGAAACTTGAAATGGGAATGACAGAAACCCCAGCACCCCTCTTCTAACAACTAGGGTTTGTTAAAATCTTTTCCAATGTACCCAAAATGCCCTTCAAAAATGTTCATCACTTCTGCCTTGGTATTAAACCTCTGCCAAAAATGGTGCACAATTTTCTAGGACATCCAAGGTCTGTGGATTAATTCATATGGGATTTGCATTTGGGCATTTAAATGCTATAAAATATATGATGTGCCCAAATAATCATAAACTAAAATGTTCCATACTATTCATATTATATACAGTGGGCATGACTAGTTTTATGAGCTATAAAAATGTTCTAGCATTTTTATTAATTCAACAAAGTTACAAAAGAAATGAAACAGAAAGTAAATAAAAAAAAATAGGAAGAAGAAAACTTACCTGGCGCCACTAATAGGCCCACCTGCTGGCCCAGCCCAGCCACCACTCCAGCGAGCTGCTTGGCTCGGCCAGGCAGGCAGGCAGGTGCTCGACGGCGGCCGCAGCGCGCGCCACGCAGCTGCCCGCCGCCTTGCTTCCTCCCCTCACCGTTCTGGTGGGCGGGATCGACCACCCACTTCCCCCCCAAGCTCGCACACATGCTCAACCCTGCCCAGCTCCTCTCCCTCGCCTTCCCCGCACCATGGCCGACGCTACCGCGCTCGCGCCGTCGTGATAGCCGCGTCCACCGCCGTCCCCGAGCTCCGTCACTGTGTCCGTCCCCTCCACCGTCATCGACTACGTCGAGCAGGCTGAGCCCCGAGCGCTCGCCCGCTCTGGAGTCGCCCCCGACCCCGTCTTCCCCAACTCCGCCCGCAGAGATCCGCATCGCCGCCCTGCTCAGCTCCGACCGTCCCCGAGCCTGCCTCGACGTTTACTGCAACCGCCGTCAGCTCAGCTCCGTCCTCCCCCTCTCCGTTAGTTCTCTCCTGCACCGTACGCACCGCACGAGGCTCAGCTGCACGCGCCGCCGCGGAGCTCGTCGCCGATGAGGCTCCGGCCATTTAGCGGCCCGGCCATCGCGCCCACCAGCTTCACCGTCCTGTGTAGGTGTTGTAGGATCACTCCACGCACTTCTACGAGCACCGCACCGATGAGTTCGACCTCGCCCGAACTCCGGCAGCCGCTGGACTCGTCGCCGGCATCGTTTCCGGCGACCCCGAGGCCAGCCACCACCACCACTCGACACGGCTCACTCCCAGCTGCCCGTAGGCGTGCTCCGCCGTTGTTTTGGCAGCCGGAGCACAAATCCCGCACCTCACCGCCGCGTTTGGCCTCGCCGGCGGCTAAACACCGGCGGGTTAGCCCCGTTTGACCAAGGGTTTGACCCCCTTGGGTCACTGACATGTGGGCCCTGCCTGTTAGTCAAACCTAGGTTAGTGTCTTATCTAGTTTTAATTAGTTAGTTAACTAATTGTGACACTGACCAGTGGGTCCCACTGGTCAGGTTTGACCTGGGCCGCCCTGTTGACTGGCTGACGTCAGCATGATGTCATGCTGACGCAGTAAAGGATTTTCTGGGATTATTTGATTTAAAAACAATACAGGAAATTCCAAAAAATGCTTTAAACTTCAAAAAATTATATAAATTCAACAGTAGCTCAGATGGAAAAGATTATATATGAAAATTGATCAGAAAAATCCAATCTTTCCAATGGCACTGGTTTCATGCATGTTTGAGAAAGCTAACCTTGCTGTTCACATTAAAACATGATAATGCACTTAAATAATCAATAGTTTGGGTTTCAATTTGAATCTTGATTCAAATGGGCTCAAACCCTTCTGGTTATAGTTGCATTAGCCCAAAACACATGCATCTTGCCATATCATGAGCATGCATCATACTGTTGCATTTTTTTGCTTATTGATTGTATCGCCGATATTCTTCGTGTTAGGTCCTGCTCCCGAGGATACCTCTGCGTATCCAACTGAAGAGCAGTACCCAACAACCACTCTGTCAGGCAAGCAATCATTGATCATTCTGATACAAACCCATCTTCTCGCTCCTGCTCTCTTTTACTGCATTAAGGCAATAGCGTGTGAACTGCTACTTGCTGCGGTAGTTGAACCCTATTCCCTTGCATGACCTGTCATTGCCATAGTAAATAGTTGAAACCCACTAGCATGTGTAGGAGTTGATTGAGCCATGTGATGTGTGATCCACCATGCTATTTGTTTATGTTGCCTGCTATGCTTAGAGTTGTGTCTGGTTTGATTCATCTGGGTGATGGATCAGAGTGAAATGATTATACTTGGTAAAGAGAGGGAAGTGTGGAACATGTTTGGTAAGGGTATCGATGAAAGGCCATGTAGGAGTACATGGTGGGTTGTTTCATTGGAACCGTCCATAGGACCCGAGATCTGTATGTGTGGTTCAAGTTCCAGCTACTACCATGCATTTTGCCCGAAACCAATGGACCCTCTCGGCTTATTAATTACCCTTGATCTCTGTCCAGGAGTTGCAACTAGTTTCTGGTGTTTGTAGTTTACTGGTGGTCGTGCACAGCGCTGACCCTCGGGGTGGGCTGTAATGCGACAGGTACGTGGCACGGTGTACCGGTTGCCCGTTTGGTGACTCGGGAACCCTGTACACATCGTTTGGGGCCGTGAGCGACAACCCGGCCGGATCTCCCCACGGATGGAACCCAAATAGGCGATAAACCTGGACAAGAGACTTGTGTAGTTAGTCAGGTCGTGGCCGACACCCTCGCTGGGCTTCCGCTTGAAGGTTGCCGAGTACATGTCGAGTAAACGGCGATAAGTGGTGGAAGCGTGTGTGAAGAAGTACACCCCTACAGGGTTATCAATCTATTCGAATAGCCGTTGTTCGCGATACGGACTACTTGATTACTCTTACAGTTCATAGACAAGTTGATGGATACTACTAAAAGCCTCAAGACAAGTGTGAGTGCAATGGATGGCCCTTCCGTAGGATGACGGAAGAGGATCCTCGGTGGTGTATTGTTGTGGTGAGTAGAGGACTCGTGTACGTAGTAATATCTTGCAATCTGTTGAGAGTTGTAGTATAGGTTAGCCAAGAGTCAAAGCTGGCTTTCTGCTATGAACTCCACTACCCGTGTTGATAATGTTGCATGTATGATAGGTTCTGTTGTAAGACTTGCTGAGTACCTTTGTACTCATGTTTGCTTAATAACTGTTGCAGAGGATAACCCTGCCCCTTCTGATGGGTTCTACATAGACGTTGACGTCGACGAGTAGCTTGCTACCCAGGCAGAGATCTGGAGCTTGTGAAGGGCCTTGTAGATAGTCAGGCTACACCAAGCCTGTTTTATTTTCCATGTTGTGTGTACTCAGACATGTTAGCTTCCGCTTGTGCTTGTATGACTGTATGACTTGAGTGTTGGGTCATGTGACCCCTACCTGTATGGATATGTTATGTATGGCACTTGGAGCCTCTTAAATAAAGTACTTTGAGTCACAGAGTTCTGTTGTGATGCAATGTTGTATTTGCACATATTGAGCATATTGTGTGTATGATTGAAATGCTTGGTATGTGTGGGATCCGACACATGGTTGTTTTCCTTTGGTAGCCTATCTTACAGGGAAATGCCTCCTAGTGCTTCCAATGAGCCTTGGTAGCTTGCTACTGCTCGGAACACGTAGGCTGGCCGGCATGTGTCCTTCTTCGTTCCCGTGTCTGTCCCTTAGGGGAAATGTCAGGCGTTGTTCCTTTAAGTCCATGTAGCTTGCTACGACTTGGGTTCATACGTTGATGACCGACACGTTCGTTGCTGGGTCATGAATGCGTGTCTCTGTAATTTAGTGCCACTTTTGGTTTATAACTAGCCATGTCGGCCCGGGTTCTCTGTCATATGGATGCTAGCGACACTGTCATATACGTGTGCCAAAATGCGCAAACGGTCCCGTTCCAGGTAAGGTGGCACCCGTGGGGATACCGTGCGTGAGGCCGCAAAGTGATATGATGTGTTACAAGCTAGATCGGTGCGACTTAGGATCGAGGTCTTGACAGCGTTGGCATCAGAGCCGGACTGCCTGTAGGTTTCTCAAGGCAAACTGGTCGATGTTGAGTCTAGAAATATTCTTAGTTATATGTAGGGGAATTGATTGTGGAAGGGAATGTAAGGCTCTTTTTACTCCTTTACCTTATGGCCTTCTGATCTGAGTCAGTCTATTCTTTCCACGTGGATTTAGGACTAGGCCTCTTATCCTTACTAGGTTCACGTGTTACTAATCCGTAGACTCTTAGGATTGTTAGTTTCAAGCCTCAGTTCAGTTTCTACCGTTTTAGTATGATGATTTGTTGGACCCGGAACCTTGATATGATATTGTTGAGTGGCTATGCTATCATTTGTATGATGTCTCAAAATCATTTTTTGAGCATTTACAGTTGTTATGCTGCCCGATTTCTTCCAGAAACACTAATGTCTTTGCATTACTTCGTGTTTCAGATGTCTGGCCGCACACCTCACCAAGTGGTTCGTTTGACTCGGTGCACTAATGTGCCCGGTCACACGGCCATGCTAGTCCGTGTGTTGACTGAGACCGGTTACCGCTGGTATACTGAGTACACCGTGGAGGAACAGTACCGGGATTTCAATCAGAGTCAGTATTTCTGCACAGTCCGGATAAACCCCTCATATCCCGGAGCTAACGACCCCATCCATTGGTGTTATGGACTCGGGGTTACTACCGAGATGGCAGTGCAGGATGCCGCTTATTCGATGATGACCATCCTCCGGGCTAGGCTACTACACTGAATTATGTTACATGCCAGCCTCACTTCCCGGAGAGGAAGGCTACTACACTAGTCTGTATACTGATGCTGCTGACGAGGAGACACTGCTTCAGACTACTGTTCAGATGCTGGAGGATAGGGACCGTGAGGTCCGTGCCCTCCGAATGGAGCTGTATAACACTCGAGCCGCCCACTGGACTACTTTGACATGGCTTGCACCCGCTGTGCACGCCGGATATCTGGATATGCGGGATTTGTACCCCGTGCGGACTCGTCTGCCTGATCGTATGGATTGGCGTGACGTTGGGGGTATTACACCTCCACGTGGGCGTCGGTTTCCACCAGCATCGGGACCGAGGCCACATCCATGTCCCTATAGTCTACAGCCTTCGAGTGCTCGAGAGTTTCAAGATCCATCTGTTCCACTTCCAGGCTACGGTGGTAATCTTTACGAAGTTTACTACGGGAATGTCTGAGCTAGACCGTGGCAGTAGTAGTATCGTAGTTGTTGTATTTCCATAGTCCTGCGCGTCTTGTGGAATATGATTTAGCTAGTACTGAGTTCCGGAGGTGTAGTAAATAATGTATAGGAGCTTGGAATGCCTCTGGTGAGATGTATCGTCTTTCACCGCAGTTGTACTTTAAACTTGGCTTGTACTAAACTATGTATGGTGTGTATGACCACTGGTGTATATATGGTCGTTTCTATATTACCATGTCGTACGGATGAACATCTCTGCATTCCGTGTCATCCATTACATTCTGCACTCCTATGTCAAGTTTTTGCCATCCTTGTCTAAACCGTTGTTTTGTTTTCCTAGGATGGTCAACACTCGCAGCACTCCTGCTGCTCAGGAGCAGGGTGAGGCTAGTGGGGCTAGAGATGAGAATCTGCCCCAGCCACCCTGCTTGGCTGAAGTTATGCTCGAGGCAGAACGGAACAAAAGAGAGACCAACCGTCTGCTGGAACGCATAGAGCAGAACACTGGGTTTCGTCAGAGGAATGACGTGGTGTCAATCAACGACTTTATCAAGATGTGCCCACCGAAGTTCCATCACTCCACCGAACCTCTGGATGCGGATGACTGGCTTCGTAGTATCACCCACAAGCTACACTCTGCCCGTGTGGCAGAATCTGACAAGGTTACCTATGCCGCCTACCATCTTGAGGGCCCTGCCAGTCTATGGTGGGAGAACTTTGAGGCTATGCGTCCTGCTGGCCAAATCACTACTTGGGTTGAGTTCAGTGAGGCATTCCATGAACATCACATTCCGGAAGGTCTCATGGATCGCAAGCGGGAGGAATTATGCAATTTCACCCAGGGCCGGTTAACTGTGGATGGCTATAGTCGCGAGTTTGGCAATTTGGCACGCTATGCACCTGAGGAAGTATCCACCGATGCCAAGAAGCAGGCGAGGTTCTGCAAGGGACTCAGTCCTGAACTCCGCCGAGATCTACGTCTGCACGAGTGCACTTCCTTCCAGAAGTTGGTGAACAAAGCTATCAGTGCTGAGACGGGCCAGACTGATTTCGAAGCGACCCGCAAGCATCCTCATGATTTTGGTTCCTCATCCGGCTGTGGCTCGCACAAGCGCCGTGTGTGGGTTCCTAACACTGCTCTACCACCCAAGTACACACCGAGGCCATCCTATGAGGCGCCTCACCCAACTCAACAATATGCACCAGCCAAGACTTATGGAGGACCACCTACCAACTTTTCTCCACACACTGGCACTGTGACATGCTTCAAGTGTGGAGAACCGGGGCACTACATGCGTGAGTGTCCTCAGAACCAGCCAGGAAAGCCCGTTGGCCGTGGCAAGCCAACCGGCAAGGTGAATTATGTCAAGCCAATCCCCACTGCACGTGGTCATGTCAACTATGTCTCTGCTGAGGAAGCTTATGAGGATCCTAACGTCGTCCTTGGTACGCTTCTTGTTAACTGCCATCCGACATCTGTTCTTTTCGATACTGGAGCATCCCATTCGTTCATATCTGAGAGCTATGCTCGAGTGCACAACATGACTTTTTGTGACATGCCTATTTCCATGGTTACTCAAACTCCTGGTTCAAAGTGGCAAACCTCTAGGGTAAGCCATGGAAATGAAATTCTTGTCGATAGACTTGTTTTCCTTGCATCTCTAATCACTCTCAAGTCCTCCGACATAAACACAATCTTGGGTATGGATTGGATGACAAGTCATTACGCCAAGATTGATTGCTACACTAGGACCGTTCAAATTACACACCCATCCGGCAAGACAGTCAATGTCTTGACCCGAATGGTTGAGCGTCAGCTCTACTCTCTTAATGCCAGCCCTCTACCAGAACTCGAAAATATCTCGGTAGTCCGTGACTTTCCGGATGTTTTTCCAGAAGAACTGCCTAGTGTTCCACCTCACAGAGATGTCGAGTTCGTGATAGATCTTATTCCTGGAACTGTCCCGATCGATAGGAGACCTTATAAGATTGCACCCCTAGAATTAGCTGAGCTTAAGAAACAACTCGATGAGTCCTTGAAAAAGGGTTTCATCCGTCCTAGTTCTTCCCCTTGGGCTTGTCTCGTCCTCTTCGTCAAGAAGAAGGATGGAACGGAACGGATGGTTGTAGATTACCGACCTGTCAATCTGGTCACCATAAAGAACAAGTATCCGCTCCCCAGGATCAACGACCTGTATGATCAGCTCGCTGGATCCTCAGTCTTTTCTAAAATTGATTTGAGGTTGGGCTACCATCAAATCAAGATCAAGAACGGGGACATTCCTAAAACGGCTTTTGTTACCCGTTATGGCCAATACGAGTACAACATCATGTCCTTCGGATTAACCAATGCCCCAGCCACCTTCTCCCGGCTAATGAATTCTATATTCATGGAGTATTTGGATAAATTCGTCGTGGTATGCCTCGATGATATACTCATCTACTCCAAGAACAAGAAAGATCATGCCGAGCATCTAAGTCTGGTACTGACAAAATTTCGAGAGCACCGCCTTTATGCCAAATTCTCTAAATGTGAATTCTGGTTGCCGGAAGTAACCTATCTAGGACATGTGATCTCTGGTAAGGGTATTGCCGTCAATCCCGAGTGAGTTCAAGCCGTCCTTGATTGGACTCCCCCTGAATCGGTCAAGCAAGTTAGGAGTTTCCTTGGCTTAGCGAGCTATTGCCGACGCTTCGTCGAGAATTTCTCCAAGGTTGCTAAACCTCTAACTGAACTCCTCAAGAAAGATAAAAAGTTTGAATGGACCCCACAGTGCGAGTCCAGCTTTCAAGAACTGAAAAGACGCCTGACATCTGAACCCGTACTGGTACCACCAGACTTTTCCAAGGACTTTATTATCTACTGCGACGCCTCGCGACAAGGACTAGGTTGTATACTCATGCAAGATCGCCAAGTGATTGCTTACGCATCCTGACAGTAGCTTCCACATGAGGATAACTATCCTACACATGATCTAGAGCTTGCAGCTGTAGTCCACGCACTCAAAACATGGCGACATTACCTTCTTGGTAATCGCTGTGAAATCTTCACTGATCACCAAAGTCTGAAATACATCTTCACCCAACCGGATCTAAATCTCAGGCAAAGACGTTGGGTTGAGTTGCTCACAGATTACGACTTAGGAATCACCTACACCCTTGGGAAGGCCAATGTCATGGCCGACACGCTAAGTCGTAAGTCTTATTGTAACAACTTGATGTTACAACTAGGGCAACCACTTCTCCACGAGGAATTTCGTAAGCTTAACCTTCACATTGTTCCTCGAGGATTCCTTTCCACCTTGGTGGCAAAACCTACCCTTACGGATCAGGTCATCAAAGCACAGAAGGTTGATCCGGGAATCTCCCGTATCAAGAGGAACATCAAGAAAGGAGTCGCGGGATGTTTCTCAATTGATGATCAAGGAGTCGTGCCCTTTAGCAACCGCTTAGTGGTTCCAAAGGTACGAAACCTGAGACGGTTGATCCTTAAGGAGGCTCATGGATCTCCTCTCACGATTCATCCCGGTAGTACCAAAATGTATCAGGACCTACGCCAGAGGTTTTGGTGGACTAGGATGAAGAGAGAAATCTCTCAATTTATTGCTAACTGTGACGTTTGTCGTCGAGTTAAAGCAGAGCATCAACGGCCTGCTGGCACCCTTCAACCTTTAGCTATTCCTGAATGGAAATGGGACAAGATCGGTATGGACTTCATTACCGGGTTTCCTAGGACCAGGAAAGGGGATAATGCTATCTTCTTCGTTATTGACCGCCTCTCTAAAGTAGCCCATTTCCTACCTGTTCGAGAGAGTATAACCGCTAGCCAGCTAGCAGACTTGTATATCTCTCGGATAGTATCACTACATGGTGTGCCGTTGGAGATTAACTCAGACCGTGGAAGTCTTTTCACTTCACGATTCTGGGAAAGTTTCCAGAATGCTATGGGGACTCATCTCTCTTTCAGCACCGCCTTCCATCCTCAGTCAAGTGGTCAAGTGGAATGAGTCAATCAAATTCTGGAAGATATGCTTCGAGCCTCTGTCATCTCTTTCGGTATGGACTGGGAGAAGTGTCTTCCATTTGCCGAATTCGCTTATAACAATAGCTATCAAGCCAGCTTGGGCAAGGCTCCCTTCGAAGTTTTATATGGACGAAGATGTCGAACACCTGATAAGTTGTCAGAAATCGGGGAAAGACAATTCTTTGGTCCGGATATGATCCAGGAAGCAGAAGAGCAAGTTCGCATCATTCGTGAGAAATTGAAAACAGCCCAGTCTCGCCAGAAGAGCCAATATGATAGCCATCATAAGGATGTGACATTTGAAGTCGGCGATAAGGCTTACCTTCGGGTTACTCCTCTTAAGGGAACCCATCACTTCGGTATCAAAGGCAAATTGGCCCCTCGTTACATCGGTCCTTTTAGCATTCTTGCCAAACGAGGAGAAGTTGCCTACCAATTGGAACTACCTCCGCACATTTCCAGAGTTCATGATGTCTTCCACGTATCGCAACTCAGGCATTGCTTCTCAGATCCTATCCGCGGAGTGGACCACGAAACGCTTGATCTCCAGGACAATCTCACATATCGAGAATACCCCGTTCGTATTCTTTATCAAACCGAGCGTACCACTCGACGTCATAATATCAAGTTTCTCAAGGTTCAATGGTCACATCATTCCGAGAGTGAAGCTACTTGGGAAAGGGAGGATCGTCTTCGACTTGAGTACCCCACCATCTTTCCGGAGGAACCCGAATCTCGGGACGCGATTCTTTTGAGTGGGGGTGAGTTGTCACATCCCTAGTCAGTGCTGGCATTAGGACTAGCTAGAGTGTGCATCATGTTTACATTTCAAAGAAACTTGAAATGGGAATGACAGAAACCCCAACACCCCTCTTCTAACAACTAGGGTTCGATAAAATCTTTTCCAATGTACCCAAAATGCCCTTAAAAAATGTTCATCATTTCTGCCTTGGTCTTAAACCTCTGCCAAAAATGGTGCACAATTTTCTAGGACATCCAAGGTCTCTGGATTAATTCATATGGGATTTGCATTTGGGCATTTAAATGCTATAAAATATTTGATGTGCCCAAATAATCATAAACTAAAATGTTCCATACTGTTCATATTATATACAGTGGGCATGACTAGTTTTATGAGCTATAAAAATGTTCTAGCATTTTTATTAATTCAACAAAGTTACAAAAGAAATGAAAACAGAAAGTAAATAGAAAAAATAGGAAGAAGAAAACTTACCTGGCGCCACTAACCGGCCCACCTGACGGCCCAGCCCAGCCACCACTCCAGCGAGCTGCTTGGCTCGGCCAGGCAGGCAGGCAGGTGCTCGACAGCGGCCGCAGCACGCGCCACGCAGCTACCCGCCGCCCTGCTTCCTGCCCTCGCCGTTCAGGTGGGCGGGATCGACCACCCACTTCCCCCCAAGCTCGCTGACACGCTCAACCCTCCCCAGCTCATCTCCCTCGCCTTCCTGGCACCATGGCCGACGCCGCCGCGCTCGCGCCGTCGTGATAGCCGCGTCCACCGCCGTCCCCGAGCTCCGTCACTGTGTCCGTCCGCTCCACCGTCATCGACTACGTCGAGCAGGCTGAGCCCCGAGCGCTCGCCCGCTTTGGAGTCGCCCCCGACCCCGTCTTCCCCAACTCTGACCGCAGAGATCCCCATCGCCGCCCCGCTCAGCTTCGACCGTCCCCGAGCCCGCCTCGATGTTTACTGCAACCACCGTGAGCTCAGCTTCGTCCTCCCCCTCTCCGTTAGTTCTCTCCTGCACCGTACGCACCGCACGAGGCTCACCTGCACGCACCGCCGCGGAGCTTGTCGCCAACGAGGCTCCGGCCATTTAATGGCCCGGCCATCGTGCCAACCAGCTTCACTGTCCTGCGTAGGTGCTGTAGGATCACTCCACGCACCTCTACGAGCACCGCACCGATGAGTTCGACCTCGCCTGAACTCCGGCAGCCGCTGGACTCGTTGCCGGCGTCGTTTGCGGCGACCCCGAGGCCAGCCACCACCACCACTCGATGCGGCTCACTCCCAACTGCCCGTAGGCGTGCTCCGCCGTTGTTTTGGCAGCCGGAGCACAAATCCCGCACCTCGCGGGCGCGTTTGGCCTCGCCGGCGGCTAAACACCGGCGAGTTAGCCCCGTTTGACCAAGGGTTTGACCCCCTTGGGTCACTGACATGTGGGCCCTGCCTGTTGGTCAAACCTTGGGTCACTGACATGTGGGCCCTGCCTGTGACACTGACCAGTGGGTCCCACTGGTCAGGTTTGACTTGGGCCGCCCTGTTGACTGGCTGACGTCAGCATGATGTCATGCTGATGCAGTAAAGGATTTTCTGGGATTATTTGATTTAAAAACAATTCAGGAAATTCCAGAAAATGCTTTAAACTTCAAAAAAAACATATAAATTCAACAGTAGCTCAGATGGAAAAGATTTATATATGAATATTGTTCAGAAAAATCCAATCTTTCCAATGGCACTGGTTTCATGCATGTTTGGGCAAGCTAACCTTGCTGTTCACATTAAAACATGATAATGCACTTAAATAATTAATAGTTTGGGTTTCAATTTGAATCCTTGATTCAAATGGGCTCAAACCCTTCTGGTTATAGTTGCATTAGCCCAAAACACATGCATCTTGCCATATCATGAGCATGCATCATGTTGTTGCATTTGTTTGCTGATTGATTGTATCGCCGGTATTCTCCGTGTTAGGTCCTGCTCCCGAGGATACTTCTGCGTATCCAACTGAAGAGCAGTACCCGACAACCACTCTGTCAGGCAAGCAATCATTGATCATTCCGACACAAACCCATCTTCTCGCTCCTGCTCTCTTTTACTGCATTAAGGCAACAGCGTGTGAACTGCTACTTGCTGCGGTAGTTGAACCCAATTTCCTTGCATGACCTGTCATTGCCACAGTAAATAGTTGAAACCCACTAGCATGTGTAGGAGTTGATTGAGCCATGTGATGTGTGATCCACCATGCTATTTGTTTATGTTGCCTGCTATGCTTAGAGTTGTGTCAGGTCTGATTCATCTGGGTGATGGATCAGAGTGAAATGATCATACTTGGTAAAGAGAGGGAGGTGTGGAACATGTTTGGTAAGGGTATCGATGAAAGGCCATGTAGGAGTACATGGTGGGTTGTTTAATTGGAACCGTCCATAGGATCCGAGATCTGTATGTGTGGTTCAAGTTCCAGCTACTACCATGCATTGGGCCCGAAACCAATGGACCCTCTCGGCTTATTAATTACCCTTGATCTCTGTCCAGGAGTTGAAACTAGTTTCTGGTGTTTGTAGTTTACTAGTGGTCGTGCACAGCGCTGACCCTCGGGGTGGGCTGTGATGCGACAGGTATGTGGCACGGTGTACCGGTTGCCCGTTTGGTGACTCGGGAACCCTGTACACATCGTTTGGGGCCGTGAGCGACACCCCGGCCGGATCTACCCACGGATGGAACCCAAATAGGCGATAAAACTAGACGAGAGACTTGTGTAGTTAGTCAGGTCGTGGCCGACACCCTCGCTGGGCTTCCGCTTGAAGGCTGCCGAGTACATGTCGAGTAAACAGCGATAAGTGGTGGAAGCGTGTGTGAAGAAGTACACCCCTGCAGGTTTTTCAATCTATTCGAATAGCCGTTGTTCGCGGTACGGACTACTTGATTACTCTTACAGTTCATAGACAAGTTGATGGATACTACTAAAAGCCTCAAGAAAAGTGTGAGTGCCGTGGATGGCCCTTCCGTAGGATGACGGAAGAGGATCCTCGATGGTGTATTGTTGTGGTGAGTAGAGGACTCGTGTACGCAGTAATATCTTGCAATCTGTTGAGAGTTGTAGTATAGGTTAGCCAAGAGTCAAAGCTGGCTTTCTGCTATGAACTCCACTACCCTTGTTGATAATGTTGCATGTATGATAGGTTCTGTTGTAAGACTTGCTGAGTACCTTTGTACTCATGTTTGCTTAATAACTGTTGCAGAGGAGAACCCTGCCCCTTCTAATGGGTTCTACATAGACGTTGACGTCAATGAGTAGCTTGCTACCCAGACGGAGATCTGGAGCTTGTGAAGGGGCTTGTAGATAGTCAGGCTACACCAAGCCTGTTTTATTTTCCATGTTGTCTGTACTTAGACATGTTAGCTTCCGCTTGTGCTTGTATGACTGTATGACTTGAGTGTTGGGTCATGTGACCCCTACCTGTATGGATATGTTATGTATGGCTCTTGGAGCCTCTTAAATAAAGTACTTTGAGTCATAGAGTTCTGTTGTGATGCAATGTTGTATTTGCACATATTGATCATATTGTGTGTATGATTGAATTGCTTGGTATGTGTGGGATCGGACACCTGGTTGTTTTCCTTTGGTAGCCTATCTTACAGGGAAATGCCTCCTAGTGCTTCCAATGAGCCTTGGTAGCTTGCTACTGCTCGGAACACATAGGATGGCCGGCATGTGTCCTTCTTCGTTCCTGTGTATGTCCCTTAGGGGAAATGTCACGCGTTGTTCCTTTAAGTCCATGTAGCTTGCTACGACTTGGGTTCATACGTTGATGACCGACACGTTCGTTGCTTGGTCATGAATGCCTGTCTCTGTAATTTAGTGCCACTTTTGGTTTATAACTAGCCATGTAGGCCCAGGTTCTCTGTCATATGGATGCTAGCGACAATGTCATATACGTGTGCCAAAATGCGCAAACGGTCCCGGGCCAGGTAAGGTGGCACCCGTGGGGATACCGTGCATGAGGCCGCAAAGTGATATGACATGTTGCAAGCTAGATCGGTGTGACTTAGGATAGGGGTCCTGACAACGAAGGCCTGATTGCTGGCCTCAAGGCCGCGGCAGCTTTGGGGGTGAGGCGCCTTACCATCAAGGGCGACACCCAGCTCCTCGTCAACTTCTGCAACAAGGCGTACAAGCGAAAGGACGAACACATCGAGGCATACCATGAGGAGATACGCAAAATCGAGAAACGATTCTTGGGATTGGAATTGCAGCACGTGCCACACGGCACGAATAAGGAGGCAGACAACATAGCGAAAAGTGTGTCTCGATGTCTACCTTAGGATCCTATCGTCTTGAGAAATGAATTTTCAAGCCATTAGCAGCTCCCCCTGCTGCGGGACTAGCGTCACGTCAGGAGAAGCTTCGCCCAGCACCCACCTCAGGCGCCCCATCTTGCGGCCCGATCTCAGGAGCCCGCCTGCTCCTCGCACTCGAACCTCTGGAGGGGTGCTAGACCAAGGAGATCAAGGTTTCCCTGCTTCTAAGCACCTTTCCGGAGAAGGAGGAAGACGCAGAACGTGTGGCCCGTCAGGCCACCACGTACTGCATCCGGGACGGTGAGCTCTACCGAAACGGCTTGCTTTCTCTAGTTGGTTTGGAACTTCTTGAATGAAATTTGGAGCTTTTGTGCCTTTCATTCGCAAGAGTTGTAATTTTCTCTCTTTTTATTTGTCTTTCCAGCCTTGTCCTGGGGAGAGCGACAGTTGCCCGTCGCTCCTCCTAGGGCGTCCCGCGCGCGGGGGCTAGGTAGGTGTGTGCACCTGGGCTCGCCCGTCACCACACGTCGCCCAATCCTGGTCGCCATAGAACTTCAGCGTCCTTAATCTTCATGAGACACTCTCAAAAGAGCTCGTGGTCATGCGAACTCTCTTAAGTAGAGGTCATGGCGGCAAGCTCCGGAGAAGCAGTCGTTCATCACCCAGTTGACCCGCAAGCTGTTGGAAGCCGGTGTCAATCGAGAAGTACATGCTGGAACTTGGATTCCGGCAAAACCCATGTGGTTCGAACACTAGGGTGCGCACGAAGATCTCTCCTTTCGCCCTAGCTCGCCTACGCGTCGATTCCTAAGCCTAGCTCGTCAAGCCCGAAGAACAAGGGACACAAATGTTTATACTGGTTCAGGCCACCATTGTGGTGTAATACCCTAATCCAGTGTGGTGTGGTGGATTGCCTTATAGGCTGAGTAAGAACTAGTACAAGGGAAGAACAGCCTCCGGAGCAGAGGTGTTCTTGTGCTCGAGTGAGCTTGCTAGTGTGTGTCTGGTTGGCTCTCTATCGGATGCCCTAGGTTGGGTCAATTTCCCCTCAGATCCCCCCATATGGTGGTGGCTAGTCCTATTTATAGAGGCCCGGGTCCTCTTCCCAAATACTGAGAGGGAAGGGATCCCACAACGGCCAAATTTGAAGGGGGACAGCTAGTACAAGCTATCCTGACAAAAGGTGGTCTTCTCCTGCCAAAGGCTCTAGTGGTGACGCCGCCGTGTGATCCGAGATGACCTCTGCTCTGCCGTCCTGTTGGTCTTGGTCTTGTTGCACAGATATGGAAACCGTTGCCCGATGCATCGGAACTCCTCGCCTGCGCCTGCCCCTTTAGCAACAAAGAGGAAACTAGCACCCTGCGCCCGCTGGGGCCAGCCTAGCCTTGGTCGTCACTGCTCACGTCCCGAGGACCTTGCGAGGTGCCCCTTGCCTTGACATATCCGCTCCTTGGGAGTCAGCCTAGCGAGGACGCCCCGGGGGAGGTCTTGCGTCGCCCGCCTCGTGAGGCTTGGCCCCACGCAAGGGTCTTGAGTGGTTGCTGATGAGGTTGGACCATACCAGGCCGCTGGATGAGCCATGCCTGATGTCTACACACGCTTCTACTCTTGTAGACTATGTTGGGCCTCCAAGCGCAGAGGTTTGTAGGACAGCAGCAATTTCCCTCAAGTGGATGACCTAAGGTTTATCGAACTCAGGGAAGTAGAGGTTGAAGATGGTCTCTCTCAAGCAACCCTGCAACTAAAATACAAGAAGTCTCTTGTGTCCCCAACACACCTAATACACTTGTCAGATGTATAGGTGCACTAGTTCGGCGAAGAGATGTTAAATGGCAAGTGATATGGATGGCAAAACAAAGTAATATAAATCTGTAATAGAAAGTGCAGCAAGCAAACAAGCGGTAAACGTGAGCACAAATGGTATTGCAATGGTGGAAACAAGGCCTAGGGATCATACTTTCACTAGTGGCAACTCCCAACAACATTAACATAATCGAATCACATGATATTTCCCATAAAACATGCAATGGAGACGCACCCGGAGGTCATTTCTTCGTGGTCAAGAGAGGACGAGAATTTTGTAGGGCTACAAAAGCACACCTCAAAGTTCGTAGTTCTCAATCTAAGGATTTCCCAATGTCACCGCGGCCATCCAAAGAGAGTCCCACAATCACCACAACATATCTAAAGGATAGTCAAAGACAAGCACCAAGAGACTCTCAATCTTCAATCAACACACAAGAGAGGAAATCACTCATGAAAATATTTTTCTAATCCATGTCCAATAGACCGCTGTCACCTTAGTCTCGGGGATTATACTAGGTAAAGACAAGTGAGTACATCAATCCAATACATATAGGAAGGGGAAATATCTTGGGATCACCCTAGATTAACATAGCCTATGATCACAACGAAGATCACATAATGGGAGAGAGAATTGACCACATAGCTACTGGTAGAAACCTCAGCCCCGAGGAGGAACTACTCCCGCATCATAGAGGGAGGAAGCAACGTCGATGGAGATGAATCCGGGGGCACTTCCCCGTCCCGGCAGGGTGCTGGCATAGGAATTCTGGTCCCCCGAAGCTTGATGGCGATGGCGGCGGAGATCGGAATTGCGTCTGGAGAAAAGGGGTCCGGAATCAGGGTTTCTGCGATGCGGTGTAAATATATGCCAAAGGGGGTTGCCAGGGGAGCTAAGGGGGGCCCAGGCGCCCCCCCGGCGCGGCCTGGAGGGGGGCCGCGTGGCCAGGGCGCCTGGAGCCCTGGTGGCCCCCCTCCGGCCCTACTTTGGCCGCAAGGAAGCTTCCGGAACGCTGATTTTTTATATAATTTTCTGGAATTTTTCTGGCAGTTTACGTAATGGGAAAACCTGAAATACAAAAACAGCAGAAAACAGAAACTGGCACTGGGGTGCACTGAGTTAATAGGTTAGTCCAAATATGATCAAAAGTGTATGGAAGTGCATAAATATCATAGCAATATCACACAAAAGAGGCATGGATCAAGCAGAAATTATAGATATGTTTTGGACGTATCAACATGCCCAAGCTTAATTCCTGCTCGTCCTCGAGTAGGTAAATGATAACAAGTATAATTTCTGTGGTGACATGCTATTAACCATATAAGGACTTTTTACAGTCACATGACAAGTGCTTACTGAGACAATGAATCTGTAGTAGTTAAGTTGCCTCATGAGAAAATCACAAAGAACTGAAAGTTTTACAATATGATACTGAAACACTCAAAAGATTTGTAATGGGCATGGTGTGCAAATATGATAAAGTGGTACCTCGCTTGCCCCCTTTAGTGAAGCAAAACATAAATGCAGGGGCACCTCCAAGGTTTAAGTGACGACTAGATACAATGATTTCAGAATAAACGATATCATAATCATGCAAAAGACAATGCTACTTTGGGACAATGCACATTACACTCAGAATGACAATCATGCTCTCAATAGTTGGTGCTTTAAAGAAAGAAGGTGGAGACTCTCGAACCGTGGCTTTTGTTGGCAAGGTTGAAAACCCGTGGTCGGAAACAAAAACTAAACATGTACCAGAGCTCTTGGTTTTAAAAACAGAGGTAATAATTATTTTTTAGAATATGCATATTTCGTCAACGAATGCTAGCAGATAACTCAATCACTTCTTGAGCTGGACAAGTTTCGAGGAACGGCTCCCGCATGAGGACGATCACATCCTCTTAATCTCCTTTGTTTATCACTGCCAAAGTTTTCTGATTTCTCATGAACCAAGCGTGAAGGAGGGTTTGTTTGTTCTATAATTTTTTAATGAGCCGGGCGCACTCTATGCCAGTTCCTTCTCGTATTATGGGTTTGCACATTAGACATGCAATCCCGGGGTGAAGCTTGTCCAACTTAAAAAGATCATGAATTAACTACTACTTCCTCATGAGCTAAAACAGATGCACGAAAGAGAAATGCTTTTTTTGAATAATTTCGAGATGGTACATGAAAGTCTTCGTTAGGAATGGCAGGTAAATACCATGTATAGGAAGGTATGGTGGACACATATGGCATAACTGGTTTAAAGGATTTTGGATGCACAAGCAGTCAGTCCGCTTAGTACAGGAGAAGGTTAGCAAAAGACTGGGAGCGACCAACTAAAAGAGCAACGACGGTCATAATCATGCAGAGCGACAAAGCAACATTGAATCGGGCATGGAAGTTATATCGCAACTCAGAAATTAAAGATCATCAAGGCTTGATAGACTTTCTTTACAGTCTTAAATATGCGTGAGCATACGCCAAGTCAATCAAATAAATTCCTGGAGGAAGATACCACTAAACCATACCACATCATAGGCAAACAAATCATGTTGGTACTTCAATAACACATTAAGAACCCCCCAGCTATTTGAGGCTAACCATAAGAAAACATGAACTACTAAGCATCATTATGCACATAGCATTTTTATCATAGACATATCAACCAGTGCAACAGAAGCCAACTCTCTTA
Organism: Secale cereale; assembly: GCA_902687465.1. NCBI lineage: Eukaryota > Viridiplantae > Streptophyta > Magnoliopsida > Poales > Poaceae > Secale > Secale cereale. The sequence continues at coordinate 174,366,019 of LR738714.1, read as the reverse complement.
ACAAGATAAGCATGATACTAAAGAGAGTTCCAGCGACCAACTAAACAAAAGCTCTTTAAAAAGATAAGCATGAAAACTAAGAGCTGAACATGATAGTAGCTATTGAAAGACAAAGAAAATACACAGCAAAGATAAACATGAAAATTCTATGTTGTGTTCTAGGTTGAAGTGGAGCGTGTTTCTCTCCCACACAAAGAAAGCTGAGTTCCAACTCGTTATGAACAGCAAGCAAAGCTAAAGAAAACTAAAAAGGAAACTAAAAGCAAGATGCTCCAAGCATAGCACATAACACATGAAGTGATAAAAATATAGTGGAACGAAAGACGAATTGATAATTGTTGATGGAGAAGGGGATGCGCGGGGGCATCCCCAAGCTTAGACGCTTGAGTCTTCTTGAATATTTCTTGGGGGTGCACGGGGTCATCCCCAAGCTTGAGCGTTTGACACTCCTGAATCTTTTTATCATCTTCCCTCGCACACTTGAAAACTCCCTTCATACATAACTCATCATAATCTGATTAGCGAGGTTAGTACCCTTAATAAAATAATTGTTCCTTGCTGGAAATAAGGATATTCTTGAAGGTCTACTGTTTCTCAAGATTGCCAAAAGGTTTTTGCAAAGAAAAAGCAAGCTCAAGGTTTGCAAAATGAAAGAAAGGTAAAACAGGACAGAATCTGTGAAAAACAGACCAGCAGGTAGTAAATGATTTTTCGGGGCACTTCTACAACTCAAATCAAAAAACTCAGAACAGACGCCCGAAAGACAATTGTATAGAGCACGCTGTCGAAAAAATTCAGACCAAAAAGATGATCTGGTGATTTTATACGAATTTTACTATCCAAGGATAGAATCTGTTTCCTGGACAGCACGTCACAACTTTTGAACTTTCTTGCAATCAGAGGCTACACTTGGCACAAAGCTGAAAAGTAAAGATACAATGATGATGCTACTGTAGTAACAACATCAAGACACAACAAAAGCAAAATAAAATTTTATTCATTGTGGCCTGCCTCCCAAAAGCGCTTTCTTTTATGCCTTTAAGCTAGGCATAAGACTTTAATGATGCTCTCGTAGGAATAAGAGTTGAAGAACAAAAGAGAGCATCAAGAAGCAAATACCAAACACATTTAAGCCTAACATGCTTCCTATGCATAGGAATATTGCAATGGAATAATTCATTGAAGCACAAAGCAATAAGCATAGGAAGACAAAACAAGTGCAGCTTCAAAACCTTCAACATAAAGAGAGGGAACTTAATATTATTGAAATATCTATAAGCATATGTTCCCTTCTCATAATAATTTTCAGTGGGATCACGAATAAACTCAACAATATAAGCATCACACAAAGCATTGTTACCATGATCCACATGCAAAAAGGTACTCTTACTCTCCACATAAGCATCTTTGGGGAGCCCATGGTTAGGACATTTTAGCATTAACGTTTTCAGCCTCCCCCAAGCTTGAGCTACGCTCTCTCCGTCACGAGACCTAAAGTTATAGATATAGTTCCTGTCTCGATGAATTTCATGAAGAGGATAAAACTTAGTATAAAAGAGAGACATAAGCTCCTGCCAATCAAGCAAGTGCGAGTTATCGAGAAGCTTATACCAATCTAAAGCTTTATCTATAAGTGATACGGCGAACAATTTCCTCATGACAAACTCCCTTGATACACCTGCAAGCTTAAATAATGAACATAGTTGTGACAGATATAGCAAGTGTTCACCGAGATGTCTGTCTCCTGCATAACGATTAGCCAAAATATAATCGATAATACCAGCCGGTATTTTATAGGGCACAATTTCAGTAGGAGGAGGAGCAACCACCACAGGTGTGGGGCGTCTTCCCACAAGCAACAAACTAAGAATGCGGTTTTCCATAAACATAACTAGTGAAATAAAAACAAGAAACAAAAAGATTTAATTGCAAGTTCTAAAGATATACCTTCAAGCGCTCACTTCCCCAGCAACGGCGCCAGAAATAGCTTGATGTCTACACACGCTTCTACTCTTGTAGACTATGTTGGGCCTCCAAGCGCAGAGGTTTGTAGGACAGCAGCAATTTCCCTCAAGTGGATGACCTAAGGTTTATCGAACTCAGGGAAGTAGAGGTTGAAGATGGTTTCTCTCAAGCAACCCTGCAACTAAAATACAAGAAGTCTCTTGTGTCCCCAACACACCTAATACACTTGTCAGATGTATAGGTGCACTAGTTCGGCGAAGAGATGTTAAATGGCAAGTGATATGGATGGCAAAACAAAGTAATATAAATCTGTAATAAAAAGTGCAGCAAGCAAACAAGCGGTAAACGTGAGCACAAATGGTATTGCAATGGTGGAAACAAGGCCTAGGGATCATACTTTCACTAGTGGCAACTCCCAACAACATTAACATAATCGAATCACATGATATTTCCCATAAAACATGCAATGGAGACGCACCCGGAGGTCATTTCTTCGTGGTCAAGAGAGGACGAGAATTATGTAGGGCTACAAAAGCACACCTCAAAGTTCGTAGTTCTCAATCTAAGGATTTCCCAATGTCACCGCGGCCATCCAAAGAGAGTCCCACAATCACCACAACATATCTAAAGGATAGTCAAAGACAAGCACCAAGAGACTCTCAATCTTCAATCAACACACAAAAGAGGAAATCACTCATGAAAATATTTTTCTAATCCATGTCCAATAGACCGCTGTCACCTTGGTCTCGGGGATTATACTAGATAAAGACAAGTGAGTACATCAATCCAATACATAGAGGAAGGGGAAATATCATGGGATCACCCTAGATTAACATAGCCTATGATCACAACGAAGATCACATCATGGGAGAGAGAATTGACCACATAGCTACTGGTAGTAACCTCAGCCCCGAGGAGGAACTACTCCCGCATCATGGAGGGAGGAAGCAACGTCGATGGAGATGAATCCGGTAGCACTTCCCCGTCCCGGCAGGGTGCCGACACAGGAATTCTGGTCCCCCGAAGCTTGATGGCGATGGCGGCGGAGATCGGAATTGCGTCTCGAGAAAAGGGGTCCGGAATCAGGGTTTCTGTGACGCGGTGTAAATATATGCCAAAGGGGGTCGCCAGGGGAGCTAAGGGGGGCCCAGGCGCCCCCCCGGCGCGGCCTGGAGGGGGGCCGCGTGGCTAGGGCGCCTGGAGCCCTGGTGGCCCCCCTCCGGCCCTACTTTGGCCATAAGGAAGCTTCCGCTGATTTTTTATATAATTTTTCCAGAATTTTTCTGGCAGTTTACGTAATGGGAAAACCTGTAATACAAAAACAGCAGAAAACAGAAACTCGCACTGGGATGCATTGAGTTAATAGGTTAGTCCAAATATGATCAAAAGTGTATGGAAGTGCATAAATATCATAGCAATATCACACAAAAGAGGCATGGAGCAAGCAGAAATTAAAGATACGTTTTGGACGTATCAATGCCCTAGGACGCAGGCAGGAAAGTCTGGGTACCGCCGTTCCCAGAACGCCGACAGTAGCCCCCGGGCCCAAGGCGCGCTCGGGCTTGGCTTAGCGGCGAAGCCAAGGTTCAAGTGCGGAGCGTCGTGCTACCTCTAGAGCTTGCGTGGCCCGGAACCTTTGAAGTGGAAAGAGACTCCCTCGTACCTACACAAACAAATAAGAACCTTGCAACCAACACGATAAAGGTCCACTTGCGAAAGTGAGATCTGATAGAGATAATAAGATAATTTTTTTGTATTTTTTTATAGATTGAAAGTAAAGATTGCAAAATAAAACAACGACAACAGAAATTGGCTAGTTGACGGGAAACTAATATGATGGAAGATAGACCCGGGGGCCATAGGTTTCACTAGTGGCTTCTCTCATGATAGCAGATTTCTATGGTGGGTGAACAAATTACTGTCGAGCAATTGATAGAAAAGCGCATAGTTATGAGAATATCTATGAATGATCATTGTATATAGGCATCACGTCCGTGACAAGTAGACCGAAATGATTCTGAATCTACTACTATTACTCCACACATCGACCGCTATCCAGCATGCATCTAGAGTATTAAGTTCATAAGAATGGAGTAACACCTTAAGCAAGATGAGATGATGTAGAGGGATAAACCCATGCAATATGATGTAAACCCCATCTTTTTATCCTCAATGGCAAAAATACAATACGTGCCATGCTGCCCCTGTGTCACTAGGAAACGACACCGAAAGATTGAACCCAAAGCTAAGCACTTCTCCCATTGCAAGAACTACCAATCTAGTAGGCCAAACAAAACTGATAATTCGAAGAGACTTGCAAATATATTTAAATCACGCATAAAAGATTTCAGAGAGGAATCAAATATTGTTCATAGATAATCTTGATCATAAACCCACAATTCAGCGGATCTCGACAAACACACCGCAAAAATAATTACATCGAATAGATCTCCAAGAGGATCGAGCAGAACTTTGTATTGAGATCCAAAGAAGGAGAAGAAGCCATCTAGCTAATAACTATGTACCCGAAGGTCTCTGGTAAACTACTCACAATTCATCGGAGAGGGTATGGTGTTGATGTAGAAGCCATCCATGATCGATGCCCCCTCCAGTGGAGCTCCGGAACAGGGCCCAAGATGGGATCTCAAGGGTACAGAAGGTTGCGGCGGTGGAATTAGGGTTTCATGGTGCTCTCGGATGTTTTCATGGTACGTGGATATATATAGGAGGAAGAGGCATGTCGGTGGAGCAACAAGGGGCCCACGAGGGTGGGGGCGCGCCTACCCCCTGGGCGTTACCCCTGCCCTCATGTCCGCCTCGTTTCTTCTCTGGCGTGTACTCCAAGTCTTTTGTGTTGCAATTGTTCCAAAAACGACTCTCCCGAAGGTTTCATTTCGTTTGGACTCCGTTTGATATTCCTTTTCTCGGGAACACTGAAATAGGCAAAAAAACAGCAATTTGCACTCGGCCTTGGGTTAGTAGGTTAGTCCCAAAAATAATATGAAAGTGTATAATAAAGCCCATTAAACATCCAAAAATAATAATATAATAGAATGGAACAATAAAAAATTATAGATAGGTTGGAGACGTATCAAGCATCCCCAAGCTTAATTCCTGCTCGACCTCGAGTAAGTAATGATAAAAACAGAATTTTTGATGTGGAATGCTTCCCAACAAAATTCTCAATGTAATTTTCTTTATTGTGGCTTGAATGTTCAGATCCAAAAGATTCAATACAAAAGTTTAATATTTAGATAAGAATAATAATACTTCAAGCATACTAACAAACCAATTATGTCTTCTCAAAATAACATGGCCAAAGAAAGTTATCCCTACAAAATCATATAGTCTGGCTATGCTATATCTTCATCACACAAAATATTAAATCATGCACAACCCTCGTTTCAGCCGAGCAATTGTTTCACACTTCATTTTTTCCAAACCTTTCAACTTTCACGTAATACATGAGCGTGAGCCATGGATATATGACTATAGGTGGAATAGAGTGGTGGTTGTGGAGAAGACCAAAGAGGAAGATAGTCTCACATCAACTAGGTATATTAATTGGCCATGGAGATGCCCATCAATAGATATCAATGTGTGTGAGTAGGGATTGCCATGCAACAGATGCACTAGAGCTATAAGTGTATGAAAGCTCATCTAAAGAAACTAAGTGGGTGTGCATCCAACTTGCTTGCTCACGAAGACCTAAGGCATTTTGAGGAAGCCCATCATTGGAATATACAAGCCAAGTTCTATAATGAAAATTCCCACTAGTATATGAAAGTGACAAAACAAGAGACTCTTTATCATGAAGATCATGGTGCTACTTTGAAGTACAAGTGTGGAAAAAGGATAGTAGCATTGCCCCTTCTCTCTTCTTCTCTCATTTTTTTTCTCATTTTTTTTATTTTGGGCCTTTTGTTATGTCCTCCTTTTTTCTTTCTTTTCTTTCGTCCGGAGTCTCATCCCGACTTGTGGGGGAATCACAGTCTCCATCATCCTTTCCTCACTGGGACAATGCTCTAGTAATGAAGATCATCACACTTTTTTTAACTTACAAATCAAAGATTACAACTCGAAGCTAGAACAAAATATGACTCTATGTGAATGCCTCCGGCGGTCTACCGGGATGTGCATGAATCAAGAGTTACATGTATGAACAATTGTGCTTGGTGGACTTGCCACAAATACGATGTCAACTGCGTGATCATGCATGGCAATATGACAATGATGAGGCGTGTCATAATAAACGGAACGGTGGAAAGTTGCATGGCAATATATAACGGAATGGCTATGGAAATTCCATAATAGGTAGGTATGGTGCCTATTTTGAGGAAGGTATATGGTGGGTGTATGGTACCGGCGAAAGTTGCGGGGTAAAAGAGAGGCTAGCGGTGGTGGAAGTGTGAGAGTGCGTATAATCCATGGACTCAACATTAGTCATACAGAACTCATATACTTATTGCAAAAATCTACAAGTTATCAAAACAAATTATTCAACGCATGCTCCTAGGGGAAGGGTTGGTAGGAGTTAACCATCGCGCGATCCAGACCTCCACACAAAGGATGACAATCAATAAATAAATCATGCTCCAACTTCATCACATAACGGTTCACCATACGTGCATGCTACATGAATCACAAACTTTAACAAATGTGTTTCTCAAATTCACAACTACTCCACTAGCATGACTCTAATGTCACTATCCTCAGATCTCAAAGCAATCATCAAGTATCAAACTTCTCATAGTATTCAATGCACTTTTATGAAAGTTTTTATTATACCCATCTTGGATGCCTATCATATTAGGACTAATTATATAACCAATGCCAATTATCATGCTTTTCTAAAAGACTATCAAAATAATATAAGTGAAGCATGAGAGATCAATAATTTCTATAAAATAAAACCACTGCCGTGCTCTAAAAAGATATGTGAGGCGCTAGAGCAAAACTATCTAGCTCAAAAGATATAAGTGAAGCACATAGAGTATTCTAATAAATACCGATTCATGTGTATATCTCTCAAAAGGTGTGTACAGAAAGGATGATTGTGCCAAACTAAAAAGCAAAGACTCAAATCATACATGACGCTCCAAGAAAAACACATATCATGTGGTGAATAAAAATATAGTCTCAAGTAAAGTTACCGTTAGATGAAGATGAAAGAGGGGATGCCTTCCCGGGGTTCCTTGGGCATCCCCAAGCTTAGAATTTTGGTTGTCCTTGGATTTTACCTTGGGGTTCCTTGGGCATCCCCAAGCTTAGTCTATTTCCACTCTTTGTTCCATAGTCCATCAAATCCTTACCCAAAAACTTCAAAACTTCACAACACAAAACATAGCAAAAATCTCGTGGGCTCTGTTAGCATAAGAAAACAAACCACCCCTTTAAGGTATTGTAATGAACTCATTCTTTATTTATTTTGGTTTTAAACGTAATGTATTCCAAATTCTCTATGATTCATAGCCCCCTATACTACTCATAGATTCATCAAAATAAGCAAACAACACACGAAAAACAGAATCTGTCAAAAACAGAACAGTCTGTAGCAATTTGTAACTTTCGAATACTTCTGTAACTCTATTTTTTTAAATAAATTGGTGGACGTGAGGAATTTGTCTATTAATCATCTGCAAAAATAATCAAGTAAAAATCACTCTCATGTAAAATATGGAAGCTAATCTCGTGAGCGCTAAAGTTTATGTTTTTCACAGCCAGATCGCAAGGACTTCACCCAAGTTTTCCCAAAGGTTCTACTTGGCACAAACACTAATTGAAACACAAAACCACAGCTAACCAGAAGCTAGATGAATTATTTATTACTAAACAGAAGCAAAAGCAAATAAAATAAAACTGGGTTGCCTCGCAACAAGCGCTATCATTTAACGCCCCTAGCTAGGCATGATACAAGAATAGATCTAGATATTGCCATCTTTGATAGGCAATCCACAAGTGGCTCTCATAATAGATTCATAAGGTAATTTGATTTTATTTCTAGAAAAGTATTCCATGCCTTTCCTTAACGGAAATTGGAATCTAATATTTCCTTCCTTCATATCAATAATTGCACCAATCGTTCTAAGGAAAGGTCTACCAAGAATAATAGGACATGTAGAATTGCAATCTATATCAAGAATGATGAAATCTAGGGGCACATAATTCCTATTTGCAACAATAAGAACATAATTAATCCTTCCCTTAGGTTTCTTAATGGTAGAATCCGTAAGATGCAAATTTAAAGAACAATCATCAAGTTCATGGAAACCGAACTTATCACACAATTTTTTTGGAATTGTGGAAACACATGCACCCAAATCACACAAAGCATAGCATTCATGATCCTTAATCTGAATTTTAATAGTAGGTTCCCACTTATCATAAAGTTTTCTAGGGATAGAAACTTCTAATTCAAGTTTTTCTTCATAAGATTGCACTAAAGCATCAACTATGTGTTTGGTAAAGGCTTTATTTTGACTATAAGCATGAGGAGAATTTAGCACGGATTGCAATAAGGAAATACAATCTATCAAAGAGCAATATCATAATTAAATCCCTTGAAATCCAAAATAGTGGGTTCATTGCTATGTAAAGTTTTGACCTCTTCAATCCCACTTTTAACAATTTTAGCATAAAGATCTAAAAACTCTGAATCATTGTAACGCCTTTTAACTAAAGTTGACTCATCTCCAGTCCCATATTTATCAAGATTCACATTGAGAAACAAAGATTTAATAGGGGACACATCAATTACTTTTAGATCTTCATCATTATTATCATAAAAACTAGTAGAACACGCTTTCACAAAGCAATCTCTTTTAGCATGCATCCTAGCGGTTCTTTCTTTGCACTCATCAATGGAAATCCTCATGGATTTGAGAGACTCATTGATATCATGCTTAGGTGGAATAGATCTAAGTTTCAAAGAATCAACATCAAGAGAAATTCCATCCACGTTCCTAGCCAACTCATCAATCTTAAGCAATTTTTCTTCAAGCAAAGCATTGAAATTCTTTTGTGAATTCCTAAATTCCTTAAAACTAGTCTCAAATTCAGAGGGCATATTATCAAAATTTCCATAAGAGTTGTTGTAGGAATTACCATAATTATTAGAGGGATTACTAGGGAAAGGCCTAGAATTAAAGTTTCCTCTATATGTGTTCTTACCAAAATTATTCCAACCAACACAATTCACATCCATAGATTCATTATTATTCTCAATCAACGTGGACAATGGCATATCATTAGGATCAAAGGACACACTCTTAGTAGCAAATAATTTCATAAGTTCATCCATCTTTCCACTCAAAACACTAATCTCTTCAATAGCATGTACCTTTTTACTAGTGGATCTTTCTGTGTGCCATTGTGAGTAATTAACCATAATATTATCTAGGAGTTTAGTGGCTTCTCCTAAAGTGATTTCCATGAAAGTGCCCCCGCGGACGAGTCTAAAATATTTTCAGAAGCAAAATTCAATCCAACATAAAAGTTTTGTATAATCATCCATAAGTTCAAACCATGTGTAGGGCAACTACGTATTATTAATTTCATCCTCTCCCAAGCTTGTGCAACATGCTCATGATCAAGTTGCTTAAAATTCATAATATTGTTTCTAAGAGAGATAATCTTAGCAGGATGAAACTACTTAGAGATAAAGGCATCTTTGCACTTACTCCATGAATCAATACTAATTCTTTGGAAAGAAGAGAACCAAGTTTTAGCACGATCTCCAAGCGAAAACGGAAATAGCTTCAATTTAACATTATCATTATCCGTATCTCTCTTATTTTGCATATCGCACAAATCAACAAAGTTGATGAGTAGCGGTATCTTCACTAGGAAGGCCGGAAAATTGATCTTTCATAACAAGGTTTAACAGTGCATCATTGATTTCACAAGATTCAACATCGATAATAGGAACAACCCGAGTGCTAATAAAATTACTATTGTTGGTATTGGAAAAGTCACACAATTTGGTATTGTCTTGAGCCATAGTGATGAACAAGCAATCCAACACACAAGCAAACAAGAAGCAAGTGAAAAGAGCCAAACGGAAAAAGGGCGAATAAAACGGCAATGGTGAAGTGGGGGAGAGGGAAACGAGAGGCAAATGGCAAATAATGTAATGCGAGGGATAAGTGCTTGTGATGGGTACTTGGTATATGAATTTTGCGTAGATCTCCCTGGCAATGGTGCCATAAATTCTTCTTGCTACTTTTTGAGCTTGCGTTGTTCTTCCCTTGAAGAGGAAAGCGTGATGCAGCACAGTGGCTTAAGTATTTCCCTTAGTTTTTGAGAACCAAGGTAACAATCCAGTAGGATACTACACGCGACTCCCTCGTACCTACACAAAAAAATAAGAACCTTGCAACCAACGAGATAAAAGGGTTGTCAATCCCTTCTCGGCCACTTGCAAAAGTGAGATCTGATAGAGATAATAAGATAATATGTTTGGTATTTTTGTTATAGATTGAAACTAAAGATTGCAAAATAAAATAACGGCAACATAAATTGGCAAGTTAACGAGAAACTAATATGATGGAAGATAGACCCGGGGGGCATAGGTTTCACTAGTGGCTTCTCTCATGATAGGAGATTTCTACGGTGGGTGAACAAATTACTGTCGAGAAATTGATAGAAAAGCGCATAGTTATGAGAATATCTAGGCATGATCATTCTATATGGGCATCACATCCGTGACAAGTAGACCGAAACGATTCTGCATCTACTACTATTACTCCACACATCAACCGCTATCCAGCATGCATCCATAGTATTAAGTTCATAAGGAAAGACTAACGCCTTAAGCAAGATGGCATGATGTAGAGGGATAAACTCATGCAAGATGATGTAAACCCCATCTTTTTATCCTCGATGGTAACAATACAATACGTGCCTTGATGCCCCTACTGTCACTGGGAAAGGACACCGCAAGATTGAACCCAAAGCTAAGCACTCCTCGCATTGCAAGAACTACTAATCTAGTAGGCTAAACCAAATTAATAATTCGAAGAGACTTGCAAAGATATTTAAATCATGCATAAAAGATTTCATAGAGGAATCAAATATTGTTCATTGATAATCTTGATCATAAACCCATAATTCATTGGATCTCGGCAAACACACCACAAAAAGAATTAAATCGAATAGATCTCCAAGAGGATCGAGGAGAACTTTGTATGAGATCCAAAGAGAGAGATGAAGCAATCTAGCTAATAATTATACACCCGAAGGTCTGTGGTAAAATACTCACAACACATCGGAGAGGCTATGGTGTTGATGTAGAAGCCCTCCGTGATCGATGCCCCCTCCGGTGGAGCTCCAGAACAGGCCCCAAGATGGGTTCTCATGGGCACAGAAGGTTGCGGCGGTGGAATTTGGGTTTCTTGGTGCTCTTGGATGTTTTCAGGGTACGTGGATATATATATAGGAGGAAGAGCCACGTCGGTGGAGCAACAAGGGGCCCACAAGTGATGCGGAGCATCCTTCGTTCATCCCCATGTACACTACGACTACTACCCAAACCCCAAGTGGACACAAGGTGAACCCGTTCCTCGGTGCTTCCCCTTTTCATTCATGCGAGAATTGGTTGCTACCTAATGCAAAGACACTACATGTGCTTAGGAACCGAGGAGACGACCAAGGAGATGCTCGAAGCATATGTGTGACTTGTTCTTGTTGGTTTGAGTGATTCTCTCGTGTTTCCCCTCGTGTTCCCTCTCGTGTTCTTCGTGTTCTTCATGGGATCCACTCCATTTCGTGAAAGATCGGCCACCTAGGGTTCCACCCTACATCAACAAGGGTCGGGGTGCGCCTACCCCCCTGGGCGCCCCCCTGCCATCGTGGCCGTCTCGTTTCTTCCCTGGCGTGTATTCCAAGTCTTCTGTGTTGCAATTGTTTCAAAAACGACTCCCCAGAAGGTTTCATTCCATTTGGACTCCGTTTGATATTGCTTTTCTGCGAAACACTGAAATAGGCAAAAAAACAGCAATTTGCACTGGGCCTTGGTTAGTAGGTTAGTCCCAAAAATAATATAAAAGTGTATAATAAAGCCCATTAAACATCCAAAACAGATAATATAATAGCATGGAACAATAAAAAATTATAGATACGTTGGAGGAGTATCATGCCGCGGCCCCCAAAATCATGCGGCCTTGATTAACGCGTGGCGATTGATGGGACATGGGCGTCTCCACTTCCCCATGCAGCCTTGATTTTCGCCCGGCCTGCGGCCACTATTGCTTACACAAGTCCTCCTCCTACAGTGGTAACGCACCCGGTGGCTTCTTCGTCTTCTTGGTCCTTCCCCCTAGTCCGATTCGGCACCTACTCCCCTCGCCACCATGGTCTTCAGTAGCAAGAAGGAAGGGAGGGTGGAGTCTCATACCTCATCCCCTTCCCCGCCGGTCTTCGGTCCCGCCATCGAGCGGTCAGTGGTGATCCACGACGAGATGATGGACAAGGTGCGCCCGGCGCTTGCCGCCTATTTCAATGAGTGGCGGTGATGGTGGCTTGGCTTGCTTCCCGCGCCGAAATTGATAGGACAACCACCAAGGTCCCCCTCCATCTTCACGCCCTCTGGGCGAGCTTGATTCCTCCGTTTTCTGATTTCTTCAATGTGGTGCTCTCTCATTACCAGATCAGCGCACTCCACCTTAACCCTCAATCTATCATCATCCTCGCTGTTTTCGCCTTTGTCTACGAATCTATGGTGGGCATATCCCCCTCCGTGGCCTCGCTCCGCCACTTCTTCTTGCTGCATCTGATGGATGCACTCTAGTGCTCTGGATGTGTGTCCTTCCAGGCCATCGCGGCAACGGCCGGCTCGGGGATTTACTTCGACCTTTCGACAGTCACCGACGGCTTCAAGAGGAGGTAGGTGTTCGTCAATGTAGGGGTGCGTAGCCTCCTACTTCTTCAACCATGGATTCTGGCTGCCGCGAGCTCCGGCTGGAAACATGAGAAGCTTTTCGACCAAAAGCTAGCTCCAGTTTGGCTCCGGATGACCAGGCTGCAGAAGCTTGGGGTGACGGCGCCCATGGTGGTGAAGGATTTCATCCAGCGCCGCATTGCCCCACTCCGGCGCCACTCTTGGCCGATGTGGGCCTTGTCCGGTTATGGGAACCGCATGAGGCTCCAAGCACCCGACCTTCCTCGCGAGGCACGGAGCACGGTTCTTGAGCTTCTGATGGGCGACCTAGCGCCGGCACGCTTGCTAGAGGAAGGCTGTCTCATGTACTACTGCTCAAACAAGGTGGAGTTCGTGAAGCAGATGCCCTACTTCGACGAATGGGGGCTTCGTCCGCCTAGTCTTGTCGGGTCTGGCGAGAACCCCGTCTGCGCAGTTCCCTTGTCCGCCACTGTCACGGCAACCGCCCTAGGAAAGGGCGTGGGGAAGCGATCACTGCTGAGCACTGGTTGCGTGGCTGCTTCATCATCGAGATCTCCTGGAGCTCCTGAGGCGCCATCCCCTGGGGCTCGGGTGAGCCACCCAGAGGAGATGCCTGAGGAGCAGGTGCTTCCAGACGCTTCTGAGGTCAAGGCTCTCGAGC
>LR738714.1:174336728-174351496 GCA_902687465.1 Secale cereale | reverse complement strand
CCCCCCCCCGCATTGCTCTGGTGTGGAGGCAAGTCATCCCGCACGTCCTAGCACTTCTAGGGGCATCTCACCCGGAGCCGGAGTTGTTCTGGTCGCGTCCGGCGATGCCGACCATATCTTGGGCCTTGGTTGGCTTCATGTGAATTTCGAAGCCCTCCGTAAGAGGAAGGGATCCCTAAACCGCAGTTGTTTTGCCTTCCGGCCATTGAAGCAGAGGAAGTTCATGGCCATAGACGAGTGAGTAACTTATCTTTAGAATTTCTTGAGTGATGCCTTCCCTCCTAACTGTGATTTCTCAGGGCCTCTCCTGCCAAGGCGGCGGGACCTGCTGAGAACCAGGCCCCTGCTGTCCCGAGTTCCCCGCCAATCCTGGGCGCCCTTAGCCGATGCGCTGCCTCTCGTGCGAGGCCACCCACGAGGGCGGATGCGCCAGCCTTGCAACTCGACCCCGCGTTTTTGCCGCTCCTTCTTCGTGGCTCCACCTGGGGAGCGAGAGGCGTGCTGAAGGCTCCCCCCATGGTCGTCGAATGCAGTCAGGCCACTTTGGCCCTGGTGTCTTCTTCGAGTGGCGAGTCCCAGCACCTCCGGGCCCCAGCCGAGGCCCAAAAGACGACTGGGGTGGAGGAGACCCCGGTCCCACCCCCGGGGGGAAACGGGTCTCCTCGGGCTTCTTCAACTCCTCTTGGTGCCGAGGAGGGTCCTAGTCACGCGCTCGAGTGTGCGCGTAGGCGGGGCGCCGCCCGCCGTGACCTTCTTCACGAAGCGATGTGTGCGCTGAATCGACTTGGGGGAGAGCTTGAGGGAGTTGATGCTTGTCTCGAGGCTGAGGGCCTCCAGCTGATGGACGAGTGACGTCGACTGAGGTTGGCCATTGACTCCAGCTGATGGACGGGCACCTCCAGCACGAGCGCGCCAACGCATGGGCTGAGGTGTCGCTTGCAGCCTCGCGAGAGGCCTGCGCCCGAGCCCTGGAGGAGGCTAGGGAGGCTGACTCCCGCTGTGAGGTTGCAGAGAGGCACAGGCTGGAGCTTCAGGCCCTGAATGCCATCCTGGAACAACAAGCTGAAGCGTGCAGGGCCGCCATGACATCGATGAGGGGGATACCTTCCGAAGAGGTGGAGATCGTGCGGCGTGAGGAGGAGTTGATGTTGGATGCCGTGTAGCCCAGCCTTGAGCTTGAGCGGCTGGAGGTGAGGGAGCGCCACGTGACCCTGGCTGAGGATGCTGTCTCCGCTCGCAAGGCCAGAGTTTATGAGTAAATCGACGAGGGGGTGGCGAAGGCCAGCGCATACCTTGCCAAGGAGTATGGCCTAAAGTTGGAGCTTCAGTGGGCGGAAGCTGTTGGGAGAATTGCTGCACTCAGGACAAAGTTGGAGGAGGTATAGCAGCGCGAAAGGGTCGCCACAGCGGCCCAGTCTTCAGCTCAGGCCAAGCTGGACTCCGTGCTGGCCGATTTGGCCTCGCTCCAGCGACATGTTGATGGCGCCGCGGCTCTTGTGCATCGGAGCGAAGATGAGGCCCGCCGTCAGCTAGCGCTACAACATGTGAACGCCCCTATGATCTAGGCTCTCCAGGTGGGAGCCAACCGGGCATTAGGGACCATCTGTGAGGAGAGCACCCCTCATCCCCTCGTGGAGGATTACACGGGCCATCTAATCTTTCTCATCGAGGTCATGACACGCCTGGAGAGCCGTGTCGCAAGGGCCCTCCAGCATGTTGATGAAAAGAGCCGAAACCTCCTCAGGCGCTCGTTCTCCCGAGTCTTCAGCCACCTTCAGAATATTGACCCCTTCTTCGATTTTGACGTTGCCATTGCCCCAGTGCCTGTGGCCATCCGAGACAACCTGGCACACTAGGTGGACGACCACGTGGATGCTCTGGTAAGGGCCTTTGCCACTGATGATGATGAGGCCGTGGTCGTAGCAGATGAAGGTGGCGCGGTGGACGACGGTGAAGACGTGGCCAGCGACAGCGCCGACAATGTGCATGAGAGCGACTCAGACGGTGCAGCGAGCGATGTGTCGAGTTGAGCTTCTACTCCTTCGCCTTGACCCTGCACGCATAGACATGCACAAGGCCCCGTAGGGCATGAGAGCATTTTTATGGGGAGCCCCCTATGTGTGTAAACTGATATTCCACTCTCCATCTTTTTTGCTGCTTGAATCCAAACCTGGGACGTGCGTCCTCGAGTTTTCTGAGCTGAGTTGTCATTGTAACTCACCCGAGTCTCTCCTGGCCTCGTGCGGGTTACGAGGTCGTTATCACACCTCTCTTTCGAGGTAAACTGCTTGGGATCCACAGCCCTGAGTTTCCTGAGCAACCCGTGGCCCTGCTACGAGGAGTGGGTCCAGACGTGTCCCGATGTCCGCCGCAGGATGCCTACGCGGCAATTTTGCGGCACGTAAGATTTTGTCCCGAGGTGGTCCTGCCAAGGTTACAGAGGTCCACCAGGCGGGATCGTCCTTCTGGTCCCCGAGCCAGAGGGCCCGGGGTAAGATCTTCAAAGATACCCAGAGGCGCCAAAATCCAGCAGATATCAATAAAAACTCCCCCCATTTTTGGCAACGAGAAAGACTTCAAATTAAATAAAAAAAGGTGGTGAATCCAGTTACAAAGAAAGGAGAGGTAAGCAAATAGTTGCGTCCGGCACCTATATATTCTTCAGGTCTTCCAACAGCGCGGAGCTAAGTGTTACCACTAGGACGTGGGACGGAGCCCCCGAGGCCCGAGGGCGGCACTCCGGAGACTACGGGGCATGTACAGCCCCACTCATTAATACGTGAGAGTGTCACGGGCGGAGGCCTTCACAGGCGTGATCCTTACTTCATATCGCCAGACGAGGGCCCCGCCTTGCGCCACCCCCGACCACCATTGGGGCAACCAGAAAACAGGACGGTACCAAGGGGCAAGGGGGACACCAGCGGCACCCTCGGCGACCGCGGGCCCTCTGCCGGGGGGAAGGGCTTGTTGACGCTCCCCCGGCAGAGGACCTACCACCGCATGCTGATTTGCTCCACGCAGAGCGGGAAGACTGCGGCTCCAGGCCCTCCACATGCAGCCCCCAGCGCTCTGCCCCAGTCGAGGGAGAAATTGTTGCACTCGGGCCTCCGACCAGTATCGTGGTTTGGTTCACCCGCAGCCCATTGTTAGTGCACGCCTGCCGCTGCAATACATGCTGTGCCCTGTCGTCGTCGCTGAAGGGGTCGATGGAGCCCCGAGGTGACTCATGGTAGTCATCTGCTTCGAGCACCTCGGCGGTCTATCTCGGCTCGAGGAAAGCATTGGGGCCTTCTCCAAACACGTAAGCCAGATCCACCATGTGGGGCACGTAGGCCTCGTCGATGGCCCTACCCAGGACATCAGTCACGTGGCCCGCACCTTGAACTTTCGGCTGCGGCACCTGGCCTCGGTGGCTTCCTGGTTGTAGCCCGACGCGCCTTCATGAGGGGCCGTCGGTGCTGGCCGCCGCCTGTGACGATGTTGCCGTGGTCGGACGGGTGGCACCAGTGCCCATGTTGGTATCACCGGGCCCCTCCATCGCTGGAGGGGTGCGCAAGCTTGTTGGGGCCTCGCGTGTGCCTCACCTGCGGCCTGGGACACGGGTGTGGAACAGAACGATGGTGCGCCCGTGCAGGCGCAGTCCAGCAGTTCAGCGACATGTTCTAGTAGAACGTCACGGCCGCCTTCGGCTAGCCTGCACCGTAATAGTTCTCGCGCCACGATGAGCGCAGCCCTCATGTTCGCCTGCTCTCGTCGGGTGTGTGGTGCTGTTGCTGCAGCTTAGTTCGAGGATCGTACTGCGGAGCGTGCGTGCAGTGACGCCGCGGCGACGCCTGCTGGTCCGCGCCGCCTGTGGCAGGTGGTGCTAGGTGGCGCGGGGGCCACCTGAAGTGTGGAGTTGAGGGCTTCATGGGGCGGACGGCGCTGTCCGCGTGGGCCAGGCTGCCCAACGATCGGCGTGAACCCCCGGGTTGTCGGCCATCGAGGCTGCTGAGTGGTAACGAACCAAACGGTGGAAGAGGAGATCCGACGTACCCCCTACCTGGCGCGCAAAATGTCGGATCTTGGGTTCCGGCAAAACCCTTGTGGTTCGAACACTGGGGTGCGCACAAAGATCTCTCCTTCCACCCTAGCTCGCCTACACGCCGATTCCTAAGACTAGCTCGCAAATCCGAAGAACAAGGGACACAAAGGTTTATACTGGTTCGGGCCACCGTTTTGGTTTAATACCCTAATCCAGTGTGGTGCAGTGGATTGCCTTATAGGCTGAGGAAGAACTAGTACAAGGGAAGAACAACCTCCGTAGGGGAGGTGTTCTTGTGCTCGGGTGAGCTTGCTGGTGTGTCTCTGGTTGGCTCTCTATCGAATGTCCTAGGTTGGGTCAATTTCCCCTCGCATCCGCACCATATGGTGATGGCTAGTCCTATTTATAGATGCCCGTGTCCTCTTCCCAAATATTGAGCGGGAAGGGATCCCACAACAGCCAAATATGAAGGGGGACAGCTAGTAAAAGCTAACCTGACAAAACGTGGTCTTCGTCTGCCAAAGGCTCTGGTGGTGACGCCGCCGTGGGCTCCGTGATGACCTCCACTCTGCCGTCCTACCGCTCTTGGTCTTGACGCACCGATATCGAAACCTTTGCCTGATGCCTCGGAACTCCTCGCCTGCGCCTGCCCGTTTTGCACCAAAGAGAAAACTGGCACCGTGCACCCACTGGCACCCGCCTGGCCTTGGTCGTCACTACTCACGTCACGAGGACCTTGCGAGGTGCCTCTTTCCTTGAAATCTCCGCTCCTTAGGAGCCAGCCTAGCCAGGCCGCCCCAGGGGAGGTCTTGCGTCGCCCGCCTCGTGAGGCTTGGCCCCTCGCGAGGGTCTTGAGTGGTTGCTGACGAGGTTGGGCCATCTCAGGCCGCTGGATGAGCCACGCCTTGGGCCGTAGGCAGGCAAGTCTGGGTACCCCCGTTCCTAGAACGCCGACAATACGACACCCGGACTGGCTCGCAGACCCGGTTATCATCCTCAAGAAGGGCGGGAAAGAGTGCATGTGCGTCGACTTCACCAACCTCAACAAGGCATGTCCTCAGGACCCCTTCCCTCTCCCGTGCATCGACCAGATCGTTGATTCCATCGCCGAGTGCAATTTGTTGTGCTTCCTGGACGCCTTCTCGGGCAATCATCAAATCAAGATGGTGGTACAAGATGTTGAAAAGACAGCATTTCTAACGCGTGCGGGGTGTACTACTACCCTTGCATGCCTTTCGAGCAGCATAATGCGGGAGCTACCTTCCAATGGTTGATGCACATTGCCGTAGGATAGCAGCTCGAGAGGAACGCTCAGGCATTCGTCGATGACATAGTGGTGAAATGTTGAGAACCGAGAACTCTCATCGAAGATCTGGTGGAGACGTTCGCCAACCTACGCCAAGTGAACCTGTGGCTCAACCCGGAAAAATGTGTGTTCGGCGTTCCACCCGGCAAACTGCTAGGTTTCTTGGTGTCGCATAGGAGGATCGAGGCCAACCCGGAGAAGTTCAAGGCCATAGAAAGAATGAGTCCGCCGATAACCCTCAAGGATATGCATAAGCTAGCGGGTTGCGTGACGTCGCATGGGCGTTTCATCTCCAAGTTGGGGGAGCGCGCCCTCCCCTTCTTCAAGCTGATGAAAAAGAAGGGCTCGTTTGAGTGGACCCAAGAGGCTGACACAGCCTTCGAAGACCTCAAGAGGTACCTCACCAGGCCACCGGTGATGGTAGCACCGCGCCCCCTTGAACATTTTGTGCTCTACCTAGCCGCCATGCCTCACTCTACCAGCGCAGCGCTGGTGGCGGTCCGGGAGGAGCGCCCGACCAAGGGCATGCGGAGCAGCACGCCACCCCCGGCCAGGGCGCCGCGGACTCAGGGTGGTGCTCCTGAGGCCATAGCTGCCTCGACAGATGACAAGGATCCCGAGGACTCTCAGCCCCAGGGGGAGCAGGACTCCGCCAATGCCTCCACCCTCGTCGAGCACCCTGTGTACTTAGTCAGCACAGTGTTGTGAGACGCGCGGGGCCGCTACCCCATGCCGCGAAATCTCCTACTGGCGCTCCTCGTTGCCTCTCAGAAGCTGCGCCACTACTTCCAAGGCCACCCTATCAAGGTCGTCTCAGCTTACCTCTTGGAAAGGGTACTCTGGAGCCCTAATGCTGCGGGGAGGGTCATCCAATGGAACAATGAGCTGCATGCATTCCAGTTGGAATTCAACACAACCGAGATCATCAAGGGAGCGGCCCTTGCTATTTCCTTGGCGGAGTGGACTGAAGCCCTTGACCAATAAGTGAGGGAGGACCGTCCTCTCACACCCGAAGATGAAGCATCGGATGCTTGGGTCATGTACTTTGACGGTGCCTTCACGTGTTAGGGCGCGGGGGCTGGATCCGTGCTCATCTTTCCCACTAAGTAAAAACTCTACTATGCCGTGCAGCTCTGCTTCCGACATGGCGAGAAGGTTTCGACCAACATTTCAGAATACGAAGGACTGATTGCTGGCCTCAAGGACGCGACAACTTTGGGGGTGAGGCGCCTTACCATCAAGGGTGACTCCCAGCTCCTCGCCAACTTCTCCAACAAGGCGTACAATCCAAAGGACAAACACATGGAGGCATACCTTGAAGAGGTACACAAAATCGAGAAACCATTCTTGGGCTTGGAATTGCAGCACGTGCCGCGCGGCACGAACAAGGAGGCGGACGACATCGCCAAAAGGGAGTCTCAGTGTCTACCTCAGGATCTTGGCGTCTTTGAGGAACGGCTTTTCAAGCCATCGGCAGCTCCCCTCGCTGCGGGACCAGCATCAAGTCAGGAGAAGCTTCCCCCAGCACCCACCTCAGGCGCCCCATCTTGCGGCCCGACCTCAGGAGCCCGCCTGCTCCTCGCACTTGAACCTTGGGAGGGGTGCCAGACCAAGGAGTTCAAGGCGTACCTTCTTCTAGGCACATTTCCGTAGAAGGAGGAAGATGCAGAACATGTGGCCCGTCAGGCCACCGCATACTGCATCCGGAAAGATGAGCTCTACCGAAAACGGCAAAACGATATCTCTCTATGATGCATCTCCAGGGAGCAGGGACACGAGTTGTTGGCCAACATGCATGGCGGGTACAACGGTCATCACTCCTCATCGCTCACCCTTGTGGGAAAGGAAATGCTCAATGACGTCACCGAACTGATAAAATCATGTGAAGCCTGTCAATTCCACGCCAAGCAGATCCACTAGCCTGCTGATTGCCTCCAGACCATCCCGCTATCCTTGCCATTTGCGGTCTGGGGGCTGGACATCCTGGGTCCATTCCCTCGAGCGCCAGGGGGTTACCGCTACCTCTACACCGCCATCGACAAATTCACCAAGTGGGCATAGGTGGGGACCGTCCGCACCATCCCGGCCGTCTCAGCTGTGAACTTCATCAAGGGCCTCATGAGCCGGTTCCGAGTTCCTAATTGCATCATCACCAACAATGGCTCGTAGTTCACCAGCAACCTTTTCAAAACATATTGTGCTAACCTTGGAACAAAGATATACTACGCTTCGGTGGCTCACCCATGGAACAATGGCCGGGCCAAGTGCGCCAACGCAGAGGTGCTGAGAGGCCTCAAGGCAGGGACCTTCAAGAAGAGTCACGAGGCTTGCGGCTAGGGCTGGCTCGATGACCTCTAGTCTGTGTTGTGGTCCATCCGCACGACCACAACCAAGCCGACGGGCGAGACTCCGTTCTTCCTCGTCTACGGAGCTGAAGCGGTTCTCCGTCACGAGGTCAGGCATCGCCCCGCGTGGGTATTAGCATTTGACGAGGCACGCCAGGACGCCTCACGGGGGATGGACCTCATGCTGCGGGAGGAACATCGTCGCCAAGCCTCACTCCGAGCAGCGAGGTACCAATAGGTGGTGCAGCAGTACCACTACCGCAGCATCCACTCCAGGACGCTCATGGTGGGTGATCTCATCCTGAGGCGGGTGCTCTCTAGGGAGGAGCTGCATAAGCTCTCGCCCATGTGGGAGGGCCCTTTCAGGATCGCCCATGTCTCCAGGCCTGGAACCGCGCTCCCACCCATGTCCTAGTGGAGGCCCCATGCTCCGTGCTGGTGGGAAGACGAAGACTAGTCTAGGTGCCAGACGCGGTCGTTCCTTGGCATGCTTTCTGTAGCTGGTTTGTAATTTCTTGAATAAAATTTGGAGCTTTCGTGCCTTTCATTCCCAAGAGTTGTAATTTTCTCTCTTTTTATTCCTCTTTCTAGCCTTGTCCCGGGGAGAGCGACAGTTGCCCGTCCCTCCTCCTAGCGCGTCCCGCACGCAGGGGCTAGGTAGGTGTGTGCATCTGGGCTCGCCCGTGACCACACCTCGTTGAAGCCTGGTCGCCCCAGAGTTTCGGCGTCCTTAATCTTCATGAGACACTCTCAAACGATGTCGTGGGCATGCGAACCCTCTTAAGTAGAGGGCGCGGCGCCAAGATCCGGAGAAGTAGTCGTTCATCACCCACGAGACCTGCAAGATGTTGGAAGTCGGCGTCATTCGAGAAGTACGACACCTGGACTGGCTCGCGGACCCGATTATCAAACCCAACAAGGGCGGGGAAGAGCGCATCTGCCTTGATTTCACCAACATGAACAAGGCATCTCCTCAGGACCCCTTCCCTCTCTCGCGCATCGACCAGATTGTTGATTCCATTGCCAAGTGCAATTTGCTGTGCTTCCTGGATGCTTTCTGAGGCTATCATCAAATCGACATGGCAGTACAAGAGGTTGAGAAGACAACCTTTCTAACCCGTGTGGGCTGTACTACTACACCTGCAGGCCTTTCGGGCTGCACAATAAAGGAGCAACCTTCCAATGGTTCATGCACATCGCCCCGGGACAGCAGATTGGGTGGAACGCTCAGGCATACGTCGATGACATAGTGGTGAAATCTCAAGAAGCAAGAATTCTTATCGAAGATCTGGAGGACAATTTCGCTGGCCTGCGCCAAGTGAACCTGTGGCTCAACCCGGAAAAATGTGTGTTCTGCGTTCTATCCGGCAAACTGCTAGGTTTCCTCCTGTCGCACAGGGGGATCGAGGCCAACCAAGAGAAGGTCAAGGCCATAGAAAGAATGAGTCCGCTGCAAATCCCCAAGGAGATGCAGAAGCTGGCGGGCTGCATTACGTCGCTCGGGTGTTTCATCTCCAAGTTGGTGGAGCGCGCCCTCCCCTTCTTCAAGCTGATGAAAAAGAAGGGCTCGTTCGAGTGGACCCCAGAGGCTGATGCAGCCTTCGAAGACCTCAAGAATTACCTCACCAGGCCACCGGTGATGGTACCACTGCGCCTCCTTGAACCTTTGGTGCTCTACCTAGCCACCACGCCTCACTCTGCCAGCGCAGCGCTGGTGGTGGTCCGGGAGAAGCGCCCGACCAAGGGCTCGCGAAGAAGCACCTCACACCCGGCCAGGGCACCGCGGACTCAGGGCGGTGCTCCTGAGGCAACAGCTGCCTCGGTAGATGAAAAGGATACTGAAGATTGTTAGCCCCAGGGGGTGCAGGACTCCGCCAATGCCTCCACCATCGTCAAGGACCCAGTGTACTTCGTCAGCACAGTGCTGTGAGATGCGCGGCATGCGGTAGCTCATGCTGGCGCTCCTCGTTGCCTCCCGGAAGCTACGCCACTACTTCCAAGGCCACCTGATCAAGGTCATCTTAGCTTACCCCTTGGAGAGAGTACTCCAGAGCCCTGATATTGTAGGAAGGGTCGTCGAATGGAACAATGAGTTGCAGGCGTTCCAGTTGGAATCCAACACAACCGGGATCATCAAGGGAGCGACACTCGCTATTTCTTGGCAGTGTGAACTGACGCCCTTGACCAAGAAGTTAGCGAGGACCGTCCTCATGCACCCGGAGATGAAGCACCGGATGGCTGGGTCATATACTTCGACGGTGCCTTCACGCGTCAGGGCGCGGGGTCTAGAGCCGTGCTCATCTTTCCCACCAAGTACAAACTCTACTATGCCGTGCAGCTCTGCTTCCTGCATGGCAAGAAGGTCTCCAACGAAATTTTATAATACAAAGGCCAGATTGCTGCCTCAAGGCCGCGACAACTTTGTGGGTGAGGCGCCTTGCCATCAAGGGCGACTCCCAGCTCCTCGTCAACTTCTCCAACAAGGCGTACAAGCCCGAGGACAAACACATGGAGGCATACCTTGAAGACGTACACAAAATTGAGAAACGATTCTTCGCCTTGGAATTGCAGCATGTGCCGCCCGGCATGAACAAGGAGGCGAACGACATCGCCAAAAGGGTGTCTCAGTGTCAGGATCCTGGCGTCTTTGAGGAACGGATTTTTAAGCCATCGGCATCTCCCCCCGCTGCGGGGCCAACATCACGTCAGGGGAAGCTTCCCCCAGCACCCACCTCAGGCGCCCCATCTTGCGGCCCGATCTCAGGAGCCCGCCTGCTCCTCGCATTTGTACCTCAGGAGGGGTGCTAGACCAAGGAGTTCAAGGCATACCTGCTTCTAGGCACCTTTCCAAAGAAGGAGGAAGACACATAATGTGTGGCCCATCAGGCCACCGCGTACTGCATCCGAGACGGTGAGCTCTACCGAAACGGCCAAATGATATCTCTCTGCGATGCATCTCCAGGGAGCAGGGACACGAGATGTTGGCCTACATACATGGCGGGGACTATGGGCATCACTTCTCATCTCGCACCCTCGTGGCAGGGCGTCCTGCAGCGGACTCTAGTGGCCCACAGTGCTCAATGACGCCACCGAACTAATAAGATCATGTGAAGCCTATCAATTCAACACCAAGCAGATCCACTAGCCTGCTGAGGGCCTCTAGACCATCTCGCTATCCTGGCCATTTGCGGTCCAGAGTCCGTCCGCACCATCCCGGCCGGCTCAGCTGTGAAGTTCATCAAGGGCCTCATGAGTCGGTTCAGAGTTCCTAATCGCATCATCACCGACAATGGCTCACAGTTCGCCAGCAACCTTTTCAAAACATATTGTGCTAACCTTGCAATGCAGATATGCTATGCTTCGGTGGCACACCCAGCAACCTTTTCAAAACATATTGTGCTAACCTTGCAATGCAGATATGCTATGCATCGGTGGCACACCCATGGAGCAATGGCCAGGCCGATTGTGCCAACGCAAAGGTGCTAAGAGGCCTCAAGGCAGGCACCTTCAAGAAGAAGCTCAAGGCTTGCGGCAGGGGCTGGCTCGACGGGCTCCAATCTGTGCTGTGGTCCATCCACACCACCACGACCAAGCCGATGGGCAAGACTCCGTTCTTCCTCGTCTACGGAGCTGAAGCAGTTCTACCTCACGAGGTCAGGCATCGCCCCGTGCGGGTATTAGCGTTTGAGAAGGCACGCCAGGACGCCTCGTGGGAGATGGACCTCATGCTGGGGGAGGAATGTCGTCGTCAAGCCTCGCTCTGAGCAACGAGGTACTAGCAGGCGCTGCGGCGGTACCACTGCCGCAACATCCGCTCCAGGACGGTCATGGTGGGTGATCTCATCCTTAGGCGGGTGCTCTCTAGGGAGGGGCTGCATAAGCTCCCACCCATGTGGGAGGGCCTGTTCAGGATCGCCCGTGTTTGAAGGCCTGGAGCCGCACGCCTCGAGACGCATGATGGGATCCCCATCCAAAATGCCTGGAACATGAAGCACCTCCGGAAGTACTAACCATGAAGCAAGGCGCCGCGCCTGTGACGGTCTCCGCTCGTGACACTGTCACGTAATAATGCGTTGGGGATGTACACACCCTTGAGTCTCCTGAGTGTCGCCCTTGGGCCTCACGGGAGCTCCCACCGACGTCCTAGTGGAGGCCCCATACTCCGCGCGGCTGGGAAGACGAAGACTAGCCTAGGTGCCAGACCCGGCTGTTCTTTGGCTTGCTTTCTGTAGCTGGTTTGCAATTTCTTGAAAGACATTTGGATCTTTCATGCCTTTCATTCGCAAGAGTTGTAATTTTCTCTCTTTTTATTTGACTTTCCAACCTTGTCCCGGGGAGAGCGATGTTTGCTCATTGCTCCTCCTAGCGTGTCCCGCACGCGGGGTCTAGGTAGGTGTGTGTGTGTGTGGGATCGCCCGTGACCACAGCTCGCCGAAGCCTGGTCGCCCCAGAGCTTTGGCGTCCTTAATCTTTGCGAGACACTCTCAAACGAGCTCGTGAGCATGCGAACCCTCTTAAGTCTGTGCCTCCTTGGATCTCGACGTGGTGTATAAGCCACAGCCAACCCCCGCTCGGGAGTTTGTGCGAGGTAGGACGAGATGCCTCATGAGGTTTCCTAACTCTGCAGCTACACAACATCTCCTGAGGCTCAACGGCTCCTAAGTCATCAAGAAAGAAGCCTCTAAAAGGTGCCTCCGGGAAGGTGTGTCCTCACGACATGGCAGTTTACCATAAGCACATCAAGCTAAGCTACCCTAAGTGCACCTAATAGAAACACGCGTACCATGGCATGATATGAATAGAAAGCATAGTATAGTGGTGCAAGCCCATTGGTACATTACACACCCCAGGGGGGACCTCTACTTTTTTCAAATGCAGCAAAAAGAAAAAGCAGACCGAGCAGCTGCAGCGTCTCCCAAGGCCCGGCTTTGGCAGCACCTGAGCTCAGTCCGAGTCTTCCTCCCAATTCACCGGGGCAGGGCGGCTCGTCGCCCTCCCCGATCTGAGCCCAGCGACCTGGCGGTTCGTTGTAGCTGCCATCGCCGATGCTCTCCCTAGAGAAGGAGCTCTCACTTATGGAGGAGACACGACTGTCACCGAAGGCAAGCTCATCATCGCCGCTGCCGTCCTCTAGGCAGCACCCCGCACGCTGGCCGTCTTCCTCGAACACCCTCACATAGAGGGTCGCGAGGCCGTCGTATTTAAAATGGAGGGTACACCTCCCGCTCAGGCCCTGCACGCGGGCGAATGGCTGCCAATCGCGGGTCAAGGATAGGCTGCCAGTTGTGGTGACCTCGACTCCCACCCATGAGGCCCTGCTGCAGCAGCCGTCGGACTGGAGCCAGAGGCCATCAAGCCCCGCGATCGGCAGTGCACCCGCGAAGAAGTGCGGGAGCGAGAGCTAGGTGCCGGCTGGCCTCTCCGACCACACGACAAACACCAGGAATGCAGCCGCAGAGTGGGAGCGCGGTCGTGAAGGCCGAGTGACCATTGCGTGCCTTCCCCCATTGTCGAAGTCGCCTCTTCCACGGCATACCCCACCACGGGAGGAAGCGCCACCACGACCACGCAAGGCGGCACCGGCCTTCGAGTGAGCGTGCCTGTGCTCCCGAGGGGTCACTGTCGGAGACGCGGCATGCTTGCGGGGGCGTCCGCGGCCTCTCGTGGTGGACGGCGAATCTGGCCCCTCTTTGGGGGCTTTTCCTTTCTCCGTAACAGAGAACCTCCTCGTCGTCGCCATGGGCATTGTGCCAAGATGGCGGGACGAGGAAGAAGAATGAAGTGCGAGCAGAGACAAGATGGAGATACACAGGGGGCTCCACTTGTAATTTATAGCTAGAGGAAGGCCAACCACCGGCCTCTCACGATTCAATGTAATGATGGTTTTTCTACATGCAGCAGGCAGTCATCAAGTCGAACGGTTGCCGAGGCGGCGTGGGGAAGTGCATACGCCAACGTCCCATGAGGCGCCACATGTCGACCAGGTCTGCAGCCGGTTGGGGCCCGCGGTGCTTCGCCCTTGCCCTTTGCCTTCACCTCAAAGCCAAGTCCGAGCGCGCCATGGGCCCGGGGGCTACTGTCGGCGTTTTTGGAACCAGGGTACCAAGACATGCCTGCCTACGGCCCACGGCATGGCTTCATCACCGGCCTGGTACGACCCATCTTCAGCATCACCACGCAAGCTCCTCGCGAGGGGCCAAGCCTCGCGAGGTGGACGACAACAAGACCTCCAGAGAGAGTGGCCTCCCTTGGCTGGCTACTGAGGAGCGGAGAGTTTTATGCAAGCCCCCACCTTGTGAGGTTTAGATGACGCAAGCCATGACGACCAAGGCCAGGCGAGCGCAGTACAGCATGTTTCCCCTTTGGTGCGAAAGAGCCAAGCGCAAGTGCGGAGTCCCGAGGAATCATCCAAAGGTTTCCATTTCCATGCAACAAGACAAGGATCGCCAGGACGATAGGACGGAGGTCATCGCCGAGCCCACCATGGCGACACGGCCAGAAGCTTTGTAGGTGAAGACCACCTTTCATCAGGATTAGATGTACTAGTTCTCTCCCTTCGAATTGGGCCGTTGTGGGATCCCTTCCCGCCTTCATTTTGGGGGAGGAGGACCAAGGCCACTATATATATAGCCTACCCACCACCATAGAGGGGGGCGGATCATTCACACCATCCTCACCCTCACACGCACAGGAACACACCTCCAGAGGTTGTTCCTCCACTGTACAACTTCATACTCAGCCCACCTCGAGGCTAATCCACCACAAAGCAGGAGTAGGGTATTACACCGCAAGGTGCACCGAACTTGGGTAAATTGCCTTGTTCCATTTCCTTCCATTTCATCAAGCTAGGCCGTGAGATCGACGAGTAGGCATACATGGGAGGTTGACTTCTTCGCACGCACCCCAGAGTCCGAATCTATCTAGGGTCTGCGGAGCCCGGAATTAGACGCCCCCCCCTCGAGCTCGAGTTAGAGCACGCTCGAGACTGCTACGTTGTCCGCCCGACGCCGTTGCCTCGTTGACGCAGACCCTGACCGCCTCCCCGACTCGGCTACTGCAAGCCTCGCCGCACCACTCCCCACCAACGATGGTG
>LR738714.1:174118828-174336690 GCA_902687465.1 Secale cereale | reverse complement strand
TTGCCATGTCGTCGTAGATGCCTGTGCCTCGCCCCGTCCGGTGCGCCACCGTGCGTGCATCCTCGCCTCGCCCACGTGCCCGTCCTCTCGCTGCCGCTCGCCCACAACCGTGTGGCGCCCAGCCCATGTCATCGCCGCCTTTGCCTCTGTCACTGCTCCTAGCGGCCCCACTACTGTTGTGCAGCCCCACCGGCTACCACTGCAGTCGCCTATCATTCCGGCCGCCTGCTCGTCCATGTCCGTACGCCGCATCAATATCCTAGCCCTGGCTTGGCTCAAGCTCGCTGTCCCGCGCTCACCTAGGCGAGCCGCTGCGCAACCGACGTGGCCTCGTCGCCCTTCGCTGCGGCGCTCACTGGCCGCCGCCCGTGCCAGGCTCTGCCAGCAGCTCGCCGCTCACCCCACGGCTCCGCCCATCCGTGTTTTGTGCCGTCCACTCCCTCCCCCCCTGCTTGGCCTCGCCCACTGGCCACCGGCGCCGCGCCACCCACGGGCCCAGCTACCGTCATCACGGCAGGCGCCCGGTTGGGTTCGCCCCTGCCCGGTGCCCATGCCCCGCCCACATGCTCGTTAACCCACATGCCCGAAGGTCCTCTGGGCGCTGAGTGCTGGGGCATAGCGCCCTGGTTTAAAAAATAATTTAAAATAAAAATACAAAATAATGAAAAAGTTAATAAACTTACTATTTAATCTCTAATTAGTTAAGTGTGTCAATGATAGGGGCCCACCCCCTGTTGACCACTAAAACGTTGAGAGGTCAACTAGGACACCCTGGCCCTGAGCCACTGGTACATTTTGTGTACCCAATGTTGGGTGCCCCTAGCATTTTAGCATTTATTTTAAAATTAATAATAATTTCAGATTTTCCCTAAAACATTAGAAAATCATATAAATTAACCTGTAACTCGCATGAAAAGGTTTTATATATGAAAGTTGCTCAGAAAAATATGACGAATCCGAATACACAGTCCATTCATGTGCCATACATCCCTAGCATAGCGAACATGGAACCTTCCCCCTTCCTTTTGTTTGTCTCAAAATGCAAACTTCGGGAAAACATTTCCGGTTGTTTTCCCCCTTCATCGGTATCGTGTAACACCACATTAGAACACCCGTAGCTTTGCATGTTGTCATGTCATGGATCTATTTGCATTATATTTACTGTTTCGTCTCCTCTTCTCTCTAGTAGACACCAAGACTGATGCTGCCCGTGTGATCGACTACGTTGATGATGATCCTTCTTCCCTTTCAATGGAGCTTTCAGGCAAGCCCCTCCCCCCGTGATCACTTCGATATTTCCCATTCCGTTCTCTCATGCTTGCATTAGATTTTGCTACTATAATTGATTGCTCCTATTCTGATGCATAGCCTGCTGTGGTATCTTACTTGCTTATCCTAAATAGCATAGTATAGGCTAGCTGGTGTTTTACAAGTAACCCTCCCCTGTCCCAGTTGCCCCAACTTGTTGACTGATGACTCGATCAACATGATCGATGACCAGAGATTGACACAGCACCTCACCTCTTTAGTTGTACGACTCTGCAGAGTTACTATCGAGTGCCGAGGGTGATACCTCGTACATGAATTCTGATGAGGTCTCTGTAGTGTGGCTATTCGATCGTACTCATCGAGGGTGATTCCTCCTTCACCACTCCCGATACGACTCTGTCATGCAACCCCTCAAGTGTGAACCTCGAGGGTGATTCCTCTTAGTTCGCCTTGACGGTCACATCGAGTGGAATACATCGAGGGTGATTCCTAAAGATTCCACCTTACTGTTTTGGACACACGGTTACTTTGACTTTACTTCGGTTCCTTATGAAATTCGGGCAGACCCGGAGAGCACCCATGAGATGTTACGGTGGCGGCTGGCCATTTAGAGGTATCACCCAGGAGGGGGTGGAAGCTCCGGACTTGCCCCGACAGCCATCACTTCTATTAATAATTCCCTAACAGGTTTGGGTATTTGTTCTAAGTTTGCCACTGGCCTATACGCACTAACCGCCACGCAAGAATAGTTATGGGCCTCGGCGTCGCAGTATCAGCCTAAGCTTTGCCCGACATCTAGTTCAACATTGTGGCATGGTCGGATCATGCCATCCACTACATGGGTGGTGCTGGTATCCACCCTGCGCACAATGACCCAGAGTGCAAAGGGCGATGGGCCCAACACCCTGGAGTGCTTAGGATGTACATCGATGGGGACCTCTCTGCTGAGCCATGGTAGGGCTGCGACGTGTTGATCTTCCAAGGCCGGGCATTGACCAAAGAAAGTGTGTCCGGCCAGAGTAATCAAGCCTGTTGGCAAATGTGGTGTACCCCTGCAGGGAAGTTATCTATTCGAATAGACGTGTCTACGGTAATGGACGCTCGGAGATGTATCCCGATCTATTATAACTAGAAATGGATACTTGAGATATGTGATGGATATGATGGCTCCGGGATTGCTTTCTTGCAGGGACTCGAGGAAGGATCTCTTAGGTTTAATGCTACAACATGCTTGATGATTATAATATGCTATTCATGTACTCTCTTCTAATACTACAAGATGGTGGTTCCCAGAAGATGCGAGTCTTCGATAGGCTATGCTTTTCCCCATCTGTTCTGGCATTCTGCAGTTCAGTCCACGGATACAACTCATTCTATTGATACTCATGCATACTTAGTCGAGATCTGATGCTTGCGAGTACTTTGGATGAGTACTCATGGTTGCTTTACTACCCCTTTTACCCTTCTTTCTACTTTCTGGTTGTTGTAATCAATTGATGGATCCGAGGAGCCAGATGCCACTACCGATGCCTATGACTACCCCGATGGTGCCTGGTACTACGCGGAGACCGCCAACGACCAGGAGTAGTTAGGAGGTCCTAGCCAGGAGGCTTGCCTCTTTGATCGTTGATATTTGTGCTAGCCTTCCTAAGGCAAAACTTGTCTAACGTATGTCTGTACTCAGATATTGTTGCTTCCGGTGACTCGTTTGTTTCGAGCTTATGTATTCAAGCCCTCGAGGCCCCTGGCTTGTAATATAAAGCTTGTATTTCTTAAATTTGTGTCTAGAGTTGTGTTGTGATATCTTCCCGTTCATCCCTGGTCTTGGTCGTACACATTTGCGTGTATGATTAGTGTACAGTCAAACCGGGGGTGTCACACGAAGGATCTTTATCTCCTACATCAATTGGCAATTGGTCGACTTGTGAGCCATTAGATTCATCAAACTTCACATCTACCATCTTTTTAATTTTTCGAGTGAAGTAGTTGTAGACATGGTAAGTGTGAGAGTTTGATCTATAACCGAGTAGAAAACCTTCATGAGTTTTAGGAGCAAAATTGAATGATGATGCTTATCAAGAATTTAACACTTTGAGCCAAATACTCTGAAGTATCCAACTTGTTTCTTGTTACCGGTGAGTAGCTCGTATGTCGTTTTACAAAGAAACTTGTTAAGATAAAGTTGATTTGTAGGATGACAAGACATTCAACCGCTTCAACCCAACAGTGTCTTGGTGTCTTGCATTTAGGGGTGGGCATAAAAACCGATGAACCGAATACCGAACTGATAGTGAAACGAAAAACCGAAATTTTGGTTTTAATGTTCCTACAGGAAAATTCGGTTTTATCTCTACAAACCAAACTTAGTCCGGCCAGTTCGGTTTAATACGTTTAATCAAATAAAAACCTAATGTACGTGAGCACGTATGCTTGCACAGGCAAACGAGCTTCTTCTACGATCAGCAACCTACCGCGCGCGACGAAACCAAAATCCATGGGCTAAGCTGGCGACCTGCATGCAAGCCCCAATCTGATAAGTCGTGGTGGGCTTCTAGTGTAACAAGGTCACTGAATGAGTGTAGTCTAGTTGCATGCTAAAAACGGAGAAGCTATAGTCCAGTTGTGGATTTAGTCCCACCTCGGCCAGCCGTGGAGAAGGACTAGGATAGCTAGGCTATTTAGAAGCACGGGTGGAATGAAACAAGGCACATAGCTGAAATCCTTTTACCGTACTAAACAAAATATGGTAGAAACCAATTACCAATCGAAATACTCGGTTATCCGTAATTTTAGTTGGCTATTTTGAGATGTATTTTTCACTTTACAGCTTTGCTAACCGAATTTGCTAAAATACCGAATGGCTGAAGCCGTATTTTTGGTTTATACCGAATGCCCAGGCCTACTTGCATTCATCTAGCATCGTTCTTGCCATCTCGATAAGGGTCCGGTTCTTCCTCTCAACAACTCCATTTATTGAGGTGTGTACGTAGCCGAGAACTCATGTGAGATGTCTTCTTCATCAAGAAAGGTATCCACATTGGCGTCTGTTGTCGCTCCGAACCTTCTTGATCTTCACTTCAAAATTGACTTCGGGCCTTCCCCGCAAAGTTCTTGAAGTTCTTTTGTACCTTTGATTTGTCATCAAGAAAGAACACCACCAGCAAGCTCCACACCACCAAAGCCCTCACCAGAACGCCACCACTCCACCTCATCACACGCAAGTCATTATCGATGCGGTGTCGAGCTCTCAGGGCGGAAGGTGCATCATGTCAGATATGTGGCAGCCTGCTGGGAAGAGCATTAACTTTATTGACACCCATCCAGGTGGCGTGCCACACTAATAAGGAGAGGACATATAAGCGGCGCGACAAGCTTGCCGGGCTTCAGCCTCAGCATGACACCTAGCAGTACATTTCATGCACTTTGTCCTAACTGCCACAGTTAGGTGCGATAACACTGTTAGGCGTCTAGTCATACAGAAATGACTATTTTGCTATTGTGGTGACCCCTTAACCTATAATAAGAGGCCCGAGGCAACCTAGCAAGGGGTTGGAACTCTTCAACCACCAACACTTGTATGCACGTAGCTGCTCTTCCCTAGGGACCCTTGTCGGGCTAGAGCACTCCATGTTTTTGCCTTCCTCAAATTGAATCCACCAAAGGAGGAGTAGGGTTTTACGCTGCAAAGCGGCCCGAACCTGGGTAAAATTGAGCTCTCCCTCACTGTGCTGCCCTATTGTGTCTGCTCTTTGTGCAATGTGATCTTACCCCTCACAGAACCACAAAGGGGCTGCCTTGCCCCATAGGTGAACGTGCTTCCCCAACGACATCTTTGGTGCGCCAGGTAGGGGGGTTCGCTTGCGCAAATCGGAAGCAGTAGCCAGCACATCGATCCTCATCACCTTCGACTTCTTCGATGGCTCTGAAGAAGAAAAATCCCGCGGCGGCCCATCCCTCCACCACGAAGACCCCTTTGCATGCGGAGGCGGACGCCACGAACGTTGCAGCTACCACTGGTAGGGTAAATCGCATGGGCGACATGATCAGTGCAGGCGGCGCTCATGTTGTGCCCACCATAGTGGAGGAGGAAGCCGGAATAGCTGGGGCGTCCAGCTGCACCAAACTTCTGGCAAGCATGGCCAAGCCCGTAGGGGCGAAGGAAAAACTCAGCTTCCACCTCACCATCGCGGCCAGCGTAGCAATGACGCCCGTTCCGGCGCTAGCCAAAATCTTTTGGCCACTGATACCGTAGGGGCGATGTCGGGGCATGCGCGCCGCCCAACATAGGGCGAACGCGACACGGCCCCTGCCGGGCAAGAGCCTGGCCCACCAGAGCCACCTCAATCGCACCAAACCACCTTAGTGACCGAACCAAGATGGTGGCAACCTGACAACGCTCCTTCTGGCTCACCCAGGGGTCGAGCAATGTCATATTTTGCGTCTCGTTCAATGCAGGTGACGACGGTGGAGGTGATGCCGCGGGACCAGTTATTGTTGGATTTCCCTCTAGCAGCAGAGAAGATAAATTACTGGAGGACCACCTTTTAAAGCCTCATCGGATTTTTTGAAGCCAACAAGTCGCTGCGCACGGAGCTGTCATGATGTTCTCCAGCGACACCGCCTACCCACGCCGGAGGCCCCACAGAGAGGAATGCACCTACGGTGCAATCTCCTCCGCAGCAGCTTGGCTAGGGATAGTCGCGATAGAATAAGCAAACCCAAGATGTTGATGAACTTGGCGGGGCATCGATGGCCTCCTCTGACCCACAAGGACAGCTAGATCAGCGTCAAGTTTTGAAGGACGGAAAGAAGGAAGATACCCACGTCACCATCGAGCGGCACCATGAGACACGCCGTCAGTCCGACAAGCAAAATGGCCTAGAAGTAGATGAACCTGCGTCCAGTTTTGGCGGGTACTTGCCTTACAACATGGGGTTCCCCACCTTCACTCGCGAGCTGCGGCAAGTCCGTTGGCCATCATCTTGCACCTTCAAGCCTGACCTGCCAGAGAAGTATGATGGAAAACTAAACCCAACAGAGTTCTTGGGCATCTATACGATGGCCGTTCAAGATACCGGGGGAAGGGCTGAAAAAGTGCTCGCCAATTACTTTCCATTGGCAATCAAGCCTAATGTGAGGTCTTGGCTAATCCACCTGCAGAGGATTCCATCTCGTCATGGGCGGACCTGTGCAACGAGTTTGTTGGAACCTTTACGGGCGGCCATCAAGAACCCAGGCAGCCCAGTGACTTGCAAGCCCTCTCGCAGAAGGAGGGAGAGTCTGCACACATATTTGCAGAGGTTCAGTTGAGTACACCGCAATATTCCGAAGATTCATCCGGTGGCATTGATTTCCGCATTCCACACGAACATGCGCAATTGGAGGATGCACGTCAAGATGAATGTTCAGTTGCCAAAGACAGTCAACGAGCTATACAAAATGGCGGGTAAGAGTGCTTGTCCTGAGGAAGGGATAAGGCTTCCTAGGGA
Source organism: Secale cereale (assembly GCA_902687465.1). Taxonomy (NCBI): domain Eukaryota; kingdom Viridiplantae; phylum Streptophyta; class Magnoliopsida; order Poales; family Poaceae; genus Secale; species Secale cereale. The sequence goes on along the minus strand of LR738714.1, from coordinate 174,329,932 downwards.
AGAGTTTGGCGTCGGAGTCGATTCAGAGGATGACAACGACGACACCGCCCCCGCAACAAGAAGCACAAAGGAAAGGCAGTAATGGCCGTTCAGAGCTCCAGTGATCCCAATGTCGGCAAGAGAGCAAAGTCCGAGACGCATGGCAAGGAAGCTACTTCGTGCACTAATTGCCGGGCGGCCGCGGTGTCAGACAAAACTGGCAAATCCGATAGACCATACTGCAAGATCCACAGAACCAAGGGCCATGATCTATAGAAGTGTCGACAAGTCGAGCAGCTTGTCGAGAAATGGAAGGGTGAGGATGAGAAGCGCGATAAAGAGAAGGCCTAGATGGCGCTAGTGAGAAAGGCCGTGCCAGGTGCGGTGGCCGCCGCAACAAGTTCGATGAGCATCAGGAAAACCCGCGAGAGGTCGAGATAAAAAAGAAGGAGAAGAGGATAGCGAATAGGAAGATGACGAGGACTCCAGCGAACAGGAATTCGAGAGACCTGTGCATTGACGAGGGTGCATCTTTGCACTCCTCTCAAGGCCAGCTAAAGCAGTGAGCGGGTGAGGTCAATGTGGCGGAGCCCATAGCAGGCGCTCTGGAACCACTCAAATGGTCACGCACGCCCATCATCTTTGACATTGAGGACCATCCTAATCACACTCATGCGGTAGGATGCCGACCATTGTTGGTTTCACAAATAGTCCACCAACTCAAGGTAACCCAGATGTTGGTTGATGGTTGTCGCGGTGGAACACGGACACCTCTGGGGCCATCGTCCCCTTTTTGGTTTGGCAAGGGAGAGTGGCACGTTGCACAAAGAGCAGAGGGCATGCAGCAGCGCGACGACTATCACACAGGTGATTTTCCCCAGGTTTGGGCCGCCGCGAGGCGTAAAACCCTACTCCTGCTTTGCTGGATTGATGGGTGGATTCTGGTGCTCGTGCCTGGCAAGGGTTGCCTAGGGGCGAGAGCCACTACACGCGTACGTGGGTGCAATGGTCTAGGTTCTGAATCACTTCTATAGTCGCCATGGGCCTCCTTTTATAGATTAAGGGGTTACCACAGCAGCAAATCAGTCAGTGTGTACTGATTAGATAGCAAACAATGCTATCATACCTAACTCTACAGACAAGATAAGGCGCATTAAATGCGTTGCTTAGTGTCTTGTCAAGGAGCTGCGCGGCAAGCCTTGCTGGGCCAATATTGCCACCACCTCGCGTGTCTACTTGACATGTCATTGGATAGGTGTCATCTGCGGGGCATTTCGTGAGGAAATGACTACCACATACCAAATTATGGCCACTTAGTTATTTGGGTGCTTGACACCACACCAATTGATGACTTGTGTTGCTATGAGGTGGCGTGGCGGTGCCTCGTTGGGATGATCTGCCCCTCGCATCCCCGGCAGGCTTGTCGAGGGATTCTTGGGGCTTGCCTTCGGGACGCCTCATCCTTCCTGGGCTCGCCTGCCAGGCTAGGGAGGCCTTTGCCTTAGTGGTGTTTTACTCCTCTGTCCTAGTTTGTTCCTCTTGGTCCGCCCCTTGATTTCTCAAAGGGATGTCCTCTTGTGCTAAATCTTGGTCCTGGATGCTTCAACCTTGGCTCCATACCTGTGTACAGTCTGGGTAATATACACCCAGGTTTGTTGCATCGACAGAAGCCCCAGAGCTTGGCCCGAACATGTTGCCGGACGTCGTCGGGGTAGGCTCTAATAAGTACACATGAAGCGGTCTTGAGCTAGATCACCTCTGATTTTTTTTCTTATTTCATCATTAACCTATGCTTGAATGAGGGCAGTTTCCGCTTCCCCTGCTTGTCGTGCGAGCCAACATGGGGTGATTTTTGGGCCACGGCTCGCTGGATGCCTGTATTCCCGTTCACGGGATGGTAACTTCCCCCTTTTTTTCCCATGTCGCCCCTGCCATTTTCGCCACGTATGCTGCATGCATTGCGCATGGATAGTGGCGGATAAGCCGGACGTGGGAAGGAGCGCCTCGGCAGAAAGCCAGGCATCGTGGATTGGCGCATAAGGGCAGTCTTGATTCTCCATGGCGTTAGCGGCATGGGGGAGCTGTATTGGCGGAGCGGAGCGGCAGCCTTCTTGGTGAGGAGCCAGCCCCCAGCCCCGATCTACTTATAAAAAAAGGGGTGAACGGGCGAGGGCTAACTCACACACGTCTTCTACTTCTTATCCTCCATTTGCCCTCTTCCTCCTGATGGCAAGGGGTAGAGGACACGTCGGCACTCCGGCGTCGGCCTTCCTCACCCGGCTGACGATGCGGGGGCGATATCCAGCACTCGTGGCAGAAGCGCCGGATGAGGGAGAGGCCATCCTCGGAGTCAAGGAGGACGCGGTGGCGTTGTGATTCTCCCTTCCCCGGTAGCACATGGGCCGCCGGATGGTCATGCTGGGGACCAACCATTGGAGTTTTTAGTCAAGTTGCACGGTCCCCCTCGGGTCCACTTTTGTCTTCCTGCTCCTCTTGCCAGAGTGATGGAGGTAGGTCAACCGCCGAAGCTGAGGCTGCACATGAGAGGCTATTGTAACGGTAGTATGCATGTGAACACAGAGTTCCCAGTCCCTCATGTCATGCTCCTCCGGTGTGGTTGGAAGACCTTCAGGCGTATCCACCGCTTGATGGCATGGCATGTCCTCCATTTTAAGTTAGTAGAGGGCACCCTGTCATTAGGCTAGATCTTCGGACGAGAGGGTTCTCGCATAGGGCGCTATGTGGAGAGCTTGATTGATGACGAAAGCTCATACTCGACCAACAACGACGAGGAGGGCAGTGATGGTGATGAAGCTGGAGTCGATGGTGAGGGCGACGACTCTGACTCTGGCTGACCACTGGCCGCACCATCACCTTCAGTTGGCGGCACCACCACTTGCACATGTATTTTACTCGGCAAGGTGGCATGTCGAGGCATTAGATGGGACAGGCGAAGGTGGTGTCTCTGATTCCTCTAGCAGTCCTCCAGCTGAGCTCCAACAGGCCTCCTCATGGCCTCCGGCTTCGTTCGCCCTGCCGCGTCTTGCTGGCCCTGGTGGCGGTGATTGGGGAGCCGCTCATGCCACTCCCTTCACCATCGCCTTTGCCCAGACGCCCCTTTTGTCCTCATCTCCTCCCGCTGCAGTGCGTGCGAAACGAGGGACAGAAAAGGGCATTATGGGGCACTTATCTTTTTTCAGTCTAAAACATGTAGGCAACTACCAAACTTTAGTCTAAATTATGTAACTTTCATATCCATGTTTGTGTCCTATAAAGTATGTACTTGCTTATCAGTATATTAATAAAATACAGGCTTTGTCGGGTACTGGTGGATGTATGACAGCCATGCAGAGGCGGGATGCCTCTATACTCTCAGGTAAACAAGCTCTCACAGCAAGCTATCTTGTCGGGGACCCATGGTTTGCTGCCTCGGGGCTAAGCCTGTCAGGCATTGAACCATAAAGAGACGCCAGCCCCCCGCCAATCTCTTTCTGCCAAAGGCCACCGCAACCATCTTGGCCGAAGCGATCGTCCGAGCCATAGGATAGGAGCACCTATGCTTCAAGGGTGGTAGGGTTTTTCATAGGCACAAGTCTAGGTTTACAGAACATATATGGGTAAAAAAAAGAACTTATATGTTTGGCATGCCGGGGATTGCATCGTAGGCTTGTCTTCTTTTCCTCTCTTCGGGACCCAGTCCACGGCAAGGATCCTACAACTTGATGTAGATGAAGACAATGACATGCATGATCTTATCTATATGGACATGCCATGCTCATGTTATGCTTATGCATGCATGCAATCTTCTTTGGGGCCCCCCAGCACTTCGTCTATTTCTCTGGTGCCCAGGGTCTGCGCCTGGCTTTGTACAAAGGATTACATGCAGCTGAGGCAAAGCTTGTACAAAAGGGTGGCTACTGGGGCAGGGTCCGATAGCCGCGGCTTATAGGTAGAACTTACAAAGATGTTGAATGTTCCATGAGTTTTGCAATTAAATACCATATCCGGTCTCTAGACGGACTGCGCCAGGTTTGGTGACTCATACTACCCGGTAAGGGCCTTCCCACTTCGGCGCATATTTGTACCCTTGGCGGACTGAACGCGCCTAAGGACAAGCTCGCCTTCCTCATCACTCCGGACGTTAACCTCGCGGCTGAGATAGCGAAGTAGGGCTTACTGATAGCATGCATCACACGTGGCAACCCGGAGATGGTTCTCCTCAAGTAGCACAACGTCGTCACGCCTGTGCTGTTCTTGTGCTACTTCACCGTAGGCACTCATCGAGGAGACCCGTAAATTAGTTTCGTGGGGATAACTGCTTCCGCCCCATAGACTAGTGATACGTCTCCAATGTATCAATAATTTTTGATGTATTCATGCCATGTTTATAATATTTCTACATGATTTTGGTATGATTTGGTTAGAACTAACCCGGATTGACGCTGTTTTCAGCACAACTACCATCATGTTGTTTTTATGCAGAAATAAAAGTTCCTGGAATGCGCTAAAAATCAACGGAGATTTTTTCTGGAAAATGTAAAAAAATACTGGAAGGAAGAGTTATTGGAGGGGAGGCCCATGGGCCCAACGAGGGTGGAGGGCGCGCCCCTGTGCCTCGTAGACTCTCTATGGGGCCCCCCTGACTTGTTCTCGACGCCAACCTCTCCTATAAATCCCCAAACCTCCAGAAAATAACCCAGATCGGGAGTTCCTCCGCCGCAAGCCTCTATAGCCACGAAAACCCAATCTGGACCCTATTCGGGCACCCTGCCGGAGGGGGGATCTATCACCGGTGGCCATCTTCATCATCCCGGTGCTCTCCATGATGAGGAGGAGGTAGTGCACCCTCGGGGTCGAGGGTATGTACCAGTAGCTATGTGTTTTATCTCTCTCTCGTGTTCTTGATTTGGCACGATCTTGATGTACCGCGAGCTTTGCTATTATAGTTGGATCTTATGATGTTTCTCCCCCTCTATCTTCTTGTAACGGATTGAGTTTTCCCTTTGAAGTTATCTTATCGGATTGAGTCTTTAAGGATTTGAGAACACTTGATGTATGTCTTGCATGGGTTACCTGTGGTGACAATGGGGTATTCTATTGATTCACTTGATGTATGTTTTGGTGATCAACTTGCGGGTTCCGTGACCTTGGGAATCTATGCATAGGGTTTGGCACACGTTTTTGTCTTGAGTCTCTGGTAGAGACCTTGGGGCACTCTTTGAAGTTCTTTGTGTTGGTTTGAATAGATGAATCTAAGATTGTGTGATGCACATCGTATAATCATACCCGAGGATACTAGTGGTGACATTGGAGTATCCAGGTGACATTATGGTTTTGGTTGATTTGTGTCTTAAGGTGTTATTTTACTACGAACTCTAGGGCTATTTCTGACACTTATAGGAATGGCCCAATGGACTGATCGGAAAGAATAACTTTGAGGTGGTTTCGTACCCTATAGTAATCTCTTCGTTTGTTCTCCACTATTAGTGACTTTGGAGTGACTATTTGTTGCATGTGGATGGATTGTTATATGATCTAATTATGTTATTATTGTTGAGAGAACTTGCACTAGTGAAAGTATGAACCCTAGGCCTTGTTTCGAAGCATTACAATACCGTTTTCGCTCACTTTTATTACTTGTTACCTTTGAGTTTTTATAATTTCAGATTACAAAAACCTATATCTACCATACATATTGCACTTGTATCACCATCTCTTTGCCGAACTAGTGCACCTATAAAATTTACCATTGTATTGGGTGTGTTGGGGACACAAGAGACTCTTTGTTATTTGGTTGCAGGGTTGATTGAGAGAGACCATCTTCATCCTACGCCTGCCATGGATTGATAAACCTTAGGTCATCCACTTGAGGGAAATTTGCTACTGTCCTACAAACCTTTGCACTTGGAGGCCCTACAACGTCTACAAGAAGAATGTTGTGTAGTAGACATCAAGCTATTTTCTGGCGCCGTTGCCGGGGAGGTTAGTGCTTGAAGGTATATCTTTAAATCTTGCAATTGAATCTTTTAGTTTCTTGTTTTATCAATAGTTTAGTTTATAAAAGAAAAACAAAAAAATGGAATCGAGGTTGCCTCATATGCTTCATATTTTTAATATCTTCTGTGAAAATGATGGAAGGGAAAATTGTGCCGGAGTGTTAGAAGAAGAATGCATTAAAATCCTTGGCACTAAATACTTGAATGATGAGCATGATTGCAATGTTGTTAGTGTGAATTCTTTGAATATCCATGATGCTAATGATATGCAAAGCCACAAGCTTGGGGACGCTATGTTTGATGAAGATGATATTTTTAGTCCCCCAAGTTTTGATGAGCAAATTTATTATGATGAAAGCATGCCTCCTATTTATGATGATTATATTGATGAAAGTGGGTTTGGAAGAGTGTCAATGTTAGGAAGTAATGATCCCACTATTTTGGAGAGTGTTGAATCTTATTGTGATAATTATGAAAGTGGATTTGGAGAGGTCATGACTTTATTTAATGATGAATCCACTATTTTGGAAGAGGTTCCAATTGATTATGAGAACAAAGTTGCTATCTATGATGATTATTGTGATAACTTGTATGATATTAATAATAATTATAACCATGTAACTTGTCATCATGATTTTAGTTTTCAATTGGATTATGCCTCACATGATAGTTATTTTTTTGAGTTTGCTCCCACTATTATTGATGAGAAGAAATTCGCTTATGTGGAGTGTAATAAAATTTATATGCTTGGGGATCATGAAAAGAATGCTTTATGTGATGGTTATATTGTTGATTTCATTCATGATTCTACTGAAAATTACTATGAGGGAGGTATATATGCTTGTAGGAGTTGCAATAATATCAAGTTTCATCTCTATGTGCTTAAAATCTTGAAGTTATGCTTGCGTTGCCTTCCTATGCTAGTTAATTATCGTTCCCATAAGTTGTTTGCCCACAAAATCCCTATGCATAGGAAGTGGGTTACACTTAAATGTGCTAGTTATATTCTTCATGATGCTCTCTTTATGTTTCAATTCTTATCTTTTATTCAAGCATCTTGAAATCATCATGCCTAGCTAAAAGGCATTAAAGAAAAGCGCTTGTTGGGAGACAACCCAATATTTACCACTACTGTTTTTGTGTGTTCACATGATTAAGCTACTGTAGTAATCATGTTTTATAACTTTTGTATCAATAAAGTGCCAAGTAGAACCATTGGGAAGACTTGGGTGAAAGTTAATGTGATCTTGCTGTAAACAACAGAAACTTTCCGCTAACGAGATTAGCTGTCATTTTTTTTACAGAAGAGTGCTTTTAAGTTGATTCTTGTTTAGAAGATTAATAGAACAATTCCTCATGGCTACCAATGTATTTCAGAATTTTTAGAGTTACAAAAGTACTCAAGAGTTACAGATTACTACAGACTGTTCTGTTTTTGGCAGATTCTGTTTTCATTGTGTTGCTTGCTTATTTTGATGAATCTATGAGTAGTATTAGAGGGTATGAACGATAGAGAAGTTGAAATACAGTAGATATAACACCAATAAAAATTTGGAATGAGTTCACAACAGTACCTATGTGGTGATTTATTTTCTTATACAAACGGAGCTTACGAGTTTTTTGTTGAGTTTTCTGTTGTGAAGATTTCAAGTTTTGGGTAAAGATTCGATGGACTATGGAATAAGGAGTGGAAAGAGCCTAAGCTTGGGGATGCCCGAGGCACCCCAAGGTAATATTCAAGGACAACCAGGAGTCTAAGCTTGGGGATGCTCCGTAAGGGATCCCCTCTTTCGTCTTTGTTCATCCGTAACTTTACTTGGAGCTATATTTTTATTCACCACATGATATGTGTTTTTCTTGGAGCGTCAAATTTTTTTTGCTTGCTGTTTGAATAATATCCCAAGATCTTAAATTCTTAAATGGTAGAGAGTCTACACATAGTTACATAATTATTCAACTACTCATTGATCTTCACTTATATCTTTTAGAGTAGTTTGTCATTTACTCTAGTACTTCACTTATATCTTTTAGAGCACGACGGTGGTTTTATTTTGAAGAAATTCATGAACTCTCATGATTCACTTATATTATTTTGAGAGTCTTAAACGGCATGGTAATTTTCTTTGGTTATAAATTTAGTCCTAATATGATAGGCATCCAAGAGGGATATAATAAAAACTTTCATATAAAGTGCATTGAATACTATGAGATGTTTGATTCTTTATGATTGTTTTGAGATATGAAGATGGTGATATTAGAGTCATGCTAGTGGAGTAGTTGTGAATTTGAGAGATACTTGTGTTAAAGTTTGTGATTCCCGTAGCATGCACGTATGGTGAACCATTAAGTGATGAAGTTGGAGCATGATTTATTTATTGATTTTCTTCCTTCTGAGTGGAGGTCGGGATCGCGCAATGGTTAAATCCTACCAAGCCTTCCCCTAGGAGCATGCGCATAGTACTTTATTTTTATGAATAATTAATTTTTGTAATATGTATGTTAGTTATTTATGACTAATGTTGAGTCCATGGATTATACGCACTCTCACCCTTCCACCATTGCAAGCCTCTCTTGTGCCGCGCAACTTTTGCCGGTACCATACACCCACCATATACCTTCCTCAAAACAGCCACCGTACCTACCTATTATGGAATTTCAATTGCCATTCTGAGATATATTGCCATGCAACTTTCCACCGTTCTGTTTATTATGACATGCTCCATCATTGTCATATTGCTTTGCATGATCATGTAGTTGACATCGTATTTGTGGCAAAGCCACCATTCATGATTCTTTCATACATGTCACTCTTGATTCACTGCACATCCCGTTACACCTCCAATGCATTCATATAGAGTCATATCTTGTTCTAAGTATCGAGTTGTAATTCATGAGTTGTAAGTAAATAAAAGTGTGATGATCATCATTATTAGAGCATTGTCCCAGTGAGGAAAGGATGATGGAGACAATGATTCCCCCACAAGTCGGGATGAGCCTCCAGACGAAAAATAAAACAAAAATAAAAAAGAGTCCAAAAAGAGTGGGCCCAAAAAAACAAAACAAAAACAAAAAAAATGAGAGAAAAACAGAGAAGGGGCAATGCTAAAATCATAATACCACACTTGTGCTTCAAAGTAGCACGATGATCTTCATGATAGAGAGTCTCCTATATTGTCGCTTTCATATACTAGTGGGCATTTTTCATTATAGAACTTGGCTTGTATATTCCAATGATGGGCTTCCTCAAATGCCCTAGGTCTTCATGAGAAAGCAAGTTGGATGCACACCCAGGTAGTTTCTTTTTGAGCTTTCATAATCTTATAGCTCTAGTGCATCTGTTACATGGCAATCCCTACTCACTCACATCGATATCTATTGATGGGCATCTTCATAGCCCCTTGATACGCCTAGTTGATGTGAGATTATCTTCTCCCTTTTTGTCTTCTCCACAACCACCATTCTATTCCAGTATAGTGCTATGTCCATGGCTCACGCTCATGTATTGCGTGAATGATGAGAAAGTTTGAGAATACTAAAGTGTGAAACAATTTCTTGGCTGAAACTGGGGTTGTGCATGATTTAAATATTTTTTGTGATGAAGATAGAGCATAGCCAGACAATATGATTTCTTTGGCCATGTTATTTTGAGATGACATAATTGCTTTGTTAGTATGCCTGAAGTATTATTATATTTATGTCAATATTAAACTTTTGTTTTCAATCTTATGGATCTGAATATTCTTGCCACAATAAAGAGAGATTACATTGATAAATATTTTAGGTAGCATTCCACATAAAAAATTCTGTTTTTACCATTTACCTACTGGAGGACGAGCATGAATTAAGCTTGGGGATGCTGATACGTCCCCAACCTATCTATAATTTTTTATGTATTCATGCCATGTTTATAATATTTCTACATGATTTTGGTATGATTTGGTTAGAACTAACCTGGACTGACGTTGTTTTCAGCAGAACTACCGTGGTGTTGTTTTTGTGCAGAAATAAAATTTCTCGGAATGCGCCGAAAATCAACGAAGATTTTTTTTTTGGAAAATGTAAAAAATACTGGAACGAAGAGTTACTAGAGGGGAGGCCTGTGGGCCCCACGGGGGTGGAGGGTGCGCCCCTATGCCTCGTGGACTCTCCGTGGGGCCCCCTGACTTGTTCTCGACGCCAACCTCTCCTATAAGTCCCCGAACCTCCAGAAAATAACCTACATCAGGAGTTCCGCCACTACAAACCTCTGTAGCCACCAATAACCAATCGGGACCCTGTTCCGGCACCCTTCCGGAGGGGGGATCCATCACCGGTGGCCATCTTCATCATCCTGGCGCTCTCCATGACGAGGAGGGAGTAGTTCACCCTCGGGGCTGAGGGTATGTACCAGTAGCTTTGTGTTTGATCTCTCTCTCGTGTTCTTGATTTGGCACGATCTTGAGCTTTTCTATTATAGTTGGATCTTATGATGTTTATCCCCGTGTACCTTCTTGTAATGGATTGAGTTTTCCCTTCAAAGTATCTTATCGGATTGAGTCTTTAAGGATTTGAGGACACTTGATGTATGCCTTGCGTGGGATACCTGTGGTGACAATGGGGTTTTCTATTGATTCACTTGATGTATGTTTTGGTGATCGACTTGCGGGTTTCGTGACCTTGGGAATCTATGCATAGGGGTTGGCACACGTTTTCGTCTTGACTCTCCTGTAAAACTTTGGGGCACTCATTGAAGTTCTTTGTGTTGGTTTGAATAGATGAATCTGAGATTATGTGATGCATATCGTATAATCATACCCGCGGATACTTGTGGTGACATTGGAGTATCTAGGTGACATTAGGGTTTTGGTTGATTTGTGTCTTAAGGTGTTATTTTACTATGAACTCTAGGGATGTTTGTGACACTTATAGGAATATCCCAATGGATTGATCAGAAAGAATAACTTTGAGGTGGTTTCGTACCCTACAATAATCTCTTCGTTTGTTCTCCGCTATTAGTGACTTTGGAGTGACTCTTTGTTGCATGTTGAGGGATTGTTATATGATCTAATTATGTTATTATTGTTGAGAGAACTTGCACTAGTGAAAGTATGAACCCTAGGCCTTGTTTCAAAGCATTGCAATACCGTTTTCGCTCACTTTTATTACTTGTTACCTTGCTGTTTTTATAATTTCATATTACAAAAACCTATATCTACCATACATATTGCACTTGTATCACCATCTCTTCGCCGAACTAGTCCACCTATACAATTTACCATTGTACTGTGTGTGTTGGGGACACAAGAGACTCTTTGTTATTTGGTTGTAGGGCTGTTTGAGAGAGACCATCTTCATCCTACGCCTCCCATGGATTGATAAACCTTAGGTCATCCACTTGAGGGAATTTTTCTACTGAACTACAAACCTTTGCACTTGGAGGCCCACCAACGTCTACAAGAAGAAGGTTGTGTAGTAGAAATCAACTAGGGAGAAGGGGGTCTGTCCAGTGGCTCAATTTGGTGTCGTACGGAGGGACCAGAGAACCACCACAGCTCATCGATCCATCGCCTGCCACACTTCTGGAGCGAGACAAATGTTCTTGTCTTGGGACCTTGCATCACTTCAGCATTCGCCCTCTGAGCTTATATATTGCTCCTGGGGTGAGCCACTGATGCGAATAAAATCTTGCTTCTGAGGGCATGAACATATTGCATGAAGGCGCAACTCGTGAATTGGTGCCATTGTCGGTGATGATTCGGGCAGGGATCCTGAAGCGGCAGACTAAACATTTCAAAAACTTGACAGCTGACTGAGCAGTCACCTTTCCCATGGACTCCACTTCCGGCCACTTTGTAAACTTGTCGACTGCAACGAACAAGAATTCAAAGCCCCGGGCAGCATGGGGCAAGTGGCCCAGGATGTCGAGCCCCCGCGTCGAAAAGGGCCATGATAGAGGGATTGTTTGAAGAGCTTGGGCAGGCTGATGGATATTCTTGGAATGGAACTGGCAGGCCTGGCAGTTGGTGATGAGCTCAGTTGCATCTAGGAGGGCGGTGGGCCGATAAAATCACTGTCGGACAGCCTTCCCAACCAAAGCCCTCGATCTAATATGGGATCCGCACATTCCTTTGTCTATCTTTACCAGCAGTTATTTTTCTCCTTCCCGACAAACGCATTTCAATTTCACGCCGTTAGGCATCCTTTTGTACAATGTGTCATCGACGGCTTCTTCTTGCTGCTTGGCAAGTTCTCCAGTCTGGAAGAAATGGACAATGTGTTGTGCCGAAGATGGAGCATGTGGCTCTTCAACGAGAATCGGCGTCACCTCCTCATCTACGGCAGCACATTCCTCAACCGCGGAAACAGGTACCTTGGCGGGAGGGTGTAGCTTGCCGGTCGAAGGGTAGTTGTTCCCAGCAAGCACCCTGTCAGGGGTTTCGGAAAACACTGTCGGGCGGGGTTTTCCGGAGTCCAGTTTCCTCCTCTTCCGGGCCATTGCTATTGGGGATACGGAGGGTTGAGTCATATGGAGAAAAAAAGTCCCTGGTTCCACAGGGAGTTTCTGCATAGCACACTCCGACAGGTGATCAACTATGTTGTTTTCCGCACAGGCTCTATTTACAACCCGTCAAAGCGCTCCTCCATCTTCCTAACTTCTTCGACGTATGCATCCGTCAATTGTCTTTGGTAATCCTTGTTCACTTGTCTCACCACTAGCTACGAATCTCCTTGAATGATCAGCCTCTTGATTCCAAGTTTGGTGGCGATTCTAAGCCCGTCAAGAAGTCCCTCATACTCCGCAGTGTTGTTGGTGGCCTCGTCCCAGGGATATGCATTTGGATGACGTACTTATGGTTCTCCCTTGTAGGAGCAACCAGAAGCAGGCCAGCCCCTGCACCTTGTAGGGAGAAAGCACCATCGAAGTACATAATCCAGTCTTCGGGTGCTTCCTTGCCGGGAATAATTGTCTCTAGTACCCCGCATCAGGAGTTGGTGTTCACTCTGCGATGAACTCTGCCAGTGCTCTGCTCTAGATAGTTGCCGTGCTCTTAAACATCAAACCAAAACTAGACAGATCCAAGGCCCACTCCACAATTCTGCTAGTGGCTTCAGGGTTCCTGAGTATTCGTTGCAAGGGGAAGCGGGTGACAACTTTGATCTCATGGGCTTGGAAGTAGTGGTGTAGTTTCCTTGAGGCCATGACGAGGCAAAAGATAAACTTTTGCACACCAGAGTACCTTGATCTACCCCCCCCCCCCAGCCGCAAGGAGCTGACAAAGTACACTGGGCGCTGCACCACCTTCTTCCTTGCCACGACCATGGAGTTGTCTCTGCTGCACTGTGCTTCCTTATCCTAAATTGCCTCTGACTTTGCTGGGATGGATTCACTTTCCTTCCTAGAGGGGCCTGCGGCAGCTGTTGCCGTGTCATCTATCTCTCACTGTGCCACCAATGCCGCACTAACCACTTGATTAGTTGCCGCTTAGTATAGTAGCAACGGCTCTTGTGGTTTGGGAGCGACCAAGGTGGGAACAGAAGAAAGGTAGGCCTTCAATTCTTGTAGCACATCATCTGCCTCTAGGATCCAATCCATGGGCCCTGCATTCTTCAGGATTTTGAAGAACGACAAGGTGCACTTAGCGGACTTGGAAATGAACCCGCTCAACGCGGCAACACATCCAGTCACACGTCTCACATCCTTAACTGTCTTAGGTGCCTGAATCATCTCTATGGCCTTGATCTTCTTAGGATTAGCCTCTTTCCCCCAGTGGGACACAAAGAAACCAAGTAGCTTGCCGGAGGGGACACCAAACACACACTTCTCTGGATTCAACTTCAAGTTTAGTTTGCGCAGATTTGCAAAGGTTTCTTCCAAGTCCTGAACGAGAGTTGACCTGTCCTTGGTTTTTACCACTATATCATCCATGTAAGCTTCAATATTTCTGTGCAACTATGACTCAAACCCAATCTGTACTGCTCTTGCGAAAGTGGCTCCAGCGCTCTTCAACCCAAAAGGCATCCGCGCGAAGCAGTATGTCCCACACGTGGTAATGAATGTTGTTTTCTCCTCGTCCTGCTTCGACATGAAGATATGGTTGTATCTGGAGTAAGCATTCAGGAAGGAAAGCAGGTCACATTTGGACGTTGAATCCACAATCAGGTCGATGCGCAGCAAGAGGAATGGGTCCTTCGGGCATGCCTTGTTCAGATTCGTAAAATCAATGCAAAGTCTCCATTTCCCATTAGCGTTGCGCACTGCCACTTGATTAGCTATCCACGTTGGGTGCAAAACTCCCCTGACCAGACCAGCTATCTCAAGTTTCTTGATCTCTTATGTAATGAACTACTGCTGCTCCAATGCTTGCGTCTAGACCTTCTGCTTGATGGGCCTCGCTTGGGCAGACAGCAAGGTGGTGCTCGATTACCTCCCTGGGAACACCGGGGATGTCAGATGGTTGCCATGCAAACACATCAACATTCGCCCACAGGAAGGCAACGAGTGCGCTTTCCTATTTGTCACTGAGGGTGGCGCTGATGGTAAAGGTACCGTCAATGCTAGCCAGCCCTGCCAGGACCTTCTTCACAGCAGGCGTCGTAGCCTTTGATCTCTTATTGTTGGAATTCTCCGGCAACTCGTTGACAGGCGCACCATACTCCGAAGAGGTATGCTTCCTGGACTTCTTACCGGGGTCCACACTAGCCTTCTCCTTTCTCTTGCTCTCCCTAGCAGGAACCTTGACTTCTGCGGCCCCAGCAACAAATGTGTTCCGATACATCTTATCCACAAAGATGATTGTGTCTTTCTTGTCTGATGGGATGGAGATGACGCCCATTAGCCCTAGCATCATCAGGATATTGTAGGCATACTGAGATGTTGCCATGAATTTGACCATAGGTGGACGACCAAGGATTCCATTATACAACAAGGGGAGATCAACCACATCAAAGACAATCTTCTCAGTCCGGTAGTTCAATTCCCCCCCCCCCCCGAACGTCACTGGTAGCATGATATTCCCTTTAGGAAGACTCCTACCGGGATTGATTCCTTGAAATGTGCCAGTGGCCTTGAGATCTTCATCTGATATCTATAGTTTGCCGATGACCTTTGGGGACATCAGATTCAACCCGGCACCGCCGTCAAACAACATCTTTGTGACTTTGAGGTTGCGAATTGTTCTAGAGACCAACAATGGCAAACATCCCACCGATGTGGTGTGGTCTGGATGGTCCTCTTCATCAAAGACGATGGGCGTGTAGTACCATTTGAGTGGTTTCCGAGAATCTGCCGCTGGCTCCGCTGTATTGAATTACCACGCCCATTGTTTGTGTTGGCGGTGAGAGGAGTGCAAATATGTGTCTCCGTCAATCTAAAGGGCGTTAGTGGCTTTCTAGAACTCCTACTAACTGGTTTCCTCTTCATACCCTTCCTCACTTTTGTCATCGCAATCTTTCTTCTCACGGCCGCTGTTGGGTTTTCCTTGGTACCGAGGTGCCTTGCCGGGGTGATTTGCTCCATCGCCACGGCCCTTCCTGCCAGCACCATCCTTACCTTTTTCCTTATCACGCTTCTCATACTGTCAGATTTCGGGTTCCGCAAACCCTTGAGAGGTTCGAACTCAGGGGTGCGCACGAAGAACACTCTCTCCCTAGCGCGCTCGTCCTATGATTCCGGAGCCTAGCTCGACGAACTCAAAGAACAAGGGACACAGAGGATTATACTGGGTCGGGCCACCTTGAGGTGTAATACCCTACTCCAGTGTGTGTGATGGATTGCCTTGTATGGCTTAGGATGAACTTGTACAAGAGATGAACAGTCTCCGGGGGAGAGGTGTTCATGGGATCGGATGAGCTTGTGGTGTGCGTGAGGGTGGAATGGATCTGATCTCTCCCTCTCTCTTTGCTTGGCGAGCTCTCTCTCTCTGATGCCCCCAGTGATGGTGGCTAAGTCCTATTTATAGTGGCCTTGGTCGTCATCCCAAATATCGGCAAGAAGGGATCCCATGATAACCCACAAGTGTTGGGGATCGCAACAGTTTTTGAGGGTAGAATATTCAACCCAAATTTATTGATTCAACACAAGGGGAGCCAAAGAATACTCTCAAGTATTAGCAGTTGAGTTGTCAGTTCAACCACACCTGGAAGACTTAGTATCTCAGCAAGGTAATTTAGTAACAAAGTAATATGGAAGTAACGGTAACAGTGGAAAATGTATAAATAGTAGTTTTGTAGTGATTGTAACAGCGGCATGGGAAAAGTAAATAAGCAACAAGCAACATGTGAAAAGCTCGTAGGCATTGGATCAGTGATGTATAATTAAGTCGGATGTGATTCCTCAAGTAATAGTTATAACATAGGGTGACATAGAACTACCTCCAGTTCATCAATGTAATGTAGGCATGTATTCCGAATATAATCATACGTGCTTGTGGGAAAGAACTTGCATGACATCTTTTGTCCTTTCCTCCCATGGCAGCGGGGTCCTATTGGAAACTAAGGGATATTAAGGTCTAATTTTAATAGATTACCAGACCAAAGCATTAACACATAGTGAATACACGAACTCGTCAAACTACGGTCATCACCGGGAGTGGTCCCGATTATTGTCACTTCGGGGTTGCCGGATCATAGTGCATAGTAGGTGGCTATTGACTTGCAAGATAGGATCAAGAACACACATATAGTCATGAAAACATAATAGGTTCGGATCTGAAATCATGGCACTCGGGCCCTAGTGACAAGCATTAAGCATAGCAAAGTCATAGCAACATCAATCTTAGAACATAGTGGATACTAGGGATCAAACCCTAACAAAACTAACTCAATTACATGGTAAATCTCATCCAACCCATCACCGTCCATCAAGCCTACGATGGGATTACTCACGCACGGCGGTGAGCATCATGAAATTGGTGATGGAGGAAGGTTGATGATGACGACGATGATGATCTCCACTCTTAGGAGCCCTGAACGGACTCCAGATCAGCCCTCCCGAGAGAGATTAGGGCTTGGCGGCAGCTCCGTATCGTAAAACGCGATGAATCCTTCTCCTTGATTTTTTTCTCCCCGAAAGTGAATATATGGAGTTAGGGGTGATATGGGTGGAGCCTCAGGGAGCCCACGAGGCAGGGGGCGCGCCCAGAGGGGCGCCCCCCGCCTTCGTGGATAGGGTGTGGGCCCCCTGGTCTGGTTCTTTCCGCAGGTATTTTTTATATATTCCAATATAAATCTCTATTGATTTTCAGGTCATTCTGAGAACCTTTGTTTCTGCACAAAAATAACACCATGGCAGTTCTGCTGAAAACAACGTCAGTCCGGGTTAGTTCCATTCTAATCATGCAAGTTAGAGTCCAAAACAAGCGAAAATGTGTTCGGAAAAGTAGATACCTTGGAGATGTATCAACTCCCCCAAGCTTAAACCTTTGCTTGTCCTCAAGCAATTAAGTTGATAAACTGAAAGCGATAAAGAAAAACTTTGACAAACTCTGTTTGCTCTTGTTGTTGCAAATATGTAAAGCCAACATTCAAGTTTTCAGCACAAATCATGAACTAACCATATTCACAATAACTTTCAGGTCTCATGTCTACTCATATCAATGGCATAATCAACTAACGAGCAATAATAATAAACCTTGGATGACAACACTTTCTCAAAACAATCATAATATGATATGACAAGATGGTATCTCGCTAGCCCTTTCGGAGACGCAAAACATAAATGCAGAGCACCTTTGAAGATCAAGGACTAACTAGACATTGTAATTCATGGTAAAGAGATCCAGTCACAATCATACTCAATGTAAATTAATAGCAATACATGCAAATGACAGCGGTGCTCTCCAACTAGTGCTCTTTAACAAGAGGGTGATGACTCAACATAAAAGTAAATAGAAAGGCCCTTTGCAGAGGGAAGCAGGGATTCGTAGAGGTGCCAGAGCTCGATTGTGAAATAGAGATGAATAATATTTTGAGCGGTATACTTTCATTGTCAACATAACAACCAAGAGATCTCGTTATCTTCTATGCTACACATATTATATGCGGTTCCCAAACAGAATGGTAAAGTTTATACTCCCCCAACCACCAACAAGCACACTCCACGGTTGACCCGAAACAACGTGTACCGTCCAAACCAGCAACAGTCCTCGGGGAGTTTTGTTTAATTATTATGATTTGAGCATGGGACAGGGCATCCCGGTTACTAGCCATTTTCTCATGAATGATGAGCGGAGTCTACTCATCGTCAGAATAACCCACCTATCCTGAAGATATAGACATGCCTAGTTGATACATGAGCTGTTCGAGCATACAAAACAGAATTTCATTTGAAGGTTTGGAGTTTGTCACATACAAATTTACTTGGAACGGTAGGTTGATACCGCATATAGGAAGGTATGGTAGACTCATATGGAATAACTTTGGCGTTTATGGAAGTGGAGGCACAAGCAGTATTCCCGCTTAATACAAGTGAAGGATAGAAAGAGACTGGGAAGCAACCAGCTAGACAGTGACAACAGTCATGAACATGCATTAAGATTAATCAACAATGAATGCAAGCATGAGTAGGATATAAATCACCATGAACATAAATATCGTGGAGGCTATGTTGATTTTGTTTCAACTACATGCGTGAACATGTGCCAAGTCAAACCACTTGAATCATTCAAAGGAGAATACCACCCTATCATACCACATCACAACTATTTTAAAATCATGTTGGCATGCAAGGTAAACTGTTATAAACTCCTAGCTAATTAAGCATGGCATGAGCAGCTATGATCTCTAATTGTCATTGCAAACATGTATCATTCATAATAGGCTGAATAAGGAATGCTGTACTATCATATTTACAAAAACAAGAGAGGTCGAGTTCATACCGGCTTTTCTCATCTCAATCAATTCATCATATATCATCATTATTGCCTTTCACTCGCACGACCGAACGGTGTGGATAATAATAATAGTGCACGTGCATGGGACTAAGCTAGAATCTGCAAGCATTTATTACAAGGGATAAGACAAAGTAATATGGCAAGTAATATGGCTCTTGGTTAAATCAACAATAATGCACACGAGAGCCATTAAACATTTTCATCGTGGTCCTCTCCTCTTGACCCCCAAAGAAAAGAAAAGAAACTATTTACAAGGGAAAGCTCCCAACAAGCAAAAGAAGAACGAGAAATCTTTTTGGGCTTTTGTCGGGGGAAACTGTCCGCCACGAACACCTATGGGACCGGAGCCCCTTGTCTGTGCGGTACGAGGGCGGAGGGAGCACGAAGAGCAGATCGAGGCAGACGCGCGGGCAGTTTTTACCCAGGTTCGGGCCGCACGGATGCGTAAAACCCTACTCCTGCTTGGTTGTGTATTGAGTTGAGCGCTCGGGAGCTTGAAGAAGCAGCTACACCGTGCGTGAGAGTAATCTAGGTTTCGAACCCCCCTCCACGTTGTGCATGGGCCTCCTTTTATAGTGCAAGGGGTCACCGACAGGTGTCAACGTAGGAGAAAGGGGTAAAAATGTAAAAGAGGTGGTAGTTGTAATAGTGCGGGAACAGTGGAGCTACAGTACAGAACAGTGGTCTATACCTACTTTAACAGTGGGGGACAAGGGCATTTAATGCCCGTCGCCGTCGACCCCAAAAGCTCCCGCCGTTGCGTCTCCGTCTGCCACGGCGATGGATCCTCTGCCGTGGAGTGCCGCCGTGTCCCCCAGGCTGCACAGCCATCCGCCACGCGTCCCTGGGGTGGCCCCAGGGCGACGCGTGGGCCGATGAGCTGGAGCGCGGGCACACAGCGCACCTCCCCCGGCAAGCACCTTGCCGGGGATCTCGACCTTGCCGGGCCCGGAAGCTTGCCGCTCCCCGAGCCCTTGCCGGGTCTTCTAAGATAAAATCTTCTATTCGTCCTGACAAGCTCCTCTTGCCAGGGCCTCGTGCTAGTTAAGCAATCTCGAGCCTGGGACGGCCTTCCCGGCAAGCTCCTCTTGCCGGGGTTTTGGTCTTCTGTCTTGTATACTTTGTTTTTGAATGGCTAAATAAGGGGCAGGAAGGTCTCCGGCAAGCGCGTGGTGAACCCTGCCGCGGGAAGCTGCCGCTGCCCGTGCACAAGTTGGGGTACTAGGGTACCCCTACCTTAGTACACCGACAGGAGCCCCCGGGCCTGGGCCACACACGGTGCCGAGCGCTGTTGGGCCAGGCCCAAAACAGTGCACGGGCACCCGCGGCCCGCGGCGCGCCGAATCCACTTCCATATCCGCCGCACCCCACGGCAACGGCACGCGTCGATTGCGGCGCCGTGGGATGGGACGTGCCCACGATTTCTTTAATGGGAAGGGCGAAACGCCCCCCACTCTCCCATAAAAGCAGAGAGAGCGGCGCGGTTCCCCTCCCTGCGCACTCATTACCATCGTCTTCTTCCTCAGATTCCTCTGCGCTTTGCCTCTACTCCTCCGCCACTACTAAGCTCTTCGTCCCCTTCCTTCCACCGCGTCCGCCATGGCCCCAAAGACCGATAAGGCGAAGTCGGAGAAGTCCAAGCGGGAGAAGTCAGATCAGGCGGCGAAGCTTGCCGCGTACCGGAAGGAGCACATTGTCTTCGCGCCGAAGCTCGGCGTGCGGGAGCTTTGGAACAAATATTATTTGTTCTGGGCCAAGGAGACCCCAGCGCACCCCCGCACGCGCGTCTACCCGGCCGTCGCCAAGGACCACTACCCCGGCGGGTATTACTTTTTCGCAGCCTTCTTCCACTGCGGTCTGTGCCCTCCCTTCTCAAACTTTTTCTGCGATATCATGAATACTTATGGCCTCCACCTCCTCGACTTCACTCCCAACGCCATCCTCACCATGTCCGTTTTCGCACATATGTGCGAAAACTTCGTAGGAATCCAGCCCAACGTAGCTCTCTTTAGGCACTTTTTCATCCCCAGAGTAGAGGCCGACGCCCCCCTCTCCGGAGGAATCTCTTGGGTGTTCAGGCTGAATAAGAAACCCGCCTACTTGCCGGGGGAGCTCCGCGGCAAGTGGGAAGAGTGGCGTGCGGAGTGGTGCTGGGTCGTCGAGGAGCGGCCGCAACACTTCACCGCGCCGCGCACATCGCCCATCGTGCGCGGCAGGGATTGGAGTAACTTCGATTCCGACGACTCCAAGCTGGATATTGCTCTCGTCAGAATCATGCGTCTTCGTTTGGCGCCGCTGTCTGTCGCTGAAGTGGGCAAGGACTTTCTTCGTCGCCGGATCGCCCCCCTCCAAGACCGGAAGAGGCCGGCGTGGCAATATGGCGGCCCGGCAGACATCATGAGGCTGCGCCCCGGCCTCAATTTTAACTTCACAACACTCGAGCTGCGGGGTATGGTCAGGGAACTTTTCAAGTTCGACCCGGCCCACCCCGAGTACTTCCGCGCTCCCCGGGGAGTGGTGCCGCTCTGCGCCAGCAGCGCCCGGGATCGCCTCGTCGCCATGATGCCCGCGTGCGACTCTCATGGAGTGGAGCGCACGTGGATTGCGCCCAAGCCTATAGACGTCCTCAGCTTCTACGACCGCCTTGTGGAGGTGTTGGAGAAGAAGGACGATCTCAAGCTGCACACGCGGGCCACCACCGACCAAGAGATTGCTTACATAGCTTCTCGTGCTGAAGAAGTCGCCGCAGCCGCGGCGGCGGGAAACTTTGGATACACACCCGCGGAGGCGGAAGCCGCGGATGCCGCCAGCCAGGCGGACAATGAGGAGATTCGCAAGCTGCTAGAGCTCCCTCCCGACGCGCTCGCCGTGATCCCCTCGCTGAGGCACTCCGGAATCAGTGGGATCGCGACGGAGGCCGCGGCAATGGAGGGAACCGCCGGAGGAAGCAGAGGCGCCGCGAGGGGCGGAGGCGCCAAGGGGAAGAGGGCCGCATCGTCGGATGCTGGGCCCAGCGAGCCGGCCGAGGCAGAGGAGGAGGAGGAGGAGGAGGCCGAAGGCTCCGGCGGATCGACAGAGTTGTACGCCGACGACCTCTCCTCGTCGGAGAGCTCCCCGCCCCCGGCAAGCCCGACGCAGTCCCCGTTGAAGCGTCTCCGCAAGGCGGCGACGGGAGAGCAGACGCGAGCGCCCCGGCAACAGCCAGCTCGCCGGGCAGCTCCCCGGCCGAGCCAAGCCGTGCCAAGGGCGGCCGGCGTGCCGGCCACGGCAGAGGCGTCCCGCAGGCCGGCACCGAGCCGGCAAGGATCTTCTCGGAGCGGAGCAGCTGCTCCGCCCCCTTCTCGGGCGCCGGCCACCACAGGGGCTGGGCCTACGCAGCCCCCAGCCCCGGTGGCTCCGAAACGCGCGAGGGAACCTTCATCCTCCGCTCCTCGCGCCGACGCGCCCACCGTGGAGTTTGACTTCTCCGCGCTGAGCGAGGACGACGAGGAGGACCAAGAGTAAGGACCCGAGACCTTACTCCTTCTTGATTTTTATATCTCGATTGTTGCTGACGCTTGACTTTGCTTGTTGCTTGTGATTGCAGGACCTTGGAGCAGCGCGCGAAGAGGGTCAGGGTGTCCACAGTTGAGGTCGTAGAAGACCCATCCGTCGCGGAAGCCGGGATCGCACCGGAGCCGAGCTTGCCGGACCCGAGTGCCGCTCCGGGGAGTAGCCCCCAGCGCAGCCCCCAGCGTAAGTTAGAGGTTTACTGTTTTCGCTCGTCGGGGCGCGCTTAGGGCTTTGATCTCTCTTTCCCTTTTTTTTTTTTGAATGTCTTGGTTCTTCTATCTTCTCTTGTGCAGAGGTGGAGCCGCAGCGGGAAGAGCGCCCGGAGACCGTCGCCGAGGAGCCGCAGGCCCCGCCGTCCCCGGCAAGGCAAAACTCTCCGGCAAGGGAGAGCGCTCCGCCAAGGGCGGGTACTCCGCCAAAGCAGAGTACCCCGCCAAGGGCGAGCAGCCCGGCGAGGACGGCCACTCCGCCAAGGCCGAGCTCCCCGGCAAGGGAGCCCGCCGCAGAGGACGTCCGCCAAGGTACGTTCTGTACTTGGTTTTCTTGACTTTGCTTCTTTTTGGATCTTTGCTTGATTTTGAACTTCTTTTTCTTCTTCTAGATCTTCCTCCTCCTCCTCCCGCGCCGATGGAGACCGAGGTCATAAATATCGAGGATGAGGAGGGCGCGCAGGGCGGCGGCGATGACGTTCCCGTCGTCGTGGAGATGGCCGAGGCCACCGAGGAGGCGACCGAGGCCACCGAGCCGGCCGCGCAGGAGGCCACTCCGGCCGCTGACGCCGCGACCGGGGAGGGGGACGGCGACCGCACCGCCGACCCGGAGGTGGCGGGAGCACCGGATGCTACGCCGGCCGCCGGCCCCTCCACCGGCGAGAAGCAGGCGTACTATCTTCGTGCCCCCAATGGCGTCTTTATCCAAGTGCCTTGGGGGTCTTCATCAAGAGCTCCCGCGGAGGGCGAGGCGTTTGACGGAGAAGTCCTCGCCTCCGCGGGTCTGACAGTCGTCGAGGCGCCCGGCGAAGGAGATGGGCCCGAGGAGGAAAAGCTTCTCCACCAACTCCTGGCCCTTTACCGGGCCAGGCAGGCGAAGCTTGCCTCCCGGGAAGCCCTTGCTGCCCAGGCCGCCGCCGAAATGGAGAAGCGTGCGGCGGAGCTCAGCGCTGCCCACAAGGCGGGCCTCCGCGAGGTGGCGGAGGAGCGCGAGCGTCTCGCCGGTGAATATCAAGAGTGGCTTTTGGAGAAAGCCGAGGCTGAAGAACAGCAACGGCTCGCCGGGGTGGAGATGTCCCGGTGAGAAGGAGAGCTCGCGCAGCGGAAGGTGGATCTCGACTCCCATGAGGAGGACCTTGCCGCTCGCGAGGCTGCCCTTGGCGGGGAGCTGAAGGAGGCGAAAGCCGCTGCTGCTGCCGCGGAAGACGCCAAGAAGGAGCTTGCCGCCAAGGTTGAACGACTAGAAGCGGCGATGAAGGTGAGCACCGAGAAGGTTGCCGCGCTCATTACTGAGCGCGAGAAGGACGCCCACACCAACGCGGAGCTCCAAGTGAATCTGTCCAAGAGGGGCGATGAGCTTAAGGCCGCCAAGGACTCCATCGAGGACTTGGAGCTGAAAGTCTCAACTCTGAAGGATTCAATTGACGCCGCCAAGCTTCGAGAAGACAAGCTGAAGGAGGAGCTCCGCAAGGAGCGGACCTTGGTGGACAGCGCCAACAAGGCATCCGAGCTCTTCCGCAAGAACATTGAGCTGTGGACCGAAGAGCTGGTTTCTTCTGCATCCAACATTGACCAGGAGTTGCTTGCCTTGAAGGTCGAACATCTTATCTACTCGCCGGATCCAGACCTCCCGCACAGCGCCAAGCTCAGCCTCTTCTTCAGAGGCGTCGCTCCGGCCCTTGCAGGTCTCCGGAACCGCATCCCCGCGCAGCTGGCCAAGGAGTCGCGCCGTCTCTGCGCAGGAACTCTGGAGCGGGTCTTGACGAAGATCGTGTACCGCAACCCGGGGATCAACCTCAAGAACGTTCTTTGCAGCTTGCCGGCAGATGCAGACACGGAGGCCCTGAAGGAGCAGGTCAGCCATATCATCGCCAAGGTGGCAAAGCTTGGCAGGAAGGAGGGCGACCGCGTAGACTAGGGCCCCATTTATCTTTATCTTTTCGTTGCTGCACATTACGTTACGAACTCATTAGTCCATTGCGACAAGTTGTCCTTGTAAGATATTTGCTTTACTTCAATCAATCAGTGCAATGTTATCTTCCTTGTTCCAATCTTTGACTTTGTATGTTCCTCACCCTACGCTCCCGGGGAGCTTGCCGGAAAGGGGCCCTTGCCGCGAGCGCTGAGCGCTGAGCAGCCTGCTGGCCAAGGTCCTCGCCGGCAAGCAACCTCGCCGCAGCAAGTCGCAACGCACTTAGCTTGCTGAGTGTACTCGGAAACGAAGCAAGGGCGCGACACTTGTCGCAGCTCACTTAAATCGTTGAGTGGACTCGAAGACAAGATAAGGGTGCGGCAAACCACGGGTAGGTTCCTCCGCGCACAGGTTTTCCATAAAAAGTGTGATTGTTCAAGGAAGACAACCAAAAATTAAAATTTGAACTGGTCAAATTCTAACAACTTATCTTTCACATGCTGCTTGCTCATGTTGTTTGCTTTCCGGTAAGGCTCTTCTTTCTTGAACGGCACTTAGTTCCTCCTCCACCTCCTTCCCCCCCGGCAAACTTGTGCGCGAGGAACGTTCCTTCTGCTTAAGAGAAAAAGGAAAAGGAGAGGGAAACAAGCATATTGCCTTTCGGCGTAATAGTGCTTACCGAATGTCTAAGTGTTGCATCAAATGCCAAATAAAACATGCGAATAGCAAAGAGAAACATGCGAAAGGCAATTGATGCGAAAACACGAAATCTTTACTGATGCACGGGGTCTGCGCCCGGCTTTGTACAAAGGGTTACATGCAACATCGGCAAGGCTTGTACAAAAGGTGGTTGCCGGAACGGATCACGGCAACCGCGCCTTAGGGGTGAAACTTGCGAAGATGCTCTATGTTCCAGGAGTTGCTCACCGGTAAGCCTTCTTCGGTCTCGAGGCGGACAGCGCCGGGCCTCGTAACTTGTCTCACCCGATAAGGGCCTTCCCACTTCGGCGTCAACTTGTTGGAATTCTTGGCGGACTGAACACGCCGAAGAACAAGGTCGCCTTCCTCGAGACTCCTGGCCTTGACTTTGCGGCTATGGTAGCGGCGCAAAGCTTGCTGGTATCGAGCAGCTCGTACAGCAGCCTGGAGACGTCCCTCCTCAAGGAGCAATGCGTCATCTTGCCGCAGTTGCTCTTGCTCGAGCTCATCATAAGCGAGCACTCGAGGAGATCCGTATACGAGTTCCGTGGGGAGAACTGCTTCTGCTCCATAGACTAGAGCAAAAGGTGTCTGCCCGGTGGCTCGACTCGGTGTCGTTCTGATTGACCAAAGAGCCGCCGGGAGCTCCTCTATCCAATTTCTTCCGCACTTGCGCAGCCTGTCAAAGGTCCTTGTCTTGAGTCCGCGCAGCACTTCAGCATTTGCCCTCTCCGCTTGACCGTTGCTCCTCGGGTGAGCAACAGAAGCGAAACAGACCTTGGCGCCAAGGTCTTGGACGTACTGCATGAAGGTGCGACTAGTGAATTGTGTACCGTTGTCGGTGATGATCCTGTTAGGGATCCCGAAACGGCAAACAATCGACCTGAAGAACCTGACTGCTGACTGTGCTGTCACCTTTCTCACTGGCTCCACTTCTGGCCACTTTGTGAACTTGTCGATTGCAACGTACAAGTACTCAAAGCCCCCGACAGCGCGAGGGAAAGGGCCGAGGATATCGAGCCCCCAGACCGAGAAGGGTCATGACAAAGGGATTGTTTGGAGAGCTTGAGCTGGCTGATGTATTTGCTTTGCATGGAACTGGCACGCTTCACACTTGGTTACTAGTGCAGTTGCATCTTGGAGGGCTTCTTGCCAAAAGAACCCTTGCCGGAAAGCTTTCCCGGCAAGTGCCCTTGCGCCAACGTGGTGGCCGCATGTGCCTCCGTGTATTTCTGCCAACAGCTTCTGTCCATCTTCTCTGGAGATGCATTTCAACCTGACACCATTGAGTCTTCTTCTGTACAGCTCGTTATCCACAAACTGATACATACTTGACTGCCTGGTTATCTTCTCTATCTCTTGAGGGTCGTCGGGAAGTTCTCCAGTTTGCAGAAAACGGACGATCTGCTGTGCCCATGCCGGAGCCCGGGGCTCGACGGCAAGGACTAAAGGCTCGAGGGCCGCTGCGGGAACCCCAGCTTCTACGGCAAAGACCTCTGGTCCTGTCGGAGCTGACGGTCCCCCGGCAAGCTCGCCGGGGCGAGGCTTGTCGGGAACACTTGCTTCAACTGCACAAGCCCGAGGGCTTGCAGGAGCAAACTGTTCCTCAGCGTTGTCGTTGATCTTGGGAACTTTGGCGGCGGGTTCAGGAAGATCCGCCGGCAAGTAGTCGCCGGAGACCAACTTTCTCTTCTTGGACTGCCCAATTGATGGTGTAACTGATGGTTGAGTCAGCTTGAGCAAAAAGGTCCCTGGTTCCACAGGTAGCTTCGTCGCAGCACACTTTGAAAGGCCATCTGCAATTTCATTTTGAGCTCTCGGGATGTGCTCCATTTGCAGACCTTCAAAGTGTTCTTCAAGCTTCCTCACTTCATCTACATATGCTTCCATCAAAGGGCTCTGGTAGCTCTTGTTGACTTGTCGGACCACCAACTGAGAATCGCCCCGCACAATCAGCTTCCTGATCCCAAGTTCGGCCGCAATCCTGAGGCCGGCAAGCAAGCCTTCATATTCTGCGGTGTTGTTTGTCGCCTGCTCCCTGGGAAAGTGCATCTGGATAACATATTTGAGGTGTTCTCCGGTGGGCGCGATGAGTACCACGCCAGCACCGGCGCCTTGCAACGAGAAGGCACCGTCAAAATACATTACCCATTCACTTGTCGCTTCTTGCACGGGTACGCTCGTTTCTTGAACTTCTTCTTCTGGCGTTGGGGTCCACTCAGCAATGAACTCTGCCAAAGCTCGGCTCTGAATGGTTGAAGTACTTTCAAATTTGAGTCCGAAGCTTGACAGTTCCAGTGCCCACTCGACGATCCTGCCTGTTGCCTCTGGATTGAGTAATATCCTCTTCAACGGAAAGCGAGTGACCACTGTTATCTCATGGGCTTGGAAGTAGTGGCGCAGCTTCCTCGAGGCCATGAGGAGGCCGAAAAGCAATTTTTGCACACCGGAGTACCTTGATCTAGCTCCCTGGAGAAGGGAACTTACAAAATATACTGGGCGCTGCACCATCTTCTTTCGCACCTCTCCTTGTTCCTGCGCAGAGTCTTCCTTGTCGGGGCCAGAGCTTGTCGGGACAGCCCCCTGCTTGTCGCTAGATTCGCTTGCCGGTGACGCTGGCTCCTTGTCGGACTCCCTCTCCGCTACCAACGCAGCACTAACCACCTGGTTGGTTGCCGCTAAGTATAGCAACAACTTTTCCTGTGGTTTAGGTGCGACAAGTATAGGAGTGGAGGACAGGCACCGTTTCAAATCCTGCAACGCCGCCTCCGCTTCCGGAGTCCACTTCATGGGACCTGCCTTCTTCAAGATTTTGAAGAAAGGTAGGGCGCGTTCCGCGGATTTTGAAATGAACCTACTGAGGGCAGCAACGCAACCTGCAAGCCTTCTGACATCCTTGACGCGCTTCGGGGCTTCTATCTGCTCGATGGCTTTGATCTTGTCGGGATTGGCTTCAATCCCCCTTTGTGATACAAAGAACCCGAGAAGCTTGCCGGAGGGAACTCCAAAGACGCACTTCTCGGGGTTCAGCTTGAGCTGTATCCTGCGCAGGTTCTGAAACGTTTCTTCTAAGTCTTGAATCAGTGTTTCTTTGCTCTTGCTCTTCACCACGATGTCATCCATGTAGGCTTCTACATTCCTGTGGATCTGTGGCTCAAAAGCAGTGTACACTACCCTAGCAAAAGTGGAGCCTGCATTTTTCAGTCCAAATGGCATGCGGATAAAGCAATATGTGCCACATGGAGTGATAAATGCAGTCTTCTCTTCATCTTCCTTAGCCATGAAAATCTGGTGATAGCCTGAGTATGCATCAAGAAAACAGAGTAGCTCACATCCGGCAGTGGAGTCAACGATCTGGTCAATGCGCGGCAAAGGGAAGGGATCCTTGGGACATGCTTTATTGACATCAGTGAAGTCTATACACAGTCTCCACTTCCCGTTGGCTTTGCGCACGACGACTGGGTTTGCCAACCACGTCGGATGGATCACACCTCTAACTAGGCCTGCTGCCTCTAGTTTCTTGATCTCCTCGTTGATGAACTCTTGGCGCTCCACGGCTTGCTTCCTCACTTTTTGCTTGATGGGCCGCGCATGAGGGCAGACAGCAAGCTTGTGCTCAATCACCTTCCTGGGAACACCGGGGATGTCGGATGGTTGCCAAGCAAACACATCGACATTCGCCCGCAGGAAGGCGACGAGCGCGCTTTCCTATTTGCTGTCAAGGGTGGCGCTGATGGTGAAGGTACCACCAGCGCCATCCTCCTTTGCGGACACCTTCTTGGTTGCCGGAGGAGCAGCCATTCCTTTCTTGCTCTTGCCGGTGGAGCTCGATGGAACGTCCTCGACGGCGGCGCAGCACTCCGAAGAGGTGCGGTTGCCGGAGTGTGTCCCAGAGCACTTGCCGGACTTGGTCTTCGTCTTCTTCCCCCCGGGAGCTTCAGCGGCAAGAGTATCCTTCTCGGCCGCAGCTGCCGCATCCCGGTAAATCTTGTCGGCGCAAATAAGCGCATCTTTCTTGTCGCTGTGGACAGTGATGACGCTTATCGGCCCCGGCATCTTCAGCACGTTGTAGGCATAGTGGGAAGCTGCCATGAACTTGGCGAGCGCGGGACGGCCGAGTATCCCATTGTAGGGCAATGGAATATCAGCAACGTCAAAGGTGATGCGCTCAGTTCTGAAGTTGAGCTCCCCGCCAAAGGTCACCGGCAGAGTAATCTTTCCCTTGGGCTTGCTCCTTCCCGGGTTGATTCCTTGGAATGAACCGGTCTCTTCGAGCTCGCCGTCTTGAATCTGGAGTTTCTTGATCACAGCAGAGGAGATCAAGTTCAGCCCGGCCCCGCCGTCAACCAACATTTTGGTGACCTTGAGGTTGCGGATGGTGGGTGAGACCAGCATCGGCAAGCACCCGACCGCAGTGGTGCGGTCAGGGTGATCCTCAAGGTCAAAAATGATGGGCGTGCTGGACCATTTGAGGAGCCTGCGCGACTCCACGGGCGGCTCGGCTGCATTCACCTCACGCACCCACTGTTTCAGCTGGCGGTGGGAGGTGTGCAGGGAGGCGCCACCGTCGACGCACAGGACTTCCGTGGCCTTCTGGAACTCCTGCTCGCTGTTCTCGTCGTCCTCCATGTCTTCATCGTCGTCTTCGTCGTTGTCGCGGCCCCGGGGAGGTCGATCTCCTTGCCGCTGCTTGGCCTTGCCGCGGCGTCCTCCCCGGCCATTGAATGGCCGCTTCTTGCTGGGCTCTTCCCCGCCACCCTGGGCCTTCTCTTTGTCGCGCCTCTCGTACTCAGCCTTTTGCTGCTCGACGAGGTACTCGACGCGCTTACAGTTGGAGAGGTCGTGACCCTTGGTGCGGTGAATCTTACAGTATTGCTTGTCGGAGCTACCCGGCTTGTCGGCCGCCGCCGCAGGGGCAGGCTCCTTGCCGGAGCCGCCAGCCTGCGCTTGCTTGGCGGGGGCCTCCTTGCCGGACTTCTCGACGGCAAGCACTTCCTTCTTGCCCTTCTTCCTGTTGTTCCGCCGCCGGCTCTTCTTTGCCGGGGCGGCGTCGTCGCTGTCGCTTCCCCCTGCGCCAGCATCCTCCCCGGGGAGTTTCCTCCCCTCTTCTGCACGGGCGCACTTGTCGGCAAGAGCGTAGAGCTCGCTGACGTCCCTGATCTTGGTCATCGCCATCTCCTCACGCATGCGGCTGTTACGCACGTTCTGATGGAACGCGCTGATAACCGCAGCAGGGTGAACGTCGGGGATGTTGTGCTGTACCCGGCTGAAACGTTGGATATACTTGCGCAGGGGTTCGCCTTCCTTCTGGGCCAAAATGTGGAGATCGCTCTCCTGGCCATGGGGTTTGTGGCCGCCGGTGAAGGCGCCAACAAACTGATGGCAGAGGTCGGCCCAAGAAGAGATAGAGCCTTCCGGCAAGTGCATGAGCCACGAACGGACGTTCGGCTTCAGCACGAGCGGGAAGTAGTTGGCTAGGATCTTCTCGTCGCGCCCCCCGGCAGCTTGCACTGCTATGGTGTAGACGCTGAGAAACTCCGAGGGGTGCGTCTTGCCGTCGTACTTCTCCGGTACGTCGGGCTTAAAGTTCTTCATGCTGGGCCACTGGACGCGCCGCAGCTCGCGGGTGAACGCAGGGCAGCCTGCCGCGTACGGCAAGTCGCCTGGTTCACCGGGCGCGGGTGCGTCGACAGTCTTCCCAGCTCTCTTGTCGGATTGTCGCCGAGCTTCTCGGCGGCGCTCGATCGTGGTCCGAGCGTCTTCATCTCGCCGGTCGTCGAGGACCTGGCGCTGGTCCCGACGGGCCCGCGGGTCCGACGAGGCTGTGGAGCCGTCGTCGGGGTTGTTCCGGCGGGGCGGCGTCTTCTGCTTCTGCGGCGGGGAGTGCACGCTTGTCGCACCCCCGGCAGTCTTGTCGCCGATAGCCTTCGTCTTCTCGGCCTGCCGCGGCCGTGAGGCCGACGGCTGCTGCGGAGAGTCGTTGTTGGCGAAGTCTATCAGGCTCCGGATAGTGGCCCTCCATTCCTCGGCCTTGTCGGCCGCTGGAGGAAAATCGAGGAGCAGCTGCGCCCTTGCGAGCGCTTCTGCCGGAGTAGTGGGGAACGCGGGCGAGCGGTGCGAGGAGCGGGATACGCCCGGACTTCTAACGACGTTAGAAGGAGCGGGGTCCCGTGCCGGCGCCTTCGCTTTGCTTGTGCCCGGACGGGGGTCCGGGGCGTCCCGCGAACCTCCAGTATGGCCTTGTCCCAGCAAGCGGATACCACCTCCCGTGGCATGGCGCTGCGGGGTCGTCGTATGTTGCGATGGACGTGGCGCGTCCACGGAGACCGAGGTCCGGTCGTCCGTCCTGTTCTTGGATCTGGTGGCACCGTGAGTGTCCTCGCCGGCAACCACCCTTCCGACGGCGTCTCCCCCGCCCACCGTTGGCTCTGGTGGCGGCGGATGAGACGCAGACGGGCCCCCGACCTCCGAAGGCTTCTTCTTCGGGGCCATGGAGTTGTCGCTGATGAAGTTGTTGACGAAACTTGGAGAGGGTAATGAAGATTGCGCCCGCGCGAACGCCGGATCAGGTTCGCACAACCTCGACGCCCCCTACCTGGCGCGCCAAAGATGTCGGGGGAAACTGTCCGCCACGAACACCTATGGGACCGGAGCCCCTTGTCTGTGCGGTACGAGGGCGGAGGGAGCACGAAGAGCAGATCGAGGCAGACGCGCGGGCAGTTTTTACCCAGGTTCGGGCCGCACGGATGCGTAAAACCCTACTCCTGCTTGGTTGTGTATTGAGTTGAGCGCTCGGGAGCTTGAAGAAGCAGCTACACCGTGCGTGAGAGTAATCTAGGTTTCGAACCCCCCTCCACGTTGTGCATGGGCCTCCTTTTATAGTGCAAGGGGTCACCGACAGGTGTCAACGTAGGAGAAAGGGGTAAAAATGTAAAAGAGGTGGTAGTTGTAATAGTGCGGGAACAGTGGAGCTACAGTACAGAACAGTGGCCTATACCTACTTTAACAGTGGGGGACAAGGGCATTTAATGCCCGTCGCCGTCGACCCCAAAAGCTCCCGCCGTTGCGTCTCCGTCTGCCACGGCGATGGATCCTCTGCCGTGGAGTGCCGCCGTGTCCCCCAGGCTGCACAGCCATCCGCCACGCGTCCCTGGAGTGGCCCCAGGGCGACGCGTGGGCCGATGAGCTGGAGCGCGGGCACACAGCGCACCTCCCCCGGCAAGCACCTTGCCGGGGATCTCGACCTTGCCGGGCCCGGAAGCTTGCCGCTCCCCGAGCCCTTGCCGGGTCTTCTAAGATAAAATCTTCTATTCGTCCTGACAAGCTCCTCTTGCCAGGGCCTCGTGCTAGTTAAGCAATCTCGAGCCTGGGACGGCCTTCCCGGCAAGCTCCTCTTGCCGGGGTCTTGGTCTTCTGTCTTGTATACTTTGTTTTTGAATGGCTAGATAAGGGGCAGGAAGGTTTCCGGCAAGCGCGTGATGAACCCTGCCGCGGGGAGCTGCCGCTGCCTGTGCACAAGTTGGGGTACTAGGGTACCCCTACCTTAGTACACCGACAGCTTTCTTTTAATTAGTACTACTACAGGCATGGAAAGTACACTAGCTAAAAAGCTATAACTAATTTTTTTTGTTTTTCTTAAGGTTTTTCTAACACACAAGAAAAAGACTAATAAAAGAAATGAAACTAGCATGGATATTATAATTAAAAAGTATGAACACCGACTACTGGAATAAGTGTGTTTACATGAATGTAATGTCGGTGAGAATTACGTACTCCCCCAAGCTTAGGCTTTTGTCCTAAGTTGGTCTATTACCACGGATCAAAGCTACTCTCTCCGGTGCACGGAGGAGCGTCCTCTGGGTGCCACTGGTTGGCAATCTCATCTGGATCCCAACATTAAACCGACTATCGATAAGGGTCAAGGGGTGGTTCTGGCTTCGGCTCTAAAGCTTGTCATTGGCTCCAGTACGCATAAACGGCATCCGGCAAAACGAGGTATGTGCCTGAATGTAAATCAAACAAAGATGATGCAGGTAAGGTAATGATCTCACAATATTTTTCATCAAACATCAATTTCTACTTAAGCAATTTCTTTTTATCTTTAACAATAAAATCATGTGCTATCATACTCTGATAATTTAGATAAGCCGGGGCCAGCAACTTTTCATCCTTCTCATGATGCCTAATAGGGATTCTAAAGTGTTCAACAAGGCGTGAAGAAAAGATGCCTCCGAAGATGGGACCCTTGGTACGGTTCAGACTTAATCGTTTAGCAACAACATCACCCAATCTAAAAGTTGTATCTAGAAACAAAGCATGGCGCAAAATAACTATATCAGGGACACTAAGATTCCCACTATTCTCGCGACCAATTAAGCATTTACTAGCAAATATCGCAAAGTAGCATAGAACAGGAAAATGTATACTAGTAATTTTTGCCCCTGAAACTTGCCTCGTTTTCCCTACAACTATCATATCGATAAACCCCTCAACATCCTTATGATGTGGTTCCTCAAGACTACCAGCAAAGGGTATCTTACATACTTGACAAAATTCATATAACAACATCTCCTTAACCTCATCATATAAATGAAACTCCACTGAAGGTGGTGATTTCTTAGCATGAAAATGAAAGTTTTGCATGAGAATATTAGTGAGCAAGAGATACTGTTCACGCTGGTCGTGGAGGAAGTTGGTGAGGCCTGCATTCTCTGCCAAATAATAAAAGTCTTTATAAATCCTGACAGCTTCCAAGAACTCATTGCAAGGCCATTCACACGGCCGAACTTCTGCCGTGCAAGGAAGATTATATTTGGGCTTCTTATTTTCTTCCTTCTGTTATCCTCTGAGCTTTGACTAGAAGAGCCTCTCAACAATCTCCTCAAACAGTTTTGTGAATGGAGCTTTGAGCAAGGAGATCGAAAATGGCAGCAAGATGAGCTAGAACTCGTGCTTGAGCAGGTTGGTGATTTTTTTGGGAGGAAGGTGTGTGGGTGCTGCAGTAAGTGGAGGAGGGCCACGTGGGGCCCACAAGGAAGGGGGCACGCCCTGTACCCTCGTGGCCAGGTGCTAGCTCCCCCTGCTGTGTTCTCACTGCCAAATATTCTTAAATATTCTAGAAAAAATCATATTTCATTTTCGGGGCATTTGGAGAACTTTTATTTTCGGGGTATTTTTTTATTGCACGGATAACTCTGAAAACAGACAGAAAATACTATTTTTGCTTTATTTAATCTAAGTAACAGAAAGTAAAAGGAGGCTGCAGAAAGTCTCTCTTATCATAACGTTTATTCTTTGATTGTGGGTTATCAAGATCAACAGCAGGTTCAATCTCTATATCATTGTCATTGCTAAGTTGAGCATCATCATGAACATCATCATTAACATTATCACTAGGTTCATGTTCATTACCAGATTGTGTTTTAGCGTCAGAGATAGAGATATCATTGGGATTCTCAGGTGTGTCAGCAACAAGTTCACTAGAAGCATGCAAAGTCCTATCATTTTTCTTTTTCTTCTTCTTAGAAGAACTAGCTGCATCTACATTAGCTCTCTGAGAATCTTGCTCAATTATCTTAGGATGGCCTTCAGGATACAGAGGTTCCTGAGTCATTTTACCACCCCTAGTCACAACTCTAATAGCATTATCATTTTTCTTACTATTTAATTCATTGAGAAAATCATTTTGTTCTTTAAGTACTTGTTCTACTTGAGTGGTAACCATAGAAGCATGTTTACTAATGAGTTTCAGTTCACTTTTAACTCTAGACATATAATCACTCAAGTGTACAATCATATAAGCATTACGTTGCAATTGTCTACCAACATAAGCATTGGAGTTTTCTTGTTTGACAATAAAGTTGTCAAACTCATCTAAGCATTGGCTAGCAGACTTATAACAAGGAATATCACCTTCATCAAATCTATAAAGAGAATTTACCTTTACTACTTGTGTCGGGTTATTAAGACCATGTATTTCTTCAATAGGTGGTAAATTCTTAACATCTTCAGCTTTAATACCTTTTTATTTCATAGATTTCTTTGCTTCTTGCATATCTGCAGGACTGAGAAACAGAACACCCCTTTTCTTTGGAGTTGGCTTAGGAGTTGGTTCAAGAAGTGTCCAATTGTTTTCATTACTCAAAGTAATTCAGCTTGATCAACAGTTCTTTCCCTGAAAACACAACTAGCACAACTATCCAGGTGGTCTCTGGAAGCATCGGTTAGTCCATTATAAAAGATGTCAAGTATGTCATTTTTCTTGAGAGGATGATCAGGCAAAGCATTAAGTAATTGGAGAAGCCTCCCCCAAGCTTGTGGGAGACTCTCTTCTTCAATTTTCACAAAATTATATATTTCCCGCAAGGCAGCTTGTTTCTTATGAGTGGGAAAATATTTAGCAGGGAAGTAATCAGTCATATCCTGGGGACTACGCACACAACCAGGATCAAGAGAATTAAACCATGTCTTAGCATCACCCTTCAACAAGAACTGAAATAACTTAAGGATATAGTAGTAACGAATTTTTTCCTCGTTGGTGAATAAGGTGGCTATATCATTCAACTTAGTAAGATGTGCCACAACAGTTTCAGATTCATAGCCATCGAAAGGATCAGATTCAACCAAAGTAATTAACTCGGGATCGATAGAGAAATCATAATCCTTATCAGGAACACAGATAGGTGAAGTAGCAAAAGCAGGGTCATATTTCAATCTAGCATTCAAAGACTTTTGTTTCAGCTTAGCTAATAATTTCTTACGATCATATCTATCATTGCAAGCAAGAAAGTCTCTAGCAGTTTCTTCATCCATAACATAACCCTCGGGAACAGCAGGCAATTCATATCTAGGAGGAGAATCTTCTTCATCATTGTCATCAATATTATCAGTTTCAATAATTTCATTCTCTCTAACCTTAGCAATTTGTTCATAAAGAAATTCACCTAGTGGCATAGTATTATCAAGCATAGAAGTAGTTTCATCATACATAGCCGAAGTGGCATCATCAAGAACATGCGACATATCAGATTCAATAGTAGGAGTAGGTATCGCAAATTTACTCATAACAGAGGGTGAATCAAGTGCAGAGCTAGATGTCAGTTCCTTACCTCCCCTCGTAGTTGAGGGAAAGATCTTGGTTTTTGAGTCTTTCAAGTTCTTCATAGTGATCAATAGATATAAATCCCAAATGACTTAAAGAATATAGCTATGCTACCCGGCAACGGCGCCAGAAAATAGTCTTGATAACCCACAAGTGTAGGGGACCACAACAGTTTTTATTCAACCCAAATTTATTGATTCGACACAAGGGGAGCCAAAGAATACTCTCAAGTATTAGAAGTTGAGTTGTCAATTCAACCACACCTGGAAGACTTAGTATCTGCAACAAGGTAATTTAGTAGCAATGTAATATGGAAGTAGCTGTACAGTGGCAAAAGTAGTGATAGTAGTTTTGTAGTGATTGTAATAGTAGTAGTAGAAAAGTAAATAAGTAACAAGCAATATGTGAAAAGCTCATAGGCATTGGATCAGTGATTGATAATTATGTCGGATGCAATTCCTCATGTAATAGTTATAACATAGGGTGACACAGAACTAGCTCCAGTTCATCAATGTAATGTAGGCATGTATTCTGAATATAGTCATACGTGCTTGTGGGAAAGAACTTGCATGACCTCTTTTGTCCTACCCTCCCGTGGCAGTGGGGTTCTATTGGAAACTAAGGGATATTAAGGCCTCCTTTTAATAGAGTACCGGACCAAAGCATTAACACATAGTGAATACACGAACTCCTCAAACTACGGTCATCACCGAGAGTGGTCCCGATTATTGTCACTTTGGGGTTGCCGGATCATAACGCATACTGGGTGACTAATTACTTGCAAGATAGGATTAAGAACACACATATACTCATGAAAACATAATAGGTTCAGATCTGAAATCATGGCACTCGGGCCCTAGTGACAAGCATTAAGCATAACAAAGTCATAGCAACATCAATCTTAGAACATTGTTGATACTAGGGATCAAACCCTAATAAACCTAACTCAATTACATGGTAAATCTTATCCAACCCATCATCGTCTAGCAAGGCTACGATGGGATTACTAACTCATGGCGATGAGCATCATGAAATTGGTGATGGAGGAAGGCTGATGATGACGACTGGGACGATCTCCACTATCCGGAGCCGCGAACGGACTCCAGATCAGCCCACCCGAGAGAGATTAGGGCTTGGCGGCGGCTCCGTATCGTAAAATGCGATGAATCCTTCTCCCTGATTTTTTCTCCCCGAAAGTGAATATATGGAGTTAGGGGTGATGTCGGTGGAACCTCAGGTCCACGATGCAGGGGGCGAGCCCCCCACCCTCATGGACAGGGTGTTGGGCCCCTGGTCTAGTTCTTTCCGCTGGTATGTTTTATATATTCCAAAATAAATCTCCATGGATTTTCAGGTCATTCTGAGAACTTTTATTTCTGCAAAAAAATAACAACATGGAAGTTCTGCTGAAAACTGCGTTAGTCCGGGTTAGTTCCATTCAAATCATGCAAGTTAGAGTCCAAAACAAGGGCAAAAGTGTTTGGAAAAGTAGAAACGTTGGAGACGTATCATCCCACAACAGCCAAATTTGAAGGGGAATGATACGTCTCCAAAGTATCTATAATTTTTTATTGTTCCATGCTATTATTTATGATGTTTTGGATGTTTAATGGGCTTTGCTATACACTTCTATATTATTTTTGGGCCTAACCTATTAACCCAAAGGCCTAGTCCAGATTGCTGTTTTTTGCCTATTTCAGGGTTTTACAGAAAAGGAATATAAAACGGAGTCCAAACGGAATGAAATTTTCGGGAGAGATATTTTTGGAGCAAAATATGCACGGGAGACTTGAGAACCACAGAATAGGGCTGACGTGGCGTCCACGAGGGTGGCCCCCCCTAAAAGGCGCGCCCCTTGCCTCGTGGGCCCCACGTTAGGCCCCTGGTGCCCTCCTTCCTCCTATATATACCTACGTACCCCAAAAACATCAGAACAATAGAAAAAACCCTAGTTCCACCGCCGCAGCCTTCTGTTCCCGTGAGATCCCATTTGGGGCCTGTTTCGGAGCTCCGCCGGAGGGGGGATCTACAACGGAGTGCTTCTACATCATCATCATCGCATCACCATGAGTTGTGAGTAGTTTACCACAGACCTTCGGGTTCCATAGTTAGTACCTAGATGGCTTCTCCTCTCTCTTTGGATCTCAATACCAAGTTCTCCTCGGTCTTCGAGGAGATCTATTTGATGTAATCTATTTTTGCGGTGTGTTTGTCGAGATCCGATGAATTGTGGGTTTATGATCAAGATTTTCTATGAGAAATATTTGGTTCTTTTCTGAACTCTTTTATGTATGATTATAATATCCTTGCAAGTCTCTTCGAATTATTGGTTTGTTTTGGCCTACTAGATCTATAGTTCTTGCAATGGGAGAAGTGCTTGGCTTTGGGTTTAATCTTGCGGTGTCCTTTCCCATTGACAGTAGGGGCAGCAAGGCACGAATTGTATTGTTGTCATCGAGGATAAAAAGATGGGGTTTATAACATGTTATTTGAGTTTATCCCTCTACATCATGTCATCTTGCTTAAGGCGTTACTTTGTTCTTATGAACTTAATACTCTAGATACATGCTGGATAGCGATCGATGTGTGGAGTAATAGTAGTAGATGCAGAATCGTTTCGGTCTACTAGTCCCGGGCGTGATGCCTATATATAATGATCATGCCTAGATATTCTCATAAGTATTTGCTTTTCTATCAATTTCTCGACAGTAATTCGTTTACGCACCGTAGAATTCTGCTATCATGAGAGAAGCCACCAGAGAAACCTATGGCCCCCGGGTCTATTCTCAACATAGTAATCTACAATCTTCTTTACTTTTCCGTTTTTACTTTATGTTCTTATATCGAAAAAATACCAAGAATATCAAACTATCCTATCTATCAAATCTCACTTTCATAAGTGACCATAAAGGGATTGACAACCCCTTATCGCGTTGGCAGCGAAGTTCTTATTTGTTTGTGCAGGTGCGAGGGACTCACGCGTAGTCTCCTACTGGATTGATACCTTGGTTCTCAAAAACTGAGGGAAATACTTACGCTACTATGCCACATCACCTTTCCTCTTTGTGGGAATACAACGCAAGCTCGAGAAGTAGGAAGAAGAATTTCTAGCGCCGTTGCTGGGGACGCTTACGCAAAAGTCATTTACCAAGTACCTATCACAAACCCTTATCCTTCGCATTACATTTATTTGCCTCTCATTTTCCTCTCCCCCACTTCATCCTTGCCGTTTTATTTGCACTTCTTTTTGCCGTGTGTTTACCGTTCGCTTGCTTCTTGTTTGCTTGTCTGTTGGATTGCTTGCTTGTCACTATGGCTCAGAACAATACCAAATTGTGTGACTTCTCCAATACCAACAATAATGATTTTATTAGCACTCTGATTGCTCCTATTACCGATATTGAATCTTGTGAGGTCAATGCTGCTCTGTTGAATCTTGTCATGAAAGATCAATTTTCCGGCCTTCCAAGTGAAGATGCCGCTACCCACATAAACAACTTTGTTGATTTGTGTGATATGCAAAAGAAAAGGGATACGGATAACGATATTGCTAAATTGAAGTTATTTCCGTTTTCGCTTAGAGATCGTGCTAAAACTTGGATTTCCTCTTTTCCTAGAAATAGTATTGATTCGTGGAATAAGTGCAAAGACGCTTTTATCTCTAAGTATTTCCTTCCTGCTAAGATCATCTCTCTTAGAAACGATATTATGAATTTTAAGAAACTAGATCATGAGCATGTTGCACAAGCTTGGGAGAGAATGAAATTAATGATACGTAATTTCCCTACACATGGTTTGAACTTATGGATGATTATTCAAAACGTTTATGCTGGCTTCAATTTTGCTTCTAGAAATCTTTTAGATTCGGCCGCAGGAGGCACTTTCATGGAAACTACCTTAGGAGAAGCTACCAAACTCCTAGATAATATTATGGTTAATTATTCTCAATGGCACACCGAAAGATCTACTAGTAAAAAAGTACATGCTACTGAAGAGATTAGTGTTTTGAGTGGAAAGATGGATGAACTTAGGAAATTATTTGCTGCTAAGAGTACTTCTTCTGATCCTAATGAGATGCCTTTATCCACGTTGATTGAAAATAATATTGAATCTTTGGATGTGAATTTTGTTGGTAGGAATAATTTTGGTAACAATGATTATAGAGGAAACTTTAATCCTAGGCCTTTTCCTAGTAATTCCTCTAATAATTATGGTAATTCCTACAATAACTCTTATGGAAAGATGCCTTCTCAATTTGAAACTAGTGTTAATGAGTTTATGAATTCGCAAAAGAATTTCAATGCTTTGCTTGAAGAAAAATTGCTTAAGATAGATGAATTGGCTAGAAGTGTGGAAAAAATTACTCTTGATGTTGATTATTTGAAACTTATATATATTCCACCTAAGCATGATATGAATGAGTCTCTCAAATCCATGAGAATTTCCATTGATGAATGCAAAGAAAGAACCGCTAGGATGCGTGCTAAAAAGAGAGTTATATAAAAGCGTGTTCTTCTAATTATCATGAAAATAAAGATGAAGATCTGAAAGTTATTGATGTGTCTCCTATTAGATACTTGTTTTCTAGTATGAATCTTGATAAACATGGGATTGGAGATGAGTCTACTTTAATGAAAAGGTGTCCCAATGATTTAGAGTTTTTAGATCTTGATGCTAAAATTGTTAAAAGTGGGATGGAAGAGCTTAAAACTTTGCATAGTGATGAACCCACTACTTTGGATTTCAAGGGATTCAATTATGATAAAGGATCTTTGATTGATTGTATTTCCTTGTTGCAATCCGTATTAAACTCTCCGCATGCTTATTGTCAAAATAAAGCTTTTACCAAGCACATAGTTGATGCTTTGATGCAATTTTATGACGAAAAACTTGAATTAGAAATTTCTATCCCTAGAAAGCTTTATGATGAGTGGTAACCTACTATTAAAATTAAAATTAAAGATCATTAATGCTTTGCTTTGTGTGATTTGGGTGCAAGTGTCTCCACTATCCCAAAAACTTTGTGTGATTTGTTAGGTTTCCATGAGCTTGATGATTGTTCTTTAAATTTGCATCTTGCGGATTCTACTATTAAGAAACCTATGCGAAGGATTAATGATGTTCTTATTGTTGCCAATAGGAATTATGTGCCCGTAGATTTCATTGTTCTTGATAGAGATTGCAATCCTTCATGTCCTATTATTCTTGGTAGACCTTTCCTTATAACGATTGTTGCAATTATTGATATGAAGGAAGGAAATATTAGATTCCAATTTCCGTTAAGGAAAGTCATGGAACACTTTCCTAGAAAGAAAATTAAATTAACTTATGAATCTATTATGAGAGCCACTTATGGATTGCCTTCCAAAGATGGCAATACCTAGATCTATCCTTGTATCGTGCCTAGCTAGGGGCGTTAAACGATAGCGGTTGTTGGGAGGCAACCCAATTTTAGATTTTTTGTTTTTATGCTTTTTAGGAATAAATATTGCATCTAGCTTCTGTTTAGATGTGGTTTTGTGTTTCAGTTAGTGTTTGTTCCAAGTAGAACCTTTGGGAAGACTTGTGTGAAGTTTATATGATCTTGCTGCAAAAAACAGAATGGTTAGCGCTCGCTAGAATGGTCACCAGATTTTACTTGAGTGTGATATTTAGTTAATTCTTTTCGCAGATGATTAATAGACAAATTCCTCGCGTTTACCAATTTATTTCAATTTTTTGGAGTTACAGAAGTATTCGAAAGTTACAGATTACTACAGACTGTTCTATTTTGACAGATTCTGTTTTTCGTGTGTTGATTGCTAATTTTGATGAATCTATGAGTAGTATTGGGGAGTATGAATCATAGAGAAGTTGGAATACAGTAGGTTTAACACAAATATAAATAAAGAATGAGTTCATTACAGTACCTTTGAGTGGTGGTTTGTTTTCTTATACTAACGGAACTCACGAGATTTTTGTCTAAGTTTTGTGTTGTAAAGTTTTCAAGTTTTGAGTATTGCTTTGATGGACTACGGAACAAAGAGTGGCAAGAGCCTAAGCTTGGGGATGCCCAAGGCACCCCAAGGTAAAATTCAAGGACAACCAAAAGCCTAAGCCTGGGGATGCCCCGAGAAGGCATCCCCTCTTTCGTCTTCATCTATCGGTAACTATACTCGAGACTATATTTTTAATCACGGCATGATATGTGTTTTACTTGGAGCGTCATGTATTATTTGAGAATTTTCTAGTTAGTTTGCCACAATCATCCTTGCTGGACACACCTTTTTGAGAGAAATAAATATGGCCTAGGAATTGCGAGAACACTATATGTGCTTCACTTATATCTTTTGAGTTAGATAGTTTGCTCTCGTGCTTCACTTATATCTTTTAGAGCACGGTGGTGATTTTATTTTGAAGAAATTGTTGATCTCTCATGCTTCACTTGGATCCTTTTTAGAGTATTAGAACAGCATGTTAATGTACTTTGGCTATAAAACTAGCCTTAACATGATAGGCATCCAAGATGAATGTAGTAAAAACTTTCATACTAAGTGCATTGAATATGATGAGAAATTGGATGCTTGATAATTGTTTTGAGATATGAGGATAGTGATATTAGAGTCATGCTAGTGGAGTTATTATGAAATTGAGAAATACTTGTGTTAATGTTTGTGATTCCCGTAGCATGCACGTATGGTGAACCGCTATGTGACGAAGTTAGAGCATGAGGTATTTGTAGAGTGTCATCCTTTGTGTGGAGATCGGGGCGCGCGATGGTTAACTCCTACCAACCTCCCCCCTTGGAGCATGCATTGATTGCTTTGTTTTGATGGCTTGTAAATTTTTGCAATAAGTATATGAGTTGTTATGACTAATGTTGAGTCCATGGATTATATGCACTCTCACCCTTCCACCATTGCTAGCCTCTCTTGTATTGCACAACTTTCACCGGTACCATACACCCACCATATACCGTCCTCAAAACAGCCACCATATACCTTCCTCAAAACAGCCACCATATCTACCTATCATGGCATTTCCATAGCCATTCTGAGATATATTGCCATGCAACTTTCCACCACTCCATTCATAAGACACGCTTCATATTGTCATATTGCCATGCATGATCATGTAGTTGACATCGTATTTGTGGCAAAGCCACCATGCATAATTTTTCATACATGTCACTCTTGATTCATTGCACATCCTGGTACACCACCAGAGGCATTCATATAGAGTCATACTTTGTTCTAGTATCGAGTTGTAATATCGAGTTATAAATCAATAAAAGTGTGATGATCATCATTATTAGAGCATTGTCCCATGTGAGGAAAGGCCAAACAAAGAAAAGGCCCCTCCG
This sequence comes from Secale cereale, assembly GCA_902687465.1. NCBI lineage: Eukaryota > Viridiplantae > Streptophyta > Magnoliopsida > Poales > Poaceae > Secale > Secale cereale. The sequence continues at coordinate 174,286,273 of LR738714.1, read as the reverse complement.
ATAAAAAGAGAAAAAAAAAGAAAAGAAAAGAAAAAGGGTCTCATGTTCTTCACACATGTGCTTCAAAGTAGCACAATTTTCTTCATGATAGAGAGTCTCATGTTTAGTCACTTTCATATACTAGTGTGAATTTTTCATTATATAACTTGGCTTGTATATTCCAACGATGGGCTTCCTCAAATGCCCTAGGTATTCATGAGCAAGCAAGTTGGATGCACACCCACTTAGTTTCTTTTGTTGAGCTTTCATACATATTTAGCTCTAGTGCATCCGTTGCATGGAAATCCCTACTCACTCACAGTGATACCTATTGATGGGCATCTCCATAGCCAGTTCATACGCCTAGTGGATGTGAGACTATCTCCCTCCTTTTTGTATTTTCCACAACCACCACTCTATTCCACCCATAGTGCTATATCCATGGCTCACGCTCATGTATTGCGTGAAAGTTGAAAGGTTTGTAAGAATTGAGTATGAAAACAAGTGCTTGGCGAAACCGGGGTTGTGCATGATATGAATATTTTGTGTTATGAAGAGGGAGCATAGCCATACTATATGATTTTGTAGGGATAACTTTCTTTAGCCATAGTATTTTGAGAAGACATGATTTCTTTGTTAGTATGCTTGAAGTATTATTATTTCTTATGTCAATATAGACTTTTGTCTGGAATCTTTCAGATCTGAACATTCATGCCACAATAAAGAGAACTACATTGAAAATTATGTTGGTTAGCATTCCACGTCAAAAATTCTGTTTCTATCATTTACCTACTCGAGGACGAGCAGGAATTAAGCTTGGGGATGCTTGATACGTCTCCAAAATATCTATAATTTTTGATTGTTTCATGCTATTATTTATGATGTTTTGGATGTTTAATGGGCTTTGTTATACACTTTTATATTATTTTTGGGACTAACCTATTAACCCAAAGGCCTAGTCCAGATTGCAGTTTTTTTGCCTATTTCAGGGTTTTACAGAAAAGCAATATCAAACGGAGTCCAAACGGAATGAAACCTTCGGGAGAGATATTTTTGGAGCAAAATCTGCATGGGAGAGTTGAGAGCCACTGAATAGGGCTGACGTGGCCTCCACGAGGGTGGGGGGCGCCCCACCCTACAAGGCGCGGCGCCCCCTGCCTCATGGGCCCCACGTCTGGCCCCCAGGGCCCTCCTTCCTCCTATATATACCTATGTACCCCGAAAACATCAGAACAACAGAAAAAAACCCTAGTTCCACCGCCTCAACCTTCTGTTCCCGTGAGATCCCATCTTGGGGCCTGTTACGGAGCTCCGCCGGAGGGGGGATCTACCACGGAGTGCTTCTACATCATCATTATCATCTCACCATAAGTTGTGAGTAGTTTACCACAGACCTTCGGGTCCATAGTTAGTCGGATCTCAATACCAAGTTCTCCTCAGTCTTTGAGGAGATCTATTTGATGTAATCTCTTTTTGCGGTGTGTTTGTCCAGATCCGAGGAATTGTGGGTTTATGATCAAGATTATCTATGAGAAATATTTGGTTCTTTTCTGAACTATTGTATGTATGATTATAATATGCTTGGAAGTCTCTTCGAATTATTGGTTTGGTTTGGCCTACTAGATCTATTGTTCTTGCAATGGGAGAAGTGCTTGGCTTTGGGTTCAATCTTGCGGTGTCCTTTCCTAGTGACAGTAGGGGAAGCAAGGCACATATTGTATTGTTGCCATCGAGGATAAAAAGATGGGGTTTATATCATGTTATTTGAGTTTATCCCTCTACCTCATGTCATCTTGCTTAAGGCGTTACTCTGTTCTTATGAACTTAATACTCTAGATGCAAGCTGGATAGTGGTCGATGAGTGGAGTAATAGTAGTAGATGCAGAATCGTTTCGGTCTACTTGTCTCGGACATGATGCCTATATAAAATGATCATGCCTAGATATTCTCATAAGTATTCGCTTTTCTATGAATTGCTCGACAGTAATTCGTTTACCCACCGTAGAATTCTGCTATCATGAGAGAAGCCACTAGAGAAACCTATGACCCCCGGGTCTATTCTCAACATATTAATCTATAGGGACATTTACATTTATGCCCCTAATTTGCGCCCACTCTCAGATTTACCCCTAAAAAAATAGTGTGCTCAAATTTGCCCCTCTTCCGTTATGTGCGCTTACAGAAATGCCCTTCCGTACATTTTCCATCCAGTCAAAGGCCTTTGACCGTTAAGTGCGCGTATAGAAAAATCTAACGGTCAAAGGCCTTTGACTGGACGGAAAATGTACGGAAGGGCATTTCTATAACCACACTTAACGAAAGAGGGGCAAATTTGAGCACATGATTTTATTAGGGGTAAATGTGAGTGGGTGGTTCGAGTTAGGGGCTGAAATGCAAATGGCCCTAATCTATAATCTACTTTACTTTTCCGTTTTTACTTTATGTTCTTATATCCAAAAAATACCAAAAATATAAAACTATCCTATCTATCAGATCTCAACTTCGTCAGTGATCGTAAAGGATTGACAACCCCTTATCGCGTTGGCTGCGAAGTTCTTATTTTTTGGTGTAGGTGCAACGGACTCGCGCGTAGTCTCCTACTGGATTGATACCTTGGTTCTCAAAAATTGAGGGAAATACTTACATTACAATGATGCATCACCCTTTCCTCTTCGACGGAATACAACGCAAGCTCGAGAAGTAGCAGGGAACAGCTAGTACAAGTTATCATGACAAAAGTGGTCTTCGCCTACCAAAGGCTCTGGTGGTGACGCCATGCCGGGCTCCACGATGACCTCCATTCTGTAGCCCTGACGGCCCTTGGTCTTGTTGCACAGATATGGAAACCTTTGCCCGATCCCTCGGGACTTCGTGCCTGCGCTTGCTCCCTTAGCACCAAAGGGGAAACTAGCACCCTGCGCCCGCTGGTGCCTGTCTGGCCTTGGACGTCATGGCTCACGTCACTTGAACCTCGGGAGGTACATCTTGCATAGATATCTCCGCTCCTTGGGAGCCAACCTAGAGAGACTGCCCCCAGGGAGCTCTTGCTGTTGCCCACCTCACCTGGCTTGGTCCGTAACAGGTCTCTAATGGAGCCACGTCATGGGTCACCGACAGGCACCCCCGTTCCCAGGACGCCGACACATACCCAGCCCTCTACTTCTTGACAAGATGCTCAACCTAACGACACCCATGAAGATCGTGGCCCTTGGTCCCGTGGATCTTGCAGTACGGTCCATCACCCTTCCCAGCTTCATCGGCAGCCGCAGCGTCCCAGCAGTTAGTGCACGTGGCAATTTCCTTGCCGGGGGCCTCGGTCTCAGCCTTCTTGCTGGTGTTAGGTGAGCCTGATCCTTCAATAGTCATAACTAATTTATCCTTGCGCTTCTGATTCCTCTTCTTGCTCTTCTTCTTCTGACTGGTGGCCTCATCGTCATGTTCTGAGTCAACGACTTCGCCACCTTCCTCCCCATGGAGCCGCCTCCCTTCCTCCATGCGGGCACATTTGTCCACCAATGTGTATAACTCATTCACAGTCTTGGGCAACCGCATGTGCATCTTGGAACGCAACCCGAGGTTGCGCAAGTTGGACTGGAATGCAGCTATCATAGCTGTCGGGTGGATATCTGGTATGTTTCTGTGTACTCGACTAAACATCTGCATATACTTCCACAAAGTCTCTTCTTTCTGCAGGAGAAGGTGCAACTCGCTGGGCCACCTTGTTTCTTGATGGCCATCGGTGAATGCGCCAATAAACTCATGGCATAGGTCAGCCCAGGTCGAGATGGAGTTCTCTGGCAGGTGCATCAGCCAAGATCTCACATTTGGCTTGAGTGCCAAAGGGAAGTAGTTGACGAACACCTTCTCATCTCTTCCCCGGGCAGCTTAAACAACGATGGTGTAGATGCTCAAGAACTCTGCCAGGTTCAGCCTTCCGTCATTCTTCTCTGGTATCACTGGCTTGAACGTGCGAGCGGACCGCCAACGGACTTGCCGCAACTCACGGGTGAAGGCGGGCCACCCAACTTCTAAAGGCAGGTACTCGCCCCCACCGAGTGCAGGTTCATTGACGTTAGATCCACCGCGGCTATCAGACTGGTGGCGGGCTCCGCAGCATGGCGCGGTGGTCATGTGTACGTTGCCCCTCCGCCCTTCCTCCAAGGCTCGCCACAGGTCTTGACGCACTCGAGGATCAGATGAAGCCATTGACACATTGTTGGGCGCTTGGTCATGTGGCTCTAGATGTGATCCTTGCGCCGGCCGCCGCGGAGGGGATTGCACTGTGGGTGTGGCCCCCTCCATGCGACCAGTGTCTCAGGATGTCGTGGCTACTTGCTGGGGTCGTGACGGAGCCGCTCGCTACGATCCTCCCGCCTCAACGAAACCAATCAAACTCTGGATGGTGGCTCGACACTCATCCATTTGATCGGCCGCCGGTGGGAATTTCAATAGGAGTTGGGCCTGCGCCATAGCCTCCGAAGCAGTGCTTGGCACATATGATGATGCAGAGCGTAGTGTCGCCTGGCTCCGGACGGTGCCAGCAATGGTAACGTCATGCTCTCGCCACCGTGACCAGTCGCCAAGGTGGCGTGATGGCGAGGCGGAGGTGCTTGGTGGTCGACGACTCTGTTTGACGCACCGGCGTGGGCGGCTTGCTCTGGGAGTGGTGCATGTCGTGTGGTTGTACCCGTAGTTAGAGCAACCAAGGGATTATGGTTTGCCCTAGAGTGAGTGTCGCCACTGCAGCCACGTCCTTTGGTGGGATGGAGAGGTAAAGTCCGAATAATCTCCCCATTCACACCTTGAGGGGTGCGGCCACTGAGATGTTGATGAAGTTGCCCTCCCCCGGTGCCTCCCGCCCCCGCTTCGGCCATAGGGGAGGTGGTGACGGCGCCGCCTGAGCCGGCCACGTCCCATGTGACGTCCTCGTCCCTGCGCACCTCTGTAGCCCCCGCAGCCCAAGTGGCTACATGTGGAGGGTCTCTCAAGTTGGATGGGTGAGTTGCCAGGCCGGATTTCTTCTTGGGCGCCATGGATGACGGATTAGCTGATGAAGATGACGATGATGAGACGATGCGCACATGCTCGGGTTCTCACAAGTGCTCCCCATACCTGGCATGCCAAATATGTCGGAGGGGAACGCGGACACCTATGGGGACTTCTGCCCCTTTGTGGTTCTGCAAGGGGGAGTGGCATGTCGCACAAAGAGCGGAGAGCATGCAGCAGTGCGACGATGATCACACAGGCGATTTTTACCCAAGTTCGCGCCACCGCAAGGCATAAAACCCTAGTCCTACTTTGGTGGATTGATGGATGGATTGTGGTGGAAAGCGCATCACTCGTACCCGGCAAGGGCTGCCTAGGGGCGAGAGCCACTACGCGTGTACGTGGGTACAAAGGTCCAGTGTCTGAATCCATTCTCTGGTCGATATGGGCCTCCTTTTATAGATAAAGGTGTTACCAAAGTGGCAAATCAGTCATTGTGAACTGATTATATAGCAAACAATGCTTACATACCTAACTCTGCAAACAGGACAAGGCGCATTAAATGCGCCACTTAGTGTCTTGTCAAGGAGCTGCCCGGCAAGCATTGTCGCGCCAATATTTCCTCCTCCTAGCCTGTCTGCTTGATACATCGCTGGACGGGTGTCATCTATGGGTCATTTCCTAAGGAAATGACTGCCACGTACTGAATTATGGCCACTTAGTCATTTAGGTGCTTGACACTGCACCGAAGTTGTGTTGCTATGAGGTGGCGCGGCGGCACCTCGTTGGGATGATCTGCCCCTCACATCCCTGTCAGGCTTGCCGGGGGATTCTTGGGGCTTGACTTCGGGGTGCCTCGTCCTTGCCGGGCTCGCTTGCCTGGCCAGGGAGGCCTTCTCCTTAGTGGTGTTTTATTCCTCTGTCTTGGTTTGGTCCTCTTGGTCTGCCTCTTAATTTCTCAAAGGGTTGTCCTCTTCTACTTAGTCCTGGTCTTGGATGCTTCAACCTTGGCTCCATGCCTGTGTACAGTCTGGGCAACATACACCCAGGTTTGTTGCAACGACAATGGTGGGGCTGGTTTGAACCTGATCTTCCCTGGCGTAATCAAGTAACTCCAAATTCCTGATGAGGACCTCAAGAAAACTGGCACAATGCAAGGGATCAACAAGTGAAGAAGCCATCCGAGGGGAAAGATTACAATGCCAATGATCTTTGGCGGGGAGTTGAACTACAGGACTGAGAGATTCATGTTTGATGTTATTGAGCTCCCCCAGCCGTTCAACGGTATCCTTGGCCGCCCAGCTCTGGCCAAGTTAATGGCAGCGTCCCACCACACTTATAACGCTCTAAATATGTCGGGTCCAATGGGAGTTATTTCCATCCCGTCAGATAAGAAGAACGCAGTCATATGCATCGACAAAATGTATAGAGATACGATAGCAGCAGAGGCTGCTGGGGCACCAGTCTCCGCTAACAAAGAAAAGAAAGTTGGCAAGGACATAGACAAGGACCCCGGGAAGCGCGATTCTCCAGAGTGTGCCGCGGTCGACAGTGACTTACCAGAAGGTTCTAGCAGCAAGAAGCCTAGTGATGCTCCCCCTGCGACGAAAAAAGTTGTGGCAAGGCAGTATGGCGCCGGTGTTACCTTTACCATTAGTGCCACCCTTGATGAAAAATAGGAAAACACGCTTGTTGCCTTCCTGTGGGTGAATGTCGATGTGTTTGTCTGGCAACCATCCGACATCCCCGGGGTTCCCAAGGAGGAAATCAAGAACTACCTTGTTGTCTGCCCTCATGCCCGTCCCGTCAAGCGTAAGGTCAGGAAGCAAGCTTTGGACAAGCAGTAGTTCATCACTGAAGAGATCAAGAAGCTTGAAGCAGCGGGTTTGGTCAGACGGGTGTTGCATCCCACTTGGTTAGCAAATCCGGTGGTGGCACGCAAGGAAAATGGGAAGTGGAGACTTTGTATTGACTTCAGTGACTTGAACAAAGCTTGTCCAAAGGATCCCTTCCCCTTATCGTGTATCAATCGGATCGTCGATGCCACTGCCAGGTGTGATTTACTCTCCCTCCTCGATGCATACTCCGGTAACCACCAGCTCTTCATGGCCAAATAAGACGAGGAGAAAACTGCGTTTATAACCCCATGTGGCACATATTGCTTTGTATGTATGCCTTTCATGCTAAAAATGCTAGTTCAACATTTGCGAGGGCCGTGCAAATTGGTTTTCAACCCCAACTACACAGGAACATAGAATCTTACATGGATGATATTGTGGTCAAGACCATAGATAAGTCTACACTTATCACAGACTTGGAAGAGACCTTTGCGAATCTGCGCAAGGCCAACCTGAAGCTCAATACCGAGAAGTGCATGTTAACACTACAAAAAATACACTTCCGTGATTATACGTGTTTGTCACAGTAGGTCACGTTTTATGTCATGCATGTACATCCATGAAAAATTTATGATAGAATCAATATAGTCATACATGTGTTGTTGTAGAAGTGTTCCATGACATTACCAAAATTATCATCACGGAAGTGTCCACTTCCATGACGATAAATCGAACGTCACAGAAGTGCTTTCATCCACGGTGACCGACACGTGGCATCCACCGTAACGGAATGCCGTTAAGCTACCAGGTCCAGTTTTGGATCCGATAACCCGTTAACAGCCCCGATCAATGGGGATTTTCCACGTGTAAAATCATCATTGTCTGGAGGAAACACGTGTCGGCTCACCGTTGGGACCGATGTCATCCACTCATTGGACCCAAAGCGCCTATGATACGTCGACATGTGGCACGGCCCAATAGAGGCCCATATAGGTTAAAAAGGCCGGCCCAGTCAAAGACCCGTAGTACTTACTCAAGTACTAGTGGGACAGCCCAATAACGGCCCGAAGCCAAATCTGGCCGTTAATTATTCGCCGTTTATTTGGGCCCATTTACGGCCCGAAACCAGATCTGGGCCGTTAATTGTTCACCAAATATTTGGGCCCAGTTACAGCCCAGTGACATTCGGCCTGTTAGAGGCCCGATGTAGACATGGGCCCATTTCAGCCCGGTGTGACTTTCGGCCTGGGAATGTCCCGTGCTGCCCATGGGCCATATATGGTCCGACAGGACATCGGGCCCTCTAACGGCCCATGATAAAGGTGGCAACAGTTAAGCCCAATGTGACTTTGGGCCTGTTAAAGGCCTGTCGCATAATTCAGCATGTTGATGTCTATACTAAGCTTTCGACCTCTTAAAGGCCCATGATATCAGTGGGCCAACTAAGGCCCGAGATATGTTTCGGCCTGGTAACTGCCCGTGATATAACTGGGCCCAAAAAGGCCCCATATACATTTCAGCCTGCTGAAGGCCCGTCGACGACTAGTGAAAATTGAGGCCCAATATGCATTTCGGCCTGCTAAAGGCCCATGGTTTCATCTGGGCCGTAACAGACCTGTACAATATTCAGCCTGTTATTGGCCCAACGCTACCTGGGCCAAACTAAGCGCTGGGTCCACAAAAGGCCCAACTAAAATATAGGCCGGTGTAAGTTGTGGGCCTCGCGCAAAGTGTGAAGGTCCCAATGATTCGAGCCCAAGAAAGATGTAGGCTGGCCCAATTGTGGCCCTCTAAACACCAGGCCCGTTAGACGCGAATGTTCCTGCCCGGTCGACTACATGTGATTTTTTTTTCAGATAGCGAATGATGGTAGTAACTAGTAAGAATTAAGAACAAACCTACTCTATACAATAAAGAAATTACAGCATAGTAACTAAGAATAAACCTACACTGTACAATAAAGGATTTATGGTATATTACATCCACTGGGCATCGAAGTTCGCCACCAGTGATCATAACGCGCAACGAAGAAGCAGATTACAAAAACTGGGCACCATTGCAGCGTAACAAAATAATACTGAACCGAGACCACTTCCAAGACAGTTTGAGAAAGGTTAGCCTTGCGTGGGAACTGCTGCACAAGTTGCTGAGCAAGGCTGTGAGACCGGCCTAGCATGTCGGTCATAGCTTCCAGGTGTAGTTGTTTAGCGATCAGGTTCTCATTGGTTTTCTCCACAATCTTTCTTAGAGATCGGACTTCAAGTCGAATTTGAGTTGCAGAATGCCTTTCTGCTAGAACTTGGCACTCAAGAAGTCGAACTGATTCAGACAACGAATTATGTGAGCTTGTCTAACTGCTAGTCTCAAGGAACTTGAACACTGCATTAAGACATGACTTTGGGGTTGTCTCGCTATCTTCAAGATGTTTTGCCTTCTTTGCTGCAATATATGTTGGGTTTGTCTCACAGCCTTCAGCAGACTTGTGCATGCCATCAGGCATATCACCCTGAAACAAAGCAGAGAGATGACATGTTTTGCACGTGTATAAACAAAGATGATAACTGTGCTATCAATCCCATCCAATTTTAAATTATAAAATAAAGAGTATGTTCAAAATATCAATAGCATAATTTGGCATTGTTCATAATGCGGGGAGCTTCACCACACTACTGGATTACCATGTCAACATAACAAGCATAGATGAAGGGCAAAGAAAATCATTGTATCTATTTTGGTTAATGTGCATGACATGTTGTTCATATCATCACCCACATCAGTAAGATAAAACAGGACATGAAAAGGTGCAAACGTGGGCTGCTTCACCACACGCTGGATTATAGATCCACAAAAACAAGCATACATATAGGGAGTATTGAGTAATGTGCATGATATGTATACGGAATTTGGTTTTACAAGTAAAAATTAAAACTTACGGTTCTTGCGAACATGCATTCTGGTAGAAACAGCAAACTAAACAGCAGTAAACGATAGGGAGTATGAGAAAATTAAACAACAGTTGAGGATAAAGGTTTCAGAAGGACTAACTTACATTAACAGTTAACACCAGCTTTATAATGCCCTTCTCCATGTCAAGGGAAGGATAACAAAAGAATTTCAGCACAGAATCTTCTTCATAAGCATTGCCTGTACTCTACATTTTGTAGAGAGTAATTATAGATATGATAATACTAGAAGGGATAGAGGATAACGAAGATAAGATTCAGATTGATGCTACATAATCAACTACCAATCCCTGGAAGTACAAGCATTACAGGACAAAATGTACCGACAAGAGCAATGGGCTAGACTTCTGCACTGGCATTGTGTGTGTATTCTACTTTTTGGTAAGATTAAATATAGATCTGATCTTTTTTAGTAAGTGGTGGGCGAGGGAGATAAGATGAAGAATGCTTCACAATGAACCAATCCCTCTTCCCATAATACAAGAGTGTTTTGAACACTGGTGTACTGTACAAAACATTCTTATATTATGGGACGGAGGGAGTAGTTGTTAATGTAAGTACAGTGATAGACGACGTTCAGTCCTTACAAGAGGACTGCAGAGCTAAACCTCTTCAAAAGCATTGGGTTGATTTTAAATTTATGTAAGAGTCCATACGGATCTTATAATGTCCACCAAATGGAAGATAATGAGGCTAACATGTGCAATGATGCTACATAATCAAACAGCTATGAAAGTAAGTATGGTCATACAGGGCAAGAGGTACTCACAAGAGCAATGCAGTGTGTAGTATAGTTGCGACTTTCTGTGGTCCCTCGAGAATGAATGTTCTTCTGAAAATAGTTTTCGTACAAGTGAGACGTTAAGGCAAATGCAGAAATGTAGTTCAAATTGTTATGTGATATCATAGATAGTACCTTACGCTACAGCCGAGACCAATGTGTAACAAGATTATTCCAGTCACCGTTGGATAAATGTAGCACCAGAGACTTTACAAAAATTTCGTTTAGAGGCTTGCCACCGAAGTGCGCTTGCCTCGGGTAGGAACGATACTTCATCAACAAGTGCTTGAAAAGCGCAACCAACCCATTCTCGTCTTCACAATCCAGTTTGGTCCTCGCCTATTTAAAAGAATGAAATCTTGTGTCTTCTGTCAGCAAAAACATATGTAGCAATGACCATGAATAACATTAGTACATTACTTACGCATAAGTTGTAGGGGGAAGACTGGAAATTGTTCTGTGTCTATGGTATAATCTTTCCATGATGGAAAGATGCGCACAAAGTTCCTGACAACAATATAAGCTTTGTCTTCTAAACTGGGAAGAAATGGAACAGGGGTCCTATTTGCTGCAATTGGGGCTCTCTCTGGTTCGAAAAGGGATTTGGCAACTGGATTTGGTGTACTCTTTGCTGGAATGGGGGTTTTGCGTCATAGAGCTGGTGCTATGTCAACTGCATTATCATAATATTTGCTATAGTTGGGGTCTGCTGAGTTGGGGCATCAGAAATGACCAGTGTAGTAGGGCTAGAGTCTGCTATAGTTGTGGTGTTTTGTGGATCAGGTGATATTGCAACTACACCTAACGGGCTATTTGATTTATCATGTGCCACTACCTTTTCCAAATACATTGCTTGTGCTCCTCCACGGTCAACAATCGCCCTCTTCCTTTTGAACGTCTGATACATAAGAACAACATTTGAATGGATAAACATGGTATGATGATAGATGGTATATGTACTAAAAATGGATAAGCAGGGCTTATTCACATACACTATGTGTAAACTAAGCTAATGGTAGTTCAACAAAGTAGAAGCAATGCAAAGCATCAGTTGCAAGATATGTGCGACAAATATAACCTTGGAAAGTTACGGCAAGCACCTTGATTGGTGAATAACATATGGCATCTTCCTCTGAGTCCTTCACAAGGGAGCTACATTGACTTAGGTCTCCCTCTAGCTCAGAATCACTGTTAGGATCATATTCTGAGCATGAATTTGTAGGTGGAGAGCGTTTGCATTGCATTGCATCCAGACTTGATTTCAGTCCCTTAATGCCAAGTTTGACAACCATGGCATTGTTCTGCTATATTCTTTCCATGCGCGCAAGCTCATAATCGTTATGATGCTGTTCCGAATCTGAGATTCATGAAAACATAAAAAGTAGTCAGATTATCTATGGAGTGCATTGCGGATTCAACTCGAAGAGTGTCTCCCTATAAACCCGTGCATATGCAAAGTTCACCCCCAATCGTGCTGACCAGACCACACATAGAAATACAAACCCCTTATGTCTTTATAACAGGCAGACACACATTTCAAAACTGAAGTAGGAACATTAGAATCATATGAAATTCGTATTTGAACAAATAAACTAAGGAATTATGAGTGGCATAATGTTTAGCCTCAAGGCTGGAGTGTTGGTAGTGCGACACAAAGCAAGTAGGCAGATTGTATTCCATGTAAAAGATCGAAGCCTATGTAAAACTTGGAAATGACACTTTCTTTCTATACAATGTAGTGTTCGTTGCCCACACATGATGGAAGAGATCACATAGAGAAATACTATTCAATCATGTCTACGGTTGCAGTATTTAGAAATAGGTTGGTCCACCCTAAAAAAATATTGACAACAAATATGACAAGGCAAGCATAGATGTAGTGAATCAATCATTTACTTGTGAGCTTACTAGGACAAGTATGCAGAATTGTAACTGCAGTAAGAGACCGTCCAAAATCTGAATCAAGAAGTTTGTCTAGCACTTATTGTTTGCAACTAATCGACGTGAATAATTGGATATTATATCGAATGATTTAGAAAGACAAGTAAAATTGTCAACAAACCTGGCTTGCAGTAGTAATGTGGGTCAATGTCACTACGACCAACAATCCAAAATGACTAGTGTCTATTCCAGGGGCCGGAATTTTGATAACCTTTGAACTTTACAGGTACTAAAGATTTCCCTAATACATCTGAACCATTAAGTGTAGGTAGCACTGAGCACACAACAAACCCTTATGAAAGTCCTGCCTAGCGAGTAATGAATCAATTAGAATATGGGTGATGAGGAGTGGCTGCTGAGCGTTGAGGACTTATCTCAGGATAAATCGGGTTGGCTTTGTGGGTGCTGCACGCGTGAGCCCTGAACGAACTGGGAAGGTAGGCACGGCGCCGCGCCCGGGCAGCGGTGATGCTGTTGGGCGACCGGCTCCTGGCCTCCTATTAGTCCGGCGTCTCCTCCTAGAGTCATGCCGTCCGGGACGGCAAGTCACCGGCGAGGCAGGCGTGTCGGGGGAAACTGTCCGCCACGAACACCTATGGGACCGGAGCCCCTTGTCTGTGCGGTACGAGGGCGGAGGGAGCACAAAGAGCAGATCGTAGCGAGCACGCGGGCAGTTTTACCCAGGTTCGGGCCGCGGTAGACGCGTAAAACCCTACTCCTGCTTGGTTGTGTATTGAGATTGAGTGCTCGGGAGCTTGAAGAAGCAACTACACCGAGCGCGAGAGTGATCTAGGTTCCGAACCCCCTCCACGTTGTGCATGGGCCTCCTTTTATAGTGTAAGGGGTCACCGACAGGTGTCAACGTAGGAGAAAGGGGTAAAAACGTAAAAGAGGTGGTAGCTGTAACAGTGCGGGAACAGTGGAGCTACAGTACAGAACAGTGGTCTATACCTACTTTGACAGTGGGGGACAAGGGCATTTAATGCCCGTCGCCGTCGACCCCAAAAGCTCCCGCCCTAGCGTCTCCGTCCGCCACGGCGATGGATCCACCACCGTGGAGTGCCACCGTGTCCCCCTAGGCTGCACAGCCATCCGCCACGCGTCCCTGGATAGACCCCAGGGCGACGCGTGGGCCGATGAGCTGGAGCGCGGGCACACAGTGCAGCCTTCCCGGCAAGCACCTTGCCGGGGCCTTAATTTTGCCGGGCCCGGGAGCTTGCCGCTCCCCGGGCCCTTGCCGGGTCTTCTATGATGGAGTCTTCTAATCTCTCTGGCAAGCTCCTCTTGCCAGGGTCTTGTGCTAGTGGAGTAGTTCTGAGCCTGGTACGGCCTTCCCGGCAAGCTTCCTCTTGCCGGGGTCTTGATCTTATGTCTTGTATACTTTGTTTTTGAATGGTTTAATAGGGAGCAGGAAGGTCTCCGGCGAGCACGCGGTAAACCTTGCCGCGGGAAGCTGCAACTGCCCGTGCACAAGTTGGGGTACTGAGGTACCCCTACCTTAGTACACCGACAGGAGCCCCCGGGCATGGGCCACACACGGTGCCGAGCGCTGTTGGGCCAGGCCCAAAACAGTGCACGGGCACCCGCGGCCCGCGGCGCGCCGAATCCACTTCCGTATCCGCCGCACCCCACCGTAACGGCACGCGTCGATCGCGGCGCCGTGGGATGGGACGTGCCCACGATCTCTTAATGGAAAGGGCGAAACGCCCCCGACTCCCCCATAAAAGCAGAGGAAGCGGGCGCGGTTCCCTTCCTTGCGCTCTCATTGCCTCGTCTTCTTCTTCCAGAGATTCCCCTTGCGCTCTGCCTCCACACCTCCGCCGCCGCCGAGCTCTTCGCCCCCTTCCTTCCGCCGCGTCCGCCATGGCCCCAAAGACCGACAAGGCGAAGGCGGAGAAGTCCAAGAGGGAAAAGTCGGAGCAAGCGGCGAAGCTCGCCGCGTACCGGAGGAAGCACCTCGTCTTCCCGCCGAAGCTCGGCGTGGAGGAGCTCTGGAACAAGTACTACTTGTTCTGGGCCAAGGAAACCAAGGCGCACCCCCGCACCCTGGCATATCCGGCCGTCGCCAAGGACAGCTATCCCGGCGGGTACCACTTCTTCGCAGCCTTCTTCCACTGCGGTCTGTGTCCTCCTTTCTCAAACTTCTTCTGCGACATTATGCACACATACGGCTTCCATCTGCTTGACTTCACCCCCAACGCTGTCCTCACCATGGCGGTTTTCGCGCACATGTGCGAAAACTTCATAGGAGTCCACCCAAACGTAGCGCTTTTTAGGCACTTCTTCACTCCTAGAGCAGAGGCCGACGCCCCCCTCTCCGGAGGAATTTCTTGGGTCTTCCGTCTGAATAAGAAGGGATCCTACTTGCCGGGGGAGCTCTGCGGCAAGTGGGAGGAGTGGCGCGCGGAGTGGTGCTGGATCGTTGAAGATGCGCTGCAGTCCTTCACCGCGCCGCGCACAACTCCCATTGTGCGCGGCAGGGATTGGAGCGAGCTGGACTCGGACGATATCAAGCTCGATATCGCCCTTGTCCGGATTCTTCGTCTTCGGATGGCCAAACTGTCAGTTGCAGAGGTGGGCGCAGACTTCCTCCGCCGGCGCATCGCCCCTCTCCAAGACCGGAAGAGGCCGGCCTGGGAGTACGGCGGCCCGGCAGACATAATGAGGCTGCGCCCCGGGCTCAACATCAACTTCACCACGCTGGAGCTGAAGGGGATGGTCCGGGAACTCTTCAAGTACGACCCGACGCACCCCGAGTGGTTCAGACCTCCCCGGGAAGTGGTGCCGCTCTGCAACAACATCGTCCGGGATCGGATCCTCGCCATGATGCCCATGTGCGACTCGCACGGCGTGGACCGCACGTGGATCGCACCCAAGCCCATCGACGTCCTCAACTTCTACGACAACCTTGCGGAGGTGGCGAAGAACAAGGACGACCTTAAGGAGCATACGCGGGACACCACGGACCAGGAGATTGCCTACATGGCTTCTCGGGCGGAAGAGGCCGCTGCAGCCGCAGCGGCAGGGATTTTTGGATACACGCCTGAAGAGGCGGAGATTGCGGATGCGTCCACCCAGGCGGAGGAGGCGGAGATCCGTAGATTGTTGAAGCTTCCTCCCGACGCGCTTGCCGGAGTCCCCTCCTTGAGGCACTCCGGAATCCACGGAATCGTGGCCGAGGCCGCGGCAATGGAGGGCACCGCCGGAGGGAGCAGAGGCGCCGCGAGGGGCGGGGGCGCCAAGGGAAAAGGGGTCGCAGCGCAGGGCGCTAGGACCAGTGAGCCGGCCGGGGAAGAGGAGGAGGAGGAGGCCGAGGACTCCGGCGGATCTACGGAGCTCTACGCCGACGACCTCTCCTCGTCGGAGAGCTCCCCGCCCCCGGCAAGCCCAAGGTAGTCCCCACCGAAGCGCCTCCGCAAGACGGCGACGGGGGAGAGGGCGCAGGCGCCCCGGCAACAGCCAGCTCGCCGGGCAGCTCCCCGGGGGAGCCAAGCCGCGCCAAGGCCGACCGGCGCACCAGCCACAGCAGGGGCGCCCCGCGCGCAAGCCACGACGGAGGCGCCACGCAGGCCGGCGCCGAGCCGACAGGGATCTTCTCGGAGCGGAGCAACGGCTCCGCCCGCTCCTCGGGCGCCGGCTACCACTGGGGCTGGGTCTTCACAGCCCCCAGCCCCAGCGACCACCAAGCGTGCGAGGGAATCTTCATCTTCCGTTCCTCGCGCCGACGCGCCGACGGTGGAGTACGACTTCTCCGCCTTGAGCGAGGACGACGAGGAGGACCAGGAGTAAGAGCCTAAGATCTTACACCTTTCCTAGTCTTGCCTTGATTTTTGTTGATGTTGACTCTGTTCATTGCTTTGATTTCAGGACCTTGACCGAGCGCGCGGTGAAGAGGGCCAAGGCGCCCGCGGTCGAGGCCGCGGAGGACTCAGCAGCTGCGGCAACAGGAGGCGTGCCGGAGCCGAGCCTGCCGGACCCGAGCGCTGCTCCGAGGAGCAGCCCCCAGCGCAGCCCGCAGCGCAGCCCCCAGCGTAAGTCTGGGGTTTATTCTTTCGCTCGTCGGGGTACGCCTGAGGATTTCGTCTTCATTCATCATCTTGACGTTTCTTATCTTAATTTGTGCAGAGGTGGAGCCACAGCGGGAAGAGCGCCCGGAGACTGTCGTTGAGGAGCCGCAGGCCCCGCCGTCCCCGCCAAGGCAGAACTCTCCGGCAAGGGAGAGTGCTCCGCCAAGGGAGGATACTCCGCCAAGGCAGAGTACCCCGCCAAGGGCGAGCAGTCCGGCGAGGGTGGTCACTCCGACAAGGCCGAGCTCCCCGGCGAGGGAGCCCGCCGCTGAGGACGTCCGCCAAGGTATGTTCTGTAGTTTGTCTTCTTGGCTTTGCCTCTTTTTGGATATTTGCTTGAATCTTGAACTTCTTTTTCTTCTTCTTCTTTTTAGATCTTCCTCCTCCTGAGCCCATGGAGACGGAGGTTATCAACCTCGAGGAGGAGGGCGCGCAGGGCGGCGGCGGCGACGCCCCTGTCATCGAGGAGATGGCCGAGGCCGCCGAGCCGACCGCGCAGGAGACTGCCCCGGCTGCGGACGCAGCGGCCGGGGAGGGGGACGGCGACCGCACCGCCGACCCGGAGGTGGCGGGAGCATCGGATGCTGCACCGGCCGCTGACCCCTCCGCCAGCAAGGAGCAGGGGTACAATCTTGAGGCCCCCAACGGCGTCTTCATCCAGATGCCTTGGGGGTCTTCATCGCGAGCTCCCGCGGAGGGCGAGGCGTTTGACGGAGAAGTCCTCGCCTCCGCGGGCCTGAAAATCGTCGAGGCGCCCGGCGGGAGTGAGGGGCCCGAGGAGGAGAAGCTGCTCCACCAGCTCCTGGCCCTTTACCGGGCCAGGCAGGCGAAGCTCGCCTCCCGGGAGGCCCTTGCCGCCAAGGCCGCCGCAGAAATGGAGAAGCGTGCGGCGGAGCTCAGCGCTGCGAACCAGGCGGCCCTCCGCGAGGTGGCGGAGGAGCGCGAGCGTCTCGCCGGCGAGTACCAGGAGTGGGTGCTCGAGAAAGATGAAGCCGAAGAACAGCAGCGGCTCGCCGGGGAGGAGCTGTCCCGGCGAGAAGGAGAGCTCGCGCAGCGGAAGGTCGAGCTCGACTCCCATGAGGAGGACCTTGCCGCTCGCGAGGCAGCCCTTGGCGGAGAATTGAAGGAGGCGAAAGCCGCCGCGGTTGCCGCGGAAGACGCCAAGAAGGAGCTCTCCTTCAAGGTTGAGCAGCTGGAGAAGGCGCTGAAGGTGAGCGCAGAGAAGGTTGCCGCGCTCATCACGGAGCGCGAGAAGGACGCCCACACAAATTCTGAGCTCCAGGTGAGCCTTTCCAAGAGGGGCGACGAGTTGAAGGCCGCCAAGGACTCCATCGAGGACCTGGAGCTGAAGGTCACAACTCTGAAGGATTCGCTCGACGCTGCCCGGGCCCAGGAGAACAAGCTGAAGGAGGAACTCCGCAAGGAGCGGACCCTGGTGGACAGCGTGAACAAAGCCTCCGAGCTCTTCCGCCAGACCATTGAGGTATGGACCGAAGACTTGGTTTCTTCTGCGTCCAACATTGACCAGGAGCTGCTGGCGCTGAAGGTTGAACATCTCATCTACTCGCCGGATCCGGACCTCCCGCACAGCGCCAAGCTCAGCCTCTTCTTCAGAGGGATCGCGCCGGCCCTGGCAGGTCTCCGGAACCAAATCCCCGCGCGGCTGGCCGAGGAGTCGCGCCTGCTCTGCGCGGGAACTCTGGAGCGGGTGCTGACGAAGATCGTGTACCGCAACCCGGGGATCAATCTCACCAACGTTCTTTGCAGTTTGCCGGCTGATGCGAACACGGAGGCCCTGAAGGAACAAGTCGCCCACATCATCGCCAAGGTTGCTAAGCTCGGCAGGAAGGAGGGCGACCGCGTAGATTAGGCCTCCATTATCTTTATCTTTTTGTTGCTGCATATGATATCATGAACTTATTAGTCCATCGCGACAAGTTATCCTTTGTAAGATATTTATCTCATTCTGATTAAGTAGTGCAATGTTATCCTCTGACTTTGTATGTTTTTCACCTTACGCTCCTGGGAAGCTTGCCGGCAAGGGTCCTTGCCGCGAGCGCTGAGTGCTGGACTCTGAGCAGCCTGCTGGCCAAGGTCCTACCGGCAAGCAACCTCGCCGCGGCCAGTCGCGACGCACTTAGCTTGTTGAGCGTACTCGGAAACGAAACAAGGGCGCGACACTTGTCGCAGCTCACTTAAATCGTTGAGTGAACTCGAAAACAAGATAAGGGTGCGGCAAGCTACGGGTAGGTTCCTCCGCGCACAGGTTTTCCATACAAAGTGTGATTGTTCAAGGAAGACAACTAAAATTTAAAATTTGAACTGGTCAAATTCTAACAACTTATCTTTCATATGCTGCTTGCTTATATTGCTTGCTTTCCGGTAAAGCTTCTCTTTCTTGAACAGCACTTGGTTCCTCCTCCACCTCCTTCCCCCCCGGCAAACTTGTGCGCGAGGAACGTTCCTTCTGCTTAAGAGGAGAGAGAAAAAGGGAGAGGGAAACAAGTACATGGCCTTTCGGCGTGCCAATGCTTACCGGATACTTGAATGTGTCACCAAATGCCAAACAACACATGCAAATAGCAAAGAAAAGCATGCAAAAGGCAATTGGTGCGAAAAACACAGAAACTTTACTGATGCACGGGGTCTGCGCCCGGCTTTGTACAAAGGGTTACATGCAACAGCGGCAAAGCTTGTACAAAAGGTGGTTGCCGGAGCGGATCACGGCAACCGCGCCTTATGGGTGAAACTTGCGAAGATGCTCTATGTTCTAGGAGTTGCTCACTGGTAAGCCTTCTTCGGTCTCGAGGCGGACAGCGCCGGGCCTCGTAACTTGTCTCACCCGATAAGGGCCTTCCCACTTCGGCGTCAACTTGTTGGAATTCTTGGCGGACTGAACACGCCGAAGAACAAGGTCGCCTTCCTCGAGACTCCTGGCCTTGACTTTGCGGCTATGGTAGCGGCGCAAAGCTTGCTGGTATCGAGCAGCTCGTACAGCAGCCTGGAGACGTCCCTCCTCGAGGAGCAATGCGTCATCTTGCCGCAGTTGCTCTTGCTCGAGCTCATCATAAGCGAGCACTCGAGGAGATCCGTATACGAGTTCCGTGGGGAGAACTGCCTCTGCTCCATAGACTAGAGCAAAAGGTGTCTGTCCGGTGGCTCGACTCGGTGTCGTTCTGATTGACCAAAGAGCCGCCGGTAGTTCCTCTATCCAATTTCTTCCACACTTGCGCAGCCTGTCAAAGGTCCTTGTCTTGAGTCCGCGCAGCACTTCAGCATTGGCCCTCTCCGCTTGACCGTTGCTCCTCGGGTGAGCAACTGAAGCGAAACAGACCTTGGCGCCGAGGTCTTGGACGTACTGCATGAAGGTGCGACTAGTGAATTGCGTACCGTTGTCGGTGATGATCCTGTTAGGGATCCCGAAACGGCAAACAATCGACCTGAAGAACCTGACTGTTGACTGTGCTGTCACCTTCCTCACCGGCTCCACTTCTGGCCACTTTGTGAACTTGTCGATTGCAACGTACAAGTACTCAAAGCCCCCGACAGCACGAGGGAAAGGGCCGAGGATATCGAGCCCCCAGACCGAGAAGGGCCAGGACAAAGGGATTGTTTGGAGAGCTTGAGCTGGCTGATGAATCTGCTTTGCATGGAACTGGCACGCTTCACACTTGGTTACTAGTGCAGTTGCATCTTGGAGGGCTTCTTGCCAAAAGAACCCTTGCCGGAAAGCTTTCCCGGCAAGCGCCCTTGCGCCAATGTGGTGGCCGCATATGCCTCCGTGTATTTCCGCCAACAGCTTCTGTCCATCTTCCCTGGAGATGCATTTCAACCTGACACCATTGAGTCTTCTTCTGTACAGCTCGTTATCCACGAACTGGTACATACTTGACTGCCTGGTTATCTTTTCTATCTCTTGAGGGTCGTCGGGAAGTTCTCCAGTTTGCAGAAAACGGACTATCTGCTGCGCCCATGCCGGAGCTCGAGGATCAACGGCAAGGACTAAAGGCTCGAGGGCCGCTGCGGGAACCTCAGCTTCTACGGCGAGGACCTCTGGTTCTGCCGGAGCTGAAGGTCCCCCGGCAAGCTCGCCGGGGCGAGGCTTGTCGGGAACACTTGCTTCAACTGTACATGCCCGAGGGCTTGCAGGAGCAAACTGTTCCTCAGCGTTCTGGTTGTTGATCTTGGGGACCTTGGCGGCGGTTTCAGGAAGATCCGCCGGCAAGTAGTCGCCGGAGACCAACTTTCTTTTCTTGGACTGCCCAATTGATGGTGTAACGGATGGTTGAGTCAGCTTGAGCAAGAAGGTCCCTGGTTCCACAGGTAACTTCATTGCGGCACATTTTGAAAGGCCATCTGCAATTTCATTCTGAGCTCTCGGGACGTGCTCCATTTGCAGACCTTCAAAGTGCTCTTCAAGCTTTCTCACCTCATCGACATAAGCTTCCATCAAAGGGCTCTGATAGCTCTTGTTGACCTGCCGGACCACCAACTGAGAATCTCCTCGCACAATCAGCTTCCTGATCCCAAGTTCGGCCGCTATCCTGAGGCCGGCAAGCAAGCCTTCATATTCTGCAGTGTTGTTTGTCGCTTGCTCCCTGGGAAAGTGCATCTGGATAACATACTTGAGGTGCTCTCCGGTGGGCGCGATGAGTACCACGCCAGCACCGGCGCCTTGCAGCGAGAAGGCACCATCAAAATACATTACCCATTCACTGGTCGCTTCTTGCACGGGTGCACTTGTTTCTTGAACTTCTTCATCGGGCGTTGGGGTCCACTCAGCTATGAATTCTGCCAAAGCTCGGCTCTGTATGGTTGAAGTACTTTCAAATTTGAGTCCAAAGCTTGACAGCTCCAGTGCCCACTCAACGATCCTGCATGTTGCTTCTGGGTTATGCAATATCCTCTTCAGCGGAAAGCGAGTGACCACTGTTATTTCATGGGCTTGGAAGTAATGGCGCAGCTTTCTCGAGGCCATGAGGAGGCCGAAAAGCAACTTTTGCACACCAGAGTACCTTGATCTAGCCCCCTGGAGAAGGGAGCTTACAAAATACACTGGGCGCTGCACCATCTTCTTCCGCACCCCATCTTGTTCCTGCGCAGAGTCTTCCTTGTCGGGGCCAGAGCTTGTCGGAGCAGCCCCCTGCTTGTCGCTGGATTCGCCTGCCGGTGGTGCTGACTCGTCGTCGGACTCCCTCTCCGCTACTAACGCAGCACTAACCACCTGATTGGTTGCCGCTAAGTATAGCAACAACTTTTCCTGTGGTCTAGGTGCGACAAGTATTGGAGTGGAGGACAGGTACCGTTTCAAATCCTGCAGCGCTGCCTCCGCTTCCGGAGTCCACTTCATGGGACCTGCCTTCTTCAAGATTTTGAAGAAAGGTAGGGCGCGCTCTGCAGACTTCGAAATGAACCTACTGAGGGCAGCCACACAACCTGCAAGCCTTCTGACATCCTTGACGCGCTTCGGGGCCTCTATCTGCTCAATGGCTTTAATCTTGTCGGGGTTAGCTTCGATCCCCCTCTGTGACACAAAGAACCCGAGAAGCTTGCCGGAGGGAACTCCAAAGACGCACTTCTCGGGGTTCAACTTGAGCTGTATCTTGCGCAGGTTCTGAAATGTTTCTTCTAGATCTTGGACCAAGGTTTCTTTGCTTTTGCTCTTCACCACGATGTCATCCATGTAAGCCTCTACATTTCTGTGGATCTGTGGCTCAAAAGCAGTGTATACTACCCTTGCAAAGGTTGAGCCTGCATTCTTCAACCCAAATGGCATGCGAATGAAGCAATAAGTGCCACACGGAGTGATAAATGCAGTCTTCTCTTCATCCTCTTTGGCCATGAAAATCTGATGATAGCCTGAATATGCATCAAGAAAGCAGAGTAGCTCACATCCGGCAGTAGAGTCAACGATCTGGTCAATGCGCGGCAAAGGGAAGGGATCCTTGGGACATGCTTTATTCACATCGGTGAAGTCTATACACAGTCTCCACTTCCCGTTGGCCTTGCGCACGACGACTGGATTCGCCAGCCACGTCGGATGGATCACACCTCTAACTAGACCTCCTGCCTCTAGTTTCTTGATTTCTTCGTTGATGAACTCTTGGCGCTCCACGGCTTGCTTCCTCACTTTCTGCTTGATGGGCCGCGCATGAGGACAGATAGCAAGCTTGTGCTCAATCACCTTCCTGGGAACACCGGGGATGTCAGATGGTTGCCAGGCAAACACATCGACATTCGCCCGCAGGAAGGCAACGAGCGCGCTTTCCTATTTGCTGTCAAGGGTGGCACTGATAGTGAAGGTACCACCAGTGCCGTCCTCCTTGGCGGACACCTTCTTGGTTGCCGGAGGAGCGGCCATTCCTTTCTTGCTCTTGCCGGTGGAGCTCGATGGAACGTCCTCGACGGCAGCGCAGCACTCCGAAGAGGTGCGGTTGCCGGAGTGGGTCCCAGAGCACTTGCCGGACTTGGACTTCATCTTCTTCCCCCCGGGAGCTTCAGCGGCAAGAGTGTCCTTCTCGGTTGCAGCTGCTGCTTCCCGGTAGATCTTGTCGGCGCAGACAAGCGCATCCTTCTTGTCGCCGTGGACAGTGATGACGCTTATCGGCCCCGGCATCTTCAGTACGTTGTAAGCATAATGGGAAGCTACCATGAACTTGGCGAGGGCAGGACGGCCAAGTATTCCATTGTAGGGCAATGGAATATCGGCAACGTCGAAAGTGATGCGCTCAGTCCTGAAGTTGAGCTCCCCGCCAAAGGTCACCGGCAGAGTGATCTTTCCCTTGGGCTTGCTCCTTCCCGGGTTGATTCCTTGGAATGAACCGGTTTCTTCGAGCTCGCCATCTTGAATCTGGAGTTTCTTGATCACAGCAGAGGAGATCAAGTTCAGCCCGGCCCCGCCGTCAACCAACATTTTGGTGACCTTGAGGTTGCGGATGGTGGGGGAAACCAGCATCGGCAAGCACCCGACCGCAGTGGTGCGGTCGGGGTGATCCTCAATATCAAAAATGATGGGCGTGCTGGACCATTTGAGGAGCTTGCGCGACTCCACGGGCGGCTCCGCTGCGTTTACCTCACGCACCCACTGCTTGAGCTGGCGGTGGGAGGTGTGCAGGGATGCGCCACCGTCGACGCACAGGACCTCCGTGGCCTTCTGGAACTCCTGCTCGATGTTATCTTCGTCCTCCATGTCTTCATCGTCGTCCTCTTCGTCCTTGTCGCGGCCCCGGGGAGGTCGATCTCCTTGCCGCTGCTTGGCCTTGCCGCGGCGTCCTCCCCGGCCATTGAACGGCCGCTTCTTGCTTGTCTCCTCCCCGCCACCTTGGGCCTTCTCCTTGTCGCGCCTCTCGTACTCAGCTTTCTGCTGCTCGACGAGATATTCGACGCGCTTGCAGTTGGAGAGATCGTGACCCTTGGTGCGGTGTATTTTACAGTATTGCTTGTCGGAGTTGCCCGGCTTGTCGGCTGCCGCTGCAAGGGCAGGCTCCTTGCCGGAGCCGCCATCCTGCGTTTGCTTGGCGGGAGCCTCCTTGCCGGACTTCTCGACGGCAAGCACCTCCTTCTTGCCCTTCTTTCTGTTGTTCCGCAGCCGGCTCTTCTTTGCCGGGGCGGCGTCGTCGCTGTCGCTTCCTCCTGCGCCAGCATCCTCCCCGGGGAGTCTCCTCCCCTCTTCTGCGCGTGCGCACTTGTCAGCAAGAGCATAGAGCTCGCTGACGTCCCGGATCTTCGTCATCGCCATCTCTTCACGCATGCGGCGGTTACGCACGTTCTGATGGAACGCGCTGATAACCACGGCAGGGTGAACGTCAGGGATGTTGTGCTGCACACGGCTGAAGCGTTGGATATACTTGCGCAGGGTCTCGCCTTCCTTCTGGGCCAAGATGTGGAGATCGCTCTCCTGGCCGTGGGGTTTGTGGCCGCCGGTGAAGGCGCCGACAAACTGGTGGCAAAGGTCGGCCCAAGAAGAGATGGAACCTTCCGGCAAGTGCATGAGCCACGAACGGACGTTCGGCTTTAGCACGAGCGGGAAGTAATTAGCCAAGATCTTCTCGTCGCGCCCCCCGGCAGCTTGCACTGCTATGGTGTAGACGCTGAGAAACTCCGAGGGGTGCGTCTTGCCGTCGTACTTCTCCGGTACGTCGGGCTTAAAATTCTTCATGCTGGGCCACTGGACGCGCCGCAGCTCGCGGGTGAACGCAGGGCAGCCTGCCGCGTACGGTAAGTCGCCTGGCTCACCGGGCGCGTGCGCGTCGACAGTGTTTCCAGCCCTCTTGTCTGATTGTCGCCGAGCTTCTCGGCGGCGCTCGACTGTGGTTCGAGCGTCTTCTTCTCGCCGGTCGTCGAGGACCTGGCGCTGGTCCCGACGGGCCCGCGGGTCCGACGAGGCTGTGGAGCCGTCATCGGCGTTGTTCCGGCGGGGCGGCGTCTTCTGCTTCCGCGGCGGGGAGTGCACGCTTGTCGCAACCCCGGCGGTCTTGTCGCCGTCAGGCTTCGCTTTCTCAGCTTGCCGCGGCCGTGAGGCCGACGGCTGCTGTGGAGAATCGCTGTTGGCGAAGTCTATCAGGCTTCGGATGGTGGCCCTCCATTCTTCGGCCTTGTCGGCCGCCGGAGGAAAGTCGAGGAGCAGTTGCGCCCTTGCGAGCGCTTCTGCTGGAGTGGAGGGGAACGCGGGCGAGCGGTGCGAGGAGCGGGATACGCTCGGACCTCTAACGACGTTAGAAGGAGCGGGGTCCCGCGCCGGCGCTTTCGCTTTGCTTGTGCCCGGACGGGGGTCCGGGGCGTCCCGCGAGCCTCTGGTTTGGCCTTGCCCCAGCAAGCGGATACCACCTCCCGTGGCATGGCGCTGCTGGGTTGTCGTGTGCTGGGATGGACGTGGAGCGTCCACGGAGACCGAGGTTCGGTCGTCCGTCCTGTTCTTGGATCTAGTGGCACCGTGAGTGTCCTCACCGGCAACCACCCTTCCGACGGCGTCTCCCCCGCCCACCGTTGGCTCTGGTGGCGGCGGGTGAGACGCAGACGGGCCTCCGACCTCCGAAGCCTTCTTCTTCGGGGCCATGGAGTTGTCGCTGGTGAAGTTGATGAAATCGGAGAGGTTGATGAAGAATGCGCCCGCTCGAACGCCGGATCAGGTTCGCACAACCTCGACGCCCCCTACCTGGCGCGCCAAAGATGTCGGGGGAAACTGTCCGCCACGAACACCTATGGGACCGGAGCCCCTTGTCTGTGCGGTACGAGGGCGGAGGGAGCACAAAGAGCAGATCGTAGCGAGCACGCGGGCAGTTTTACCCAGGTTCGGGCCGCGGTAGACGCGTAAAACCCTACTCCTGCTTGGTTGTGTATTGAGATTGAGTGCTCGGGAGCTTGAAGAAGCAACTACACCGAGCGCGAGAGTGATCTAGGTTCCGAACCCCCTCCACGTTGTGCATGGGCCTCCTTTTATAGTGTAAGGGGTCACCGACAGGTGTCAACGTAGGAGAAAGGGGTAAAAACGTAAAAGAGGTGGTAGCTGTAACAGTGCGGGAACAGTGGAGCTACAGTACATAACAGTGGTCTATACCTACTTTGACAGTGGGGGACAAGGGCATTTAATGCCCGTCGCCGTCGACCCCAAAAGCTCCCGCCCTAGCGTCTCCGTCCGCCACGGCGATGGATCCACCACCGTGGAGTGCCACCGTGTCCCCCTAGGCTGCACAGCCATCCGCCACGCGTCCCTGGATAGACCCCAGGGCGACGCGTGGGCCGATGAGCTGGAGCGCGGGCACACAGTGCAGCCTTCCCGGCAAGCACCTTGCCGGGGCCTTAATTTTGCCGGGCCCGGGAGCTTGCCGCTCCCCGGGCCCTTGCCGGGTCTTCTATGATGGAGTCTTCTAATCTCTCTGGCAAGCTCCTCTTGCCAGGGTCTTGTGCTAGTGGAGTAGTTCTGAGCCTGGTACGGCCTTCCCGGCAAGCTTCCTCTTGCCGGGGTCTTGATCTTATGTCTTGTATACTTTGTTTTTGAATGGTTTAATAGGGAGCAGGAAGGTCTCCGGCGAGCACGCGGTAAACCTTGCCGCGGGAAGCTGCAACTGCCCGTGCACAAGTTGGGGTACTGAGGTACCCCTACCTTAGTACACCGACAAGGCGGCTGGGGGCGAGTAGAGATCAGAAGCGCGCAGTAGAACAGAGGGTAATCGGGGCCTGGGACGACCCAAAATCCCAGGGTGGGCCGGCCCACCGTGGGCACCCTGTAGAGATACACACCCGAGCAGCGAACATGCATTTTCGAAACTAATTTAGGAACATTTAGCTGACCAATTAAATAAATATGTTTTAGTAATATTAGATTCATATTTGAACAACTAAGCGTGTTTAGCTGGATGGGTCGAGCAGTGCTATTATGACACGAAGCACGTATTTTGATCGTATAGTGATCATAAAAGGGGGAAACTGGAGAAATGGTATTTAGCCGCCATTGTTTGCTTCTAACTAAGAACTAAATTCTAAGAACTGAAAAGAAAGTAGAGTAACCAAGTTAAGATCTATTTTCTGGTTGAGATCAAAAAGTCGAGGAGATATGAAGTACCACCTCTCTTGCGGCACTGTGTAGGCATCAGGGGTGCGATGGCTTTCGGTGGCATTGAAGCAGATCTGCGACGGTAGATGGGTGCATCGTGGGATAAGTCCCATTGCGGTGGGAGAGATGGCCATGTGAGTGGCCCCGGAAAAGAGGACAACGACGCCGATGAAGCGAGAGGAAGTGATGCAAGGCTCTTGGTCCGTCGCCGTGGATGAGAAACGTCCATCTCTAGTAGTGGACGACGCGGTCTTAGTAGGCGCTCCGGCATGGTGGAGGACGGCTGCGATGGATGTGGTGGAGGATAGCGGCGATGGATGGGGTGGAGGACGGCGGCGATGGATGGGGTGGCGGACGGAGGCTGGTGTGGGGATGGTGTTCTAGCGCGGACGGTGTATGAATGGGAAAATGGAGGAAGATGTACGGGGAACCATGTTTTTGGGACGCGCCTGTCTGAAATATGGGAAAGTTACGAACTTAGCCCCCGTTTAAAATTTGGACGTCTCGTCGATTGGGGATACGACGGTTATCTCGCATCTTGCCAAATTTTGCCCAGAGTGATTTCGGGCGAGGTGAGGGTGGTTGGCGCCCATGGTTGGCGCCCACGGTGTATGAACGGGGCTGACAGGTAGGGTGGTTGTGTCACGTCTGAGTGAAGTTACAAACCTGCCCCTATTGAAAATATTTGCCTACATCGATTTTGGCCGAGTCGGGTTTGTTTTGCTTCCCACCATGTATGAATGGGGAAATGGAGAGAGAAACAGAGGTCTTTCGGACGAGCTTGAAACAAATGTGTTTTGCCGCCCATGTTTGGCGCCCACCGTGTTGGAATGGGCTCAGAGGCGGTCGTGTCATGTCTAATTGAAGTTACTATCCTACCCCTATTTAGAGTAGTGGAAATCCGGCCGATGGATTGTCCGTGTAATGGGTAGACAGTAATTTCCATTTACCGAACACTTGGCTTCGAGAAGCCGACGTGGGAGTGGACATTTTGCCGCTTCTTTCGAATTTAGGGACAATAAGCATCCACGTTTACCCTGGCAACTAAATTCGAATCCACTTTCTATTCCTATACGAATCAATATAAATCATTCTATGTGTTTTCATATATCTTCAAAAGGACAACAAAGATATATTCCACTGTCATATATGAATATGGTTTACAAATGCCGATACTCAAATTCAGAAGCTAGAATCCAGTTTAAGGTGAATTCGAATACTTGGAACACTTCATGTCCAACTCAAATGTCAGACACAACATAATGTGTACTCCCATTTAGATATGTACACAAGCGATGTATCAAGATTCTAATACCGAGTCAATCAACCAAGAATGTACACAACTAACTGTAGAGACCACGATCCGAATGGACCGAAGTCTCTGTGTTTTAGTGTCATCCCTGGATCGGTAATGCTGACACACACAGTACTTGAAGGATTTATAACAGAGTGGCAATCACACACTTATTACATCGAATGTCTCAAAAGAGAACTTATTACAAAAGTCTATGGCATAAGGCCATCTAACAAAATAACAGCGGAAGGCTTGGAAGATAAGTGAGTCCATCAACTCCAACGACATAGCTGAGTGCATGACAAACGACCTAGCACGTCTTACCCCTCGGCTGAAAAGTCTGCAACGTAACATGTTGCAGCCCGAAACAGGTCAGCACATGGAATATGCTGGCAAGATAACACAGTAGAGCAAGTAACAGAATAAAGGCTAACACTATATGCCAAATTTGGCTGGTGGAGGCTCTAAGGTTAAAGTTTTTTTATAAAGCCAATTTTTCCCTACAACAAAGGAATAAATTTTATTTTAACTATCATGGTAGTTGAAACATCATTGAGAAGGTACCTCCACCTCAATCCCAATTAAAGTAGTCATCATTAACCCAACAAATTAATTTTAGAGTGATGAAATCAACCAATAATTCAGGTACCAGATACTGAAGATTGTCCATAACCGAGGACACGGCTAACCATGATTAGTTTGTACACTCTGCAGAGGTTTGCGCACTTTTCCCCACAAGACTTGATCCCCTCCGTTGGATTTCTCGCACTGCATGGTGTTTGAGAAACGGATGACCGAGACACAGTCTTTCGGAAGCATTTACTCTTTACCCCGGGTGGACTGGTACACCTACTTTCCCCTACATCTGCTAGTCCACCACTGAAAGAGCTCACACAACTTACTCATACTATGCTAGAGCCCATAATGGCATTGTGGCTGCACACGGAAGTTTCTGGCATGAATATTTTTATGATCCCTTTGAGCATGGGTGGCATTCCAAAGGATAATCACACCCCGGGATATCCTAGGACAACACTGGATTCTCCAAGTGTCCTGCAACTAATCCACCCAGATGTGTATACAAGTAGCCACCTTAAGTTGAACCATTAATTAACAACTCACATTTGTCATGGATTTCACTCAAACCCAAAACACATCTACGAGCATAGCATGGCAACCTAAGCATGGCGTAAAAGTAACTCTCAGGGTTTGAAAATAATGCAGGTAATAGGTTCTACCTCAATCTACTTCCCACACCCACAAGTTAAGAGATCCTACTCATGCAATGTGTGAGGGTTTGAACTAATGCATAAAAACTAGGTAATAAAGGGTAACAAAGTGTTACTTTCCTTGCTGATGATTCGCAAAACCTAGAGACTCGTAGTAGCACGCTTCGCACTCCGGGAATTCTATCGCAAGCAAACAATAGCATACATAAGCAAACAAGCAAAGATGCACAAACAAAACTCCATATAAGAAGATCTAACCAGAAAGCTCAACTTAAGAAATCCGGTTTGCAAAAAGAATCAAATCAAATGGAGCGACGAAACTCAAACTGTGAAAGAAATAAGATCTGTTTACTAGATTGATCTAAGGTCAAATTTTACAGTAGCAAAACCTTGTTCAAGTTGGTTAAACGGAAAGAGGGCTTCGAGACGAAGAGGGCTTCGAGAAAAACTAAAAACAAGATCAGGGCAGAAATCTCGATCGAAAATAATCACAAAAAAGCCCCAAAAAAGTAAACTAACGAACAGGCTATCAAACGAATGTTCGCTGTCTGTGACTAACGGGCGAACCGCGTTCGTTAAAACGAACGTATGGACAAACGTCTGCTATCTAACTAAACCGAAAAAACCCGAATCGATCTAATTAAAAAAACAAATCTAGGGTTCCGAAGAAAAACCGATCGGTTTAAAAAAACGACGGCGACGGCGACGGGAACGGCGGCAGCGGCTACCTCGGTAGGCGGGCTCCGGCGGCGGCGGCGGATGGCGCGGGGCTCGAGGCGGCGGCGGCTAGGGCAGGCGCGGGCGAGATGGGGTGGCGGCTGGCTCGGGCCTCGGCCTTATAAAGGCCAGCCGGGCTGGGGTGTCCTGGTCGGGCACGGCCCAAAGTCGGTTCCCCTTTTTTTAAAGAGTCTTGACGCACTAAAACAGGCGAAAAAAATACTAAACCGACTCCAAAAATTCCTAAATATATTTTCACCGTCCTCTAACAATATTTAGGACAAAGTGAACATTTTTCCCGGACCTAAATGCAATTTTGAAAAACATGCATTTTTCCTATGCAAATAAAATCGCAAATAAATCCGAATAAAATCCAAAAGTGATTTTAATATTTTTCCTCCAATATTTCTTTCATTTTGGAGAAGTCGTATTATATCCTCTCGTATATTTTATTAAGAAATATTTTCATGGATAGAAAATAATTAAAACCAACATGATCCCCGTACCGGTATTCGAGAAAACTCAAATACGGAAACGGTAGAATTCCCAACTCTCTCCGTAGGTCCTTGAGTTGCTTAGAATTTTTGAGGAACGCCACGCACAAAATGCAATAAAATATGCAATGCAATATGATCTATGTATAACATTCCAAATTGAAAATTTGGGATGTTACAAACCTACCCCCCTTAGAATGAATCTCGCCCTCGAGATTCGGCTTGGCTAGAGAACAGGTGTGGGTGGTCCTTGCGTAGATCGTCTTCTCGTTCCCAGGTGGCTTCTTCCTTGATGTGGTGACTCCACTGAACTTTGCAAAACTTGATAACCTTACTGGGGGTGACTCTGCTTGAAAATTCAAGGATCTTGACGGGTTTCTCCTCGTAAGTCAGATCACTATCCAACTGAATTGCTTCCAGGGGTACTGTGTCTCTTAAAGGAATATTTGCCATCTCTGCAAGACACTTCTTAAGCTGAGAAACATGAAACACATCGTGCACTCCTGACAATCCTTCAAGTAACTCCAATTTGTAGGCAACCTCTCCCATGCGTTGCAAAACACAGTATGGTCCCACAAATCTTGGGGCTAACTTTCCCTTAACTCAGAAATGTTTAACTCCTCGCAGAAGTGACACTCTCAGGTACGCTCTGTCTTCGACTTCATAGGCTACCTCCTTGCGCTTTGAGTCTGCGTAACTCTTCTGCCTGGACTGAGCTACCTTCAGTCTATCTCGAATCAGCTTAACCTTCTCTTCTGACTCTTTGATCAGATCTGGTCCAAATAACTAACGGTCTCCGACTTCATCCCACATCAACGGTGTTCGGCATCTCCTCCCGTACAATTCTTGGAACTGTGCCATCTTCAAAATGGCCTGGTAACTGTTGTTGTACGAGAACTCCGCGTAGGGCAAGTTGTCATCCCAACTAGATCCATAATCTAATGCACAAGCTCTCAACATGTCCTCCAGAATCTGATTAACTCTCTCGGTCTGTCCATGTGTCTGTGGATGAAAACTTGTACTGAATTCCAGCCTCGTTCCCAAAGTCTGGTGCAATTGATGCCAAAACATTGAGGTGAATTGTGTTCCTCTATCTGATACAATGGTCCTCGGAACTCCGTGCAGACATACGATCCTGGTCATGTATATCTTGGCCAACTTCGCACTGGTATACGTGGTTTTTACGGGGATAAAGTGGGCTACTTTGGTCAAGCGATCCACTACTACCTAGATTGAGTCATATCCTGATTTGGTCCTGGGCAATCCGGTGATAAAGTCCATGCCAAGCTTATCCCACTTGCGTTCGGGTATCGGCATAGGCTGTAGCAATCCTGCTGGCTTCTGATGCTCTGCCTTCACTCTCTGGCATACATCACATACTGCTACATACTCGGCAATATCCTTCTTCATTCCCGTCCACCATAAATGTTCCTTCAAATCCGAATACATCTTGATGTTTCCGGGGTGTATCGAGTATGGTGAATCATGTGCTTCCGGTAATATCAACTTCCTGGTTTCGGCGTTGTTGGGCACATAGATTCGGTCCTCAAACCACGAGGTGTCGTGTTCATCCTCACGAAAACCCTTGGCTTTTCCTTCACTCATCTTCTCCTTAATCTCGGCAATCTCTTTGTCATCCTTCTGGGCTTGTCGTATCTTTCCCAATAATGTTGACTGAACCTCCAATGTTGCAACAAAACCTCTAGGAACTATCTCCAAACGAAGCTCCCTGAGATCTTCCGCTAACTCCTTTGGCAATCCTCCCTTCACTAGGGTATTTGCATAACTCTTTCGGCTCAAAGCGTCTACAACAACATTGGCCTTTCCTGGGTGATAGTGCAACTTCATATCATAATCTTTTATAAGCTCTAACCATCTCCTCTGTTTGACGTTCAGCTCCTTCTGAGTGAAATTGTACTTCGGACTCTTGTGGTCCGTGTACACATCACAAGGGTTCCCAATAAGGAAATGTCTCCAAGTTTTGAGCGCATGCACTACTGCGGCTAGCTCCAAATCATGTGTCGCATAATTTAACTCGTGCGGTCACAGTTGACGAGATGCATAAGAAACAACTCTTCCATCATGCATGAGTACTCCTCCAAGTCCAAAGCGTGAAGCATCGCAGTACACTTCGAAATCTTTGCGTATATCTGGCAAGATAAGCACTGGGACTGTCGTTAACCGTTTCTTCAGCTCCTGAAAACTTTCTTCACACTCTTCAGTCCAATGAAACTTTGTGTCCTTCTTCAACAATGTTGTCGTTGGCTTTGCAATATTGGAGAAATTCTCTATGAACCTCCGGTAATATCCCACAAGTCCAAGAAAACTGTGAATCTCTACAACTGGAGTGGGTGCCAACCACTCAGTGACTGCCAGCACTTTGACGGGGTCCACTGATGTACCTTCTCCTAATATAACATGCCCTAAGAATCCAACTTCCTTCAACCAAAACTTGCATTTGCTAAACTTGGCATACAACTGATGCTCTCTGAGCTTCTCCAAAACCAAACGCAAATGCTCCGCGTGTTCCTCTTCGTTCTTCGAGTACACCAAGATATCATTAATTAATACCATGACAAACTTATCCAAGAACTCCATGAACACCTTATTCGTCATACTCATGAAATAGGCTGGGGCGTTAGTCAATCCAAATGACATAACCGTATACTCATATAGCCCATACCTCGTGGTGAAGGCTGTCTTAGGTATATCCTTCTCTCGGATCTTCAACTGGTGATATCCTGATCGTAGATCGATCTTGGAGAATACTTTAGCTCCTTGAAGTTGGTCCAAAAAATCATTCATCATCGGCAACGGGTACTTATTCTTAATCGTTACATCATTTGGTGCCCGATAATCAACGACCATTCTTAAAGATCCATCCTTCTTCTCGACCAAAAGCACTGGGTCTCCCCAAGGTGATGAACATCGTCGTATAAATCATTCCTCCAATAACTCCTTAATCTGCTTCTTGATCTCCTCCAGATCATTTGCTGGCATCCAATACGGTCTCTTCGATATTGGTCCAGTGCCAGGCAATAGCTCAATCAAAAACTTAATATCCCTATCTGCCGGCATTCCTAGTAGCTCTTCTAGAAATACATCCGGGTAATCCTTTACTACGGGCACTTCCTCCTGAACAACTCACGTGAGAGAATGTACTGGTGTCCTTCTAGGCGAATGCCTAGATACACACTTGATCCTTTTTCCCTCCGGGGTGGTAAGCAAAATAGACTCACTGGCACAATCGATGTTCCCTCAATACATCGATAGCCAATCCATACCTAGTATCACATCCAATCCTTGTGACTCAAAAATTATCCGGTCTGAGGGGAAAACATGGCGTCTAATGACCAATGGCGTCTGAAAACATCCTTGATGTGCCATATACTCTGCTCCTGGGGAACTTACTAACATGGGGGTCCTAAGGACTTGGGTGGGCAACTTATGTCTACTTACGAATCCCCTTGAAATGTATGAATGCGATGCACCACTATCGAAAAGAACTATTGCGGTAAATGACTTAACCAAGAACTTACCGCAACTGCATCTGATTGCTCTTCAACCTCCTCCACGGTCACGTGGTTCACTTGTCCTTTGTTGAACGGGTTGGGCTTCTTCCCGGCGCTTCCATTGCCGTTCCCATTCTTAGCTTCAGGGCAGTCCGTGGCGTAGTGTCCATTCTTCCCGCACTTGAAACAGATAACGTGGCTTAAATCCTTCTTGGCGAGTGTGGATGGAGTAGAGCGTTTTTTATTATTATTTGCTCCATTACCATTCCCATTCCTGGAGCCATTGTGGTTGTGAGAACTTCCTCCATTATGGGTGTGGCTTCCATGGTTTTGGGTGTATCCTCCTGAGTTCGGGGTGAAACGGGGCTTCTGCTGGGATCCAGAATTGTTCCTTCCTTGTCCATACTTCCTCTTGCGGCTCTCAATCTCCTGTTGCTTCCCTTCAATCATAAGAGCCTTATCTACCAACTCCTGGTAGTTGTTGAAGGTTGCCACCATCAACTTTACGCTCATCTCATCATTCAGCCCTTCCATAAACCTCTCCTGCTTCGCGGCATCTGTGGCAACATCATCCGGGGCATAACGAGATAGGGTACTAAACTCATCTATGTACTGAGCCACAGTACAATTTCCTTGGTGCAAATTGCGAAACTCTCGCTTCTTCATGCTCATGGCTCCAGTTGAGACATGGGCAGTGCGAAAAGCTTGCTGAACCTGATCCCATGTGACATTGGCTACAGGGAAAGTGGCTGTGTAATTCTCCCACCATGCTGCTGCTGGTCCAGCCAACTGGTGTGCGGCAAAACACACCTTCTCAGCATCCGTGCAATTGGTGGTGGTCAAATCCCTTCCAATCTTGTGCAGCCAGTCATCAGCAACTATTGGTTCAATGCTGCTAGAAAACACCGGTGGTTGCAACCTTAGGAAACGTGTCAGGTTGTCCACGGGTGGTGGTGGTGGAGGGTTGTTGTTGTTTTGATTGTTCTGGTTGTTATGGACAAGAAGTTGCATCAAATTGTTCTGCTACTAGATCAACTGAGTGAGCTCAGGGGGAAATTGAAATCTGGGCTCACGTCTCGGAGGCATCTGAGGGTGTAGATGGAAGAGATTAGAATAGAAATGAGGTCTAAGGGAAATTCACTACCCATATGCACATGAGACAAACACAATCATATCACACCAATCAATTTTCAAGCAAGGGCATACAAAGATCTGACTAACGTTACAAAAGTGTTCTAATTCTAATATATGGGGGAAAACTAATAATCATAGGGTGGTCATCTAGAAATTTTGATCGGCGGCTGATTCCATGATGTCTGCTCCAGCTTCATCTTCATAGTCTTCATCACTATCATCGGGGTCTGAGTCCGTGTCGTCGATGATGATGTAGTCCTCAGAACGAATCTCCTTGGGTTCTTCTTCTTCTTCTCCTTCTGGTGCTGGATCTCCCATGAATACTCCTAGCTTCCTTGTCAAGTCATCTTTCTTCTCCACAAGTATTGTCATCTCCTCCTCGTATCCATCTCGTGTAGACTTGAGTTCCTCTTCTAGCTCCAAGTTCCTGGTTAGCGCCTTCTTCAATTCTATCATCCCTGCGCACATCTGATGCTCCTGTCGACGAATGTGCTAGTCAACTCCAAGATGAATGCTGCAATGGACCTGTCCTTCCGGGTACTGATCATGTCCCATTGCTCGTCTCGGCGTCCACATATCTGGTAAATAGTGTCCTTCAGCTCGTGCTTGTAGACTTCTCCAATACATCCCATGGCAATGTGGGCTGCCATACTCTTGCCTAGGCTCCAGGTTGGTGCATCAAAGTAAAACTATATTGGCTCAGTGGATGGTGACAATGTCCTCCCAGGAATTTGAACTTGAATACTCCATCTCTCTTCTTTTGGTAAAGTGGCGGTGTAGGTCATGGTGAAGCTTGTAATTGCAATGTTCAGGTACCTAGTAACTTCCTTCAAGTGTTGTCCAAACGGTGTGTCTTCATTTGGTTGAGTGAACTTGTTCCTTGGGTCCACCATCCTAAAGAGTAGAAAATGGAGAGGAGTCGGAAATGAATAGAGAAGAGTGACCTTGGGTTTATCTTAGTGGTCGTCTCCTACTGTCAGCGCGTGCACGGATACCATCTTGTAGCGACCACGATCCGAACGGATCGAAGTCTCTGTGTTTCAGTGTCATCCCTAGATCGGTAATGCTGACACACACAGTACTTGGAGGATTTATAACAGAGTGGCAATCACACACTTATTACATCGAATGTCTCAGAAGAGAACTTATTACAAAAGTCTATGCCATAAGGCCATCTAACAAAATAACAGCGGAAGGCTTGGAAGATAAGTGAGTCCAATAACTCCAACGGCATAGCTGAGTGCATGACAAACGACCTAGCACGTCTTACTCCTCGTCTAAAAAGTCTGCAGCGCAACATGTTGCAACCCGAAACGGGTCAGCACATGGAATATGCTAACAAGATAACACAATAGAGCAAGTAATAGAATAAAGGCTAACACTATATGCAAAATTTGGCTGGTGGAGGCTCTAAAGTTAAAGTTTTTGCATAAAGCCAATTTTTCCCTACAACAAAGGAATAAATTTTATTTTAACTATCATGGTAGTTGAAACATCATTGAGAAGGTACCTCCAACTCAATCCCAATTAAAGTAGTCATCATTAACCCAACAAATTAATTTTAGAGTGATGAGATCAACCAATAATTCAAGTACCAGATACTCAATATTGTCCATAACAGGGGACACAGCTAACCATGATTAGATTGTACACTCTGCAGAGGTTTGCGCACTTTTCCTTACAAGACTCGATCTCCTTCGTTGGATTTCTCGCACTACATGGTGTTTGAGAAATGGATGACCAAGACACAGTCTTTCATAAGCATTTACTCTTTACCCCAGGTGGACCGGTACACCTACTTTCCCCTACATCTGCTAGTCCACCACTGAAAGAGCTCACACAACTTACTCATACTATGATAGAGCCCATAATGGCATTGTGGCTGCACGCGGAAGTTTCTAGCATGAATATTTTCATGATCCCTTTGAGCATGGGTGGCATTCCATAGGATAATCACACGGTACCCCCGGGATTTCCTAGGACAACGCTGAATTCTCCAGGTGCCCTGCAACCAATCCACCAAGATGTGTATTCAAGTAGCCACCTTAAGTTGAACAATTAATTAACAACTCACATCTGTCATGGATTTCACTCAAACCCAAACCACGTCTACGAGCATAGCAAGGCAACCTAAGCATAACGTAGAAGTAACTCCTAAGGTTTGAAAATAATGTAGGTAATAGGTTCTACCTCAATCTACTTCCCATACCCACAAGTTAAGAGATCCTACTCATGCAATGTGTGAGGGTTTGATCTAATGCATAAAAACTGGGTAATAAAGAGTATGATCGAAGTGTTACTTGCCTTGCTGATGATTCTCAAAACCTAGAGACTCCTAGTAGCACGCTTCGCACTCCGGGAATTCTATCGCAAGCAAACTATAGCATACATAAGCAAACAAGCAAAGATACACAAACAGAACTCCAAATCAGAAGATCTAACTAGAAAGCTCAACTTAAGAACTCCGGTTTGCAAAAAGAATCAAATCAAACGGAGCGATGAAACTCAATCCACGAAAGAAACAAGATCCGCTTACTAGATTGATCTAAGGTCAAATTTTACAGTAGCAAAACTTTATTCAAGTTGGTTAAACGGAAAGAGGGCTTCGAGACTAAGATTTGGGCTTTTGAATCGCCTGATTCCGATTCTCGAGCGAAAAGAAAAACTAAAAACAAGATCAGGGTAGAAATCGCACCGAAAATAATCGCGGAAAAAGCCCCGAAAAAGAAAACTGACGAACAGGCGAACGATCAAACGTTCGCTGTCTGTGACTAACGAGTGAACCGCGTTCGTTAAAATGAATGTACGGACGAATGTCCGATATCTAACTAAACCGAAAAAACCGAACCGATCTAATTAAAAAACAGATCTGGTGTTCCGAAGAAAAACTGATCGGTTTTTTAAAAAAACTGACGGCGACGGCGACGTGAACGGCGACGGCGGCTACCTCGGCGGGCTGGCTCCGGCGGCGGGCGGCGGCGGGCGCGGAGCTCGAGGCGGTGGCGGCTAGGGTAGGCGCGGGCGGGCTCGGGTGGCGGCTGGCTCGGGCCTCGGCCTTATAAAGGCTAGTCGGGCTGGGGTGTCCTGGTCGGACACGGCCCAAATTCGGTTCCCCTTTAAAAAAAAAAGAGTCCTGACGCACTAAAACACGCGAACAAAATACTAAACGGACTCCAAAAATTCCGAAATAAATTTTCACTGTCCTCTCACAATATTTAGGACAAAGTGAACATTTTTCCCGGACCTAAATGCAATTTTGAAAAACGCGCATTTTTCCTATGCAAATAATATCGCAAATAAATCGGAATAAAATCCAAAAGTGATTTTAGTATTTATCCTCCAATATTTCTTTTATTTTGGAGAATTCATATTATCTCCGCTCGTATATTTTATTAAGAAATATTTTTATGGAGAGAAAATAATGAAAACCAACGTGATCCCCGTACTAGTATTCGAGAAAACTCAAATACGAAAACGGTAGAATTCCCAACTCTCTCCATAGGTCCTTGAGTTGCTTAGAATTTTCGAGGATCGCCACGCACAAAATGCAATAAAATATGCAATGCAGTAAGATCTATGTATAACATTCCAAATTGAAAATTTGGGATATTATACTAACAGACATATAAACACTTATAGAGTATATGGATCAATAATATCAACTAACATACATAAGCCAGGCCGCTGTACTTTTCTTGGCTACAACAACATCCTTTTTTTAGCCAAGCTACTACAGCATCTTGGCCCTTTCCGATGCGTGCTACTTATGGTCCATCTATACTACTATTATTGCTGAATGCACATTCAACCCGATTGGCATATTTGTAGTTCTGGCACAACAATCAAAATGAAATGTCTCCGAGTCTTATCAATTAATACAGACTTGTGCTCAAATAAAATTACAAACCAAAAAACAAAAAACAAAAAACAATTATTACATGATCTCTAAAACAAATGGTTTGATTGATTACATTAACAAACAACACAAACGTTATTCAACGATGGAAAGAACATTTCACCTATGATTTACCAAGTGGGAATTTAATTTCCTTTTTTCCTTCAGGACCTTAACAACGTGGTCAGTCTCAGCTTGCATCATTTTGAAATCCACAAAATATTTAATGGTTGTCTTGAGTACTGCTACTGATTGTGCTGTTTGATTCCTCAACATGTCAGCTTCATATCTAAGTGCAGAAGCAGAATCTCTTTCTACCACTAGTTTAGCCTCTAGAGCATCAGCAATTGGCAATTCATAATGCATGATTGGGTCGATGCTACTTCTATGGGATGATACGACGTCCATGGGGACCTCGCTGTTTGATCTTGGGCTAACCTGTTTTGCCATTAAAGTTCCGATTGGATTCAGAAAAGTTGAAGTTAGCAAAACATCTCAACTGGGAGTTATAACAGTAAACTAGTGAAACAAACAAGGAATTAAAGAGTTTCAGTTCGATGTTGAAAGAGATTCTGCAGCACCAAAGCAGTTAAACAAACGAGTAGCTATTTAAGTTCAGGCAAACAGGTAATTCTTAACAGTATGTATCAAACACATAGATAGGCGCAGTTTATAATAGGATTAACAGGCTATGGCATTATGTAATCAGTAGCAAACTAAATTAAGCCAAGCAACGTAATTGAACAATTTTGCAATAAGTGGCTAACTAAAATTCCGAGAAGCTGGTAACTGAACTTACGCTAGTTCTTTGTACAGGCACACTGCAATGTAAGTGCATCTAGTGCCCCTTAGTGATTTTGGTTTATTGAAGACTTATAGGTTAAGGGACTAATGTGTTTAAGAGTGTACACATGTATATAAGTCTATGAGGAGTTTGATATTTACAGAGAAAGTGGACCCCTAAAAATGAAGTTCGTCAAGTGAAGACTATGGATTTCTAAAGACTTTCTGAAGACTTTGAAAGTGAAGAAATTGGTGTGACCTTCAAGACTTGGTACTCATTTGAGGAACATGATGCGTGAAGACTTTTGTTTTCATAGTTTCATTTTCTCTTTCTTGAGTCATAGGAAACACCGTACTATTAAAGGGGGTCGAGGAAATACTAAGTAAAAATTTCCATTTGATGCTCAACTCAAAATCCTACACCTACCAATCCCTTCGAGTGAAGCCATTGTAAATCTCATACAGTTCAGTCATATTCTTCAGTGACAGAGACGAAGTTCTTCTCGTCTCTGAGGAATTTGTTCTGACTAAGGAGTTAGGAATTTGCTAGTGCAGATTTCCTACAAGTGAGGAACATGATATCCCTGAAGAATTTGATACTCCAATTTTCGACCATTGATGTGCTATGCACCAGCCGTCCCAAAATATCTACCTACCTAATGGTCATATCATTGAAGGGCATTTATGTATTATCATGTCAGGCTGCTCCCTAGGCTATAAATAGCCGCCCCCTACAACCACTAGCTGGTTGGCTGCTCCGAGAGAAACTGACACTTGTCATAAGAGCAACCCATCCTCCGAGGACTTTGAGTGAAAATCATCAAGTGAGGAAAAACCCAAAACCAAACCCAAACACCTACAAAC
Organism: Secale cereale; assembly: GCA_902687465.1. Taxonomy (NCBI): domain Eukaryota; kingdom Viridiplantae; phylum Streptophyta; class Magnoliopsida; order Poales; family Poaceae; genus Secale; species Secale cereale. The sequence continues at coordinate 174,245,244 of LR738714.1, read as the reverse complement.
CCAAAAGTGTTTGAGCATCAGTGAAGATATTGATCCTGAGTGGATCCGACACTTCTTACCTTTGAAGATTGTGCTTCATCCAGACGGTTAGGCGTCATGATCTAGAGCATCCAAGAGGAATTGTGGATCGCCGAGTGACCGAGTATGTGAAGGTTCGGAAGTCACCTGTGAAGACTTACCACGAGTGTTTGGGCGAGGTCTATGTGACCTTAGCTCAAGGGGAATACGTTGAGGACTTGGTGTTTTGGACTGTGTCTCTAGGACTGGGTGTCCGGGACTGTGTGTCCTCAGGTTTAAATACCTAGCCACCCTAACCAGATGTACAACGGAGACAGCAGTTGGAACTGGTCTAACAAATCATTGTCTTCACCAAGCTTACTGGTTCTATTTCCTCAACTCTTTCATTTCCTCATATCTGTGTTGTGTGCTTGTTCATATCTGTTTGAAGACTTTGACTGAAGACTTTCTCAATTTCCTCAGTTCAATTTCTTCAGTTTGTTTGTTTTCATCCTGTGTTATCCTGTGTTTACGATTTCTGTACTCTGTGCTTGTCTTCATTTCATCATGATGACCATGCTTGTATTCTGCTATGTTTACTTCTGAGAACTTATTCCGCTGCAAGTAGTTCTTCGCTAAGGAATTTCCTCACCCACAAATTCCTCAGTGAAGAATTCATAAAACTCGCTTATTCACCCCCCCCCCTCTAGTCGATATAACACACTTTCAATTGGTATCAGAGCAAGGTACTCCCTTGTTCTGTGTGATTTTGGTTTAACCGCCTGGAGTTTTAGTTATGTCGACCACAGGTATGATCAAGGTCTCCGCAGGGTGTCCTACCTTAGATGGGACGGACTACCCCTACTGGAAGAACAAGATGCGATTGATAACGATCTCTGGTATGTTGTGGAAAATGGTGTTCCCTAGGTATCACCTTCTCTGAATGCTGCTGATGTGAAGAGATTCAAGCAACTCGATTCTCAAGGGAAGAATTTCATTTGTGGTCATCTGAGCAAAGGACGGTATGGAAGAGTGAGTGCTTTGGAAATTGCTAAGCTCATCTGGGATAGGCTGTCCAAAGTCAATGAAGGAGTCTCAACACAGCGTGACTCTCGAGTTGATGTTCTTCGCAATCTCTTCAACCGCTTCAAAAGACTTGACAATGAAAATGTTTAGCAAACCTTCGATCGCCTCACTGACATCTCAAATGATCTTCAAGCACTTGGTGCCACTGACATCACTGACCATAAAGTGGTGAAGAAATTGCTGAGGTCGCTTGATTCCTCATTTGACTCTCTGGCATTAATGATACAAGAGCGTGGTGATTACAAGTCACTTGATCCTGCTGATATCCTCGAAAGGCTAAATACTCATGAGTTCCAGCTTGCTGAAAATAGAGATCTCTATGGTCCGAGCTATGGCAGATCACGTGCCCTGAAGGCCAAAGTCGTCTCTGAATCTGAAGGTGAAGATTCTGGTAGTAGCCTTGGTGATCCTGAAGAACTGAGCCAGGAGCGAGCACTGCTCGTGAAGAAATTCCAAAGGTTCTCAATACATGGTCGCTTTGGAAAATTCTCAAGAAGAAATGATTCTCATCCAGTGACTACAATAAGAGGCTATGTCACAAATGCAAGAAGCCTGGTCACTACATTCAAGATTGTCCTCAGTGGAAAAAGGAATCTAAGAAGAAGAAATACAAGGATAACAGTTCTGATGATGCGAAGAAGAAGAAGAAATCGTCAAAATCTTCGTCATCAAAATCCTCAAAGTCTTCATCTCACAAGAAGAGGAGCTCCAAGAAAGCCCGGACATTCATTGGTAAGGAAATGGACTCTGAGGCTGAATCCGAGGATCATGAGGAAGAGGTGGAATCTGAGGAGTCCGAGTCTGGTGTGGCGAGTCTAGCCCTCGCTACTGCATTCGTCAGCAAGTCTATCTTCGACACTGAAGAAAATGGTTTCACCAACAAGGCTGATGAAGGCAATGATGACTATGCTCCCACCTATTGCTTCATGGCAAAAGGTGCCAATGTACTCAAATATGCCTGCTCTGAATCTAGTGAGAATGAATCTGATGAAAATCGTAAGACCAGCTATTCTAAACTTGCTAAGATTGCTGTGCAACAACAAAAGGCTCTTGATAAGGTTCAAAACATGCTAGATAAAAGTGATTATATGTTGGGTGAAGAAATGGATCGCACTAAAATCTTGACTGAAAATCTTCAGAGACTTCAGTCTAGGTTTGACAATCTTCAAGGTCATCATAACACTCTCTTGTCTGATCATTAGAAGCTTTCTTATGAATTCCTTCAAAAAAAGCAAGATATTCAAAAGCTAAGAGTGAGTTATGAAGATCTTCAGAAGGAGCGCGATTCATTACTTGCTCAACAAATCAGTGCTTCTCAGGAAGAATTTGTTCCTCCATGCCTTAAATGCATTGAACGTGAAACTGTAAATTCTTCACCTGAATGTTCAAATGCATCTAATGCTACAAATTCTTCAACTGTCTCTGTTATCACTAATTCTCATCTGAGGACATTGCTAGTATCACTGATGATGCAGGGCTGAAGGAATTGTACATGACAGGCATGTACAAAGGCCTCAAAGGGCATCAGACTCTTTGTCATGTGCTTAAAAAGCAGATCCTCAATAGGAACCCTAGGAAAGAGGGTATTGACTTTGATAGGAAACTTAATGCTGATGGTTCATATTGGAAGGCTGAGCAGTACTCCAAAACCTCATGGGTTGCTGCAAAGGGACCTCCAGTTGATCCATCCAATTTATCTGGCTTTACATGTGAATCTCCTCATTCTTCTTATGAGTCATTTGACTCCAACTATAAAATGTTCAAAAATCAGAATGGTGAAGTATTTGCTAGATATGTTGGAACAAACTGCAGGAATGGTCCCGCTATGAAGAAAATTTGGGTCCCTAAGAGGCACCTTGAAAATCTGCAAGTGAATGTCCTCATGACATCTCGTTTGAGGAATAGGAACCCCAGATCCAATTCTTCATATGGATCAAAATCTTTAGATGGATTCAAATCCTCATACGGACCAAATTCCTCACGTGGATCAAATTCCTCAAAAGGATCAAAATCCTCATATGGATATCATTGTCCTAACAACTCTGTTTCACATGTTTCACAGGGAAGAACAAAGGGCTGTGAATATGAGCATTATTCTTCTAACCATTATGTTCATAAGTCCTAGAAGAATTTCTGTGCTTATGCATATGCTTATCCTAACTCCTCTTATGTGAAACGAAATGGGATGGCCTCTATGCCACCTTTCTTGTATGGAGCTCGCATAGTGATGAAATCTTTGCCACCCCTTCAGATGTGGGTGGTGAAGAAAAATAACAAATCTCTTCTGCAGGGTCAGGTCTCTAGACGTGCTCAAACGTCTGAAGAATTTGCTGGAGGCCTGAAAAGTGCCTGAAAGGACGCATGCTAATCATGAAGAAATGAACTCTCATTTCTCACATCCTCATACTGCTTCATCTGTTGCATTGCTTGATGAAATTGATCTGATGAATTGATGTCTTATTCTTCACTGATGAAGTATATGAGTTTGTAAGCTGCACTAATTCATCAGCAGGATGATCAACCCAAAGCCTCTGAGTGGGTCCTCGATAGTGGATGTACAAATCATATGACTGGTGTGGGGACCCCGACTTAAGAGTCGAGACCTCTGAATGCACGTGTATCGTGATCCCAGAGATCAATGCTCACTGAACACACAGAAGCTGAATAACAAGAGTCTTACATCCATACATACCGTCTCACACAAATTATGACCATTATGGCCAAGTCTTACATAGATAAATCCTCAAGGGCTGTGTCACATCCCCAGCTTCACCTTGCTTTAGGATAGCACCTGTCTGTTGCATCATGTTTATCTTCAAAGGAAAACCTGAAATGGGGATGCTCAAACCCTAGCACTAAATGAATTTAACTAGGGTCAAATTAAAATCCTTTTCAATGAACCCAAAATGCCCCTTGGAAAAGTTCATCATTTTTGGATTGATTTAAAACCCCTGCCAAAAATGTTGCCCTTATTTCTAAGACCATTCTGGATTTTTGAATTAAATCATATCTTATTTGCATTTGGGCATTTAAATTTTATATATTATTTTAAATGCTCAAATAATCATAAACTAAAATGTTTACTGTTGGATTTATTCTAAACAGTAGCCATGCCTGGTTTCATGATTTATGAATATGTTCTGGTATTTTTATTAAATCAAAACAAAGTCAAAAGAATAGAAAACAGAAACTAAAAGAGAAAAGCAGAGAGAGAGTTTTACCTGTGCAGCCACCTGGCGGCCCAAGTGGCCGGCCCAGCCCACCTCCTCCCTCCTTTTGTCTTCAACCTCCTGCCAGTGGGCAGGAGGGCGCGTGGCCGCCGCGCGCCGGCACACGCCGGCCACCTCCTACCTCTCTCCCTGCCTCCTCGTCGCCCTGAGGTTGCCACGCACCTCCCTGCCTCTCTCTATCACTCCTCCCCCCCTCTCACTGGATCCCCTTCCCCCTCCCCTGCTTCTCCTCGCCATGACCGAACGCCTCGCCGTCGCGCTCGCTGCCACCGCGGCCACCGGCCACCGCACGCCTCGCCAACATGCCAAGAGGAACCGCCACAGCTCCGTCTTCCTACTTCATTGACGTACCCAAGCTGGGGAGCACCCCAGCGCCTTCAACGCCGTTATTACCCTCCTCTGCATCCGGTGATCGCCGCCGACGATTCGCCGCTGTCAGGCCGCCCCCGGGCTCGCCGTCTTCTTCAAACGAACCGCCGTGAGCCCCTCTTGCTCTTCCCCCTATCCCCTTACCCACGCGCATACCGTAGCTCCAACCCCACCGTGCCCGAGAACCTCCCGCCGCCGGCGATGTCACCACCGACGCTGTAGCCACCGGGGCTTGAAAACGAGCCCGGCATCGTGCTCCGTACCCTTCCATGAGTCGAAAACCCCCACCTGCTCGTCCTACGGTGCACCTCATCGCCATTCCCGAGCACGCCCGAACTCCGGCCACCGCACTTCCCTCGCCGCCGTCGATCTGGTCCTCCCCGGCGTGAGCTGATGGCTCCGTTGGATGCGGACGAGCACCAGCATCACGCCAAGCCCCTCCGCCGCTCTTTTCGTCGCCGGAGAAGGATTTCCGACGCCCTCCGCCGCGCTCAGCCTCGCCGGCGGCTAGCCGCTGGTCCTTTGGCCTCTCTGACCGGGGGTTTGACCTCCCCCGAGTCACTGACATGCGGGCCCTGGCCCCTGCTAAATTAAATTAAGTTTTCTGTTAAGCTTAATTAACCCTTCTGACACTGACGTGTGGGCCCTCGTGCCTAATTAGGTTAGTCTAATTTTCCTGTTTAGCTTAGTACTAATCCGGTGGACCCCACATGGCAGTTTGACTTTGGTCTAGTCAACACTGACTGGTCCCACCTGTCATGCACACAAACCAGCCCTTAGACACTGACCAGTGGGCCCCACTGGTCAGGTTTGACTGGACCAGCCCCTGTTGACTTGCTGATATCAGCATGACCTAGTGCTGACGCAGTAACTATTTTCTAGGATTTTAAATAAATTAGAAATGATTTATTTATTTCAGAAAATAGCCAAAACTTCTAAAATTCATATAAAATCAACCGTAGCTCAGATGAAAATAATTTATATATGAAAAATGATCAGAAAAATCCAAGGAATCTGTTTATGGCATTTTCATGGATGTTTGAACAAGCTAAGCCTGCTGATCAGGTCAAATTAATTAAATGACAATTAAATAATCACATATGGAGTTTGAATTTGTATCTTGGGTTCAAACCAACTTCATTTAATTGTGTTGCTAGTTGCATTAGCTCAATCAACAGCATATTGCCATGTCATGATCATGCATCATATTGTCGCATTGCATTGATTGTGTTCTTTCTTGTTTGCCGGTGCTTGTCCCCTTTCAGTAGACGTGTTCCGACGATGTGATCGATGACACCGAAGAAGACTCAATGTTATCTTCCGAAGTGCCAGGCAAGCAAAACCCCATTGAGCATTCCGATACAATCACACCCTCTCGCTCTTGCTCTCCTTTACTGCATTAGGACAACAACGCTTGAATTGTTACCTGCTGCGGTAGTTGAACCCCTTTCCACTGCATGACCCGTCATTGCCACAGTAAATAGTTGAAACCCACTAGTATGAGTAGGAGTTGTTTGATCCATGTTGTGCCTACTCATTGATGCTTTCTGGTTATGCCTGCTATTGCTTCGAGTTGTGTCAGGTCTGATTCATCGGGGATGAATTGGAATGGTGACGAACATGTCCTAATGTGTGTGAGCTAAGTGTGTGAACACGGTTTGGTAAAGGTAGCGATGAGAGGCCATGTAGGAGTACATGGTGGGTTGTCTCATTGAAACCGTCCTCAGGAACTGAGTTCTCTGTTGGTTGATCCATGAAACAACTACTACCACACATTGGGCCCTGAAATATGACCCCGCTCGACTTATTGACTGCCCTTGTTCTCTGTCCAGGAGTTGCAACTAGTTTCTGGTGTTTGTAGTTTACTGGATGTCGTGCGTAGTGCTGACCCTCGGGGTGGACTGTGACACGGCAGGTATGTGGCACGGTGTACCGGTCGCCCGTTTGGTGACGCGGGAACCCTGTACACATCGTTTGGGGCCGTGAGCGACACCCCGGCCGGATCTCCCCACGGATGGAACCCAAATAGGCGATAAACCTGGACGAGAGACTTGAGTGGTTGGTTAGGTCGTGGTCTACACCCACGTCGGCTTTCGCTTAAAGTCTGCCGAGCACATGTCGTGTGCAGACGCTAAGTGGTGGAAACATGTGTGAAGAAGTACACCCCTGCAGGGTTAAATATAATCTATTCGAATAGCCGTGTCCGCGGAAATGGACTTCTGGGTTGCCTATTACAGTTCATAGACAAGTAAAAGTGGATACTCTAAAACGCGCAAGATAAGCGTGAGTGCTATGGATGGCCTTCTCGTAGGGAGACGGGAGCGGATCCATAGTGGTGTATTGATTGGTGAATATGTGGACTCGTGTGCGCCACCTTAAAAGAGTTACTAGCAGTCGTAGTTAGGATAGCCACTGAGTCAAAGCTGGCTTGCTGCAGTCAAACTCCACCACCCCTTTGTTGATACCGATGCATATGTAGCTAGTTCTGATGTAAGTCTTGCTGAGTACCTTTGTATTCATGTTTGCTTAATTTATGTTTTTGCAGAGAGACTTCAGTCTCGCTAGTGGTTCCGCGTGGACTTCGACGTTTAGCTTGTTACCTCAGCTACGATCTTGAACCCTTGGGAGGGTCTTGTAAATAGTCAGGCTTCTTAGTATTCTTCATTTGTAGATGTCTGTACTCAGACATGTAATGCTTCCGTTGCCTGTATGCTCTGTATGTTAGGTCATGTGACCTCTGATTGTAATAAATGCTATGATGGCTCTTCTGGGCCTTTATCTAGATGAGTTGTTGAGTTATGTTGTGATGCCTTGTTGTACAGCACATACTTGCATGTTATGCGTACGTGTAATGTGTATTGCTATGTGTGGGATCCGACACCTAGTTGTTTACCTTTGGTAGCCTATCTTACAGGGAAGTGTCTCCTAGTGCTTCCACTGAGCCTTGGTAGCTTGCTACTGCTCCGGAACACTTAGGCTGGCCGGCATGTGTCCTTCTTCGTTCCTGTGTCTGTCCCTTAGGGGAAATGTCACGCGTTGTTCCTTTAAGTCCTTGTAGCTTGCTACGACTTGGGTTCATACGTTGATGACCGACACGTTCGTTGCTGGGTCATGTATGCCTGTCTCTGTAATTTAGTGCCACTTCTGGTTTATAACTAGTCATGTCGGCCCGGGTTCTCTGCCATATGGATGCTAGCGGCACTATCATATACGTGTGCCAAAATGCGCAAACGGTCCCGGGCCAGGTAAGGTGGCACCCGTGGGGATACCGTGCGTGAGGCCGCAAAGTGATATGGTGTGTTACAGGCTAGACCTATGTGACTTAGGATCGGGGTCCTGACAGGATGAATAGCAAATAACTCGAATAGCGAAAGTCTTTCTCAGATATGTAGAACCCATGACATCTTCCTTAACCTTACAGGCATTCTGACTGGGATAGCGTCCTAGTTCGCATGTTCGTCTCCATAGAATTCTTCTTCATATTCTTGCTCCTCCATGCCTGGCCAATTAAATAACCAGTGGCAAGCCAATGAGTACTTTGAATGTACTCGCAAGCAACCCATGATTTGGTTCAAGTAACAATGCATTTGTAGAACAATGAGCAATCTAGCTACAATCTAGAATAAATATTCTACCATCAAGTACATGCATAAATAAATTTAGGTAACATCGAAGACAGGTTACAGATATCAACATAGCCAAGCTATGACCTCTTCATCTTGTCAAGTCATTTTGACTTGGACCAACGGAGCTTTCGCACACACACACACAGGGTTTCGCAAACATTGGACGTAGCCCAAGAGCGGTTACCCAACTGTCCTTGACCGTGGACACGGCTATTCGAATAGTTTTACACTCAGCAGAGGGTGCACACTTTACCCACTAGATCCGGGGAACTTTCGTTTCTTCCACGACCCGCGGTACCTCAAGTACCCGGGGTAAGCACCCGATCACTATCTTTCCCTAGGCGACACTAATATGGAGTCCACTCGATTGGTAGCAACCCTCGTGCCCCACATTTCACATCTTAAGATTTTTGGAGCCTCGCTCCCATTTCACATACCACGGGCACAGGGTACCAACGGTCTGTTTGGTGCCCTGTGAAAACCGTCATGGCCGCCTATCCAAGCACGACCCCGTCCCGAGAGTGACCTCATGTCACCCCCGTCACTGGTAATGCGGGCACCATGCTAGTATCGACCTAGGTAATCAATAATGCCCTTTCCCATATAAGGGTAGAGTGGTTGCGCATGTAAAGTTGGAATAACGGTCGGAACTTAAACCAATCCGTTTGAAAAACATCACACACTTGTCTTGGTAGACCACTTCGTCATCAAGTGGTTACCCATCTCATCTTTTCCCCTGGGCATAAGTGGCACCCGATGGGGTCTTAAAAAGAATGCAACCACGAAGGTATCATGGCACACATGCATCTCTAAGCATCACTACTAGTCATTTGTATTGCATCTAAGCATATAGCAAGATCATGAGTACAGCATGCATCAAGTGGTGGTTCTCAACTAGGTCACCACCGTCACTTTTATCATCATGCATTCGGAAATAAATGGGTTCCGAGGAACACAAGGGTATCATGGTCAAAGGGCTGCTTGCCTGGATTGGCTTCGTCTTGAAGGTCTTCAAATCCTTCCCCTCCTTCTTCAGCAACCTCGTCAAACACGGTATCTAATCGTCGCAATAAACAACGGGAAAATAAGACCACAATAAAAACAGAAAAACCAAAGTGCTCAGAAAAATGTCAACTTATTTTTATTAAATACCAGAGGGAAAACTAAGATGCCAAAAATTCTTAGTTTGAGTTTTGGAGTGATAGAATGGGGTACATGAATATTTGAACAGAAGTTTTCATGTTCAAATATGAATTTAAATTGGAAGAGAACATAAAAGGTACATGCACATGTGTGAAAGTGACATCATTAAATAGGTTGGATTTTTACAAGTTTTTAGGAACTGGAATTAATTCATTTGGACAAATGTTTAATTCTGTGGAATTATTTGAAAATCCACAGAAAAGAAAAAAAGAAAAAGGGCCATGTGCAACTGGGCCAGAACGGCCACAGTGCAATAGGCCCAGGGCGAAAACAGCCCACCGCACAGGCGCCAGTGCGCTCGCCTGGTTTTTAAACCTGATGGGCGGGGCTCGACCTCAGTGAGTGGAGAGAGGGGCGAGGGCGAGGGGAGGCTGACAGGCGGGGCTCGCCTGTCATCCCTAACCCTCTAGCAGGGAGCCGGCGAGCTCACCGGCGACGTTTTGGGGCACGGCGTGGCGAGCTAAGGGCAGGGATGGACTCTACAAGATGTCGCCGATCTGGTGGAGGTGGTGCGGGTCACCGGAGGGGCCTGGTTCGCCGGCGGCGCGGTCACGCGGCGGAGGAGCTTCCGGTGAGTGTTGCTCCGGTCGATTCCGGCAGGTGCAGAGAGGGGAAAGAGGGGGAAATGAGTCAGTGTGTGCCGTGGTGCTAGATCGAGTGAGAGGAGTGGCTGGGGCGGCCTGTACCGAGCAGACGACGGCGAGCCACCGCGGCGGAGCTCGAGCTCGATCTCGAGCTCGGGCCTTTCTGAAGTGGTGTGAGTGGCTCTGGGGGGAGATTGAGTGAGTGAGGGAGTGACTGGTGAGGAGAGGAGGTGCTCGGGGGGGCCTTTTATAGGAGAACGGCGAGGTGCCGTGGACCTGTGCGCCGGCGAGCCTCTGTTCGTTGCCACAGGGCACGGGAGGCGCTGGGGAGTTGCCTGCGGGGTTGCTGGACGAGGTCCAGGGCTGGGGAGAGGAATAGAGGGAGCGGGGGAAGCTTCCGGAGCTGCGCGCGTGTGAGCCCGAGGACTGGAGCTCGCGGGCGGTCGGCGTGCGTGCGAGGGCGTCCACTGGAGGGAGAAGGAGGAGGGGGACAACACCATGGGGGGGGGGGTGTTGCGGACGCCGAGGCGCATCGAACGGCGTGAGGGGGGAGCACGAGATGGTCGGGGGCGGCTGATTGGTCGAGGCTACAGTGCGGGCGTGCACTGTAGCGTGCTCTGGAGCGTGCCTTTTGCATGCCAGGGCATGCCGTTGGCTAGCTGGGCGCGTCCACCGTGTCTGGGGGGTCAATTATAGAGTAAACAAACGGGCTGAGGCCTTGGATGCCTTGTCTATCCAATGGAAGAGGAGGGATGCTGAGAGAAGGTAAGAACTGGGCTGTCCAGCAAGGTAAAATGGGGTTTTCACCCTTCAATTATTGAGCTCTGGCCATGGGGAAGTTACTGGAGGAAGAGGGAGAGTTGGTGATGCTGTGGTAAAAAGTTGAGTCCAAGGTGAATAGTAAAAGGGGCCAAAACAGTGGTTTTGGGAAAATGGCAGAAGGTGTTTGATTATGTTTTGGGCAAGTAAATGATCTCCACTAGCCATGACACTTAACAGGATTAAATGGCACATGGAAATAGGGTGTTTCACCAAGTTTGGGCTTGTTTGAAGAAACTTGCCAATGTAACTTCGGTGAACCCTAGAAATCAACATAAATGGTTTCACGATGTTTGAGTTAAGCTAATCATATCCCCTTGATGTACCACTTGGTGTAGTGTCATCATTTGGGGTTATGATCATGCCCACAAGGTATGAAGCCCCAGGTAAAAAGATGGTAATGTAAGGTTGTTCAAATTTGAATCTGAACAGAATTGGTTTTGGGGTACTCTGATCAAGTTACCCTTCTCCAAAGCTTGTGCCATTTGGTCTAGATGCCTTATTATACCATTCTAGCATGTGCACCAAGTTTGAGAGCATTTGGATAAGTTTGGCAATGTAAAGTTGCTCAAACTTCAGATATGGACAGAATGGTTTTGAGGGGTTTTGATGATGTTTTCTTGCTTCCCAAGGCATGGGGCTTGGCAAGACTTCCAATATGTCATATATGACATGATATAATTTCCCTGGAATTTTTAGAGATTATTTCCTTTGTAAATATTTCAAAAGCTTGAAATATCCAGAAAGGGTTTTTGAGGGATTAGCCCAATATTTTGAACATGACCAAGTGTTGAAACTCTTATATATGGACAATATATGTCCTATGAGTCTCCTAGAATTTTGGCTAATATTTTTGAAATAATTAAATAATTTTTCCCTATTAAAGACCATTTCTGGCCTTAAGAAAAAGCCTTTAAATAAAATAGGAAAATAACTTTTAAAATTATACCTTTGTGGTTTATGGGAGTCCTATGACTACTAGGTCTCAAATATACTTTTTGAAATAATTTCTCACCCTAAATCAAGCACTTGCAGAGCAAACCTCAATTCAGGGGTTTTTGGAATACTATTTTTTTGAAAATACATTTTGGCCAAATTAATTTTTATAAGAAAATACTATACTGCTATAAACACTTGGTATGATCATTGGGCAGAAGTTTTGGGTAAGGAAATGAATTCTGCATGAGGGAGTAGTTGACTTTAATGAGCACTTGAAGAACACAGGGAGAAAAACTTAATTCCAGATAAAAGCCAAATGATGCCAAAAAAAATTGCTGGTCCAAATTTTCATGCTTCATTGATGCAAATGACATGATACAAAATGCAGGGTGTGACAACTGGTGACAAGAATCTATTGATGGATGCTCCTTTATCGTTATCTCATCTGAAGCATATCATCTTCGCAGACAATGGCAAAAGTCAGGTATTGGGTCTAGGTAAGGTTGCGATCTCAAAAGATCGACACATGGACAAAGTCATGCTTGTCGAGTCCTTCGGATACAACCTCATGTGTGTCTCAATGCTTTGCGATCTTGATATGGTTGTAGTCTTCGGCAAGTATCGTTGTGTTGTGGTCATGGAATCTGACAATTCCAAAGACTTCAAAGGCTTTAGGAGAGGAGACTTGTATATTGTAGATTTCTCTACAGGACTTCAATAAGTTGTGTGTCTACTTGCAAAAGGTTCAGAAGGCTGGCTATGGCATCGACGACTTGGTCATGCAGGCATGAGGAATTTGCACACGCTTACGAAGAAGAAGCATGTCATTGGCATTGAGAATGTCAAATTCCTCAAGGATCACTTATGCGGAGCCTGTGAAGCTGGAAAGATGACCAAGGCCAAGCATCCAGCGAAGACTATCATGAATACTACTCAACCATTTGAATTGCTTCACATGGATCTCTTCGGTCCTAACCATTATTCGGCAGTTTCAAATGATGCTTCTGAATACGGCTTTGTTATTGTTGATGATTACTCTCGATACACATGGGTACACATTGTTACTTACAAACATGAAGTGCAGGAAGTCTTCAAACAATTTTCCTCGAGGGCTTCAACCAACTTTGGTGTGAAGATCAAGCACATCAGAAGTGACAATGGAACTGAGTTCAAGAACTCTGGTCTCGATGACTATCTTGATGAACTTGGTATTACTCATGAGTTATCTGCTCCTTATAATACTCACCAGAATGGCGTCGTGGAGCGCAAGAACAAGACTCTTGCTGAGATGGCTCGCACTATGCTTGATGAATACAAAACGCCTCGTCATTTCTTGATTGATGCAATTGATACTACGTGCCACATCATCAATAGAGTATATCTTCACAAATTCTTCAAGAAGACTACCAATGAACTCCTCACTGACAAGAAATCCAATGTGAGTTATTTCAAAGTCTTCGGTGCTAAATGCTGGATTAGAGATCCTCACCACAACTCAAAATTTGCACCAAAAGCACACGAAGGGTTTATGCCTGGTTACGGAAAGGACTCGCACACCTACAGAGTCTTCAACAACGTTCTTCACAAGGTTGTTGAAACTGTAGATGTGTGGTTCGATGAAACTAACGACTCGCAGAGAGAGAACCTACCTACTATGATAGATGAACCAACACCTGAGGAAACTATCAAGTTCAAGGCTATTGAGGATGTCATTCCGACCGAAGAATCTGCTGAAGAATTCATTCCAGAACGTGAAGAACGTCGAGCTAATGCACCTGAAGAAAATGCTGAAGAAAATGCTGATCAAATTCCTCGATGACAACCAGCTCATCCTCACGTGGCAAAAGAAGTGCAGATTGAGAAAATCATCAGCGACATCAAAATACCAGGTCCTCTCACACGCTGAAGAGCTTCACATTTATCTAACTTTTGTGGGCACTTTGCTTTTGTCTTTATCATAGAGTCCACTAAGGTAGATGAAGCATTTCTGGAGCCTGAGTGGATTCAAGCCATGCAAGAAGAATTACATCAATTCGAGCTCAACAACGTCTGGGAACTGGTCAAACGTCCAGATCCTCGCAAGCATAATATCATTGGCACAAAGTGGATTTACCGCAACAAGCAAGATGAAACTGGCCTTGTGGTAAGGAATAAGGCACGGCTTGTAGCTCAAGGCTACACACAGGTTGAAGGTATTGATTTCGATGAAACTTTTGCACCTGTTGCTAGACTTGAGGCTATTCGCATATTACTTGCTTATGCTAACCATCATGATATCACTCTATATCAAATGGATGTGAAAAGTGCATTCCTCAATGGTAAGCTTGAGGAAGAAGTATATGTTGCTCAACCCCTAGGTTTTGAAGATCCAAAGAATCATGACAAAGTCTTCAGACTCAATAAGGCCCTCTATGGCCTCAAGCAGGCCCCTCGGGCATGGTATGATACTTTGAAGGAATTCCTCATGAAGAAAGGCTTCAAACCCAGTTCACTTGATCTACTCTTTTCACTATATCTTATGATGGTGAATTATTTGTGTCCCAAATATATGTTGATGATATTATCTTTGGTTGTACTGACCAACGTTATAGTGATTAATTTGCCTATATGATGAGTGAAGAATATCAAATGTCTATGATGGGAGAATTGAAATTCTTCTTAGGTCTTCAAATTCGTTAACAACGCAATGGCATATTCATATCTCAGGAGAAATACCTCAAGGATGTACTGAGGAAATTCGGCATGCAAGATTGCAAAGGCGTCAAAATTCCTCAAGCAACTGCCGCCAATGCGCTTGCTCCTGCCACTGAAGCCCGGTAAGGCCTCTCGCGCCGACTCCGGCAAGCGCTCCTCTTCGGAGTGTAGCTTTCCCGTCGAGAACACGCCAGAGAGCTCCACCAGCAAGAGCAAGAAATCCAGAGCTGCTCCACCAGAAACCAAGTGGGTGTCCGTCGAGGAGGACGGCACGAGAGGGGCTTTCACCATAAGCTCCACCCTGGACAACAAATAGGAAGAGACGCTTGTCAGCTTCCTGCGGGCGAATGTCGACGTGTTTGCATGGCAAGCGTCTGAAATCCCCGGTGTTCCGAGGGAGGTGATTGAGCACCATCCTGATGTCTGCCCTCATGCGCGAGGCGTCAAGAAGAAGGTCAGGAAGCAAGCTCTGGAGCGGCAAGAGTTCATCAGAAAGGATACCAGGAATTTAGAGGCAGCCGGCTTAGTGAGATGAGTGCTCCATCCAACGTGGTTGGCCAATCCGGTGGTAGTGCGTAAGGCAAACGGGAAGTGGAGGTTGTGTGTAGATTACACAGACATTAATAAGGCTTGTCCAAAAGACCCTTTCCCATTGCCACGCATCGACCAAATTGTGGACTCCACAGCCGGATGTGACTTGTTATCATTGCTCGACGCTTACTCAGGCTACCATCAGATCTTCATGACGAGAGAAGATGAAGAGAAGACAACATTCATCACTCCATGTAGTACGTATTGCTTTTATACGGATGCCTTTCAGATTGAAGAGTGGTGGCTCAACATTTGCAAGAGACGTTCACGAATCTGCGCAAGATCAACCTTAAGTTGAACCCTGAGAAGTGTGTCTTCGGCGTCCCATCCGGCAAGCTTCTCGGTTTCTTCGTGTCACATCGTGGAATTGAGGCAAATCCAGACAAGATCAAGGCCATCGAGCAGATTGAAGCACGCAGGCAGATCAAGGATGTGCGTCGGCTTGCTGGCTACGTTGCCGCCATGGGCAGGTTCGTCTCCAAATCTACCGAGCGCGCCCTCCCTTTTTCAAGATTTTGAAAAAGGCGGGCCCAATGGAGTGGTCCCCAGAAGCCGAAGCGGCACTGCAAGATTTGAAGAAATACCTCTCCTCTACACCGATACTGGTCGCACCTAAACCACAAGAGCCGTTGCTGCTGTATTTAGCGGTAATGAACCAAGTGGTCAGTGTCACGTTAGTGGCCTAGAGGGAGGTCAATACGGAAGCGATAGAAACGACAGTAGCTCATGCCACTAGGGCCGAAGCGACGCAACCAGATGGAGTGATGTAGAAGAAGAAGATGATGCAACACCCGGTTTACTTTGTCAGCTCCCTATTACAGGGGGGCTAGGTCAAGGTACTCCGGCGTGCAGAAATTACTCTTCGGCCTCCTTATGGCCTCGAGGAAGTTGCGTCATTACTTCCAAGCACATGAAATTACCGTCGTCACCTAACGGATATTGCATACCCAGATTTGATTGGGCGGATTGTGGAGTGGGCCCTTGAGCTGTCAAGTTTCGGTTTGAAATTTGAAAGCACTTTGACGATTCAGAGTAGAGTCTTGGCGGTGTTCGTTGCAGAATGGACCTCAACGCCCGACGAAGAGATCGCGGAGACTACAGTCCCCAGCAAGGGTACCAGTCGCGACTGGATTAGGTACTTTGACGGGGCTTTCTCGCTGCAAGGCGCCGGCGCTGGTGTGCTACTCGTTGCACCCACCAGAGAGCACCTCAATTATGTGATCCAGATGCACTTCCCCAGGGAGGTATCAACAAACAACACTGCCGAGTACGAGGGACTGCTTGCCGGTCTCGGGATCGCGGCGGACCTCGGGATCAAGAAGCTCATCGTCAGAGGAGATTCGCAGCTCGTCGTCAGGCAAGTGAACAAATATTACCAGAGCCCGTTGATGGAAGCCTACGTGGATGAAGTAGGGAAACTGGTGGAGCATTTCGATGGTATACAAGCGGAACATGTCCGCCGAGTGGACAACGACATCGCCGACTACTTGTCGAAACACGCCGCCCTCAAACTACTTGTGGAACTAGGTACCTTTGTGCTCCGATTATTTCAGCCATCTCTTGAACCATCGACTAAGCCAAACAAGCGAAGGAAACAGGCCCCGGCAAGTACTTTCCTGCCGAACCAGTAGGGATGGCCAGCAATGGTGTTGCTGGGGACGCTGAGCCTGCCGTGGGGCAACAAACTCTGGCAGGACATCAAGCCCTGGCCGTAGAGGCAATCGCTCCCATGGCAGAGGAAATGTCTTTGGTCCTTGCCGTTGAGCCCCAGCTCCGGCATGGGTACAACATACCGTCCAATTCCTCCAGACCGGGGAACTTCCTGAAGAGCAGGAAGAAGCAGAGAAAGTAGCCCGTCGGTCCGCCATGTACCAGTTCTGTCGGCGTCCTGGGAACCAGGGTACGTAGACTTGCCTGCCTGTGGCCCGTGACGCGCTCCTACTATAGCCTGGTACGGCCCTGCTGATCGACCAGCTGCTCAAGGCTCTCTCGAGGGGGCTAAGCCTCGCGAGGAGAACGACACCAAGACCCACTCGGGAGCGGCCTCGGCTAGGCTGCTCCGGAGGGGCGGAGAACTCAAGGCCAAGACTGGCTTAGGAGGAGGCAGTGACGTGAGCACTGACGCACCGCGCCAGGGGTGCCAGCGCGTGCCAGCAGCGCAGTTGCCGTTTTGGTGCAAAGGAGACAACGCATGCATATGTTCCCGAGGGACGTGACAAAGGTTTCCCCTTCGGTGCAACAAGACCGAAGAACGCAAGGACGACAGGGAGGATGTCACCACCGAGCCCACCACCGCATCATCGTATGATCTCTTTGCACGCAAAGACCGCTTTTGTCAGTATAGGAGCGTCCTTGTGTTCCCGCTCAAAATGGCCGTTGTGGGATCCCTTCCCGCCTAAACATTTCGGGGGAAGAGGACCCTGGCCACCTATATAAGTAGCTAGGGTTTCCACTGTGGAGGCGGCTGGATGGACCTCATTGCAAACACCCCACCTTCTCTTCAAGGAGCAAGAACACTTGCCTCCTGACCCTCTTGAGGTCTACCCCTGAGCTCAAGAACCACTGTACTTGTTCATACTCAAGCCCCCCTGAGGCTAATCCACTCAAGCAGGATGTTGGGTTTTACACCGCAAGGTGGCCTGAACCTGGGTAAACTCGTGTGTGCTTTTACTTGTTGCTTGCTCGAATCTCACCACCGGGCGAGGGCATGGTGCTAGGTAGACGTGAGCAGGAGAGATCTTCGTTCACGACCCTGTGTTCGAACTTCTTTGGGTTTGCGGAGCCTGTAATCCGACATTTGGCGTGCCAGGTAGGGGGCGTGTCGAAATCTCGCCTCTCCGACGACCTTGTCCCGCCCTCGTTCGTTGACCTCGCTTCACCGCCATGGTGCACAAACGTCGAGCGCGCGCCGCCGCTGCGCCGCCAACGTCGCTCAGACGGCGCCCATGGGCAACGGTGCACCGCTCCGCCTCAACTCGCAGGTCGCCAATGCTGCCACCGACCCGGCCGTCCACGAGCAGCAGGACTCGTTCTGCCGTTGTCCGTGCGGCGCGATGGCCGCGTGGCAACAACATCACCCTCACCGGCCGCGCCGTCGTCCTCCCTGATCGGCCGTGGGCCAGTCTACCAGCAGCCTCTGCGACTGATGGCGCGGGAGCTCCGACGCTACCGTCCAGCGGACGACCTCTACGATGAGTGGCTCCACCGCATCACCGAGCTCGTCAACACCGACGGGGAGGTACCTACACCCACCCACTCCTCCCGTGCTACATCGCTCATGGCGGGGAACGTGGAACACAGCGTCCAGGCTCCACCTACACTGCACGACGCCGGCCAGGGGCTCAGACGCGAGGCTCCACAGCGCGGGCAGCCCCGCAGGGCCCCTGCGCGCGACGAGCAGAGCTGCCAGGTGGTCCCCCATCCCCAGGCAGAAGCTCGTGGGCTCCCCATTCCGCAACACCAGAACCGCGCACCACAGGAGGTGGTGGCGCCTGTACCCCAGGAACCAGCACCACAGGCGCAGGGGCGCCTGCAATCATGAGCATGGCTGGATGTCGCGCCCTAGCTCCAGAGCTGCGGCGCCTTGTCTGGCCCGGCAAGTTCAAGCGGATCTGCCTCCGCTCAATGATGGCACCGCCGACCCCGTAGAGTTCCTTCATCTCTACAAGCTGAGCATCGCGGTGTCCAACGACACCGAGCAGGTCATGGCGAACTGGTTCCCCATGGCACTCAAGGACGGCGCTCGCTCCTGGCTCCTGAACCTCACCGCAGGATCCATCTCCTCCTGGGGGGAGCTTCGTGAGTGTTTCGTCACCAACTTCCAGGGTACCCGCGACCGAGCCACGGTGGCCGCGGATCTGAGCCGCGTGAAGCAGCAACCTGGGGAGACCCTGCAGAAGTACATCCAGTGTTTCAACATCGTGCGCCTCAGGATCCCCAGGGTCTCGGACGAGGCCATCATCTCGGTGTTCTCCGACGGTGTCCGCGACATCAGGATGAAGGAGGAGCTCACCATCCACGAGGACATGTGCACGGCCCTCGAGATGTTCAACCTCGCGGCAAAGTGCACCAGGGCAGAGGAAGGCCGCCTCTCTCTCTTGGAGATTCCTGAAGCGGAGGCTGACGAGAAGAAGGCCAAGGCCAAGGAAGCAAAGCGCAAGGGACCCGTCGTGCTAGCTGCGAAGCCAGAAGTGAAGCGTGGCTGCGGCTACAACGACCCCCCCCCACCCCAGAGACAACCATCCGTAGTGTGTCTTCCACGATGTTCACAGCCACAACACCAACGACTCCCAAGAACTCAGGGCGATGCATGACAGGCGCATCGGGCAGTGTCCTGAGCGCGACAACCGCGGCTACGGCCGCGGAGGAGGCCGTGGTGGAGGACGCTGGGACGGCAGGAACTCGCGGTAAGGATGGCATGACCAACCTCGTGAGGACCGCTGGTAGGAGCAGCCTCGTGACGCCCCCTGGCGCGATCAGCCTCGTGAGGGTCGCCCTCAGGGCAACGCGGGCCTGCCTCTGCTGCCACCACTGCCAAGAAGGAACGACGACGAACGCCAGGGAGACGAAGCAGGGGGCTTTCGGGAGCCATGCACCATTGCATGCATCCTGGGAGGAGCCCACGCACCGGCTTCCCACCGCATCTTCAAGCAGTTCGCTCGTGAGGTGTATGCGGCGCTCCCCAGGCCTGACGCCGTGCGCAACCTAAGGTGGACCAACCAGGTCATCGCCTTCGACCCCAAGGACCAGCTTAAGTGCACCGCATTCCCAGGCACTCTCCCGATGCTCTGCAATCCAACCATCAGCAACGTCCTCGTGACCAAGACCCTCATTGGCGGTGGAGCAAGGCTCAATGTCCTCTCCGTCCAGACCTTCGAGACGCTCCAAGTCCCCTACGATCAGCTGCACCCAACCAAGCCATTCTACAGAGTCACAGATGACTCCACACTCCCGATGGGGCAGGTCCGCCTCCCCGAAACCTTCGGCGATCGTGACAACTATCACACCGAGCTCATCGACTTTGACGTCGCCAACATTCACCTCCCGTACAACGCCATCATAGGGTATCTGGCCCTCTCCAAGTTCATGGCGGCGACCCACCATGGCTACAACGCCCTCAAGATGGCCGGGAGTGGCGGGGTCATCACGATCGCCTGCGAAGAGAAGGAAGCAGTGCATTCCCTAGAGCATGCCCACCAGACTGAAGCGGTCGAGAGCCCCGACGGAGATGGAGCCATCCTCGCACTGTAGACCACCCCAAGAAGAAGAAGCACCTGCCTGCAAACAGACCTCAGGACGCAGGGGCTCCTGACGGTACCGCCTCAGGTCCCGCGCCTGCTGACGAGGTGCCCTCCATCCTCGCATAGGGAGGCGCGCCTGGCACACCTCTCAGGATGAGCTCGAGGGCTCTCCTATGGAGTGCCTCTGGTCTGACCAGCGTCACGAGGGGGGTGTTCAGGCACCACCTGCAGGCGTGTCTCGACGCGTGTTTTTGTGCGCCCAGCGTGAGCCATACAGCGCTGGGGGCTCACAACTTCATCGACCAAGCCACCAAGGAACTTTAGTACGCAAGGCTCATACGTGGTGGGCACAACCGCACGGCACCAAGCTCACCTACCCTCAACCCAAGCAACCAATTCTGCGTCTGCATCGACATCGCAGGCCTCAACCGAGCCTCTTCTCTGGAGCCCTTCTGGCTCACGGCTGTCGGCTGGAGGAGGACTCTCCCCTACAGTTACATTTGCACGCTCTTCGGCTTCTGCAACATAGTAGACATGTTCCAGTACCTCACGCGGCAGGCTTTGGGGTCTCAGGAGGCTCAGTGGCAGGCGGTCCTGACGGAGGAGAAGCCGGACCCCCATGACCACTAAGGGCCTCCGGAGCCCCTGGGCCTCAGGAGCCCGGTGATCCTCAGGAGCGACCCGCACGACTCGCGTCTTCAGCTACCCCAACTCTTCTTCGACGACAAGTATCAGGAACAAGGGCAGAAGGTCGGGAGGCCGACCCCACGCTCTTAGCCCTTCACCCTCCACCAACATCACTGACAACCATCAAGCATGAATGAAACGCGCGCGGGTGCCTGCGGAGGCCGGCACTCGCGGCACTAGCCATAGGTCTCGGGCCAACGGTGTCTCTGGCCCCGAGCCTCAGCAGGCCAAGGAAGCACCCCAGGTGCCACATCAAGACAAAAAGGGAGGGAAGGCCTGGGTCAGGCCCTCCTCCCCTCATGCGTGACCCGTTGCGCATGAGCCCGCCCTGGATTTCACCAGGGGCTCGCCGGCGGCGGGTATGATGCGCATGGGGAGGGGCCTCCTGCCTCTCCACTCAAGCTCAAGACGCCTCGCCTCCCGACGTACCATCCCCCGGGCTGCGGAGGGTACGTTTGGAGGCGGTACGGAAGCCCATCCTACACATGCTAGGAGGGCCCAAGACCGCGGCTCCGTCCCCCCGCTCGTGTATTCCCGTACCCTCTGGGCCCGCCCCTGATCTGGAGGGCTCAGGGTCTTTAGGAGCGTGAGTGGGGCGGGTCCCGCTCGCACCTCAGGACGCTGTGCCTCTGGACGATGTTAGCCTCCCGGGGGCAAAGCGCGCCCGGAGGTCGCGTAAGCTGTGTGCCTAGTGCTTGGCAGGGGGCCTATAGCCAAGGTCCCATCCCCCCACTATGCGTAGTGTCCCACCTCATGAACGCCGCCTTCTGGTGAGCTCATGGCGGGAGCGGACTAGCGCGGGGCAGCGCCCTCATAGTGAAGGGGCAGGCACGTCAGAAGATCTCTGCTCGTGACACTGTCGCAGTGTCTGCACAAGAATACGTGAAGTTGGTGACTTGGTCCTGAGACGGGTCCTCTCCAGGAAGGGGTTACAAAAGCTCTCGGCCATGTGGGAGGGCCCGTTCAGAATCACTCGTGTCTCTAGGCCTGGTGATGTGCTCCTAGAGATGCAGGATGGGGTACCTATCCAGAATTCCTGGAACATTCAACACCTCAGGAGGTTATATCCGTAAACAAGGCTCCATGCCCGTGAAGGTCTCCGCTTGTGACACTCTCTTGTAATAATAAGTTGGGGCTGTACACGCCTCGGAGTCTCCTGAGCATTGCCTGCAGGCCATCAGACGGGGCTCCCACGCATGTCTCAGTGGAAGTCGTGAGCTCCGCGCTGGGAAGAGGACGTAGTGTAGGGGTCGGACGTGACCTTTTTCCTTTTTTGGCTTGGTGTTTGGCTGTCAGCCTTTTCTACTTCCTTGGCCATCAGCCCTTCCTCTACCCCATGCTATGAAGTTCTCGTGCTTCTTGCGTTTGATTGGGAGTCTTGCTTGGAGATTTTCTCGCCGATTTTAAGTTTAGCTTTTCAGGCAGGGGCTGCGCCGCTTGTTCTCCTTCGTGCGCCTCACGCATGGGGGCTGGGACACGGTCGGTCTCGGCTCTCAGCTGCCGCGATCTCATGACCTCACCTGTCCAAGCCTGCTCAGGTTCTGGCATCGGGCTTCTCAATCCACACGACCTATTCTGCCAAGCCTTCTCAGGCCTTGCTACCTTAATCCATGCTCGGCACTCTCAAGCGAGCCCAAGGGCGCAAGCCCTCGATAGCCGCAGTGGCTCACTTATACTCGGGGGCTCCGCAAGTCAGGACCCCCTGAACTCAGCCACCCTCATGACCAGTCGGGGGCTCATGACGCCAATGAGTCAGGAGAACTTCGCCTCAAAACGTCACAATACATAAGCTAAGTAATCTCATCCAGATCAAAAACATAATAGCAAGTTCTCGTTTCATACATATGCCATAGTCCATTACATGCCTCGAGGCAACCTAAAATTTCGATACAGGAAGGAAATGAAGGAAAAAAAAGAAGCAGAGGTTGGCCCGCTGAGCCACAGCTCGCCACCGTTGCCCCCACTTAGTCAGAGTCTTCCAGCTCCTCCCGCTTCACCGTGGCGCGGCAGCGCGACGACTCTCCCCCTTGCCGAGCCGAGCTCGGCGGCGCGGTGGCTCAGTGTAGCCGCCGCTGCTAGAGGAGCTGCTACTACCACATAGGGGGGACCCGCGGCGCCCACCAAGACCAAGCTCGTCTCCAGAGGAAGACCTGCTCCTCCGGATGCCGTCGCCACTCTCCTCGCCGTTGTCGGCCTCGAGACAGCACCCAAGGCCCCTCCCTTCCTCCGAGCAGACCCTGACGAACAGCGTTGAGACACCGTCATACCTGAAGTGGAGCGTGCGCCTCCCCTCCAGGAACACGTCGCCTGAGGGTGCAACGTCGACCTCCACCCATGAAGCACCACTGCAGCAGCCTTCGGTCTGCAGCCATAGGCTGCTGGGGCCTCCGGCTGGCAGCACGTTGCCGAACGAGCGAGGGAGCCGGAGCCACAAGACACCATGCTTCTCCGCCCACACCACGACCGCCAGATGGTTTCGCGTGCCCCCTCGCCGACCGCGGCCACGACCACCTCTGCCGTGAGAAGAGGCGCCGCGCCTCCCGCCGGCGACCGCGTCGGACCCCGGAAGGCCGCGCCAGCTTCCTCGAGGAGCCGCCGCGTGCGTAGCGGCATACTTGCGGGGGCGGCCATGGCCCCTCTTCGGCGGCAGCGAGGACAGCTCCTTCGAGGCCTCCCCTTTCTCCGCGGCGGACAACTTCCTCAGTGGCGCCATGGAGACCTCGCAGAGAGAAGAAGAACACGGAGCGAACAAGAAAGCAGATGACGCTGGCTTGAACATGGCTTGGGAGCTCCCCCCTAGTCCCATTTATAATGCAGAGGAGCCCAACCGCCAGTAACTAGCGTCACAGCCATAGTGACCCCGTCATCCACACCGGGGAGTTGTCAAGTCGCACGGCCACCAAGGCTGCGTGGGGAGTGGAGTCGCCCGCATCCCATCCAACCGTCACCCGCCAGCCAAGCCCGTAGTCTTTAGGGGCCTGCGGTGCTTCGTTCTTGACTACGACTTCGCCCCGAAGCCAACTACGCGTGCGCCTTGGGCCCGGGGGATACTGTCGGCGTCCTGGGAACCAGGGTACCCAGACTTGCCTGCCTGCGCCCCACGACACACTCCTACTACGGCCTGGTATGGCCCAGCTAATCGACCAGCTGCTCAAGACCCTCACGAAGCGCTAAGCCTCGCGAGGAGAACGACACCAAGACCCTCTCAAGAGCGGCCTCAGCTAGGCTGCTCCGGAGGGGCGGAGAACTCAAGGCCAAGCCTGCCTCAGGAGGATGCAGTGACGCGAGCTGTGACGTACCACGCCAGCGGGTGCCAGCATGTGATAGCAGCGCAGTTGCCATTTTGGTGCAAAGGAGACAACGCAGGCGTAGGTTCCCGAGGGGCGAGACCAAGGTTTCCCCTTCAGCGCAACAAGACCAAAGACCGCAAGGATGACAGGGAAGATGTCACCACCGAGCCCACCACCGCGTCATCGTATGATCTCTTTGCAGGCAAAGACCGCTTTTGTCAGGATAGGAGCGTCCTTGTGTTCCCGCTCAAAATGTCCGTTGTGGGATCCCTTCCCGCCTAAAAATTTCCGGGGAAGAGGACCCTGGCCGCCTATATAAGTATCTAGGGTTTCCACTATGGAGGCGGCTGGATGGACCTCATTACGAACACCCCACCTTTGCTTCAAGGAGCTAGAACACATGCCTCTTGACCCTCTTGAGCTCTCCCCCTGAGCTCAAGAACCACTGTACTTGTTCATACTCAAGCCCCCTGAGGCTAATCCACTCATGCAGGACCTAGGGTTTTACACCGCAAGGTGGCCTGAACCTGGGTAAACTCATGTGTGCTTTTACTTGTTGCTTGCTCGAATCTCACCACCGGGCGAGGGCGTGGCGCTAGGTAGACGTGAGCCGGAGAGATCTTCGTTCATGCCCTTGTGATCGAATTTCTTTGGGTTTGCGGAGCCCGTAATCTGACAAGTTCGTCGATGACGTCCTGTACAGGAAAAGACCAAACAACGTGAAATTGAAGTGCATCACCCGGGAGGAAGGACTAGAGCTGTTGGCAGAGATACATGGAGGCATATGTGGCTCCTACATAGGGTCAAGAGCCCTTGTCGGCAAGACATTCCGGCAACGTTTTTTCTGGCCCACTGCCCTCCAGGATGCAACGACACTAGTAACCAAGTGTGAAGCGTGTCAGTTCCATTTGAAGAAACTTGATCAACCAGCTCAAGCTCTCGAAACAATCCCTCCCTCCTGGCCATTCTCGGTCTGGGAGCTCGACATATTTGGGGCCTTTTCCCCGTGCTATCGGGGGCTTTGAGTACTTGTACGTAGCAATCGACAAGTTCACATAGTGGCTGGAGGTGGAACCAGTGAGAAAGGTGACAGCACAATCGGCCATCAAGTTCTTCAAGGGCCTGGTCTGCCGTTTTGGTGTACCAAAAAGAATCATCACCGACAATGGTACGCAGTTCACAAGCAACACCTTCATGCAATATATTCAAGACCTCGGTAGCAAGGCCTGTTTTGCTTCTGTTGCACATCCACGAAGCAACAGCCAGGCAGAAAGGGAAGATGCTGATGTACTGCGGGGCCTCCGGACAAGGACTTTTGATAGGCTACACAACTGCATAAGTCACTGGATTGATGAATTGCCGGTGGTTCTTTGGTCAATCAGGACGACACCAAATCAAGCCACTGACCAGACACCGTTCTCCCTCGTTTACGGGGCGGAAGCAGTTCTCTCCAAAGAACCATATACGGGTCACCCCGAGTGCTCGCTTATGATGAGCTTGAGCAAGAGCGAGTGCGACAAGATGACTCAACGCTCCTCGAGGAAGATCGTCTTCGAGCGGCTGTACGAGCGGCACGCTACCAGCAAGCCTTGCGCGGCTATCATAGCCGCAAGGTTCATGCCCGAAGCTTTGAGGAAGGCGACCTTGTTCTTCGGCACATTCAGTCGGCCAAGAATTCCAACAAGTTGACGCCGAAGTGGGAAGGCCCTTATTGGGTAATACGAGTCACTAGGCCTGGCGCAGTTTGCTTGGAGACCGAAGATGGTATCCCAGTGAGTAACTCCTGGAACATCGAACATCTTCGCAAGTTTTACCCGTAAGGCGCGGTTGCCGGGCCTCCCGGCAAGACAC
This sequence comes from Secale cereale, assembly GCA_902687465.1. Classification (NCBI taxonomy): domain Eukaryota; kingdom Viridiplantae; phylum Streptophyta; class Magnoliopsida; order Poales; family Poaceae; genus Secale; species Secale cereale. Next base: position 174,219,038 of record LR738714.1, on the reverse strand, counting down.
CCTTTTGTACAAGACTTGCTGGCAAGGCATGTAACCATTCGTACAATGCCAGACGCAGACCCTGAGCATAAATAAATGAAGCGCTGGCGCCCTAAGTTTTAGCATGCATGCTAGGTTGAGTCTCTTTCTCTGTTACGGTTGATAGTGCTTAACGGCGGCTAACCCCTAGCATAGAGGTCGAGTTTGCGTCTCACTTTTTCCTTTCCTTCCTCTTGATTCACAGGATCCATGGACGTCCTTGCTGAACCGTTTGAAAGATAGAGAGCGGGCCGACGCTCTGGCCCGCGGGGGCTGCACAACCAAGGTTCAAACCATGGCAAGACAAGGTTGCCAGGAGCTACAGGAACCAGATATGTCTTTCATCCCCCGCTCCTTTCTTTCGTATGAAACTTGAACATACGAAGCTTCGTTCGCTCCTATGCCATCGTGCTCCCTTTTTTCCTTGTGTCCGGCAAACTTTGTCTTGGACCGGGGCTAGGTAGTAGCGTGATTGGAAGGGAGCAAGCAAAGGGCCTAAACCTACCCTATTACTATTCCCGCCAAGGGCGCGAATACAATTATGGGACGGGGAAGTAACGTCAAGGCTTGTTGGTAGGGCACGTTGCTTATCTTAAAATAACAAGGATCCGTTCCTTGGTGTGGCTCTTGCCCGCGCACGGACGAACCCTGCAAACACCCTTCTCTTCATAAATACGTTGTAAACAAGTACAATTCATACGGAATACATACATGAGCAAGGGGGTTACAGGATTTAAATCTTACAAAGGCCCATAGGCTTAAAAACTAAAAAGACATAAGATGCCCGTAATCCCTTTCTTGTCCCTCTCCTCAGGAAATGGAACAAGATGGCGAATGGCAAAAGAAGCGCCTAGGCGAAGCACGAGCAGCAGAAAGCACCAAGAAAACATCCCGACGGCCATCCCAAAGGAGGTTGATGATGATGGCACCGGGAGAAGAGCCGAAAGATGGGGCAGTAGGCCGGAAATGCGCGGGTTGACGCCCGCGTACTCCGACATGACGACCGTTGCCCACCTTCTTCGCCTTCTCCAGCCTCCCAACGCCAGCCGCCCAAGGAGGCGACCCCGAGGAGTTCGTAGGGCTGGCGGTGCAGATGATGGTGCTGCCAGCACCGCCCACGGACGTCGTATCCGCCGCCTAGACAGACCCGTCATCCTCCCTCCCGCCGCACTCGTCATCGCTGCCTCTGTCCTCCCCATCGCTCTTGCTCGGGGAGGAGTTTTCGTCATTGGTCGAGCTCTCCACACAGCACCCTATCCTGTGTCCCGAGCGCCCGAAGACTTTGACGGAGAGCAGACCGCTCTCCGCTAGCCTGAAGCAGAGGACGTGCCCCTCCAACAAGCAGTGGGAACACGCGAAGGTCTTCCAGCCCCGACGAAGGAGCATCACATGAGGGGTGGGAAACTTGGTGTCCACCCACATGGCGCCATGGCAACACCCCTCCATGTGAAGCCTCAGCCTCGATGGCTGATCGACCTCCAACACCCTCGCAAACGCTCTTGGAAGGCGGAGGAGATTGCGCGGCAGCTCGTGCAGCTGTAGGATGAACTCCAATGCTGTGTCCTTGACATGGCCGCGTGGGGAGGCAGGAGGAGACGACCAAGGAGATGAAGACGGAGACGATGACTGCGTGGGTGTCCCCCGACCTCGTCTGCCTCTGCCTTGACCGCCTCACCGACCACGACCCCAGCCGGCGCTTCTGCCTCCAGCATGCCCCTCATCTGAGGTGTCCGGCTCCTCTTTGACCACCGCCGCCCTCTGACGGGAAGACGACCTGTTCGCTTCCGTGGAGGCACGGCCACGACCGCGCCCTCTCGGCATACCTTGGGGAGTGAAGGAATCAAACAGGAAGAAGATGCGTGGAGGGGTGAGCAGCGCCGTTCCTCTCCTCCCCTCTTTATAGAAGGGCGACCGCCCGAATCAACCAGTCCAAACACCGAAGGCACATGGGAACATGACTGACTCGCTGCTCCAATCAGCGGCATCCGCCCCCCCCCCTCAGCATTAATGCCCGCGCCCTCTGCGTCCGCCGCTTGCCCTCCCCGATGCGTGAGGGGTACGTGGCGGGCGGAACGGTAATCGGAGGACGCGTGGTATGACCGTTTCGCACCCCGTGATCATGGAGCGACCCAAGTCCACTTAGTAAATGGGACGTGCCCCCACGACTTCCTCTATTCATTATGAGGAGGGTGCGAACCGCCTCTTTACTAATTTTGGAACCACAAGATGACACAAGCACGTTGCAATCACCCCACGCACGACCCCCCACGTCAGCACAGATCATGGGGAAACACAACCGTCGGAAGAATTAATGTGTTAAAAAAGGAATCCAACCTCACTGACCGCACACCGTTCTGGGCCTAGCCCAAAAACGTGTTACGCCTATGAATGGCCCAGGCCCGGGGGCTCCTGTCGGTGTACAAAAGTAGGGGCGCTCTTTTTTACCCCTTACTTGTGCACGAGAAGTCAGAGCCATGCATGTGGCCAAACATAACGGAGCATAGTGGGGAAGCCAGGAATGTGGAGTTACCAGAACAACACCCACACGGTGGCACGAGATGACCAAGCAAGGAGACATGCTCTCCCCCGGCAAGGACTCTTGCCGGGGCGGCCTGCGCGCCCTAGGCAAGGGCTTTTGCCGGGGCGATCCATGCAGATGCCTCCGTCGCAGCCACCCTTGAAGCCTATGGGCTCCTACAGTATCAACAACATTTGTGCCAAGGCTCGGGAAGCGCCCACGTGATGGCATGCAGATCTTTGTGAAGACAAAGATCTATGACTCCCAAGATAAGAACCAGAAGACATGGCAATCACAAGGCTACTTGCCGAGGACGCCCATGAGGCCCCGGCAAGGCTCCTCGCCGAAGACACCCTGGAGCCCCGGCAAGCCTCTTGCCGCGGGGTACTCACGGATGCCCTGGCAAGACCCTTGCCGGGAACAGAACCAAGATTGCGGCAAGCCCTTGCCGCCCCGTCGCCGCCCCAGCTCGGCGGCCAACGGGCTGGCCCAGGCAGGCACCCACGTGGCGATACGTGGTTCCTGGGCCAGATAGTCAAGCACCTGCATGGTGGCATGCAGATCTTCGTGAAGGCCCTACCACAACGCCACATCAGCTACCTGCCTCCCTGGCCTGGACGCGCGTCGCGACCAGACAGAGCAGCCATGGACAGGACATGCTTCTTTTCCGTCCCCGATAAAGTAAATAGACACCTAAGCAGCGTATTTAATGCGCCTTGACCCGTAATGGCATGGGATAAGCCTATACACTATAAACCTTTCCACGTCCTGTGTGCCACTGTGGAAGCCCCTTTAGACTATAAAAGGAGGCCCACGGCATACTAGAGAAGGATTCGGATCCTGGAAAACTAGATAGGCACCGTAGCTAGCTCAAGAACTCAAGCACACTCAAATATACACCAAAGTAGGACTAGGGTATTACGCATCCTCGCGGTCCGAACCTGGGTAAACGATTGATGTGCTGGCTCTTAGAGCTGCTCTTTGTACAACCTTGCACTCGCCATCCATAGAAAGGATTCCAGTGATCCCATAAGTGTCGTTTCATACCGACACCCCCCTTTCCAGCTTTAGTTGTAAGATGGACGGATGAAGCAGCAATATTTTACTGGGACTGAATCCCCTTCTCCCTCGTCTACTTGTTCAGAGAAAACCCCCTCTCGGCACTTGCATAGAGTTTTCTCATGGAGAACCAGGTACGAATTCTTCATCCATCCTCGATAAATCCAAGTCCCTTGGTCGCGGGTAATCCTAGGATGGCAGGCATCGCCGTTGATGCATTTTTCTTCCTACTGAATCTAGTGTGTTTCATTTGCAGTGCCCAAAGTGCGAGGACCCTACAGGTTTCTGCGGCCTCGGCGAGACGCCATACTTATTCCTTCTCATCCTAACACAGGATTTTAAAACACACATAGTATGTTCCTAGAATCCTCTTTTCTATTCGGGAGGGTGGAGTTTTTTTGAACATGTTGTCTACTAATTTGAAAATTTTGGATTGCTATATTTGGATAAAAGGTACTACCAGTATGATGGTCAACACTGACGTGAAGGAAGAAGTTATTTCTAGATTTGGATAGGGAATACATTGTGTTCTCATATTATTTTTCCTGCAGTGCATTATTTGCTCTGCCAGAACACATGTACTCAGGATGCTCGTGCTTGCCATAACTGAATACACTAGTTTAATGGTCACAGTGAAGACTAGCCATGGATATAAGTTCCGAGATGGGTTCATGAACCAAGAAGATTGCAACTTTTTTTATGGCCGAACTTGGATAAACTTTCTCAAGTGTTACTGACTTAAAGTTGGCGCACGAATGTTGATGAAAATAGCAGAACTTGGTCTCATCTTCACAGCAATCTTATACCCCGACGTCATTCTAATTGGTCATCCATGATAGTTTTGTATCTGGTTCTTGCTTGTTGCCTCGATTACTTCTTAATCCACCAATTATGTCTAACTAATCACAATTTAACTTTTAGAAGTAGCAACGAATCTCTCACGAAGATGCAACTTTTAACTAATATTTTCTTATAATTGGTGGCACGTGTAGGTTTTTTCCGAGTTAAGCAGGTTGTTGGTTTGTTATTCTGTAACAACTCGGCTGTTACTGATGGCACTGAAGTTGACTGGGATGACATCCACAAGTTCCTACACTTTATTGATCGTCTTGAGGTCCTTGTGAGGCATTTCAATGGTGGAAGGCCACATGGGATATGTGTGCCACTGCTGCACTCGTTGAACAGGTCCAACTGTGTTGAGAAACTTATGGTACGAGCTGTTTTCTGTTATATATGTTATTCACAAACTATTGCTTATAAACAGTTTTACAGCTGTGATCTTGAAACAGAAACTGCCCAGTTCTATTGTTCCTATACAGATGCCTGACCATGGTCGGGTCAGAGTTGCGCTTGGTCACAACATGATGTTTATGTCGACCTACTCCATTCCCCTTGGAGGTGAAAAGATACATATTCATGGGTGGTCTCAAATAATGAAGGCCCGTCCACCTTGGAGAATAGGAAAGAAGATTATGTTCCTGCTTTTCCATGGCTCTAAAGCGAATATCCTATTTATTGACCACATTGCGAGATAAAGCTGCTTTCAGAAGGTTGTGGATGCATGGGGTGGCGCCTGGGCCTTGTCCTGGGGCTTGGCGGCCTCACCTTTGGTTAGCTGTAGGCAAAGTAGCACTGTTGGAGGCGTGCTTTGTACGGTTGAACCTATATAAGTACTCATACTCCTTTCAGCTATGGTTGTTAAGTGCCCCTGCTGGTTTCAGTTAAGGTTGTTAAGTACTCCTTCTGCTTTTATAGTATGTCGTGTTTCTTCAGTCATGTCTTCCTTCAGCCACCAAAACTAAACCAGTGCCGGCGGGGCCGCCTGCTTCCACCTCCCACGGCTGGCTGCGCCTCAGCGCACGCGTCGCCGCCCCACCATCTCCTAAATCGTTAACGCCAACGTCTGAGGCCTCGCCGTCGTCCTCCGCGCGCTTTGGTACGCTCGCCGTGGCGCCGCCCTCTCGCATTGTCAACGTGGTCAACAAACAACATGAATCGGCAGAAGTACGTGGAGAGGATGATAGTATGGGCCCACCATGTCATCGTATGGAAAAATAAAATGCTTCCTCCTAGTGTTTTCCTGACATCTGGGACCCATGACATTGTGAGCGTATATAGTCAATAGACAAGAGAACAGCACAAGATCGGCTCACACCAGGGACGTAGCTGCTCGAGCAGTATATTTTTTGTTATTGTTGGGACGGAGCAGGGTTTGAACTGGGATGTGGCCCGTCTAGCCCGGGCTTCTATTTTATGTTCACCATGTGACCAGCCCAGCAATTTTTTCTTTGTGAAAATGAGCCCAGTTGATTTTTTCTGAAGAATACCCAATCCAGGCCTATTTATTTTTCTACGCCCTGATGGGCTGCAACTCTTTCACGATGCCTATAAATCTTGAAAGTAATATGTAATTGGTTGTAAATATAAAAACATATGAAAAATTGGCAATTACTTTAAATTTTCTAACTTTTTTCACATTTTCAGATTCCTATTTCACTGGGCATTAACCTAATTTAAATATATCTTCAAAGTACTTTAAATATGGCTCGACATTTCGGTATTAAAAATAGTTTCGAACCCATAGAAATATGCGAAATTGGCCCTGGCTAACCAAAAAAACGGACTGCAATAAATTGAATAAGAAGTCGCAATGAGCTATATATAAAGTATTAAAAAAATATGGAATGGCCTGACTTATGGGCCTATTAAGTTGACGCGTATGCAAAAAAAATCGTTATTATATACGTCAACAAACCATTCTAGCAGACGTAACCGTTGGATGTCAATCCAATGGCCGTCGTCTTTCATCAATCTCCGATCTTCTTGCTCCAGCCGCCAAATCCAGCGCCTGCGGGGCCGCTTGCTCCCGCCTCCCGTGCAGGCCTCACCGCCCCCTACTACTCCTGCAGCTGGCCAGGGCATCCCTCTACTCACCCACACCCCGTGTTATTCTGCGGCGACGGCAGCCTCACACCGCAGCCGAACTAGTGAACCCTCGTACTCCACTCCACGTGGGCATCCATTGTCGCGTCTTCCCCGGCTCCGCGTCGTCCCCTTCCTAGGCCTCGCTGTCGTCCACCGCCCCGGTGCTCTCGGCGCGGCATGGTCAACGTGGTCAAGGAACGACTTCCATCGGAAGAGTATTGTCGTGGAGAGGTTGATAGCTGGGTCCACGGCAGCCGCAAGGAAATGCCTCCTTATTACATGGAAAATAATTATGCCTCCACCTAACACCAGGGACCCACCGGACGGCCACCGTATTTGGCAAAAAAAAACGTTTCCCCCTGATTGTTTGGACCAACCAGACAGGCCACCGTATTTTGCGAAAAAAATGTTCCCCCCTAACTGCTGGGACCCACCAGACGAGTCACCTTATTTCGTGAAAAAAAAAAGTTCCCCCCGCTGTCAGCTCGGACCCACTGGAAGTGCCTCCTTATTACGCACAAAAAATTGAATACTCCCCCTACTAGTTGGGACCCACCTTGGTGGGTGGCTGACTTGTGGGCCTACTAAGTTGACGGGGACGGAGTGCTTTGTCAACTTAGTCAATACAAACGATTCTACCTCCAGTGACCGTATGATGTCCATCCAACGACCGTAGTGCTTCTTCAACCTCTGGTGTTCTTGCTCCAGCCGCCCAAAGCAGCACCGGTCGTGCCGCATGCTCCTGCCTCAAGTGGCCGGCTGTGCTGCCGCGGAGGCCTCACCGCCCCCTACTATTCCCACCGCTGGCCAGGCCCTGCAGCGATGACAGCCTCACACCGCATCACCACTAGTGAACCCTCGCACTCCTCTCCGCGCGGACTTCCATTGCCGCGTCTTCCTCGGCTCTGCGTCATCCCCTTCCTAGGTCTCACCGTCATCCACCGCCCTGGTGCTCTCGGCGCGGCATGGTCAACATGGTCAAGGAACGACTTCCATCGAAAGAGTACTATCATGGAGAGGCTGATAGCTGGGTCCACGGCAGACGCAAGGAAGTGCCTCCTTATTACGTGGAAAATAATTCTTCCTCCACCTGACAGCAGGGACCCACCGGACGGGCCACCGTATTTGGCAAAAAAACCGTTTCCACCCTGACTGTTGGGACCCACCAGACAGGCCATCGTATTTCGCGAAAAAAACGTTCCCCTCGCTATCAGCTCGGACCCACCGGAAGTGCCTCCTTATTACGCACAAAAAAATGAATACTCCCCCTGCTAGCTGGGACCCAATATAGTGGGAGGCTAACTTGTGGGCCAACTAAGTTGACGGGGATGGAGGGCTTTGTGAACTTAGTCAATATGCACGATTCTAGCTCCATTGACCGTACGATGTCCATCCAGCGGCCGTAGTGCTTCTTCAACCTCTGGTCTTCTTGCTCCAGCCGCCCATACCAGCGCCGATCTTGCCTCCCGCTCCTGCCTCCCGTGGCCGGCTGTGATGCCTCGGAGGCCTCACCACCCCTACTACTCCCACTGCTAGTGAGGCCATCCCTCTACTCATCCACACCCCCTGTTATTCTGCGGCGACGGTAGCCTCACACCACAGTGAACCAGTGAACCCTCATACTCCTCTACGCGTGGGCATCCACTGCCGCGTCTTCCCACACTCCACGTTGTCCCCTTCCTAGGCCTCGCCGTCGTCCACCGCCCTGGTGCTCTCGGCGCGGCGTGGTCAAGGTACATCATCCATCAGACATGGACTGTACGTGGAGAGGCTGACAGCTGGCTCCATGGCCGTAGCAAGGAAGTGCCTCCTTATTACGCGCAAAATAATTATTCCTCCACCTGACAGCGGGGACCCGCCAGACGGGTCACCGTATTTTTTGAAAAAAAACGTTCCCCCCTGACTGCTGGGACCCACCAGACGAGTCGCAGTATTTCGTGAAAAAAATGTTCCCCCCCGCTGTCAGCTCGAACCCATCGGAAGTGCCTCCTTATTATGCAAAAAAAATGAATACTCCCCCTGCTAGTTGGGACCCACCTTGGTGGGTGGCTGACTTGTGGGCCTACTAACCTGACGGGGATAGAGTGCTCTGTCAACTTAGTCAATATGAACGATTCTAGCTCCAGTGACCATACGATGTCCATCCAACGGCTGTAGTGCTTCTTCAACCTCTGGTCTTCTTGCTCCAGCCGCCCAAATCAGCGCCGATCGTGCCGCATGGTCCTACCTCCCATAGCCGGCTGTGGTGCCATGGATGCCTCAGCGCCCCCTACTATTCCCGCCAGTGGCCAGGCCCTGTGGTGACGGTAGCCTCACACCGCAGCCGAACTAGTGAAGCCTCGCACTCATCTACGCGCGGGCTTCCACTGTCGCGTATTACCCGGCTCCGCGTCGTCCCCTTCCTAGTCCTAACCGTCGTCCACCCCCATGGTGCTCTCGGTGTGGCGTGGTCAACATGGTCAAGGAACGACTTCTATCGGAAGAGTACTGTACATGGAAAGGCTGACAGCTGGGTCCACGGCCGCAGTAAGGAAGTGCCTCCTTATTACGCGCAAAATAATTATTCCTCCACCTAACAGCGGGGACCCACCGGTCGGGCCACCGTATTTTGCAAAAACAAAAGTTTCCCCCTGACTGCTGGGACCCAGCAGCTACATCTTCACACACAAGGAAGTACGTCTAGGCAAAAAAACGATTCGCCCCCCTGACTGCTGGGACCACCAGCTACATCTTCGCAGGCAAGGAAGTGCCTAACAGTTGGGACCCACCTAGTCGAAGCGTACGTAGCGTTGTCATTATGGTCGCGAACGTGTATGTACATACTGCTCGATGTAGAGGCGCGCACGTGTCGTAGTAGAGGCGCGCACGTAGCATGTACACGTACGTACATCGGCAAGTGTGCAAGAAAGAAAATACGGCCACATACATACATACGGGCAGGGTCTCGAACTCCTACTCGCTCATACGTACGGCTAGGGCTCGTGTACTTGGCTGGGTCGGAACCGAGAAACAGCGTTGTCGTCACGTTCATGGGGAGCCAACCGGCTGGGTCAGAACGGAATGCGTCGTCGTGTTCATCGGGACGGCTTGGACGGAACAGCCGATGAATACGAGGCCTAGGCATACCGCAAAATAGAGGAAACGGCCTTGTGTTCGACCGACCACGGTCCAAACAGGATTCTGTTCATTGGGAGGGGTCTGACGTACCACAAAATGGGGGAAACAGACCTCCTACGGTCGAAATGGGGATCCTGTTGATCGGGAGGGGTGTGGCATACCGCAAAACGGAGGAAACAGACTTGTGTTGGAGCGCTACGGTCGAAACGGGGGTCATGTTCATTGGGAGGGGTGTGGCGTACCGCAAAGCGGGACTCCACGGGATATTGTTCATCTCCACCGTCGACCCCCTCCAGCCTCCACGGGCTACTATTCATCCACCGTCGACCTTCTCGTGCCTCCACCTCCCACTGTTCATGCACGGGCTCCTGTTCATCCATCCTCCACTATGCGCTACTCCACCGGATACTGTTCAACCAGTCCTCTCCACGGGCTCCTGTTCAACTACCCCTACACGGGCTACTGTTCATCCAGCCCTCCACTATCTATTGTTCATCCTGCCCTCCACGGGGTGGTCCTGTTCATCCAGCCCTCCACGGGGTCTTGTTCATCCAGCCCCAACTGGCTCGATCGATCGGGGTCCTTTTCATCCAGAGGCAACACCATGGGGTCCTGTTCATCCACCCCCACCGGGAACTGTTCATCCAAACCCCCCAGCAACACTCACTGTTCATCCAGAGGCAACATCGATCGGCTTCAGTTAGCATCAGTAGCGAAGGAATCACTCAATCAGGTTCAGTTAACAGCTATTGATCGATCGCTCGGGTTCAGTAATGCATAGCCTGCAGTGCAATCGCTCGGGTTCAATTAGAGCCCAACGCCTCGCTCGGGTTCAGTTAGAGCCCAACGCCTCGCTCGGGTTCAGTTAGAGCCCAATGCCTCGCACCCACACGTGTGCGTGTACGAGAGAAACGCACATCGCTCGGCCCCGACCACCCACCGTAACCGGGAACACCCCGATATTTTCCTTGCCCTCACTTCAACCATGGTTTTTTCCGTCATGGATGGCCCAAAGATGTCATGCTGCTACGTCTCCGGCCTGCCTAGGATGAAAAGCCCATTTTTGTCATGATTTTTTGTCATAGAAGTAGGACCCCACCACTTCTATGATGATACCGTGTTTTGTCACAGTTATTGTCATAGAAGTGTGATAAGTATGACAGAAAAAATTCGTTCAGCCCAAAATGTCACAGATGTGTCTTTTTTTGTAGTGTCAGCGTCCCATCCAACAAGCTCCTTGATTTTTCGTATCTCAACGAGGGATAGAAGCTAACCTCGACAAGAGCAAGTCAATAGAGCAGATCCAAGCCCTGACAATAGTCAAGGATGCAAGGTGTCTGGCAGGCCACATTGCTGCACTGAGTAGGTTCATTTCAAAATCTGCTGAGGGTGCCTTGTCGTTCTTCAAAATCTTAAAGAAGTCCGGCCTGGTAAAATGGACCACGGAAGCAGAAGCAGCACTACAAGATTTGAAGGCCTAACTTTCATCTTCGCCAACCTTGGTCGCACCTAAGCCACAAGAGCCGATGTTGCTTTACTTAGCGGTAACGAATCAAGTGGTTAGTGATGCGTTAGTGGCACAAAGAGAGGTGGGTACCAGCATACAGTGGTAGGAGGTGTGTGAAGCGTGATGTTTGGTTGATGTATTTTCACTTACATGATAACGTAGAATTTATCATGATTAAGAAATTGCGGAGATGATGGTTCAAGTTTTGTCAATTATGTGATATCATGTGTGATGATTTGTTTCCTAATGAAGGTATATTTAAGGTGCAATGGTTGTGTTGTGAAGATGTTAAAAATTAATTATTATATATATGAATTTGATGTGATAAAATATTGGGGTAATCCGGTCCATTGATGGATGGTGGATATGTGGCTGAGAATTAATATTCCCGCCTCAAGTTACTCATTTAATAGTAGTGGCGATAAACATATCTGGTATATTAAAGGCTTTAAAGGCTATGTGTTTACAAAATACAAACATACATGCCGATGTCTATAGATATGAGCCATCAAAAGGAAATGTGAGAATGTTAAATCTACAACCTTCCTTGGAGTATATATGAAGAATTTTTATAGTATTTAAACGCTTAATGCATGTGCTGTGAGTGTAATGATTGAACTTATTTTTTCTTTTTTTTTATGTGCGAGAAAAGAGTTGAAACCTTCCTTGGAGTATATACGAAGAATTTTTTATTGTGATGATGTTCAAACCGGGAGGGCATGATGAATGAATGTTTTATATGAAAATTTATGTTGTCGCTAGGCTAGCAAATCCCTTCATGAAGCATGACAAATCCTGGAAAAAAGACTTTAAATTTTCCATCCAGAAACAAAGTAAATTGCCATAAGAATCATTCCATTTCGCTGGTTATGGAAATCATATATTAAAGTGTCTCAACCGCCACACAAACCTAGTAGATTCAAAAACGCTCTTTCGGTCGGCCAAGTTAGCTAGTTTATTAGACAAGGAGAACACCATAGGAAAAAAGCTGCTCTTCTAGGATAGAACATGCGCTCGTCCGTGGAGTAATATCTTGATGTAATTGTCCATGGATCTTTTCCGTGGTCAATCGATGGAGCATTGCCACACATGATCACTTCATGGGGAGGGGATGCACGCCGATGCCGGTGATGTGTCACCAGCTGTACTTCGCCGGATAGAACCATCCAAAGCTGGCACATGTGTCATCTCGTATCCAGCCTCCACGAGATAGTATCTAGATTGCCAGATCAAATCGCAGAGGGGGATTAGTTAACTCATCTCTGATTTACATATAGCCAGTAGCCGCATTTTGTAAGAGCATTAGTAGGTATACTACTAGTGGTAGGCTAACTTCACTAGTAGTAGAATTGTTGGATCAGTCTTCACATAAAGATAGTAGACATTGACATCTTCGCAACCTAGTAGTATCTATTACCGTAGTACCTTCTCCGGCCCATAACCTAACAGCGTTTTTGACAATAGTAAAGTGTAAAAATCGCTCTTGTATTATGGGACGAAGGGAGTAGTAGATTTGGTTGATACTTCGGGGGGACGATAGTAGGGAGCAAGTAGCACAACAAACTCTAAGGTTTTCAGCAAAAATGTCTTCTTCTTCTTCTTCTTCTTCTTCTTCTTCTCCTTCTTCATTGACTCTAGACTGGACACATGAGAGAATTGAACTAGAACAACCTGAACTGCGACAGAGGATCATTTATAACCTTGTCGTAGACATAATGTCTGGTGACCGGATTGATTCGGAACACCTCGACACGGCGCGCTAGCCAACCATCGAGACGGAGAGGGGTGGAAACATGCTTATGAAGCCTCAGAGTTACCTGATGACCAGACAGACCTATCCCCAATAGGGCCTAACAGCAACAAGGAAGGCGGGTCCCAAGCAACTGTTGATGACCAAGTAACACCGGCAAAGAAGAAAATGGTGCAGTGACTAGTGTACTTTGCCAGATCCCTCTTGCAGGGAGCTAGATCAAGGTACTCTGGGGTGCAAAAGCTGATCTTCGGCCTCCTCATGGACTCGAGGAAGCTGCACCACTACTTCCAAGCCCATGAAATCACGGTTGTCACCCACTTCCCATTGCAGCGTATTTTGAAGAACCCAGAGGCTACCGAGAGGATAGTGGAATGCGCACTAGAATTGTCAGTCTTCTCTTGAAGTTTTAAAGCAAGGCAACTATCCAAAGAAGAGAACTGGTGGAATTCATCGCAGAGTGGAAGCCGACACCTAATGAAGAGGTACGAGAAATATCTCTCCACGGAAAGGAGACCCCCAAGGAGTGGATCATGTACTTTGGTGGTGCTTTCTCGCTGCAAGGCACCAGGTTGGGGTGCTGCTTGTCGCACCCATCGGAGATCACCTCAAGTACATTATACAGATGCACTTCCCCAGAGAAGTTGCTACTAATAACACCACAGAATACGAGGGACTCCTTGTCGGCCTCAGAATTGCCATAGAGATGGGAATAAGGAAGTTGATTATCCGAGGCGACTCTCAGCTCGTGATGAAGCAAGTCAACAAGGATTATCATAGCCCACTGATGAAGGCATATGTGGAGGAAGTGGGAAAGCTGGAAGAACACTTTGACGGGCTGCAAACAGAGCACGTACCTCATGCAGAAAATAGCACTGCTGATCACCTGTCAAAGTGCGCCGCTCAGAAGCTGCATGTGGAACTAGGGACTTTTGTGCTCCAGCAAACTCAACCATCAGTTTCCCCATCAGTGATGGCCAGGAAAAGAATAAAACTGAGTACTAACGACCATTTCCCGATAGAGCTCCCCGAAGCCACCGGTGAGAAGCTTGCCGGGAAAAACCCAATGTTGGAGGGTGAGCTACGTTCTCCATTAGAACCCCAAGCCTTCGTTGTTGAGACTAGCACACTCATACTAGAGGAGATGCCTTTAGTCCTTGTTGTCGAGCCCCGAGCTCGCACATGGGCGCAGTAGATAGTCCAATTCCTGCAAACAGGAAAGCTTCTCGACAACCTGGAAGAATCCGAAAGGGAGGCCCGCCAGTCGACTATATACCAGTTCGCCCATAACGCACTACACAGAAAGAGGCCAAATGGAGTAAAGCCAAACTGCATTAACCTGGAAGATGGACTGACGTTGTTGGTGAAGACAAATGGAGGAGTGTGTGGCTCACACCTGGGATCGAGAGCACTTGCCGGGAAAGCTTTCCGGCAAGGATTCTATTGGCCAACCGCCCTCCAAGATTCAACTAAGCTAGTCACCAGGTGTGAAGCATGCTAGTTCCACTTCAACAATATTCATGAACCAGCACAAGCCATGTAGACGATCCCTCTATCTTGGCCCTTCTCAGTCCGGGGGATCGATATCTTGTACCCCTTTCCCCATGCTATCGGGGGCATTGAATTCTTATTCATCGCAATCGACAAGTTTACAAAGTTTCCAGAGGTGGAGACAGTGAGAAAGGTGACCGTGCAATCAGTTGTCAAGTTCTTCAAAGGACCGGCATGTCATTTCGAGGTACCAAATAGGTTCATCACTGACCATGGCACCCAGTTCATGAGACACCCATTCATGTAGTACATCGAGAGCCTTGGGAGCAAGGTCTCTTTCCGTAAGTGCATCTAGTGCCCCTTAGTGATTTCGGTGTATTGAAGACTTATATGTTAAGGGACTAATGTGTTTTTGAGTGTACACAGGTCTTATAAGTCTATCAGGAGTTTGATATTTACGAAGAAAGTTGACCCCTAAAAATGTATATCCTCAGTTGAGGACTTTGGTTTTCTTCAAGACTTTGAAAACGAGGAAATTGGTGTGACCTCGATGACTTGGATAATCATGCGAGGATTACGAAGCGTGAAGACTTTTGTTTTCGTAGTTTCATTTCCTCTTTCTTGAGTCATAGGAAACACCGTACTGTTAAAGGGGGGGAGAGGTAAAACTAAGGAAACATATTTCCCAGTGATGCTCAACTCAAAGCCTACACTACCCAATCCTTTCGAGTGAAGCCATTGGAAATCTCATACAGTTCAGTCAATTTCATCAGTAACAGAGATGAAGTTCTTCCGGTCTCAAAGGAATTTTTCCTAACTGAGGAGTTAGGAATTCGCCACTGCGGATTGCCGACAAGTGAGGAACATGATAGCCCTGAGGAATTTGAGAGCTCAATTTCGGACCGTTGTTGTGCCATGCGCCAGCTGTACCAAAATATCTTATCCACCTAACAGTCATATCATTTAAGGGAATTTATGTCTTATCATATTGGTGCAACAAGACCAAGGCCAGCAGGACAGCACAACGGAGGTCATCGCGGAACCCACGGCGGCATCACCACCAGAGCCTTTGGGAGGCAAAAACCACCTTTTAATAGGATAGCTTGTACTAGATGTCCCCCTTCAAATTCGGCCATTGTGGAATCCCTTCCCACTCAATATTTGGGAACAGGACCCAAGCCACTATAAATAGGACTAGCCACCACCATTGGGATCAGCTCATCCCATCTTGAGTTGATCAGAAGGTTACACACCAAAAGCTCACTCAAGCAAAAGAACCCCTCTCCTGAGGAGGCAGTTCATCCATGTACTAGTTCTTCATCAGCCTACAAGTCAGAACACCACACCACACTGGATTAGGGTATTACACCACAACGGTGGCTCGAACCAGTCTAAACCTTGTGTCCCTTGTTCTTCGGATCTGACGAGCTAAGGCGCAAGGAGAGATCTTCATGCGCACCCCAGAATTCAAATCTCAAGGGTTTTGCCGGAACCCAAGATCCAACATTTGGCGCGCCAGGTAGGGGTGTGCCGAAACTTCCCTTCCATCGATCCGCGCTCCGTCGTCCCATCGGTTGCATGGCCGACGCTCGTAGAGCCCGTGCTGAGCGGCGGGCCGCCCTTCCCGCTCGCGTCGCTCATACTGCTCCTGCTGGCGGACCGCCCCATCGTTCTCCATCGCCTACCGCCAACGCCGCCACCGACCCAGCGCGGAATGAACAGCAAGCCTCGTCCCTGCACCCCCTCCGTGCAGCGAGACAGTCGCACCGCGACCCCGTCGCTAACCCTGGCAGTCTCGTCACCCCATGCTCGACGTGGACCCGCGGACGCGTAGGCTACTTTGCTCATGGAACGTGAGCTCCTGCGCTACTGCCCCGTCAACGACTTCTACGAAGAATGGCTCGACCGCATCGCCGAGCTCGTCAGCGCCATTCCTCTCCCTATCTCGTCCGACACCCCATGCGGACGTCGAGGCCCATGAAGCTCCACTGCTACCCCCACGTCAGGGCGTCGTCCAAGACCCAAGGCACGTGGCCCCACGGCATGACTGCCCATGCGCAGCGCTAGTGCACGAAGAAGGAAGCTACCAAGAGATCTAGCAGCCCCGTGGGCGGAGCGCCAGCGCTCCCTCCACCGCTGCGTTGAGACCGCGCACCTCCTGCCGTGGTGGCGCGCGAGGATCAAGATCAAGTTCAACTTCGCAACAAGCTCCGGTGTCGATATCAGGCTGCAAGGCCCTCACCCCCGAGATGCGCAACGTCAACTGGCCTGGGAAGTTCAAGCCCGACCTTCCTCCATGCTACGACGGCACCCCCGACCCTACAGAGTTCCTGTAGCTCTAAGAGCTGAGCATCGTAGCGTCCAGCGGCAATGAGAATATTGTCGGATTCAGGGCACCGCAAAACCCAAGATGCTCGAACATAGGGGTGTGAACAAAGATATCTCCCACTCGCTTCTACCTAGCGTCTCGCCCTCGCTCGGTGAAGAGATTCAAGCAAACAACAAGCAAAGCACGCAAGAGTTTACCTAGGTTCGGGCCATCGTGTGGTGTAAAACCCTACTTCCTGCTTTGGTCGATTGGTCTCGGGAGGGCTGGAATATGAACTAGTACAGTGGTTCCTGAGCTCAGGAGGTGAGCTCAAGAGGGTCAGGAGGCAGTGTTCTTGCTCCTTTGCGTGGTGGCAGAGTTTATGGATCTGCCTCCCTCCCCCTTCATAGTGGGGATCCTAGCTACTTATATAGGCGGCCAGGGTCTTCTTCCCACGAAATGTTTAGGTGGGAAGGGATCCCACAACGGCCATTTTTGAGCGGGAACACAAGGACATTCCTACCCAGACAAAAGCAGTCTTCGCCTGCAAAAGGATCAGGCGGTGACACGGTGGTGGGCTCGGCGGTGACATCCTCCTTGTCGTCCTTGCAGTCTTCGGTCTTGTTGCACCAATGGGGAAACCTTTGTACCACTCCTCGGGAACCTGTGTCTGTGCTGCCTCCTTTGCACCGAAACGGCAACTACGCCGCTGACGTGCGCTGGCACACGCTGGCGCAGTGCGTCACTGCCTCCTTCCGAGGCAGACTTGGCCTTGGTTTCTCTGCCCCTCCGGAGCACCTTGCCGAGGCCGCTCCTGAGGGGGTCTTGACGTTGTTCTCCTCGCGAGTGTCTTGGACACCTGGTCGATCAGCTGGGCCATACCAGGTCGTGGTACGAGCGCGTCGCGGCCCACTGACAGGCAATTCTGGGTACCCTGGTTCCCAGGACACCGACTGTAGCCCCCGGGCCCAAGGTGCACACGAAGTTGGCTTCGGGGAGAAGCCCTAGTCGAGGACGAAGTGCCGCGGGCCCTAATAGGCAGCGGGCCAGGGCGGCATGCGACGGTTGGATGGGACGTGGCGGCTCCACTCCCCATGCAGTCTTGGAAATCGTGTGACTTGACAACTCCTCGGCGCAGACGACGGGGGCATTATGGCTGCGACGCCAGTGGCTGGCGGTTGGGCTCCTCCGCCCTAGAAATGAGACTAGGGGGGACCCCCCAATCTATTTTCAAGCCAGCGTTGTCTTCTCCTTGCTTGTTCTTCGATCTCTCTCTTGCTGCGAGATCTCCATGACGCCGTCGAGGAAGCCGCCCACCGCGGAGAAGGGGAAGGCCCCGAAGGATCTGGCCCCGCTGCCGCCGAAGTGGGGCCGCGGGTGTCCCCACAAGCATGCCGCTGCGCCCGCAGCGACTCCTCGGGGAGGCGGGCGCGACCTTCCGAGTTTTGTCGCGGCCGTTGGTGTGAGGCGCGGTACATCCTCCCGTGGTGAAGGTGGTCGTGGCCGTGGAGGAAGAGGCGGCGCGCAAGAGTGCATGTTAGTCACGCATCCTCCGCGCCCGCAACTCCACTCCTTCGTCGTGTCGTCGGAGTTCATGGTGTGGGCGAAGAAGCCTGGTAGCCCATGGCTCTGGCTTCCCCGCTCGTTCGACGACGTGTTACCAGCCGGAGGTCTCGGCGGCGTCTAGCTGCAGGCTGACGGTTGCTATAGTGGTGCGTCCTGGGCGGAGGTTGATGTGGCTCCCTCGGGCGATGAGTTCTTGGAGCGCGGCTAGCAATCATTTGCTCGCGCACGCCGGCTACAGAGGAGGTGTGCGCTCCACTTCCGGTATGATAGTGCCTCCACACTGTTCGTCAGGGTCTTCTCGGAGGAAGGGAGGCACCTTGGATGCTGTCCCGAGGCCGATGATGAAGAGGTCGACGGGGACGACGTCCGGAGGAGCAGCTCCTCCTCCGAAGACGATCTCAGTACTGGGGGCGCCGTGGGTCCCCCTGTGTGGCAGTAGTAGCTCATGCAGTGGTGGCGGCCATGACGAACCACCACGCCGCTGAGCTTGGCCTGGCGAGGGGAGGGGGTTGCCGCGCCGCTGTGGCTCAGTGAAGCCGGAGGAACTGGAAGACTCCGACTGAGCGGGAGAGGGCTCTGCTTCTTCTCCTTTCGGTTCCTTCATGTCCTTTCTGCATCAAAATTTCAAGTTGCCTCGAGGAGGCATGTAATGGACTGTGATATATGTATGAAGCGATAACTTGCTGTTGTGTTTATTTTTGCCTTGGTGAGATTACTTAGCGTTTATGTGTCGCGACGTCTTGAGGTGGAGTGCTACTGAACCTTTGGCGTCATGAGCCCCATTGGGTCGTGAGGACGGCCGAATCAAGAGAGCTCGTGCAGCCCCCGAGCATGGATGAGCCGCTGAGAGCTACTGAGGGCGCCGAGCGCGGGTTAAAGCACCAAAGCCTGAGCCGGCTCGGTAGGATAGGTTGCGCGAACTGAGAAGGCACGCACCAGAGCCTGAGCAGGCTTGGCTTGGTGAGGTCACGGGGCCGTGGCAGTCAAAGGCTGGAAACCGATCGTGCCCCAGCCCCCACGCGCGAGGCGCGCGAAGAAAAGCGGGTGGCGCGCCCCTGCTCAACAAACTGAACTTAAAAACCGACGAGAAAGATCCCAAACAAGACTTTCAACCAAACGCGAGAAGCATGAGAAACACGAGAACATCATAGCACCGGGTAGAGGAAGGGCTGATAGCCAAGGAAGTAGAAAAGCCTGACAGCCAAACACCAAGCCAAAAAGGGAAAAAGGTCGCGTCCGACCCCTACACTACGTCTTATTCCCAGTGCAGAGCTAAGGACTGCCACTTGGGCGTGGGTGGGAGCCCCGTCTGAGGTCCCGTAGGCAACGCACAGGAGACTCCGAGGTGTGTACAACCCCAACTCATTATTACGTGAGAGTGTCACGGGCGGAGACCTTCACGGGCACGGAGCCGTTATTACGGATCGAACCTCCTGAGGTGTCCGATATTCCAGGAATTATGGATAGGTATCCCATCCTACGTCTCCAGGCTCACAGCACCAGGCCTAGAGACACGGGCCATTCTGATCGGGCCCTCCCACCTGGGCGAGAGCTTGTGCAACCCCTCCCGGGAGAGGACCCGCCTCAGGACCAAGTCACCAACTTCAAGTGTTCTTGCGTGGACGCCGCGGAAGTGGTACCGCCGCAGCGCCTACTGATAACGTGCCGCCCTAAGGGCAGCTCGGCGGCGGCCCTCCTCACCGAGCATGAGGTCCATCCGCCAGGCGGCATCCTGGCATTCCTCATTGAAGGACAAGACCCGTGGGGAGCGATGCTTGACCTCGTGAGGGAGGACCGCCTCCGCCCCATAGATGAGAATGAAAGGAGTTTCCCCCATGTGTTTGGTGGCAGTGGTTCAGATTGACCACAGCATAGACTGGAGCTCACCGATCCAACCCCTGCTGCAAGCCTCAAGCTTCTTCTTAAAGCTGCGCGTCTTGAGGCCTCGCAAGACTTCGGCATTGGCGGGCTCGGCCTGACCGTTCCTCCTTGGGTGAGCCACCGAAGCGTAGCAGATCTGTGTTCCAAGGTTAGCACAATATGACCTGAAGAGATTGCTTGTGAACTGCAAACCGTTATCCGTGATGATGCGGCTGTGGAACCCGAATCGCCTCACAAGGTCCTTGATGAACTTGATAGCCGACCCGGCTGGGATCGCGCGAACAAGCTCCACCTCCGCCCACTTGGTGAATTTGTCGATGGCGTCGTATAGGAAGCGGTAGCCCCCCGCTGCCCGGGGAAATGGACCCAGGATCTGCTTGGCATGAAACTGGCACGACTCGCAAGCCCACACAAGCTCTGTGGCATCGTTGAGTGTCGTGGGCCAGTAGAAGCCGCTGCGGAAGGCTTTGCCTATGAGGGTGCAGGTCGACGAGTGATGACCGCAGTCTCCATCGTGGATGTTAGCCAGCAGCTCGCGCCCTTGCTTCCTCGAGATGCATTTTAGCGAGACGTCGTTGGGGCACCTCGTGTAGAGTTCACCGTCTTGTATGTAGTAAGCTGAGGCCTGTCGGACCATGCGCTTTGCGTCTTCTTCCTTATCCGACAGGGTGTTGTGTTGCATGTACATCTCGAGTTCTTGGGTCCAGCAACCCTCCTCGGGCTCCACGGCGAGTGGCAGGCGGGCTCCGGAGGGTGGTCCGTAGGGCGGGGCGCCGTCCGGAGGTGCCGCAGGTAACTCCTGCTAAGGGGATGCCTGCTCACGGGCTAGCGGTGCTGCCGAAGACTTGAGTAGTCGCTCCTCGAAGACGCCTGGCCTCAGAGTCTCTCGCGTGGAGGCTCTTTGGCGATATCATCCGCTTCCTTGTTGGTGGCTCTTGGTACGTGCTGCACCTCCAGCCCTTGGAATCGCTTCTCCATCTTTCGCACCTCCTCCAGATAGGCCTCCATGTGCTCGTCCTTGGGCTTGTATTTCTTGTTGGAGAATTCGACGAGGAGTTGCGAATCACCCCTGATGGTGAGACGCTTGACCCCCAGTGCAGCGGCGGCCTTGAGCCCAGCAATTAGGCCCTCGTACTCTGCGATGTTTTTGGAGACCTTCTCGCCTTGCTGGAAGCAAAGCAGCACAACGTAGTACAGCTTATCCTGAGTGAGAGACACAAACACGGCGCCAGCCCTCGCACCAAGGCGCGAGAAAGCGCCGTCGAAGTATACCACCCATCCGTCTGAGGCTTCATCGCGGGGGGCCAGCGAGCGGTCCTTGCTAGCCCCCCGCTCTGGCGCGTCAGTCCACTCCGTCACAAAGTCTGCCAGAGCCGCTCCCTTGATCACTCGTGTGGTGCTGAACTCCAACTAGAACGCTTGAAGCTCGATGTTCCACTCGGCGACCTTCCCGACGACATTCGGGCCCCGTAGTACCTTCTCGAGAGGATATGACGAAACAACCTTGATAGGATGGCCATGGAAGTAGTGGCGCAGTTTCCTGGAGGCGACGAGGAGCGCCAGGAGCAGCTTCTGAGGCATCGGGTAGCGCGAGCGCGCGTCGCGCAGTACGATGCTGACGAAGTACACCGGGTGCTCCACGAGGGTCGGCGCAGCAGGGTTCATCGGCATTTCAGGAACCTTGAGTGCCTCTTGCAGAGTGGCGGGGCCGTCAGTGCCCGTGGTCGAATCTACCTCTAGGGCTGCATCAGGGGGCAGCGCGGGCCCTGAAGATGCCAAGACGCCCTGTGGCCTTGGGCTTCGGGGTCTTTCCTCACGCTCCACGACTAGTGCCGCGCTGGCGGAGTGAGTCGTTGCGGCGAGGTAGAGAGTCATGGGCTCCAGGGGTCGCGGCGCTACCATAACCTACGAGCTGGTGAGGTATTCCTTGAGGTCCCGGAAGGCGGCATCAGCCTCTGGAGTCTACTCGAAGGGCCCTTTCTTCTTCATGAGCTTGAAGAACGGGAGGGCGAGTTCCCTAAGCTTAGAGAAGACGCGCCCCAGGGACGTTACACACCCCGTGAGCTTCAAGATCGTGGGCGGCTTCATTCTTTCGATGGCCTTGATCTTCTCCGGATTAGAATCAATGCCCCGGTGCGAAACCAAGAACCCTAGTAACTTGCCAGAGGGTACACCGTACACGCACTTCTCCGGGTTGATGCACAGTTTCACCTTGCGCAAGTTGGCGAACGTTTCTTCTAGGTCCTGGACGACAGTCCTGGCCTCCCTGGTTTTAACCACGATGTCGTCGACGTAGGCCTCCGCATTCCTCCCAAGGTGAGGGCTGAGGGTGATGTGCATCAGGCGCTGGAAGGTGGCGCCCGCGTTCCTCAGCCCAAAAGGCATGCAAGTGTAACAGTAGACCCCGCATGGGGTCAGGAATGCCATCTTCTCCATGTCTTCCACCGCCATCTTGATTTGGTGGTAGCCCGAGAAGGCGTCGAGGAAGCAGAGCAGGTCGCACTCAGCCGTTGAATCCACGATTTGGTCGATGCACGGAAGAGGGAATGGGTCCTGAGGGTAGAACTTGTTGAGGCTCGTGAAGTCAACACACATGCACTCCTTGCCTCCTTTCTTTGGGACTATGATGGTGTTGGTCAGCCATTCCGGGTGCCGTACTTCTCATACAACACCTGCTTCCTCTAGCTTCCCCACCTCCTGAACAATGAAGGCCTGCTTCTCCGGGACTTGTTTGCACGCTTTTTGCTTGATAGGGCGCGCATTGGGGCACACCGTGAGGTGATGCTCGATGACGTGCCTAGGCACCCCAACCAAGTCTGCAGCTTTCTAGGCGAACACGTCCTTGTTGGCCCTGAGGAAGCTGACCAGCGTTCCCTCTTGATCAGGATCCATGCCCGTGCCGATGGTGAAGGTGGCTCCTGAGCCTTCTTCATCAGCGGGCACCTGCTTCGTCTCGGCGGGATGCTCGTAGAAGAGCTGCTACTTTTTTGTAGGCGTGGCCTCCGGCGCCTCCGGAGCCCCCTTTGCTCCTAGGTGAGCTGCGGCAGCAGCCCTATAAGCGCGTCCGAGGACCTAAAGGGCGGCCTTGGGGTCCCCTTTGACGGTGGTGATGGCGTTGCTCGCGGGTATCTTGACGGTGTTGTAGCCCGGGTGAGTCACCGCCATGAACTTCGCCAAGGCTGGGAAGCCGAGGACCGCATTGTAGGGCAGGTGGATGGGCGCAACATCAAAGTCGATGAGCTCAGTCCGGTAGTTAGCCGGTGTGCCGAAGGTGACTGGGAGGCATATCTGGCCAAGCGGAACGGCCGAGCCCGCGATCCCTGAAAAAGGCTTGGTGGGGAGGACCTTCTTGTAGGACACAGGCAAATGACTGAAGTCCTCGAGGGAGAGGATATTGAGCCCGGTGCCGTCGTCCATGAAGGTCCTCGTCACGGCCAACCCGCAGATGGTGGGTGTGCACACCGTGGAGAGAACGCCTGCGCCGGCTGCTTCTGTGGTGAGGTCGCTAGGGCCGAAGGTGATGGTGTGCCCCTGCGCACTCTGTGCCCGCGATACCTCCTGCGGCAGGGCACCGCCCCCGACTTGCCGAAAGTGCGACTTGACGTGCCGAGCCGACGCCGGCGCTTGGGACCCTCCAAGGATGCAGGCGACCCCGCGGCAGGGCAACTCCCCGCCGGCAATGCTCCGCAGCCCGCCACCACGGGCCGTCCAAGCGCCGAGCTCTCCCATGGGTGACCGTTGCTGGGGTAGCCGTCGTGCCATTAAGAGCGTCGCCGGTGTGGCCACGGGGAGCGGGAGTGGCGGAGCAGGCCGCACTTCGGTGGCCCAACCGGCAAGAACGTCGTCGGGGAAGGAGGAGGAGCGCCCATGGGTGGCGCGGTCCGCCGGTACCACTCGGTTGACGGGGAGGGTGTCAGGCCCCACGCGGATGTGGGAGGCCCCAGTCATCGTGGTTGCGTGGAACAGGAGAGGGGAGGCGAGGTCGTCGGAGAGGCGGGATTTCGACACGCCCCCTACCTGGCGCGCCAAATGTCGGATTCACGGCTCAGCAAAACCCAAGAAGTTCGAACACAGGGGCGTGAACGAAGATCTCTCCCACTCGCGTCTACCTAGCGTCTCGCCCTCGCCCGGTGAAGAGATTCAAGCAGACAACAAGTGAAGCACGCAAGAGTTAACCCAGGTTCAGGCAACCGTGTGGTGTAAAACCCTGCTTCCTGCTTTGGCGGATTGGCCTCGGGAGGGCTGGAATATGAACTAGTACAGTGGTTCCTGAGCTCAGGAGGGTCAGGAGGTAAGTGTTCTTGCTCCTTTGCGTGGTGGCAGAGTTTATGGATCTGCCTCCCACCCTCCTTCATAGTGGGGATCCTAGCTACTTATATAGGCGGCTAGGCTCCTCTTCCCCCGAAATGTTTAGGCGGGAAGGGATCCCACAACGGCCATTTTCGAGCGGGAACACAAGGACGTTCCTACCCTGACAAAAGTAGTCTTCGCCTGCAAAAGGATCAGGCGGTGACGCGATGGTGGGCTCGACGGTGAAATCTTACTTGTCATCCTTGCGGTCTTTGGTCTTATTGCACCAATGGGGAAACCTTTCTCCCGCTCCTCGCGAACCTGCGTCTGCGCTGCCTCCTTTGCACCGAAACGACAACTGCGTCGCTGACGGGCGCTGGCACCCGCTGGCGCGTTGCGTCACTGCTGACGTCACTGCTTCCTCCTGAGGCAGACTTGGCCTTAGATTCTCCGCCCCTCCGAAGCACCTTGCCGAGGCCGCTCCTGAGGTGGTCTTGATGTTGGTCTCCTCGCGAGGTTTAGCCCCCTCGCGAGGGTCTTGGATAGCTGGTCGATCAGCTAGGCCGTACCAGGCCGTGGTAGGAGTGTGTCGCGGCCCGCAGACATGCAAGTCTGGGTACCCTGGTTCCCAGGACGCCGACAAAGGTCATGGCAAACTGGTTCACTATGGCCCTCAAAGATGTCGCGCGCTCGTGGCTGGTGAACCTGCCCGGCAGATTGATCTCCAGGTTCATCGCCAACTTCTGGGGCACCCAAGTCCACCCCCCGGGCGCGGTTGACCTACAGCGCATCTAGCAACAACGAGGAGAAACATTACAGAAGTTCTTCCAATGCTTCAATAGTGTCCGCATCAACATCCCCAAGGTCACGGACGAGGCTATCATTTCGGCGTTCTCAGATGCTGTCCGCGGTGTCAAGATGAAGGAGGAGCTCGCCATCCATGAAGATTTGTGCACGTCCCTAGAGCTATTCAACCTTGCGACCAAGTGTGCCAGAGCTGAGGAGGGGCGGCTCTCCCTCGTTGATCTCCCCTCTGCTGAACCTGAAGACAAGAAAGCCAAGTGCAAGGATGTAAATCGCAAGGGAGCGGCAGTGTTAGCGCCTAAACCAGAGAAGAAGCGCGGCCGTGACTACCCAGAACCATCCAAGAACGGCCGGGCGTTTTGCGCCTTCCACAACATGCACAGCCACAACACCCACGACTATCAGGAGCTCAGGGCTCTCTGCGAAGGACGCGCCATCCAGCGCCCCGAGTGCGGCAACCGTGGCTACGGCCGCGGGGGGAGTCAGACCAGGGGACGCTGGGATGACCACATCCCCCGCCAGAAGTAGCATCGTCAACCTCGGGAGGACCGCTGGCGCGGTAAGCCCCGTGAGGACGCCTGGAGGGACCAGCCTCGGGAGGACCGTCCTCAGGGCAGGGCCGGTCTTCCACCTCTGCCACCGCCACGAAGAAACGACGACCAGGACGAGGGGGTTGGGGGCTTCCAGGAGCCACGTGCCATCGCCTGCATCTTGGGCGGAGCACAGGACCCCGCCTCTCAGCGCCTCTTCAAGCAGTTCGCCTGGGAAGTAAACGCGGCTCTCCCCAAGCTCAAGGCTACTCGCCCACTCAGGTGGTCCCGGTACCCCATCACCTTCAGTTCAGCAGACTAGCTAAAGTGCATGGCTATGGCCGGCGCCCTCCCGATGCTTTGCTTGCCCGTCATCAGCAAGTCCAAGTTACCAAGACCCTCATCGATGGTGGCGCAGGGCTCAGTGTCCTGTCCATCGAGACATTCGATAGCCTCCAAGTACCCTATGATCAACTCCTGCCTACCAAGCCCTTTCCCGGAGTAACCGACGGCTCCACCACCCCCGTAGGACGTGTCCGTCTGCCTGTCACCTATGGCAAGCGCGACAACTACCACACTGAGCTTATCGACTTCGATGTCGCCCGCATCCATCTCCCTTACAACACCATCCTCGGGTACCCAGCCCTGGCCAAGTTCATGGTAGTGACTCACCACGGCTACAACATCCTCAAGATGCCAAGAAGCGGTGGCATCATCACCATCACCGGTGAAGAGAAGGATGCAGTGTGCTCACTCGAGCGCGCTTACCAAGTGGCGGCAGTCGAGGATCCAGACAACGACAACATCATCTACCCACCTGAGGTCGTACCCAAGAAAAAGAAGCAACTGCTCTCCCTGGAGCCTCATGGGGATGCAGCACCAGGCAGCAGCACCTCGGGACCTACACCTAGGGATGGGCCACCTCCCTCTCTCGCATAGGAAGGAACGCCCGACGCCCCCCTCAGGCTGGGCTCGGGGGCTTTCCTCTGGAGGGCCTCTGACTTAGCCAACGTCACGAGGGAGGCGCTCGAGCACCATGTGGAGGAGTGGTTCGCCACACACTTCCCTTCGGAGGCCTCAAGGCGTGAGGCACCAAGCGCTCAGTAGTTCATTGGCCAAACCATCGAAGACCTACAGGTGCCCAGGGCAATGCGGGGCAAGTGCCGCCCGGCGCCTCTAAGTACAGCTGTCGGCCCAGGCTCACGGGACGGGATGCGCTTCTGCATCAATGTCCCCGCACTCAACATGATCGCATCTCAGGAGCTCTGCTAGCCTTCCCATATGGGCCGGTGCCAGGGTCCCCCTCACAGCTATGTTCGCATGCCCTTCGTCCTGCCGAACCAAGCGACCCTGCACCAGCGCCATATGCGGGAGGTCCTGGCGACTCGCGAGGCCAGGCATAAGGAGACCCAGGCGGAGTTGGACTCTGCCGTCCGCGAGGTCTGGGAACCCCAGAGCCTCACGAGGCTCCCAAGCCAGGCAGCACGTGAGGAGCAGCATCTGCGTCAAGCATGTGTGGGAACTCGTCAAGCGACCAGATCCTCGAAAGCACAATATCATCAGCACCAAGTGGATCTATCGACACAAGTAAGATGAAAATGGCCTTGTGGTGAGGAATAAGGCTCGTCTCGTGGCTCAAGGCTACACACATGTTGAAGGAATTAACTTCGATGAAACCTTTGCTCTTGTTGCTAGAATTGAAGCTATTCGCATATTACTTGCTTATGCTAACCATCATAATACCATCTTATATCAAATGGAAGTGAAAGCTGCGTTCCTCAAAGGTATGCTTGAGGAACAAGTATATGTTGCTCAACCCCCAGCTTTTGAAGATCTTGAACATCCCGACAAAGTCTTCAAACTCAACAAGGCCCTCTATGGCCTCAAGCAGGACCATCGGGCATGGTATGATACTTTGGAGGAATTCCTCACGAAGAAACGCTTCAAACCTAGTTCACTTGACCCAACTCTTTTCACTAAATCATATGAAGATGAATTATTTGTGTGTCAAATCTATGTGGACGGTATTATCTTTGGCTATACTTATGAATGTTAAAGTGTTGAATTTGGCTACATGATGCATGAAGAATATGAAATGTTCATGATGGGAGAGTTGATATTCTTCCTAGGCCTTCAAATTCGTCAACAATGCAATCTCATCTTCATATCTCAAGAGAAATACCTCAAGGATGTTCTGAGGAAATTCGACATGCAAGATTGCAAAGGCGTCAAAATCCCTATGCCCACAAATGGCCAATTGTGCACCGATGAAAATGGTAAAGACATCGATTAAAAGGTATACCGCTCCATGATTGGCTCTTTATTGTATCTATGTGCATCTAGGCCAGATATTATGCTTAGTGTTTGCATGTGTCCCCGATTTCAAGCTACACCGAAGGAATCAGACCATAAGGCTGTGAGGCATATTCTTCGATATCTAGCTCACACTCCAACACTTGGATTATGGTATAACAAGGGCTCTGATTTTGATCTCATTGGATATTCTGACTCTGACTATGCTGGTGATCGAGTGGATCACAAGTCTACATCCGACACATGCCATTTCCTCGGACGATCCTAATTATGTTGGTCCTCGAAGAAGCAGAACTATGTATTACTCTCCACTGTTGAAGCTAAGTATAGAGTTGTTGGTTCATGTTGTGCTCAATTACTGTGGATGAAGCAAACCCTCAAGGACTATGGCGTCAACATGAAGAATGTGTCACTCTATCGTGATAATGAGAGTGCCATCAAGATTTCTCACAAACCAGTTCAGCACTCGAAGACAAAGCAAATCCAGATCCGTCATCCTTTTCTTCATAATCATGTATTCAAGGGCGACATCTCCATCTACCACGTGAAGACTGAAGACTAGCGGGCAGATATCTTCACAAAGCCCTTAGATGAGAAGAGATTTTGCAAGTTGTGGCGTGAGCTAAATATCTTAGAATCTTCGAATGTTTTTTGAAAGGACACACATCCTAACACTTATGCAAATTTGATGACTTTGATGCGCAACACACGAAGTAACATTTTTCTTCAATCAATGAAGACTAACCCTCTAAGTGTAAAGAAATAATGAAGAAATTGATTCTCAGAACCCTACGACAATTGTACGCGGTGTCTGAAATCATCAATCTTATACGGTGGGTTACACCACCAACCAAAGTTGAGGTTTGAGTTCTTCTTCAATTTGCAAATTCTTTAAATTTTCAAATTCCTCAAAATTTACAATTTCCTCAACTTTTTCTGGTTTTCTTTATTGGTTATATTTATACATTGTTTGAGTATTTATTTCCTCTACAACATTCACTTATTGCTAATTATTCAAGTTGATTTTTTTTCTAAGTGAATGTGATCGAACCCTTCCCACTCTATGCTTAACTCAATCCAGTCTATTCACAATTTGTTCATATGCATTCTATTTGAAACTTGCTCAATATCTTCAGTGTGTCCTTGACAGCTGAAGAATTTGTGAATGCAACGTTTAAAATTGTCTTATCCAAAAATTTTGAATTTTGCCGCTCAAACCATTCCGCATCTCACGATGGATTAAACAACTAACCCACGAATCCCACTATATTTAGTCCTCAGAACGTGGGTGACACATGTCGCTAGGATAGCAAAGAGCAGGGGCACGTTCGTAGAATTTCTTCGGATGAGCAGTTTTTCACCATGGCTATAAATACCCCTCCCCTGTCACATTACCTCATTTACTCCACTCGACCTCAATATCACTCGAGCTCTCAGAGTAATGCCGCCGCTACTCTCGATCGTTGCCAGTGAGGAAGAGCTTCGCTGCCTCGACCTTCTCGTCATTGTACTCGCGCCGGCTGCGGAAATATTCACTCCGCCGCCGCCGTAGATGTCTCCTTCTGCTAAGTTAGGGCGTGGGAGATCTGGACCAACGAGCTTCACCAAAGTCCATCCAGTTCGTCGTGTTCTTCACCAAGGGTAATTAAAATCTAATTTTACTACCCTTCTTTGATTCTCATGTGTTTCAAAATTTCTTCAAAAGGTGTTTATTCTTCAACTCCCCACTATTTGAACACCTAAATCTATCTGTTCTTGATTTGTTTCTCTATGATGATTTTTTCTTCATGATTCGTCAATTGTGTGGATTTTCTGATCTATACAACTCTGGAACCTAAAGCAAGAACACTTAGTGAAAGTCTTCAAGACTCCCATGGTCAAATTCCTCAAACTTGATTCTTTTGAAAAAATTCTGAGAATGCATATGACCTTTCCAAATTCTTCGCACCTGTACTCTATTCACAGGTACAAATGTCTGCTACTGAATCTCTAGGTTCTCATCAACTTAACTCAATTGCAGCATTCCTCGAAGAAAATTTACATACTTCCTCAGAAACCTCAACTGTTCAAAATCATCTACTAAGGAAAATGGGTGAAGGCAAGAGATGACAGAAGGGAGGAAAAAGACCTGAGACAAACACTGCATTTGAAATCCCTGAGGACATCTATGATGAATATTGCACACCAGATGAGGAAACTCATGGCAAAGAAAACAAAACATCAGCGCAAAGTGCGCATTCGGAAGATTGAGAGAAGATGGGCCAATGAATGGAGGGAGTACCGCTATGTTACTCCAAAATACATGAAGAAATTTGCAGTAAACCCTACTTGCACAAGACGTCCTTTGGCGCAAGGCCAAGATCCAGATCCCTCAAGCATCAGGCGTGGTGAGGAATTTCCCAGGGAATGGGTCACACATCAAGAAAAGCTTCAACGTGCAGCCAGAGATTCAGTGAAGAAATTCAATGAAGACTCTGTTGCTGACGCCTCTGCTGCTGATGCCTCTACTAGTAAGCCCAATAAAGCCATGCTAAAGAAATTGGCCATCAAGCCAAATTCCTCAACAGCAATGCCCTCAAGGAAAAGTTCCTGAAAGCCTTCCGGACACATTCCTCAGGCCAATTCCTCAAGGGCCGCCTCAGTTCCCTCTATTGCTGCACAACCTTCAGCTGCTGCTGCAAAATCCTCAACTCTTGTGCACCTTGCAACATATCAATGGACCGGAGGGCTCTCAATTGCTTCAGGAGCCTCTGCAAGTTCCTTAGATGCACCAAAATATTCACCTAGTCCAGCCTTGATGAAAGTGAAGACCACTACTGGCCGTGGAAAGAGGCCATGTCCTCAGAAGAAGGTGGCCTTTCAAGTTCCATCTGATGACGATGAAGCTGATGATGAAGAACTTGCTGCAATCATCAGGGTATATAGATAAGGCCGCTAGAGCCAAGGGTAGTTCTGTGCCTCCCATGTTGGATCCCAAGAAGATCCTCGACTACATTGTTCTTTGGCAGAAGGATCCCAATACCCCTCTCCCTTACACGAATCTCAATCCTGGTCAAAGTCACATGTTGGCTGCTTTCATTGGAGAAGAAAAATAGAAGTTTGAACAAGACAGAAATGCCAAGAAAGATCAGTACAAAAAGGAACGTCTTTTGAAGAAAAACATTGTGGACATGTCTCCTGAGGATCTTGTGAAACTTCAATTAGAGATCAAAGACCTCAGTGATGAATTTGACAGATATCATGCTAATTGGCTAGGAGCCAATGTCAGCTTCGTCATGCTCTCCAAGTCACTCAAAATGGTGGTGAAAGTTCCTCACAAAAAGAAATTCATCTTGATGAGGAAACTAAAAGCGCAGCTCACAATGTCACTACTGAAGAAACTAACCATGCTAGGACTGATGAAGAAATTCCAGTCACTGAAGAAACTGTCAGGGCAACTTCCAATATTGCACCTAAAGAACAACCCAGGGCTGCTGAAGAAACTGAAGCAGTGCTTCAAGAAACTAAGAATGCCAGGGCGACTACAACAGTCGTGCCTGAAGAAACTAAACAAGTTTCATCTGCACCTCCTACAAAGTCTTCACCTGTGAAGACTATCAAACTTCTTTCTGCATTAGAAGTGAAGAAGACAAAGACTGCAGAGAAGGCAGCCATGAAGAAAAGGAAAGCATCATCAACAGCGGAATCCTCGGCACCCAAGAAAGTGAGGATTTTGTCAAGCTCCATCACAAATTCCATTGATGTTGTTCCGATTTCCATTGTGCCATCAAAGGTGATTGTTCCCTTTGGCGAGGACTATAAAATTCCTGATGACAATGCTGAAGAAAATCCTTTTGCTGCTTCTTCAGAGCAGTTGGATGAAAAATTTGAATCGTAAACAATCCCTTCAACTCCTCTGGTACCATCGCGCATGCCTCAGTTCACTGGTGAAGAGGCCAGCGTTGAGGAAATGGACGAAGACGAGGACGTGGACACTGGGTCTACAACACCTGTGCTCAATGATGATTATTGGGAGATGACTCATCCAAATTCCCCATTGACCACACCACTTCAGCAAGTTCCTCAGTCCGCTGCTCGAACTGAAGAAATTCATACGGGCTTTGAAGAACTTCACATTCCACTTCTGTCCTTTCCCGAATAAGATCCAGCTGCATCAGTTGAAGAAAGAGAACATCATGTAGCTGCTGAAGAACCTGAAGATCAAATTCCTCAGGCAGCAGCTCTAGAAGTTATGACTCAAGAGGCTGCCAAATCTTCATCTTAAAATCTTTATTCGAAGCAGAAGGACCCTCATGCTACAAAGAAAAAATTCAAGGCTGATGACTTCCTTGCTGAACATATATTCTTCACATAATTCAATCCCTATGACTTAGCAAGACTTCGCCGCAAGCGGTTCTGGGCTGCCACTCAAATGAACTTCTATTCCTCACAACTTTGCAACAAGGATAAGGAATTTGAGCATCGTCAAATTCCTCATGTTCACATGGAGTCCGTACATTGCTTCTGTTCTGACATCTTTGATTAGAATGAAGAGCTAATTCTTCAATTCTATGCAACCTTTCACCTGACTGGTAATGTTGCTGACATCAATTCATGGGTGCTGGACTGGATGACTGACACCACTCACTATAAAGCTCCAGCATCTGAATTTCTTCATGTCGTACCTCTTCACCCTCCAGCTGAAGGCGCAAGATTGATGTATGAGGGACGTGAACTTCAAAATCATCTGATAAAAGTACCGATGAAGCCTTTGAAGGCTGGTCACCCTCCAAGAACAACCTTCCTAGTGAAGGATTTGCTATATGTGCCAAGGACAATATGGCGCATTCTCACCAAAACCCTCGGTCCAATCAAAGGCCACAACTCTGAAGAAGAAGACGTTGTTGGCATCATGAAGAATATGCTGTTCAATATTATGCATGGGATTCCCATCAACTATCATGATTTCTTCATGAGGACTATGGCAGATGTCACACTGTCACCTTTTGAGTTGAAGGATTATGCTCCCTGGATTATGAGATTCATAAGAACAAGGTCTTCCATTGCATACAAGGCTGACTTTCAAAATCACCTCAGCTATTTTCCTCCGGTTGAAGTCCTCAAACGGACAATTTCCTCAGTTGACGGAAAATGCAAAGCAACTATCATTGATAAAGGTACTCGTCCTTTGGATGGGTAGATTCACAAAGCTGCATCCTATTCCATCGATGATGATTCTGCAACCCAAGACACTGCCGCAAATGCTTCAAAGCACATTCATCAAGCAATTGTTCCACATGTGATGACTGACCGTGAGCTTCTCCTCAGTCTTCATCAGAAAGTTGTTAGAAATCACAAGTGGGTGAAGCGCCAGTTTGCTGCTATTCTTCAAAACATGACTGTCACTCAGAACACTGTGAAGAAGAATCACTACTATGCACATGAAATCTTCGACCGCACTTGGGCTATTCTGTCACATCACTTCAATGCTGAAGAACTCAAGGAGATGGAATGTAATGCCCAGTATGAGATTATACCTCCCACGTGTCGAGGAACGACTTAAAGGCATAATATCATACTGGAATGATCTCAAGAATGGTATCTTTGCACAACTCATGTAAAAGAGGGATGAAATTGTAAAAGAGTAGTTGGCTTACACTCGCCACGTCACACAAAACATTACATAAACATTCATCATACAAATAACATCACAGTCCGACTACGGATGAAGATTCAAATGAAAGATACCATAAATAAAGCCACAAGGTCCGAATCGCCCCTAGTAGAAGCCACTACTAATCCTCTGGATAAGACACATAGTATCGTCCACGTTCTTCATCGAACTCCCAATACAACTCCGTGCCATCCCCTGTGTAGTTCACCATGGTACGTGTATCTGGTGTTGTGTAGAATCTGTGAGCCATGGAAGACTCATCAATCCCGTTCCCAGGTAGCAATACTATCAAAGCCTTGGGTGTGGAACAAGGCTGAAGAACAAGGTTGCAGCTGCACTAGCACTAGATTACGTTTTTAGTGCGAGAAGAGAAGTGCCAACGATCGACAAAGTGATCACAAAGTGATCCTAGCTAAGCACGTCAAACATAACCCCACCGTGTTCACTTTTCGAACCCCTTCGGAAAGAGACCGTCACAGTTACTCACGCTGGTAGTGTATTATGAATATAGTGTCAAGTTTTCTACAACCGGATATTAACAAATTCCCATCTGCCACATAACCGCGGGCACGGCTTTCGAAAGATCAAAACCCTGCAGGGGTTTCCCAACTTAGCCCATCACAAGCTCACGATCTGCGGTGTCGCAACTCCAAGGTGGGAAGACCCTAGTATTCTCGGAATCCCGTGCTCAAGATATTCCGACATAGGTAAAACTAATCCAGCAAGACCTCCCGGCGTGCCGACACCCTGATAGTAGCCACGCGTATCTTGTCTCAGGCCACGACCGGATGGGACAGCCTAAAAGAAAATACCAAATACCTCGGGTTTCCCCAAGGCGGCCCTGAAGTCTGCCCGGTTGGACCAACACTCATGAGGAGCACTGGCCTGGGGGTTGTTAATTAAGTCCATGGGATAGCTAGTCCCTATGCAATTCTTTTAGTTATTAGGCAAATGTAAAGCCAATGTTGGCCCTTGATGGAAAAGCTGTAGCGCTAAGCGGGTTATCGAGGGGGGCTCATAAACCCCAACCGTGTAAGGGACGCAATATCAAGGAACATAACACCAGTTTAAACTGTTCCTAGGGTGGCATGAGTGGAACAAAATACCAAGCAAGAGGCTTAGCCTTCCACACATTACCAATATATATATGATTTGGGTTAACAGATTATATATTGTGATATCCCAACAATAACTTCACCATGAAGCAAGAATCTTCAAATCTTCTCCTGCAACTAACAATGCTATAAGAGAGGCTGAGCGATGCTTACGTAGCCAAACAACGGTTTGCTAGGTTGGGTGGTTAGAGAGGTTCATGGCAACAATAGGAGGCTGACAAACAGCATAGGCATCGAGACACTAAGCTAAAGAGCGAGACATCTAGCATAGGCAAAGATAGTAACGATATCTGGGTAAGGTCATCTTGCCTGTTGAGTCGTCGATGGGATCGTAACCTTGCTCCTCACACTCAACCACGGTAGGAACCTCGTACTCGGTCTCGGCTCCCGGCTCTACTCAACACAAGAATACAACATGGCACAATATCAAACATGGTGCAATGCACAATCAACATGATGCAAGTATGATGTGCGTATGCATGTGGAAGCACTTGAGCCTAATGAAAAGATGATGGACAAGGCCTCATCTTGGAAAACCAAGCAAGCCACTGGATAGAGGGGAAGATTTCGGTTGAAATCAATATAAAGATCGCCAGAAACGGACACACGGTTTGCAAAAGGCAAGCAAAAAATTATTCACACAAAGCTGCAGTTTACAGCCACATGGCATCTTTGGAGCAAGAAATAATTATGCCACAACACTCAAACATGGAGACAGAGGTCATGGATATGAAGTATACATGATACTTAATAAGCATGAACTTATAATACAGCCAAAAATCTACTAGAACACAATGAACCAAGCATGGCAAGTTGCAATAAATTTATCCAGACTTAGCCAAAATCTGGGAAGGCAAAAACATCATCACGATGCTGCCTTCGGAGGCACAAAACAACATGCATATCAACTCCACTAAGTATATAAAGATCATGGACATGTAGTAGACATAACATAAATCAAACAACTCCATTGGAGCAACTCAACAAGAGGCATGGATCAATAACAACAAGCTTCCCCAAATTGATCATGATGGTAAAAACCAGCGGGCAAAATTTATAGCAACTTGAGAGCAAGAAATAAATAAGCTACGGCAGGCCATATGTGCAAGTAAGGGCATGGATGCATAGAGCATAACATGGACAACAAGGAATGATAATTTGGCATACTAAAACATGCATGTATTTGAGTGAGGCGTCAAGCAAACATAGCATCAGGTTAACAGATTTCCAGACTTAGCAGTTTTTTCACTAAGTATAAAACAACAACATTGGCATGGCATGTTTACAAGATTGTTTAAGTCACCTCAAGGCATATCATGGAAAGTGGTTTGCACCATAACAAAGAACATATGATGGTGCTTCTAAAACATATTGACATGTGGCATGAAGACAAACACATCACTAGCAATGAACAAGTGAAATCATCATCTCATAACAAGTTTCAGCACTTAACAGCCAAATGCACTTTTGCAATAGAGATTAACATGGCAATATGACACCTAACATGAATGATACAGCAATGATCATGTAGAACATTTCACAATGAACATTTTGACATATCATATGCTCCATTTGGATAAACATGCACAAAGTTAGAAGCATCACAAGTATGCAACAAAATTACATATAACAACAGTTTTAAACATGTAGCACTCTTGCAACGATGATTAGGTCATCAAGATGAACTCAAACAAGCATGCCACAGTGGAACAAAATGAAGAGCACATCTCAACGAACATTTTGATATATTACATGGCCAAAGCGGATCTACGAGCGCGAAGTTACAGCCATGCAAAGGAGGCAACAAATTATGGAAAACTGGGGACTTGGTGGAATTTTCAACTCCGAAAAAGTCAAACATGGACGGGACGAAGCGGGAAGAGGAGATCCGGGATGGAGCGGGGTGTTTGGTTCGTCTCCCGGTGGATCTGGTCCCGATCCACCGGATCTCGCCGGAGTTGGAAGAGATGGCCGAAGAGCTCGCCCGAGAAGCGACGGGGCGACGAGGAGGCCGCCCGCCACCACCGGCCAGTGTTGCCGGCCGCTCTCTGGCGAGCCGCCGGGTCATCCCGATCCGGATCTGGGTGGGTGGATGATATCCACCCGTCCCCCGATCCAAACGCCTCCTGCGCCGGCCAGATCACTCCGTCCCGCATCTCCTCATCCCGTTTGACTTTTTCGTGAGGTACAAAAACTGCTAAGCCCCAGTTTGCCATATTTTGTTGCCTCCTTTGCATGGCCATAACTTCGTGCTCATAGATCCATTTTGTCAGCTTTTTTGAGTTCATCTTGATGACCTAATCATCGTGGCAAGAGTGCTATATGTTTAAAACTGCTGTTACTTGTTAATTTTTTGCCATGTTTGAGATGTGATAACTTGGTGCATATTTATCCAAATGGAGCATATGATATGTCAAAATGTTCATTGTGAAGTGCTCTACATGATGGTTGTTGTAGCATTCATGTTAGGTCTCATATTGCCATGTTAACATCTGTTGCAAAAGTACATGTGGCTGTTAAGTGCTGACACTTGTTGTGAGATGTTGTTTTGACTTGCTCATTGCTATTGATGTGTTTGTACTCATGTCACATGTCAATGTGTTTTAGAAGCACCATCATATGGTCTTTACTGTGGTGCAATCCACTTTCCATGATATGCCTTCAGGTGACTTAACCAAGCTTGTAAACATGCCATGCCAATGTTGCTATTTTATACTTAGTGAAAAAACTGCTAAGTCTGGAAATCTATTAACCTGATGCGATGTTTGCTTGATGCCTCACTAAATTACATTCTTGTTTTCGAGTGGCCAATGGTCATATCTTGTTTTCCATCTTATGCTCTATCCATCCATGCCCTTGTTTGCACATATGGCCTGCTGTAGCTTATTTATTTCTTGCTCTCAAGTTGGTATAAATTATACCTGTCAGGTTTTTATCAGCATGATCAATTTGGTGTAGCTTGTTGCTATTGATCCATGCCTCCTATGGAGTTGCTCCAATAGAGTTTTTTGATGTATGCTATGTCTACTACATGTCCATGATCCTTATATACTTATTGGAGTTGATATGCATGTTGTTTTGTGCCTCCAAAGGCAGCATCGTGATGATGTTTTTGCCCTCCAAGATTTTGACTAAGTCTGGATAATTTTATTGCAACTTGCCATGCTTGGTTAATTGTGTTCCAGTAGGTTTTTGGGTGTGTTCAGTCCATGCTTGTTAAGTATCATGTCTACTTCATATCCATGCGCTTTGTCTCCGTTTTTGGGTGCTGTAGCATAATTATTTCTAGCTCAAAAGATGCCATGTGGCTGTAAACTACAGTTTTGTGTGAATATTGTTTTGTTTGCCATTTTCAAACCGTGTGTCCGTTTCCGGCGATCTTTATATCGATTTCAACCAAAATCTCCCCCTCTATCTAGTGGCATGCTTGGTTTTCCAAGATGAGGCCTTCTCCATCATCTTCTCCTTAGGCTCAAGTGCTTCCACATGCATACACACATCATACTTGCATCATGTTGTTTGTGCATTGCACCTTGGTTAATTTTGTACCGTGTTGTGTTCTTGTGTGAGTAGAGCCGGGAGCCGAGTCCGAGTTCGGGGTTTCTACCGAGTTTGAGTACGAGGATCCGTCTTATGATCCCTCCATGGAATCAACAGGCAAGATGACCTTACCCAGATATCGTAACTATCTTTGCCTATGCTAGATGTCTCGCTCTTTAGCTTTTTGCCTCGATGCCTATGTCTGTTTGTCAGCCTCCTATCGTTGCCATGAAACTCTCTAGCCACCCAACCTAGCAAACCTTTGATTGGCTACGTAAGCTTCGCTCAGCCCCTCTTATAGCGTTGTTAGTTGCAGGTGAAGATTTGAAGATTCTTGCTTCATGATGAAGTTTTTTGTTGGGATATCACAATACATAATCTGTTGAACTAAATCATCTATATACTTGGCAATGGGTGGAAGTCTAAGCCTTTCCTTGGTGTTTTGTTCCACCCATGCCACCCTAGGAACCGTATAAACCGGTGTTATGTTCCTTGATTTTGCGTCCCTAACACGGTTGGGGTTTATGGGCCCCCTTGATAACTCGCTTAGTGCTAAAGCTTTTCCAGCAAGGCTTGCAATAACTAAATAACTTGCATAGGGACTTTCCGGACCCCGAGGACTTAATTTTACAAACCGGGCCAGTGCTCCTCATGAGTGTTGGTCCAAACTGGGCAGCCTGCGGGGCCGACTTGAGGCAACTCGAGGTTCTGGCTCCCGTAGCTTGAACTATCCGGTCGTGGCCTGAGACGTGATATGCGTGGCTACTATCAGGGTGTTGGCACA
The DNA here is from genome assembly GCA_902687465.1 of Secale cereale. Taxonomy (NCBI): domain Eukaryota; kingdom Viridiplantae; phylum Streptophyta; class Magnoliopsida; order Poales; family Poaceae; genus Secale; species Secale cereale. The sequence goes on along the minus strand of LR738714.1, from coordinate 174,179,869 downwards.
CCGGGAGGTCTTGCTGGATTAGTTTTACCTATGTCGGAATATCTTGAGCATGGGATTCCGAGAATACTCGGGTCTTCCCACCTTGGAGTTGCGACTCCACAGATCATGAGCTTGTGATGGGCTAAGTTGGGACACCCCTGCAGGGTTTGATCTTTCGAAATCCATGCCCGCGTTTATGTGGCAGATGGGAATTTGTTAATATCCGATTGTAGATAACTTGACACCATGTTCATAGTACACTACCTGCATGAGTAACCGTGACGGTCGCTTTCAGAAAGGGGTTCGGGAAGTGAACACGGTGGGGTTATGTTTGACGTGAGTAGTTAGGATCACTTCGTGATCTCTTTGGCGATCATTGGCAGTTTATCTTCTCACTCTATACACGTAAGCTAGTGCTAGTGCAGCTGCAACCTTCTTTTAAGCCTTTTCCACACCTAAGGCTTTGAGAGTATTGCTACTCGGGAACGGGATTGCTGAGTCCTCCGTGGCTCACAGATACCACACAACACCATATGCAGATACCGATGAGAACTACTCAGGAGACGGGACAGAGTTGTGTTGGGAGTTCGATGAAGAGCGTGGGCGATACTACGTGTCTTATCCCGACGATCAGTAGTGCCTTCTACTAGGGGCGATCAGACCTTGTGTTGCTTTATTTATGGTATCTTTCATTTGGATCTTCGTCCGTAGTTGGACTCTGATGTTATTTGGATGATGAATGTTTATGTAATGCATTGTGTGACGTGGTGAGTGTAAGCCAACTACTCTTTTGCTTTTACATGAGTTGTGCAAAGATACTATTCTTGAGATCATTCCACTATGATATTATGCCTTTAAGTCGTGCCTCGACACGTGGGAGGTATAATCTCATACTGGGCATTACAAGTACTTGTAACGCCCCGGACACACCCGCCGGTAGTCGTTACTTCTGGTGGTATCTAGACTGGCCCCACATATCAATACTAGTCTTTTCTGCGCACTTTGTCCTCACTCGTGCGCACCCGGGAGCAACTTCCCGATCGATCACCCATCCTGAAACTACTCCAAGCTGTGCACGCTTAACTATGGAGTTCTATCCGAGTGGGCACCCGGAAAAGAAGGAATTCCTTATTGATATGAGTAGTCTATCATCCCTAATAAGCCAGGCCATCACATACACCTTCACTCAGAGGAACCGACGTCCTCGTCGGGCCACAGGAATGTTCCTTCTTGGCACAAACGTCTGTGCATCCAGTCCGATACATGTGCCATGCCGTGTGCCACGACGGGTCACAAACGTCATGAACAACATGACCGCGAAGCTGTCCGCAAACATCCGTGTAACCGCGAAGGTCGGCTCTGATACCAACTTGTAACACCCAGGACACACCCGCCGATAGTCGTTACTCCTGGCGGGATCTAGACTGGCCACACATATCAATACTAGTCTTTTCTGTGCACTTTGTCCTCACTCATGCGCACCCGGGAGAAACTTCCTGGTCGGTCACCCATCCTTAAACTACTCCAAGCTGAGCACGCTTAACTTTGGAGTTCTAACCGAATGGGCTCCCGGAAAAGAAGGAATTCCTTATTGATATGAGTAGTCTATCATCCCTAATAAGCCAGGCCATCACATGGAATTCCAACAGGACTTTGACTGGTCTCAGCCACCTTCAAAGAAATTCAAGAAGGTCAAAGTTCCTCAGCTGGTCACAAGCTCATTTTCTTCATCGCGCGCAGCGCGTGAAGCAGAAGACTTGGACGACTCTGCGGTAGGCCCTACATCAACGGACGACCCCAACAATGCTGGCGCTCCTCCATCAACTTTCTGATGATATTCTTCAGGGGCGTTAGTCCTCATTTTTCGTCCCTTTTGGTCATTTGATGGCAAAGGGGAGAAATTTGAGTTAGTCTTCAAGCGGGTCACTATTATGTGCTATATTTTCGTTAAGTTACAACTCTCGTTCTTCTAAGGTGTTTGATCTTAGGAGTTGTAAACTTAAGTCTGTTAGTGGTCTGACACTTTTTGAACTTTTTCTGCATGCTTATTTCCTCAATACCGTAATGCACTAATGCTGGATTTCGTCAGACACCATATTTCATCATGCAATTCAATTTCTACATATCATATGTTAAATGCGTGTATTAATTACAAGATATAGGGGGGTATCTCCATAATATTACTCTACAATGTGCATTTGCTAACTCAAGCAAAATCCTCAAAAGTGCACACCTTCACGGGGAGTTCTTCTATATCTTGTAATCAAATTCCTCAATATCAGTTGTTACACTTTATATGTTTATCCCCATTGAAAACTTAATCTATTTGTCATCAATCACCAAAAAGGGGGAGATTGTAAGTGCATCTAGTGCCCCTTAGTGATTTTGGTGTATTGAAGACTTATAGGGTATGGGACTAATGTGTTTTTGAGTGTACACATGTCTTATAAATCTATGAGGAGTTTGATATTTATGAAGAAAGTCGACCCCTAAAAATGTATATCCTCAGTTGAAGACTTTGGTTTTCTTGAAGACTTTAAAACTAAGGAAATTGGTGTGACCTCGAAGACTTGGATAATCATGCGAGGATTATGTAGCATGAGGACTTTTGTTTTCATAGTTTCATTTTCTATTCCTTGAGTAATAGGAAACACCGTACTGTTAAAGGAGGTCGAGGTAAAACTGAGGAAACATATTTCCAAGTGATGCTCGATTCAAAGCCTACACTACCCAATCCTTTCGAGTGAAGCCATTGGAAATCTCATATAGTTCAGTCAATTTCTTCAGTGACAGAGACAAAGTTCTTCTGGTCTCTGAGGAATTTGTCCTGACTGAGGACTTATGAATTCGCCAGTGCGGATTGCCTACAAGTGAGGAACATGATAACCCTCAGGAATTTGAGAGCTCAATTTCCGACCGTTGCTGTGCCATGCGCGAGCTGTCCCAAAATATCTTATCCACCTATCAGTCATATCATTTCTGGGCATTTATGTCTTATCATGTCGGGCTGCTCCCTATGCTATAAATAGCCGCCACCTACAACCACTAGTTGGTTGGCTGCTCCGAGAGAAATTGACACTTGTCATAAGAGCAACCCATCCTCCGAGGACTTTGAGTGCAAATCATCAAGTGAGGAAAACCCCAAAACCCAAACACCTAAAACCCCAAAGTGCTTGAGCATCACTGAAGAGAGTGTTCCTGTGTGGAGCCGACACTTGTTTCCTTTGAAGACTGTGATCTTCCAGATGGTTAGGCGTCAATGGTCTAGAGCTTCCAAGAGGAATTGTGGATAGCCGAGTGACCAAGTCTGTGAAGGTTTGGAAGTCACCTATGAAGACTTACCACGAGTGATTGGGCGAGGTCTGTGTGACCTTAGGTCAAGGGTAATATGGTGAGGACTTGGTGTCTTGGACTATGTGTCCAGGACTGGGTATCCGGGACTGTGTGTCCTCAGGTTTAAATACCTAGCCGCCCTAACCAGACATACAATTGTCACAACAGTTGGAACTGGTCAAACAAATCATTGTCTTCATCAAGCCTACTAGTTTAATTTCCACAACCCATCCATTTACTCATTCATGTGCTGATGAACTTGATCTGTACCGTTTGAAGATTTTGACAGAAGACTTTCTCAATTTCCTGACTCCAATTTCTTTAGTCTTCAGTCCTCGGCCTGCTTATCCTGTTTACACGCTACTTGTACTCTGTGCTTATTTTGATTTCATCATGGTGACCATGCTACTGTCTTGTTACGCTTGCACTTGAGTATCTATTCCGCTCCTAAGTAGTTTGTTGCTTAGAAAATTACTCAGATAGAATTTTCTCAGTGGCGAATTTGTAAAAATCGCCTATTCACCCCCTTTGGTCGATATAACACACTTTCACTTTCCCCTCCATCCCTCACCCAAGGATCAAAGGACAGGCCGAGGGCATGAATGTTGAAATGTTGCGTGCCCTCAAGACAAGAACTTTTGACAAGTTACAAAAATGCGGCAGGCGCTGGATAGATGAGTTGTCGGTGGTTCTTTGGTCAATCATAACGATGCCAAATCGAGCCACCGGCCAGACTCCCTTCTCCATGGTATATAGGGAAGAAGCGGTTCTGTGATGGAAATATGACCTAGAGTCACTAATAAAATGGTTATTATTATATTTCCTTAATCATTATCAAGTTTCATTATTCAAGCTAGAATTATACTGATCGGAAACATAAATACATGTCCACATAAACAAATATTGTGTCCCTAGTGAGCCTCTACTAGACTAGCTCGTTGATCAAAGATGGATAAGGTTTCCTAACCATAGACATGAGTTGACATTTCATAACGGGATCACATATTAGGAGAATGATGTCATGGACAATACCCGTCCTTTATCATAGCATATGATCGTTCAGTTTATTGCTACTACTTTCTTAATGTCAAATAAAAGTTTCTTTGACCATGAGATCATGCAATTCCCGGATTCCGGAGGAATACCTTGTGTGCTATCAAAGGTCACAACATAACTGGGTGATCATACAGATGCTCTACAGGTATCTCCAAAGGTGTCTGTTGGGTTGGCATGGATCGAGATTGGGATTTGTCACTCCATGTGACGGAGAGGTGTCTTTGGGCCCTATCGGTAATAGTACATCACAAGAAGCTTGCAAGCAAAGTGACTAAGGAGTTAGTTGCAAGATGATGTATTACAGAACGAGCAAAGAGACTTGCCGGTAATGAGATTGAACTAGGTATGGAGATACCGACGATCGAAACTCGGGCAAGTAACATACCGACAGACAAAGGGAAGTACGTATGTTGTCATAAAGGTTCAACCAATAAAGATCTTCGTAGAATATGTAGGAACCAATATGGGCATCCAGGTTCCGCTATTGGTTATTGACCGGAGAAGCATCTCGGTCATGTCTACATCATTCTTGGACCCGTACGGTCCATAGAATTAGCGTTCGTTGACGATATACTATTATATGAGTTATGTATGTTGGTGATCGAATGTTGTTCGGAGTCCCGAATGAGATCACGGACATGACGAGGAGCTTCAGAATGGTACGGAGGTAAAAATTGATATATTGCATGATATGCTTGGGCCAAGGGGTAAGGCCAATGCGGCTTTAGGTCGTGCAAAAGGAAGTATTGCGGAGATCGGTACCAGATGCCAGGGCGTCACGTCCTGGAAATCCAAGAAGGACTCTTCCTTGCAGGCAAAACCGACTTTGATGAGGCTTTTTCTCCAAGATACTACCCAGGGCTCAACATATAAATAGAGGGCAGGGCTAGCACCTAGATAACATCAAGATTCACCAAGCCATGTGCCGGCAAGCCCATCCCATCTAGTTTATCCTCTATCATTGTATATGTTGTGCTTCGTGAAGCCTTATGGAGATTGTTCTTTACCACCAGCGTCACCACACCGTCATTCTACCGGAACGCATCTACTAGTCCGCCCCTCTTACAGGATCAAGATGGCGAGGACAACATCGAGTTGAACGTGTGCTGAACGCGGAGGTGCCGTACGTTCGGTACTTGATCAAGATAGATCATGAAGGTGTACGACTAGATCAACCGCATTGATTAATGCTTCCGCTTAGCGATCTTCAAGGGTATGAAGCTGCTCTCCCGCTTTCGTAGCTATGCATCTCCATGGATAGATGTTGCGTGTGTGTAGAACTTTTCTTCCATGCAACGTTCCCCAACATTGTCACCCCGGAACTCATATACATGTCACCTCGAGTACTTCCCTATGATGAAGTAGCACAAGAGAAGCTGCGGCATGACGATGCCACGCTCCTCGAGGAAGACCATCTCTGAGTAGCTGTGTGTTCTGCACACTACCAGCAAGCCGTGCGCTGCTATCACAGCTCCAGTGTTCATGCCCCGAGCTTTGAGGAAGGAGACCTTGTCCATAGGTGCATTTCGTCTGCCAAGGGTACAAATAAGTTGACGCCAAAGTGGGAAGGGCCTTATCAGGTAGTGTGTGTCCCAAGAACCGGCGCAGTCCATCTAGAGACCGAAGATGGCATCCCGATATAAAACTCATGGAATATTGAGCATCTTCGGAAGTTCTACCCATAAGATGTGGTTGTCGAGACTAGTCCCTGGGACTTGGAACACTTTGTACAAAGCCAGGCGCACACCCTATGCATAGCAACATAAAAAATTGTTTTCAAAAAACTTGTATGCATGACTTTGTATGTTTGCTCAAGTATGATATCACTGTGATTTCACTTTATTATAGATATGATAACTAACAAGCTGTGAGGGTACTTGTGTCTGACTTTCCATAGTTTTTGACAAGAACAGAAGGATCATCTCACGAGGGATTTCCCCCGGAAGGATAGGTGCAGGTGAGCCCGAGCGCTTGAAGTCCCGGCAAACCTCCCCTTATCAGAAGAAAACAAGAAGAATTACGAAAAAGAGATAAGTTTGCTTTATTACATCATATCGATCTATGTTATAGTCAAGTATGATGAACTTGCGCGCAAGGAGACCTTGTTAGGACTATCACTCGTTCTCGTACCTTTGACCCGAGCTTACTCGGTAGGGTCAGTTGCAGCTGCATTTGAAAGGAGGACAAGAGGCCAACACTTCTCCGTGCTCCCAAACCCACTCTTCTGAACCCAATAGATGGGGTTTGGTGGCAGCTGCGTTGAAGGCCGGCAAGAAGTTTGCTGGAAAAAATTCAGTATCAGAGAAACTTTAAAGGCTTGTCTAAGGATAAGACCAAAGTACGTGCACGAATATCCGACAAATCTTCTTTCCAAAACTCATGCGGTCGAACAAGTACAAAACATACAAGTATTAACATAGACTAGGGATTACATAGACTTGATTCAAGATTTGGCAAGCGACTACACTTTTTGATTTAAAAAGATAAGTGCCATGTGATGCCTTTCGTGTCCCTCTCCTCCTAGGAGTTACAAAGAGGAGAAAGAAGGGCAAAAGGGTCGCCTAGGTAGAATCCCAGCGTGACCCCATCGGGGCCCGCGGGACGTAGCCTGACAAGATCTGGAGGGCGCCTCCCCGGCAAGGAAGAAGAGGTTGAGGGCGGGGAGAGCGCTAATGTCACATCCCTGGTTTTGTCTTGCACTTGGGTTGGTCATGCATGTGGCATCATGTTGAAATGGCGATTAACCAACCCTAGCACCCCTTTGAAAAACTAGGTTCGAACAAATTTGATTTCAATGAACCCAAAATGCCCTTCACAAAATGTTCATCATTTTTGGTCTTGGCTAAAACCTCTACCAAAATGGTTTCATAATTTTGGGAGCCATTCTGGATCTTTGAATTAAGTCATAACTATTTAAATTTGGACATTCAAAATGCTATAAATATTTTTACATGTCCAAATAATTCTGAAAGTACTTGAGGGCTGTTGGAAATAATTTCACAAGTGCCCACAATTATTTTCAGCATTTTATGAAATGGTTTAGTATTTTTACTAAATCAAAACATACAAATAATATAGAAAACAAAAACAGAAAGAAAGGATAGGGCACTATGCCTGGATTACCTGTGCAGCCCAGCTAGCCTAGAACTGTAGCGGCCCAGCCCACCAGGGGCAGCGCTGTCTTCTTCCTCCTGCCAGGAGGAGAAGCAGTTGCGTGCCAGGCGTGCCGCCGAGCCGCGCCAGCTCCTCCCTACCTGCCTACCCATCCCGACCCTTTTAGCGATGCCACGGAGATGTCTGGAGACCCCTCTCTCCTCTCCCTCGCCCGCTGCTCTCTCTTCCCTTCTCTGCCTCTCTCGCATGCACCCACCCGAGTGCACACGTCGCCGCCGCTCACCGTTGCCGCGGCCATAGTCACCCCCTCGCCCCTCTTACGTCCCATGAGCCAAGCAACCGGGGACGCGTCGTATCGCCGCTATCGACATCATCTTTAAGCTCAAGTGTCGGCGATCACCGTCGCCACTCCATCGTCGTCCGTGCCTCCTCGAGCTCAAGAACCGCACTAGAAGATTCGCTGTGAGCACCTCGTCGTTTCCCCTCTCCTATGTCTCGACAGCGTACCATAGCCACGCTACGACCGGACCCGAGAGCTCACCACTGTCGTCGTTCCTCATCGTCGTTGCCAGGGCCACCGCAGCTCTCGTTCACGCGTTTCACCGTGCTCAGAAGCTCCCCAGCAAACCCACACACCCATCAGCTCCTCCTCCCGTGCACCATAGCGTCATCCTCGCCGACGCCCGAACTCCGGCGACCGCAAAAGAGCTCGCCGCCTTCAGCTCCGGCCACCCCAGCTACTGCCGATTGTTGCTTTGGATGCACCGCACTCCTAGGAACCCATAGGAGCAAACCGCGCATCGAATGGTGCCCTGTAGACTTGTCCCGCATGTTGACGTGGCTCTCTCGCCGTTGAACCTCATCGCTGGCGAGATTCCGGCCACCCTGTGACCTCTCGTCTAGTCCATCGGATGCGCGCGAGCAAGAGCTCCTCCCCAGTGCCTCTCGCGCTACCTACAACCGCCACTAGCTTATTTCCGGCGACCCTCCGCCGCGGGTTTGGTCGTCGCCGGCAAAACTCCGGTGAGTGCCAACGTGGCACCATCATTGTTGCTAACCCTTGCCCCTAAAAACCCTAATAGCCAGTGACAGTGGGGCCAGTCCCTGGTCAAACCCCAGTCAGCACAGAGTTTGGCCGGGGTTAGTCCCTGTGTCAATGACGTGTGGACCCCACATGTCAGGTTTGACCCTGGCCGCCCAATCGACCCGCTGATGTCACTATGACATAATGCTCATGCAATAAATCATTTTCTAGATTTAGATTGTTTTAATTAACCAAGAAATTCCAAAAATGTTATAAACTTCAGAAAATCATAGAAAATCAACCATAACTCCAAATGAAATAATTTATATATGAAAAATGATCAGAAATATATGAAGAATTTCTTTATGGCATTTTCATGCATGTTTGAACAACTTACAGCTACTTTATATCACAATTTGAATAAATGGCATTTTAAATGTCTCATATGGAGTTTGAATTTGAACCTTGAGTTCAAACCAAGTTCATTTAACTCGTTTCTAGTTGCATTAGCCCAATCAACAGCACATTGTCATGACATGATCATGCATCATATTGTCGCATTGCATTGATTGAGTTCTTCTCTATTGCTGGTGTTCGTCCCCTCTCAGTAGACGATGTTCCGACGATATGTGTTCGATGACACCGATGAAGAGCTATACTATCATCAGAAGTGCCAGGCAAGCAAAGAAACCTTCTTCATTCTAAGATAGTAGCTTCTTTCTGTGAATCATTTGCTACTCATGTTGATCTCCCTAAGGAAAAGTGGTTTAAATTTCATCCTCCCATTGAAGTAAAAGTAGTTGAACCAATTAAAGTTGAAGAAAAGACTATCACTTATAATGTTGATCCTATTGTTACTACTGCTTACATTGAGAAACCAGATTTCCCTGCTAGAATAAAGGATCATGCGAAAGCTTCAACTGTGGTTTGTAAGAGTAAAACTAGAACACCTACACCTTTTGAGCAAATTAAAGTTGAACCTAGTGTTGCTATGGTTAAGGATCTCTTGGTCGATGATATTGATGGGCATGTTATTTACCTCTCCGATGAAGCTGCTAGAATTGCTAGACCCAATACTAAGAATAAGCATAGACCTGTTGTAGGCATGCCTATTATTTCTGTTAAAATAGGAGATCATTGCTCTCATGGCTTATGTGACATGGGTTCTAGTGCTAGTGCCCTACCTCATTCCTTATATGAAAGTATTATGCACGATATTGCACCTGCTGAGCTAGAAGGTACTGATGTTACTATTAAGCTTGCCAATAGAGAACTATTTCACCAGTCGGGATTGTTAGAGATATTGAAGTCTTGTGTGGGAAAGTTAAATACCCTGCTGATTTACTTGTTCTTGGTTCCCCACAAGATGATTTTGCTCTTCAATATTGATAATGCAAGATAGACTGCGAAAAGGACATTGTTACTGTTGGTTTAGGGTATATGTCTCATGACTTTAACTTTGCTAAATTTCGTAGACAACCCCATGATAAAGCATTGCCTAGTAAGGATGAAATTATTGGTCTTACTTCTATTGATGTGCCTCCTAACGATCCTTTAGAACAATATCTGCTAGACCATGAAAATGATTTGTATATGAATGAAAGAAGAGAAATAGATGAAATATTCTTTAAACAGGGACCCTTATTAAAACACAACTTGCCTGTTGAAATTCTAGGGGATCCTCCTCCACCCAAGGGTGATCCCGCGTTCGAACTCAAACCGTTACCTGACACCCTTAAGTATGCTTATCTCGATGAAAAGAAAATATATCCTATTATTATTAGTGCTAACATTTTAGAGTAGGAAGAAGATACATTCTTGAAAACTCTGAAGAAGCACCGTGCTGCTATTGGATATACTCTTGATGATTTTAAGGACATTTGTCCCACTCTATGCCAACACAAAATAAAATTGGAGAAGGACGCTAAACCGGTTGTTGATCAGCAATGGCGGTTGAATCCTAAGATGAAAGAGGTGGTAAAAAAAGAAATACTAAAGCTTCTAGAGGCAGGTATAATTTATCCAGTTGCTGATAGTCAGTGGGTCAGTCCTCTCCATTGTGGCCCTAAGAAGGGAAGTATTACTGTTGTTCGGTCCTAATGATCCCGCAAAGAATTGTTACATGTTATAGGATGGTAATTGATTTCCGCAAATTAAATAAAGCTACTAAGAGAGATCATTACCTGCTACCTTTTATTGATCAAATGCTAGAAAGGGTATCCAAACATACTCATTTTTGCTTTCTAGATGGCTATTCTGGTTTCTCTCAAATACCTGTGTCAAAAGACGATCAAGAAAAGACCACTTTTACTTGTCCTTACGGTACCTTTTATTATAGACATATGCCTTTTGGTTTATGTAATGCACCTGCTACCTTTGAAAGATGCATGATGGCTATATTCTCTGATTTTTGTGAAAAGATTGTTGAGATTTTCATGTATGATTTTTCCGTTTATGGAACTTCTTTTGATGATTGCTTAAGCAAGCTTGATCTAGTTTTGTAGAGATGTGAATAAACTAATCTTATCTTGAATTGGGAAAAGTGCCACTTTATGGTTAATGAAGCATTGTCTTGGGGCATAAAAATTTTGAAAGAGGTATTGAAGTTGATAAAGCTAAAGTGGAAGCTATTGAAAAGATGAAGTGTCCCAAGGACATCAAAGGTATAAGAAGTTTCCTTGGTCATGCTGGTTTTTATAGGAGGTTCATTAAGGGCTTCTCAAAAATCTCTAGGCCTCTAACTAATCTCTTATGAAAAGATGTTCCTTTTCTCTTTGATGATGATTGTGTAGAAGCATTTGAAATACTTAAGAAAGCATTGATCTCTGCACCTATTGTCCAGCCTCCTGACTGGAATTTACCCTTTGAAATTATGTGCGATGCTAGTGATTATGTTTTAGGTGTTGTTCTAGGACTAAGAGTTGATAAGAAACTACATGTTATCCAATATGCTAGTAAAACTCTAGATAGTGCCATAGAAATTTTGCTACTAGCGAGAAAGAATTTTTAGCAGTTGTATTTGCTTGTGATATGTTTAGACCTTATATTGTTGATTCTAAAGTAACTGTTCACACTAATCATGCTGCTATTAAATATCTTATGGAAAAGAAAGATGCTAAACCTAGACTTATTAGATGGGTTCTCCTGCTACAAGAATTTGATTTGCATATTACTGCTAGAAAAGGGGCTGAGAACCCTGTTGTAGACAACTTGTCTAGGTTAGAGAAGATTCTTGATGACCCACTACCTATTGATGATAGCTTTCCTAATGAAAAATTAGCTGTCATAAATGCTTCTCGTACTGCTCCATGGTATGCTACTTACATTGTTGCTAAATTTATACCACCTAATTTCTCATACCAGCAAAAGAAAAGGTTCTTCTATGATTTAAGACATTACTTCTGGGATGACCCACAGCTTTATAAAGAAGGAATAGATGGTATTATTAGACATTGTGTACCTGAGCATGAACAGGAACAAATCCTACGCAAGTGTCACACCGAGGCTTATGGAGGACACCATGCTGGAGATAGGACTGCACATAAGGTACTGCAATCTGGTTTTTATTGGCCTACACTCTTCAAGGATGCCCGTAAGTTTGTCTTGTCTTGTGATGAATGTCAAAGAATTGGTAATATTAGCAGACACCAAGAAATGCCAATGAATTATTCACTTGTTATTGAACCATTTGATGTCTGGGGCTTTGATTATATTGGACCATTTCCTTCCTCTAATGGGTATACACATATCTTAGTTGTTGCTGATTACATTACTAAGTGGGTAGAAGCTATTCCAACTAGTAGTGCTGATCACAACACCTCCATTAAGATGCATAGAGAAGTTATTTTTCCGAGGTTTGGAGTCCATGGATACTTAATGACTAATGGTGGTTCACATTTTATTCATGGTGCCTTCCGCAAAATGCTTGCTAAGTATGATGTTAATCATAGAATTGCATCCCCATACCACCCACAGTCTAGTGGTCAAGTAGAACTGAGTAACAGAGAGCTGAAATAAATCTTGCAAAAGATTGTTAATAGGTCTAGAAAGAATTGGTCGAAGAAACTTGATGATACATTATGGGCTTATAGAACTGCATATAAAAATCCTATGGGCTTATCTCTGTATATAATAGTATATGGTAAAGCATGTCACATACCTCTCAAACTAGAACACAAGGCATATTGGGCTATTAAAGAGCTCAATTATGATTTCAAACTTTCCGGTGAGAAGAAGTTATTTGAGATTAGCTCGCTTGATGAATGGAGAACCCAGGCCTATGAAAATGCCAAACTGTTTAAAGAAAAAGTTAAAACATGGCATGACAAAAGGATACAAAAGCGTGATTTTAACATAGGTCATTATGTCTTGCTATACAACTCTCGTTTAAGGTTTTTTTGCAGGAAAACTTCTCTCGAAATGGGAAGGTCCTTATGTCATCTAGGAGGTCTATCAATCCGGTGCCATAAAAATCAATAACATTGAAGGCACAAATACGAAGGTGGTGAACGGCCAAAGAATCAAACATTATATCTCAGTTAACCCAGTAAATGTTGAAACCAATGTTATTGAAACCGTAACCCCAGAGGAATACATAAGGGACACTTTCCAGAACGATTCAGGCTCCGAAAAGGAAGAGGTATGTGCTACTTCTCGAGCTTGTGTTGTATTCCCTCGAAGAAGAAAGGGTGATGCAACACAGTGGCGTAAGTATTTCCCTCAGTTTTTGAGAACCAAGGTATCAATCCAGTAGGAGACCGCGCGCGAGACCCTCGCACCTGCACAAACAAATAAGATCATCGCAGCCAACGCGATAAGGGGTTGTCAATCCCTTTACGGTAACTTACGAAAGTGAGATCTGATAGATAGGATAGTATAATATTTTTGGTATTTTTGGCATAAGAACAACAAGTAAATAAAATAAAGTAAATGTCACACCCTGATTTTCATGTCACTTTGCTTAAGCTAATTATCATGTTAAAAATGTGGATTTGCAAAAACTTTTGAGTGCTTTTGACTTTGCTTGATTTTATCTTTGTCTGCTGTTTGCTAGTGCTCTAAAAATTAAATAAATCCTCCAACTCTTATACTTCATCTCCTTGACCCAAAACTTTTTCCCAATGATCATGCCATGTGTATAGAACAATATAGAATTTTCTTATAAAAATATTTTGGCCAAATAGTATTTTCTAAAATTAGTTTTCCAAAAACCCCTGAATTGAGGATTGCACTGCAAATACCTTATTTAGGGTGTGAAAAATCTTTCAAAAAGTATATTTGAATCCTATTAGGTATAGGACTCCCAGAAACCACAAAATTATAATTTTAAAAGTTATTTTTATATTTTATGTAAAAGCTTTTTCTTAAGGCCAGAAATGGTCTTTAATAGGGACAAATTATTTAACTATTTCAAAAATATTTGCCAAAATTCAGGGAAACTCATAGGACATATATTGTCCATATATAAGAGTTTCAACACATGGTCATGTTCAAAATATTGGACAAATCCTTCCAAAACCCTTTCTGGATATTTCAAGCTTTTGAAATATTTACAAAGGAAATGTTCTCCAAAAATTCCAGGGAAATTCTACCATATCAAATATGACATATTTGATGATCTTGCAAAGCCACATGCCTTGAAAATCAAGGGAACATCATATAATCCCCTCAAAACCATTATGTCCATATTTGAAGTTTGAGCAACTTTACATTGCCAAACTTGTCCAAATGCTCTCAAACTTGGTGCACATGCTAGAATGGCCTAATAAGGCATCTATGCCAAATGGCACAAGTCTTGGAGGAGCATAACTTGGTCTAAGTGCCCCAAAACCATTTCTGTTCAAATTCAAATTTGAACAACTTCACATTGTCAACTTTTTACCAGGGGCCTCAAACTTTGTGGGCATGATCATAACCCCAAATGATGATGCTACACCAAGTGGTGCATCAAGGGGAGATGAATAGCTTAACTCAAACAAGGTGAAACCATTTCTGTTGATTTCTAGGGTTCACCAAAGTTACATTGGCAATTTTGCCCAAATGAGCTCAAATTTGGTGGAAGGTCCTAATTATATGTGACATTCCATCCTGTTAAGTCCCATGCCAATTGGAAGTCATTTGCCTCCCCAAAACCTGATCAAACACCTTCTGCCAATTTACCAAAACCATTGGAATGACCCCTTTTACTATTTCCCTTTACCTCAAATTCTTACCACAGCTTCTCTTGATCATCTTCTACCCCCAGTAACTTCTCTATGGCCTCAGCTCAATCATTGGAGGGGGGTAAAACCCCAATTCACCTTGCTGGACAGAAGTAAACTCCTTGTTCTTCACCTCCCTCCTCATTCCAGTGGCTTTCCAGGGCATCCAAGACCATCCCACATTACTTTACTCCTCCCCTGACCTTCTAGACAACTTTGGGCATGTTGGACACGACCAGAGCGGCAAGAACACGGGCGTGCCAGCCATTCGGGCGCTCTGGAGCGCGCTACAGTGCGATCCCGCACTGTAGCCGCCTCCAATCGGCTGCACCCGACAGCCTGGGCGTCGGGACCGTGTCTCCCGAGGTGCCCTCGACGTCCGCGACCTGCAGGACGGTCGGCCTTATCCTCCCCTCCCCTCCTTCGCCCTCCACGAGCACGCCCGAGCGCGTCCATGGATGTCGCTCACGGTGCACCGCGGCTGCACCTATATAAAGCCTCCCCCCGAGCACCCCTTGCCTCTTTTGGACCCTCCTCCCTCCCGTGCATCTCCCAGACATGTCCCCTCTCCCTCTCATGCACTCCTGCTCCCTCCATGGCCGAAGTGCCGCCGCCAGCCGCCGCTCGGCATTGGGCACCTCGGCCGCTCTCTCCTCCCTCTTCTCTGTTGGCCGCCAGGAGGAGGACCCCAGGACCACGGAGCTACCCCCCACTCCACCCTTCCTTCCCCCTAGCGTCTCTGGCATCGCCCCCGTCTCGACCCGAAGCCGCCGCCGACGCCTCGGCCGCCGTCGCTCCTGCTCCTCCCGGCCAGCTTGAAGGCCAGGGATGGGCACGGCTTGCTCCGCTGGGTCCTTCGGTGCGCCGGGCACCACCGGGGACGGCCGGAGCCGCCGGGGAACGGCGCCGGCGTGTGCTCTGCCTTGCCTCCTCTGCTTCGAACGGAGGAGGAAGAAGGGGGCTGCGGCAGCAGCGGGCCCCGCCCGTCAAAGACTCAGCGAGCGCGCCTGAGCCACTGACCGGTGGGCCGACACCCCCCCGTTTAAATGGACACGGGTCCATCTGGCACCCGCCTTCCGTGCAGGAAGGCGTAATAGGCGAATACGCCTTCGGCGTCGCCGTCTGCCTGCGTGGCCGAGCCACTGGGCCAGCCCAGTGCGCAGAAGCACTAAGCCTCGCCCTGTGCGCAATAAGGGTATGGCCCTTTTTCCTTTTCTTTATCCAGTCAACTTCAAAAATGCTTAAATAATTCATTTGAACTCCAAATTTGGTGATTCAAATTTCCAGTGACTCCATAAATCATGATCTACTTGTTGGTGCAACATGCACATTATTCCAGAGACATTTCCTTCACAAATATTTATCAAATGCCCATATTCCATTTTCTGTGCTGAACTTTAGAAAATCACAGAGGGCTCAAATTTGATCCAAATGCAGTGGTTCAAATTCCTAGATGCTTGTCATGTCCAAACTTAGTTTTGGAACATTTTTATTAATACTTTCTGTGCCCCAGCAAATAATGAGCCATTTCTCCATATTTATCAACTTTGCAAAATCCTAGGAAATTCATTTGAGTTCCAAATCCAGTGAAACCAACTCCTAGATGCTTCTAAAATCATGACTTGTTGATGGGTGCCTTTGCTCATCATTCAAGAATATATTTCTGTACACTTCTTTCAAATCCATAAACCCATAGATTCTATCATATTGGAATGTTCCAAACTGTTCATTGATCCAATACCTATGAAACCACCTTGGTTATTTTTCATATGACCAGAGGTATCCTAGAAAAGTCCAACTCCTATTTTTAGAGCACTTTTATTTTTGCTTTGATTGTGTTGCTTATTATGATTGTTTCCATCGTTAGTTGACAAAATAAATGGAGTACTCGGAGTTGGACCAGAAGGTTTGAAGAGTCGGAAGAATAAGGCAAGCAGCCCTTTGACCATGTTCAAGAAACCTTTTTATGCATGTCTCATAGCACCTTATTATCAATGCATCGGAATCATATAGAAGAGATGACCACTTTGGTTGGTACCTTTGTTACTTTACTATTGAAACTTGCATCAAACATGACCCTACCTTCCTATGAGGGTTATGTTGGTGGGAGTAGATAGATGTATGCTATAGTAGTTGGCTACGCAAAATGGGTCAGGGTTATGCATTGAGTGAAACAAGTGTGGTTTGACATACTTGCAGATAACCCAGTGGGTGCCATTAATGCCCCTGGAGTTGATGAGAAACTAGGGCACTACTTGGTGAAGAAGTAGTGTACCGAGGCTTGATGAGAGTGTTGTTGACAGAGATGGATTAGATTTATGTGTGACTACCGTCCCAACCAAACATGCGCAACCACTCTACCCTTATATGGGAAAGGGCATTATTGATTACCTAGGTCGATACTAGCATGGTGCCCGCATTACTAGTGACGGGGGTGACATGAGGTCACTCTTGGGATGGGGTCGCGCTTGGATAGGCGGCCATGACTACCTTTACAGGGCACCGGACACACCGTTGGTACCCCGTGCTTGTGGTATGTGACGAATATGGAGCGAGGCTCCAAAAATCTGGAGATGTGAAATGTGGGGCACGGAGCTGTTACCAATCGAGTGGACTCCATATTAGTGTCGTCTAGGGAAAGATAGTGATCGGGTGCTTACCCCGGGTACTTGAGGTACCGCGGGTCGTGGATGACACGGAAGTTCCCCGGATCTTGTGGGTAAAGTGTGCAACCTCTGCAGAGTGTAAAACTATTCGAATAGCCGTGTCCGCGGTCAAGGGCAGTTGGGTGGTGCTACTTAGACTATGTCCATAAGTTTCTGGAAACAACACGATTCAGAGATATTGTTGATGTGATTGTGAGAAAGTCACAATGAGCTTGAGCATGAGTTGATTACAACTCTTTCTCGATAATGATGTCTGTGACCTCCCGATACTTGTTGCAGACACATGCATGTCCATGTTATATGTTGATCATACTTGCATATGAAAAACTACCTTTCCGCAAAACCGCCAACTTAGCAGTAGAGCCTTGCATAATTATTCTGTCATCACACTTGGGTTGCTTGCGAGTACATTCAATGTACTCATTGGCTTGCCACTGGTTATTTTATTGGCTAGGCAGGAGAGAACAGGTTATGATGGAGATTTCTTGGTGACGAGCATGCGAGCTAGGACGCTTCCCAGTCAGAATGCCTGTAGGGTTAAAGGCAGATGGCATGGGTCCAGGTTGTCATTGAAGATTTCCGCTGCGACGATATACTCAAGACTTGACCATTATGGTCCTATTTGTGTAATACGGTATGTATGGATGTAAGACTCTTGTTATTCAGCTTCTGTGTGTTTAGTGAGCATTGATCTCTGGGATCACTGTACACGTGCCTTCGGTGATCTCGACTTATGAGTCGGGGTCCCCACAGAGCTGGTATCAGAGCCATCCTGACTGTAGGAAGCCTTAGTTAGCATGGTCGTTAGTTAGGGTAAAACTAGTTTTCAAAACTGCCTATACTTCTCTTCCCTTCTCAGTTTTTCGAGAACTAGGCTATACTTGATCTCTTCCCCTTCAAAACCTTGGTCGCTAGAACCCTTATGCCCCTGACCACTGGATTTTCTGTAATCCTCGTGGAGTGCACCTTGCCAAACACTCACCCACCTCTTCCGGACGCAAGATTGGTGACACCACGACAAGACGATACCAACGGAAGTTACATCCTCGATGGATGAGGACATGAAGACCCAGAAGATGGTGATACCCTTGACAGTGCCCCAAGAAGATGCAACGTTGGCCTATGATGACCAGGGTATAGGTTATGCAAAATCATGATATGCATCGCTAATAGAGTAATCCTGTCACTACCGTTGTTGTATCGACAACCACCGGCGGATGAGAACCTTGCCATTTGGTCCGCCTCACTGTAGTGAGCAGGAAAACAGTTCTTTTCGTCCCCCGCTCTTGGTGTCGATGTTTTCATCAATGAAACCGACATGTTGGACCTCTATTATGCCTTGTTATTGTCATTGCATATGGATTGCCTACCTGGTACCCTCGACGCCCCAGAAGGCACAAGGGATAGTCATGATTACAGAGACAAGAGAAGACCAAGCCAACGCCAGCTACAAGGAGACACCTTCACCACATCACCTCATCAGGTGAGAAGTTGTTGAAGATTCTTCAGGCTCAACCCGGATCGTTTATCAAGCAACTACAAGGGACATAGCAACACCGGAGGAAAACTCAGAAGACTGCACGAGGCACAAGTCACGACACTGAGTCCGAGAACCCCTAGGGTAGGATGAGTCGTGTACCCCCTATGCGCAGTCGAGTCCGTATGATGGTTCGAATAGAACCATGATTGTGAGTTGCTTGCTTTTATTTGTTTGTGTTTTGATATAAGTCGCACTTTTGCCCTAGGCTACAAGTGCGTGGCTATATCACCTTCCTTGCCTTGTTTCTTTTGTTTCGGCCTTTTCGCACCTGTTTGTTGCACCTGCACTATAGAACCCCCTTTAGGCATTTCCCTCCTCTACGCTGCTTCTTCCCTCTATTCTCTCTCTCCCCAACTGAAGACCCGCAAGACAAGATGCACCAAGGATTCTACCTCGGCAACCAACTGGCACTGAAGACATCTGCTACAACCTCCGTGACCAAGTACAACCCCGTAGAATTATGTTTAACCCTCCAGACCAGTAACCCTCTTCCTAGACCCTTTGAGACTTCACGAGACACTCCAACACGAATCCTTAACCAGGTGCTTGACCCATAGAATTACGAGAGAACCTGTTAAGCCTATATAACCTTGCACAACACTGGGTTCGTAAAGGAGCTAGTGGACACAGTGAGTGAGCACATTTTCATCCTAATATAGCACGAGAACTGACGATGCCATAGATAGACCAGTTCGAGGACATTAGACAGATGACTTGGTGGCTTATATCAGTGACTTCGAGGAATTATCTGGGACCTTGATGGATTGTGAGGTTTTCATATTGGTGGGATCATGACCTTGGGGAAGCATGTAGAAGTACCCGTTGGGCATGAGATTTGGATTTATGTAGGTGATTCTGGTTGGTATAAATGCTGGATATGTCTGCATGGTTCGGAGTAAATTGGATTTAGACCTATCATCCTGATTATGATATCATGCTTCTCGGTGGACAATAACCTAGGAGATTGGATTATTCGTCGGAGTTGACCTATATAATCGTGATCTTGGAGTTTACTTGACCCGGATGATGGGAATTTGGTGGACTTACTATCATAATGCATAGTCCTTCCAAGTATTTGGGTATTATAGGAACTTGAGATCTTGTGGAACACCACAGACATCGTATTTGTATAATGGTCGGATTATGTGGCGATTGATGGAGATTACAGGGCTACTGGAATTGATCTATAGGAAGGAAACAAAATCTTGGAGTGGCATATGACGTGTTTCCTTAGAGTAGAGGTGCATTGTTATGAGCCTTGCAAGAATAGGTTGAGCGCTTGGATTGTGGTGTTTAATTCAAGCTTAGTAGCATGTATGACATACCCATGGATTTTAGGGGAAGGCATGCATATGGATTTGGGGATCGTAGACAAGTATAATTTTGTTAGACCGCCTCTTGAGAGTCATGAGGATATGTATGGCATGAGTGGTGATTGAAGTTGGTCTATGCGAGAAGATGCCTTTTTCGTTCAGAGTACTAGATAGAGCTATTGGCATCTCAGAAACCGTGCTTAAGGATAAGATGATATATGTTCACTCACTCACTAGAATTCTTGAAACCCTTAAGCCCCACCAAGCCACAACCTGGTCAGATTCTGACCACGGGCCTTCGCTCTAAGTCAGGAAGACCTTGCAAATACTCAGCGGAGACCACCCCCAATGCCCAGGCCTACCTTGCGTACCCCATGGACCTCATGGAGTAATTGGACAGGTTGGGTAACATCATTATTTGATGGCCTACTTGTCTGCCCGAAGACAAAGAAGCGACGGACAGCTAGATAGAAGACATTTGAAGACCACCCTGTCAAGAAGGAAGATCTACACCGACCACCGTCATCAAGAAGTAAACTTCCGCGTCGAAGACCGAGCATATCTGCAAACCACTCCTCTCGAAGGGACCGAACATTTCCGTGTCGAAGGAACGCTCACACCAAGATGTATCAAGACTTGAAGGCACGATTCTGGTGGTACGGGATGAAAAGAGAGATTGCAACCTATGTTGCAAAGTGTGATGTGTGCCAAAGGGTCAAGGCTGAATATCAGCGACCTGCTGGATTGCTTCAACCACTCAAGGTTCCTGAGTGGAAGTGGGATAAAGTCGGAATGGACTTCGTCACTGGATTACCAAGGTCAGATAGAGGACATGACTCTATCTGGGTCATAGTCGATCATTTGACCAAGGTGGCCCATTTCATTCCTATCAAGACCACTTATGATGGCAACCGGCTGGCAGCTCTCTACATCGACCGAATCGTAAGTCTTCACGGCGTTCCCAAGGAGATTGTGTCAGATCGAGGAACCCAGTTCACCTCAAGGTTCTGGAAGAAGTTCCAAGAAGCCTTGGGAACCAAGTTATCTTTCAGCACGGCTTTCCACCCACAGACCGGAGGTCAAACAGAACGAGTCAATCAGATTCTCGAAGACATGCTCCAAGCCTGTGTCTTGGCATATGGAGCCAAGTGGGAGGATTGTCTCCCTTTTGCCGAGTTCTCCTATAACAACAGTTACCAGTCGAGCCTTCAGATGGCACCATTTGAGGTGTTGTACGGACGCAGATGTCGCACACCCCTCAACTGGTCAGAGACTGGAGAAGGGCTAGTCTTTGGACCGGATATTCTCCACGCAGCAGAAGAGCAAGTCCAACTAGTCAGAGGGCGTTTGAAGGCAGCCAAGTCAAGGCAAAAGAGCTATGCTGACACTCACCGTCGGGACATGAGTTTCCATGTCAGGGACCATGTGTACCTGCGGGTAACTCCTCTGAAGGGAACCACGCGTTTCCACGTCGAGGGGAAGCTCGCACCAGGGTGCATTGGACCCTTTGAGATCACTGCACGACGAGGAGAAGTGGCTTACCAGTTGGAACTACCACCCGAGCTATCCGGTGTGCACAAAGTATTCCATGTGTCACAACTCCGGAAATGCCTCCAAGTTCCAGACAAGCCTAATCTCTACAAGGATGTTGATCACCAAGCCATTGATCTGCAGCCTGATTCGACCTACCGCGAGAAGCCCATCCGCATTGTGGACGAAGCAGAACGACGGACGCAAAGCCATACCATCAAGCACTTCAGGATTCCAAGGAGCACCACTCGGAAGCAGAACCAACAAGAAGAAGTGAAGACTACCCCGTATCCAAGACTCCGCCTTTTCTTTCCACGCCTAGTCTGGGAATCTCGGGGACGAGATTCCTGTAAGGGGGGTAGGTCTGTCACACCCTGATTTTCATGTCACTTTGCTTAAGCTAATTATCATGTTAAAAATGTGGATTTGCAAAAACTTTTGAGTGCTTTTGACTTTGGTTGATTTGACCTTTGTCTGCTGTTTGCTAGTGCTCTAAAAATTAAATAAATCCTCCAACTCTTATACTTCATCTCCTTGACCCAAAACTTTTTCCCAATGATCATGCCATGTGTATAGAACAATATAGAATTTTCTTATAAAAATATTTTGGCCAAATAGTATTTTCTAAAATTAATTTTCCAAAAACCCCTGAATTGAGGATTGCACTGCAAGTACCTTATTTAGGGTGTGAAAAATCTTTCAAAAAGTATATTTGAATCCTATTAGGTATAGGACTCCCAGAAACCACAAAATTATAATTTTAAAAGTTATTTTTATATTTTATTTAAAAGCTTTTACTTAAGGCCAGAAATGGTCTTTAATAGGGACAAATTATTTAACTATTTCAAAAATATTTGCCAAAATTCAGGGAAACTCATAGGACATATATTGTCCATATATAAGAGTTTCAACACATGGTCATGTTCAAAATATTGGACAAATCCTTCCAAAACCCTTTCTGGATATTTCAAGCTTTTGAAATATTTACAAAGTAAATATTCTCCAAAAATTCCAGGGAAATTCTACCATATCAAATATGACATATTTGATGATCTTGCAAAGCCACATGCCTTGAAGATCAAGGGAACATCATATAATCCCCTCAAAACCATTTTGTCCATATTTGAAGTTTGAGCAACTTTACATTGCCAAACTTGTCCAAATGCTCTCAAACTTGGTGCACATGCTAGAATGGCCTAATAAGGCATCTATGCCAAATGGCACAAGTCTTGGAGGAGCATAACTTGGTCTAAGTGCCCCAAAACCATTTCTGTTCAAATTCAAATTTGAACAACTTCACATTGTCAACTTTTTACCTGGGGCCTCAAACTTCGTGGGCATGATCATAACCCCAAATGATGATGCTACACCAAGTGGTGCATCAAGGGGAGATGATTAGCTTAAGTCAAACAAGGTGAAACCATTTCTATTGATTTATAGGGTTCACCAAAGTTACATTGGCAATTTTGCCCAAATGAGCTCCAATTTGGTGGAAGGCCCTAATTATATGTGACATTCCATCCTGTTAAGTCCCATGCCAATTGAAAGTCATTTGCCTCCCCAAAACCTGATCAAACACCTTCTGCCAATTTACCAAAACCATTGGAATGACCCCTTTTACTATTTCCCTTTACCTCAAATTCTTACCACAACTTCTCCTAATCATCTTCTACCCCCAGTAACTTCTCTATGGCCTCAGCTCAATCATTGGAGGGGGGTAAAACCCAAATTCACCTTGCTAAACAGCAGTAAACTCCTTCTTCATCACCTCCCTCCTCATTCCGGTGGCTTTCCAGGGCATCCAAGAC
The DNA here is from genome assembly GCA_902687465.1 of Secale cereale. Lineage (NCBI taxonomy): Eukaryota > Viridiplantae > Streptophyta > Magnoliopsida > Poales > Poaceae > Secale > Secale cereale. The sequence continues at coordinate 174,156,306 of LR738714.1, read as the reverse complement.
CATCCCACATTACTTTACTCCTCCCCTGACCTTCTAGACAACTTTGGGCATGTTGGACACGACCAGAGCGGCGAGGACACGGGCGTGCCAGCCATTCGGGCGCTCTGGAGCGCGCTACAGTGTGCTCCCGCACTGTAGCCGCCTCCAATCGGCTGCACCCGACAGCCTGGGGCGTCGGGACCGTGTCTCCCGAGGTGCCCTCGACGTCTGCGACCTGCAGGACGGTCGGCCTTATCCTCCCCTGCCCTCCTTCGCCCTCCACGAGCACGTCCGAGCGCGTCCATGGACGTCGCTCACGGTGCACCGCGACTGCACCTATATAAAGCCTCCCCCCGAGCACCCCTTGCCTCTTCTGGACCCTCCTCCCTCCCGTGCATCTCCCAGACATGTCCCCTCTCCCTCTCATGCGCTCATGCTCCCTCCATGGCCGAAGTGTCGCCGCCAGCCGCCGCTCGGCATTGGGCACCTCGGCCGCTCTCTCCTCCCCCTTCTCTGTTGGCCGCCAGGAGGAGGACCCCAGGACCACGGAGCTACCCCCCACTCCACCCTTCCTCCCCCCTAGCGTCTCTGGCATCGCCCCCGTCTCGACCCGAAGCCGCCGCCGACGCCTCGGCCGCCGTCGCTCCTGCTCCTCCCGGCCAGCTTGAAGGCCAGGGATGGGCGCGGCTTGCTCCGCTGGGCCCCTCGGTGCGCCGGGCACCACCGGGGACGGCCGGAGCCGCCGGGGAATGGCGCTGGCGTGCGCTCTGCCTTGCCTCCTCTGCTTCGAACGGAGGAGGAAGAAGGGGGCTGCGGCAGCAGCAGGCCCCGCCCGTCAAAGACTCAGCGCGCGCGCCTGAGCCACTGACCGGTGTGCCGACACCCCCCTGTTTAAATGGACACGGGTCCATCTGGCACCCGCCTTCCATGCAGGAAGGCGTAATAGGCAAATACGCCTTCGGCGTCGCCGTCTGCCTGCGTGGCCGAGCCACTGGGCCAGCCCAGTGCGCAGAAGCACTAAGCCTCGCCCTGTGCGCAATAAGGGTATGACCCTTTTTTCCTTTTCTTTATCCAGTCAACTTCAAAAATGCTTAAATAATTCATTTGAACTCCAAATTTGGTGATTCAAATTTCCAGTGACTCCATAAATCATGATCTACCTGTTGGTGCAACATGCACATTATTCCAGAGACATTTCCTTCACAAATATTTATCAAATGCCCATATTCCATTTTCTGTGCTGAACTTTAGAAAATCACAGAGGGCTCAAATTTGATCCAAATGCAGTGGTTCAAATTCCTAGTTGCTTGTCATGTCCAAACTTAGTTTTGGAACATTTTTATTAATACTTTCGGTGCCCCAACAGATAATGAGCCATTTCTCCATATTTATCAACTTTGCAAAATCCTAGGAAATTCATTTGAGTTCCAAATCCAGTGAAACCAACTCCTAGATGCTTCTAAAATCATGACTTGTTGATGGGTGCCTTTGCTCATCATTCAAGAATATATTTCTGTACACTTCTTTCAAATCCATAAACTCCTTGATTCTATCATATTGGAATGTTCCAAACTGTTCATTGATCCAATACCTATGAAGCCACCTTGGTTATTTTTCATATGACCAGAGGTATCCTAGAAAAGTCCAACTCCTATTTTTAGAGCACTTTTATTTTTGCTTTGATTGTGTTGCTTATTATGATTGTTTCCATCGTTAGTTGACAAAATAAACGGAGTACTCGGAGTTAGACCAGAAGGTTTGAAGACTCGAAAGAATAAGGCAAGCAGCCCTTTGACCATGTTCAAGAAACCTTTTTATGCATGTCTCATAGCACCTTATTATCAATGCATCGGAATCATATAGAAGAGATGACCACTTTGGTTGGTACCTTTGTTACTTTACTATTGAAACTTGCATCAAACATGACCCTACCTTCCTATGAGGGTTATGTTGGTGGGAGTAGATAGATGTATGCTATAGTAGTTGGCTACGCAAAATGGGTCAGGGTTATGCATTGAGTGAAACAAGTGTGGTTTGACATACTTGCAGATAACCCAGTGGGTGCCATTAATGCCCCTGGGAGTTGATGAGAAACTAGGGCACTACTTGGTGAAGAAGTAGTGTATCGAGGCTTGATGAGAGTGTTGTTGACAGAGATGGATCAGATTTATGTGTGACTACCGTCCCAACCAAACATGCGCAACCACTCTACCCTTATATGGGAAAGGGCATTATTGATTACCTAGGTCGATACTAGCATGGTGCCCGCATTACTAGTGATGGGGGTGACATGAGGTCACTCTTGGGGCGGGGTCGAGCTTGGATAGGTGGCCATGACTATCTTTACAGGGCACCGGACACACCGTTGGTAGCCCGTGCTTGTGGTATGTGACGAATACAGAGCGAGGCTCCAAAAATCTTGAGATGTGAAATGTGGGGCACGGGGCTGTTACCAATCGAGTGGACTCCATATTAGTGTCGTCTAGGGAAAGATAGTGATCGGGTGCTTACCCCGGGTACTTGAGGTACCGCGGGTCGTGGATGACACGGAAGTTCCCCGGATCTTGTGGGTAAAGTGTGCAACCTCTACAGAGTGTAAAACTATTCGAATAGCCGTGTCCGCGGTCAAGGGCAGTTGGGTGGTGCTACTTAGACTATGTCCATAAGTTTCTGGAAACAACACGATTCAGAGATATTGTTGATGTGATTGTGAGAAAGTCACAATGAGGTTAAGCATGAGTTGATTACAACTCTTTCTCGATAATGATGTCTGTGACCTCCCGATACTTGTTGCAGACACATGCATGTCCATGTTATATGTTGATCATACTTGCATATGAAAAACTAGCTTTCCGCAATACCGCCAACTTAGCAGTAGAGCCTTGCATAATTATTCTGTCATCACACTTGGGTTGCTTGCGAGTACATTCAATGTACTCATTGGCTTGCCACTGGTTATTTTATTGGCCAGGCAGGAGAGAACAGGTTATGATTGAGATTTCTTGGTGACGAGCATGCGAGCTAGGACGCTTCCCAGTCAGAATGCCTGTAGGGTTAAAGGCAGATGGCATGGGTCCAGGTTGTCATTGAAGATTTCCGCTGCGACGATATACTCAAGACTTGACCATTATGGTCTATTTGTGTAATACGGTATGTATGGATGTAAGACTCTTGTTATTCAGCTTCTGTGTGTTCAGTGAGCATTTATCTCTGGGATCACTGTACACGTGCCTTCGGTGATCTCGACTTATGAGTCGGGGTCCCCACAGTAAAGTAGATGGAATATTAATATGTTGAGAATAGACCCGGGGGGCATAGGTTTCACTAGTGGTTTCTCTCATGATAGCAGAATTCTACGGTGGGTGAAAAAATTACTGTCGAGCAATTGATAGAAAAGCGCATAGTTATGAGAATATCTAGGCATGATCATTATATATAGGCATCACGTCCATGACAAGTAGACCGAAATGATTCTGCATCTACTAGTATTACTCCACAAATCGACCTCTGTCCAGCATGAATCTAAAGTATTAAGTTCATAATAATAGAGTAATGCTTTAAGCAATATGACATGATTTAGACGGATAAACTCAAGCAATATCATATAAACCCCATGTTTTTATCCTCGATGACAACAATACAATACGTGCCTTGCTGCCGCTGCTGTCGCTAGGAAAGGACACCGCAAGATTGAACCCAATGCCAAGCACTTCTCCCATTGCAAGAACTATAGATCTAGTAGGCCAAAGCAAACCAATAATTCGAAGAGACTTGCAAGGATATTATAATCATACATAAAATATTTCAGAAAAGAATCAAATATTGTTCATAGATATTGTTGATCATAAACCTACAATTCATCAGATCTCGACAAACACACCGCAAAATAACTATCGAAGGAACGAATGAGGAATTGTTTGTTTGTTGAGATCTGATGAATTGTGGGTTTATGATCAAGATTATCTATGAACAATATTTGATTCTTTTCTGATACCTTTTATGTATGATTATTATATCCTTGAAAGTCTCTTTGAATTATTGGTTTGCTTAGGCCTACTAGATCTATAGTTCTTGCAATGGGAGAAGTGCTTGGCTTTGGGTTCAATCTTGCGGTATCCTTTCCCAGTGACAGCAGGGGCACCAAGGCACATATTATATTCTTGTCATCGAGGATAAAAAGATGGGGTTTATATCATATTGCTTGAGTTTATCCCTCCACATCATGTCATCTTGCTTAAAGTATTACTCTGTTCTTATGAACTTAATACTCTAGATTCATGCTGGACAGCGGTCGATTTGTGGAGTAATAGTAGTAGATGCAGAATCGTTTCGTTCTACTTATCACGGACGTGATGCCTATATATAATGATCATGCCTAGATATTCTCATAACTATGCGCTTTTCTATCAATTGCTCGATAGTAATTTTTTCACCCATCGTAGAATTCTACTATCATGAGAGAAGCCACTAGTGAAACCTATGGCCCCCGGGTCTATTCTCAACATATTAATCTTCCATCTACTTTAGTTTGTTTTATTTACTTTCTGTTCTTATATCCAAAAATATTAAAAATATAAAACTATCATCTCTATCAGATCTCACTTTCGTAAGTGACCATAAGGGGATTGACAACCCCTTATCGTGTTGGCTGCGAAGTTCTTATTTTTTTTGTGCATGTGCGAGGGACTCGCGCGTGGTCTCCTACTGGATTGATACCTTGGTTCTCAAAAACTGAGGGAAATACTTACACTACTGTGCTGCATCACCCTTTCCTCTTCGAGGGAATACAACGCAAGCTCGAGAAGTAGCAAGAAGAATTTCTTGCGCCGTTGCCGGGGAGGCTTACGCAAAAGTCATATACCAAGTACCTATCACAAACCCTTGTCCTTCGCATTACATTTATTTGCCTCTCGTTTTCCTCTCCCCCACTTCACCCTTGCCGTTTTAATCGCCCTTCTTCGGCCGCGTGTTTATCGTTCGCTTGCTTCTTGTTTGCTTGTGTGTTGGATTGCTTGCTTGTCATCATGTCTAGCACACCTATCATTATCAATACTCCCGAGAGTGAGGTCCTCAGTTTTAAAGAAAGGGAGGAAGAAAACTTAAAAGATGTCTGGTATAGAATTTGCAATGCTCAAAATAGATCTAATAGGAAGCTTTCCACTTCCATGCATCTTCGCAATTTTTATGTTGGCATAACCCCGTGGAATAGATTTATTTTAGATACCATTACCGGAGGGTATTTCTTGGGTAGCCATACTTTTGATTCTTATAATGCAATGACTGAATTATTTGGCTCACCATCTCTTATGGTTAATGGGACCGTTTTAACTTTGGAGCATGTTATGCAAAGGCTAGAAATCATTGAAAACAAAGTTGCTATGGTAGATTTGGTAGAGAACTTGGATAGAAAGATCCACAATGAAATTACCCAATATGGATCCAAGGTAGGATTTGTTCTGAAAAACCTTAAGGAATAGGAGCCCATAGTTAAAGAAAAATTAGATCAAGATTCTACAAGGATCAATAATCTCGAGGATATTATTAATAATGTGGGTTCTGCTCTTTCTGCTATAAAAACTACTTCAAATCCTTCTACCACTAAATTATCTAAGTTCATGTATGATCCTAAGAACAAGGGTGAAACATCTAGTAAAGGAATCGCCGATCTTAAATCCATAAGTGTTCGTCCTTATTTTCTTACTTTTGCAAGAGAAACTTTTGACACAATTGAATTTCTTGATTTCTTGCCCAAAAGTTTGATTATCAATTGGGATAAAGAAGACCCTAAGAATCAGAAGTGCTTAATTAAAGAATTGCCTTCCAAAGATGGCAATGCCTAGATCTATCCATGTATCGTGCCTAGCTAGGGGCGTAAAACGATAGCGCTTGTTGGGAGGCAACCCAATTTTATATTTTTTGTTTTTCTTTCTGTTTAGAAATAAATATTGCATCTACCTTCTGTTTAGATGTGGTTTTGTGTTTCAATTAGTGTTTGTGCCAAGTAGAACCTTTGGGAAGACTTGTGTGAAGTTTATATGATCTTGCTGTGAAAAACAGAATCGTTAGCGCTCGCTAGAATGGTCACCAGATTTTACTGGAGTGTGCTATTTAGTTGATTCTTCCTGCAGATAATTAATAGACAAATTCGTCATGTTTACCAATTTATTTCAATTTTTCTGGAGTTACAGAAGTATGCGAAAGTTATAGATTACTACAGACTGTTCTGTTTTTGACAGATTCTATTGGAATACAGTAGGTTTAACACCAATATAAACAAAGAATGAATTCATTGCAGTACCTTTGAGTAGTGGTTTGTTTTCTTATACTAACGGAGCTCACAAGATTTTTGTCTAAGTTTTTTGTTGTGAAGTTTTCAAGTATTGAGTATTGCTTTGATGGACTATGGAAAAAAGGGTGGCAAGAGCCTAAGCTTGGGGATGCCTAAGGCACCCCAAGGTAAAATTCAAGGACAACCAAGAGCCTAAGCTTGGGGATGCCCCGGGAAGGCATCCCCTCTTCCGTCTTCATCTATCGGTAACTATACTCAGAGCTATATTTTTATTCACCACATGATATGTGTTTTACATGGAGCGTCATGTATAATTTGATTCTTTGCTTGTTAGTTCTCCACAATTATCCTTGCTGGACACACCTTTTTGAGAGAGTAAAATATGGCCCAGGAATTGATAGAACACTCTATGTGCTTCACTTATATCTTTTGAGTTGAATAGTTTTTGCTCCAGTGCTTCACTTATATATTTTAGAGCACGGTGGTGATTATATTATGTAGAAATTGTTGATCTCTCATGCTTCACTTATATTCTTTTGAGAGTCTATTAAAACAGCATGGTAATGTGTTTTGGCTATAAAACTAGCCTTAACATGATAGGCATCCAAGATCAATGTAGTAAAAACTTTCACACTAAGTGCATTGATATGATCAGAAGTTGGATGCTTGATAATTGTTTTGAGATGTGAGGATAATGATATTAGAGTCATGCTAATGGAGTTATTATGAAATTGAGAAATGCTTGTGTTAAAGTTAGTGATTCCAGTAGCATGCACGTATGGTGAACCGCTATGTGATGAAGTTAGAGCATGAGTTATTTGTAGAGTGTGATCCTTTTTGTGGAGGTCGGGGGCGCGCGATGGTTAACTCCTACCAACCTCCCTCCTAGGAGCATACGTTGATTGCTTTGTTTTGATGACTCGTAACTTTTTGCAATAAGTATATGAGTTCTTATGACTAATGTTGAGTCCATGGATATTACGCACTCTTACCCTTCCACCATTGCTAGCCTCTCTTGTACCGCGCAACTTTCGCCGGTACCATACACCCACCATATATCCTTCCTCAAAACAACCACCATATATCTTCCTCAAAACAGCCACCATACCTACCTATCATGGCATTTCCATAGCCATTCCGAGATATATTGCCATGCAACTTTTGACCGTTCCGTTCATATGGCACGCTTCATATTGTCATATTGCCATGCATGATCATGTAGTTGATATCAAATTTGTGGCTAGGCCACCATGCATATTTTTTCATACATGTCAGTCTTTATTCATTGCACATCCCGGTACACCGCCGAAGGCATTCATATAGGTCATACTTTGTTCTAGTATCGAGTTGTAATATCGAGTTGTAATTCAATGAAAGTGTGATGATCATCATTATTAGAGCATTGTCCCATGTGAGGAAAGGCTAAATAAAGAAAGCCACTCCAAAAAAAGGAAGAAAGGACGAAGATAAAAGAAAGGCCCAAAAAAGGAAAACAAAAAAAAGAAAAGAAAAAGGGACAATTGCTACTATATTTTTCCACAGTTGTGCTTCAAAGTAGCACCATGTTCTTCATGATAGAGAGTCTCATGTTTAGTCACTTTCATATACTAGTGGGAATTTTCATTATAGAACTTGGCTTGTATGTACCAACGATGGGTTTCCTCAAATGCCCTAGGTCTTCATGAGCAAGCAAGTTGGATGCACACCCACTTACTTTCTTTTGTTGAGCTTTCATACATTTTTAGCTCTAGTGCATCCGCTGCATGGCAATCCCTACTCACTCACATTGATATCTATTGATGGGCATCTCCATAGCCCATTGATATGCCTAGTCGATGTGGGAGTATCTCCCTCCTTTTTGTCTTCTCCACAACCACCTCTCTATTCCACCCATAGTGCTATGTACATGGCTCACGCTCATGTATTGTGTGAAGGTTGAAAGGTTTGAAAGAATAGAGTATGAAAACAAGTGCTTGACGGAAACCTGGGTTGTGCATGCTATGAATATTTTGTGTGATGAAGAGGGAGCATAGCCAGACTATATGATTTTGTAGGGATAACTTTCTTTAGCCATAGTATTTTGGGAAGACATGATTGCTTTGTTAGTATGCTTGAAGTATTATTATTTCTTATGTCAATATAGACTTCTGTCTTGAATCTTTCAGATCTGAACATTCATGCCACAATTAAGAGAATTACATTGAAAACTATGTTGGTTAGCATTCCACATTAAAAATACAGTTTTTATCATTTACCTACTCGAGGACGGGCAGGAATTAAGCTTAGGGATGCTTGATACGTCTCCAACGTATCTATAATTTTTGATTGTTCCATGCTATTATTTATGATGTTTAATGGGCTTTGTTATACACTTTTATATTATTTTTGGGACTAACCTATTAACCCAAAGGCCCAGTCCAGATTGCTGTTTTTTGCCTATTTCAGGGTTTTACAGAAAAGGAATATCAAACGGAATCCAAACGGAATGAAACTTTGGGAGAGATATTTTTGGAGCAAAATACGCACGGGAGACTTGAGAACCACGGAATAGGGCACACGTGACATCCACGAGGGTGTGAGGCGTGCCCCCCTACAGGGCGCGCCCCCTACAGGGCGCGCCCCCTGCCTCGTGGGCCCCTCGTTTGGCCCTCGGTGCCCTCCTTCTTCCTATATATATCTACGTACCCTGAAATCATCAGAACAACAGAAAAAACCCTAGTTCCACTCCCGCAACCCTCTATTCCCGTGAGATCCCATCTGGGGGCCTACAGCAGAGTGCTTCTACATCATCATCATCGCCTAACCATGAGTTGTGAGTAGTATACCACAGACCTTCGGGTCCATAGCTAGTATCTAGATGGCTCCTTCTCTCTCTTTGGATCTCAATACCAAGTTCTCCTCGGTCTTCAAGGAGATCTATTCGATGTAATCTCTTCTTGCGGTGTGTTTGTCAAGATCCGATGAATTGTGGGTTTATGGTCAAGATTATCTATGAGAAATATTTGGTTCTTTTCTGAACACTTTATATATGATTATAATATTGTTGCAAGTCTTTTTGAATTATTGGTTTGGTTTGGCCTACTAGATCTATAGTTCTTGCAATGGGAGAAGTGCTTGGCTTTAGGTTCAATCTTGTAGTGTCCTTTCCTAGTGACAGTAGGGGCAGCAAGGCACATATTGTATTGTTGCCATCGAGGACAAAAATATGGGATTTATATCACTATGTTTGAGATTATCCCTCTACATCATGTCATCTTGCTTAAGGCATTACTCTATTCTTATGAACTTAATACTCTAGATGCATGCTGGACAGCGGTCAATGTGTGGAGTAATAGTAGTAGATGCAGAATCGTTTCGGTCTACTTGTCTGGGACGTGATGCCTATATATAATGATCTTGCCTAGATAGTCTCATAATTATTCGCTTTTCTATCAATTGCTCGACAGTAATTTGTTGACCCGCAGTAGAATACCGCTATCATGAGAGAAGCCACTAGAGAAAACTATGGCCCCCGGGTCTATTCTCAACATATCAATCTACAATCTACTTTACTTTTCCTCTTTTACTTTCTGTTCTTATATCCAAAAATACCAAAAATATCAAACTATCATCTCTATCAGATCTCACTTGCGTAAGTGACCGTAAAGGGATTGACAACCCCTTATCACATTGGCTGCGAAGTTCTTATTTGTTTGTGCAGGTGCGAGGGACTCGCGCGTGGTCTCCTACTGGATTGATACCTTGGTTCTCAAAAACTAAGGGAAATACTTACGCTACTTTGATGCATCACCCTTACCTCTTTGAGCGAATACAACGCAAGCTCGAGAAGTAGCACTAAGGACTGTGGCATCTGGTCCTGGAAGTCCGAGAAGAACTCTTCCTTGCGGGCTAAACCGACTTTGAGTCGGCTTTTTCTCAAAGATATGACCCGGGGTTCAACATATAAATAGAGGTGCAGGGTAGCACCCAAAACACATCAAGATTCACCAAGCCAGGGGCCGGCAAGCCCGTCCCCTGTATTTTATCCTCCGTCATATTTTCTGTCATGCTTCGTGAAGCCTTGCGGAGAGTTTTCTTCACCACCACCGTCACCACGCCATCGTGTTGCCGGAACTTATGTACTACTTCGCCCCTCTTGCGAGATCAAGAAGGCACAGACATCATCGAGCTGAACATGTGCTGAACGCGGAGGTGCCGTACGTTCGGTACTTGATCAGGATGGATCATGAAGGTGTACAACTACATCAACCGCGTTGATAAATGCTTCCGCTTAGCGATCTTCTAGGGTATGAAGATGCTCTCCCCCTCTGGTAGTTATGCATCTCCATGGACAGATCTTGCATGTGTGTAGAATTTTTTTTGTTTTTCATGCAACGTTCCCGAACATTCTCCCGATGGAACTCATATTCGGGTCACCTCGAGTACTTGCCTACAATGAAGTAGCGCAAGAGCAGCTGCGGCATGACGATGCCATGCTCCTCGAGGAAGACCGTCTCCGAGCAGCTGTGCGTGTAGCAAGCTACCAGCAAGCCATATGGTGCTAGCACAGTTGCAGGGTTCACGCCCCGAGCTTTGAGGAAGGCGACCTTGTCCTTAGGCTCGTTCAGTCTGCCAAGGGTAGAAACAAATTGACGCCAAAGTGGGAAGGCCCTTATCTGGTAGTGCGTGTCACCAGACCTGATGCAGTCCATCTGCACACTAAAGATGGCATCCCGGCGCAAAACTCATGGAATATTATTGTGATATTCATAAGGCGCGGTTGTCAGGCCAAGTCCCTTGGACTTGTAACCCTTTGTACAAAGCCAGGCGCAGACCCTGTGCATAGCGAAATAAAAAATGTTTTCACAAAACTTGCATGCATGACTTTCTATGTTTGCTCAAGTATGATATTATTGTGATATTACTTTATTATAGATATGATAACTAACAAGCTGTGAGGGGACTTGTGTTTCTTTTTCCATATTTTCTGACAAGAACGGAAGGGTCATCTCAAAAGGGATTTCCCCCAAAAGGATAGGGGCAGACGAGCCCGAGCGCTTGAAATCCCGACAAACCTCCCCTTATCAGAAGAAACCAAGAAGAACTACGAAAAGAGATAAGTTCCCTTTATTACATGCTGTCGATCTATGTTATACTCAAGTATGAAGAACTTGTGCGCAAGGAGACCTTGTCACGACTATCACTCGCGCTCGTACCCTTGCCCGAGCTTACTCAGCAGGGCCAGCTGCATGTGCGTTTGAAAGGAGGACAAGAGACCAACACATCTACGTGCTCCCAAACCCACTCTTTTGAACCCACTAGAAGGGGTTTGGTGGCAGCTGCATTGAAGGCCGGCAAGAGATTTGCCGGAAAAAATTCAGTAGCAGAGAAACATTAAAGGCTTGTCTAACGACAAGACCAAAGTACGTACACGAATATCTGGAAAACTTCTTTCCAAAACTAGTGTGGTCGAGCAATTACAAACCATACAAGTATTAAAATAGACTATGGATTACATAGACTTGATTCAAGATTTGGCAAACCATACAAGTGTCCCATAATTCCTTTCTTGTTCCTCTCCTTCTAGGAGTTACAGAGAGAAGAAAGAAGGGCAAAAGGAGCTCCTAGGCAGAATCCCAGCCTGATCTCGTCAGGGCCCACGGGACGCAACCTGACAAGATCAAGAGGGCGTCTGAAGGAACATGCGATGCACCCATGTTCGGTTTTGGTAATTGATGACAATCTGTATTGACTAATGGTTTCCTTGAGTTATATTTGAAGGATTTGTCCATAGGATTTTCTTGAAGTCCATGTGTTGGTTTCAAGGAGTTTATGTGTTGACCAAGGTGCTATTCAAGGAATTACCCAAAGATTGGTCATGTAGAAGAGATGATACAAGGTTTATCAACACTAAGTCAAGTGTGAATCAAGTTGAGAAACACGCAATGCATATAAGATGTACCAGAAGGAATCAAGTGATCCCATGGTATGGTAAGCATTGCCCATAAAGCTTTTTGTACTAACCCATGGTCTACGTGAGAGTTTGCTACTTCTCGAGCTTGCGTTGTATTCCCTCGAAGAGGAAAGGAAGTTGCAGCACAGTAGCGTAAGTATTTCCCTCAGTTTTTGAGAACAAAAGTATCAATCAAAAAGGAGACCATGCGCGAGTCCCTCGCACCTGCACAACCAAATAAGAACTTCGCAGCCAACACGATAAAGGGTTGTCAATCCTTTTATGGTCACTTACGAAAGTGAGATCTGATAGATATGATAGTTAATATTTTCAGTATCTTTGGTTTATAAGAATAGCAAATAAAAGCAATAAAAGTAAAGTAGATGAAGATTGATATGTTGAGAATAGACCCGGGGGCCATAGTGTTCTCTAGTGGCTTCTCTCATGATAGCGATATTCTACGGCGGGTAAAAAAATTATTGTCGAGGAATTGACAGAAAAGCGAATAATTATGAGACTATCTAGGCATGATCATCATATATAGGCATCACGTCCGAGAAAGTAGACCGACTCCTGCCTGCATCTAGAACTATTACTCCACACATCGACTGCTATCTAGCATGCATCTAGTGTATTGAGTTCATAAGAACAGAGTAACGCCTTAAGCAAGATGACCTGATGTAGAGGGATAAACTCAAGCAATATGATATAAACCCCATCTTTTTATCCTCGATGGCAACAATACAATACGTGCCTTGCTGCCCCTACTGTCACTGGGAAAGGGCACCGCAAGATTGAACCCAAAGTCAAGCACTTCTCCCATTGCAAGAACTATAGATCTAGTAGGCCAAACCAAACCAATAATTCAAAGAGACTTGCAAGGATATTATGAGCACACATAAAGAGTTCAGAGAAGAACTAAATATTTCTCATAGGTAATCTTGATCATAAACTCACAATTCATCGGATCTCGACAAACACACCGCAAAAAGAGATTACATCGAATAGATCTCCTCGAAGACCGTGGAGAACTTTGTATTGAGATCCAGAGAGAGAGAAGAAGCCATCTAGATACTAGCTATGGACTCGAAGGTCTGTGGTAAACTACTCACAACTCATGGTGAGGGCGATGATGATGATGATGAAGAACTCCATGATGGATCCCCCTTCGGTGGAGCTCCGGAATAGGCTCCAAGATGGGATCTCACGGGAACAGAAGGTTACGGCGGTGGAATTAGGGTTTTCTCTCTGTTGTCGAAGGTTTCGGGGTACGTAGAATTATATAGGAAGAAGGAGGACACCGGGGGACGCTCGAGGGGCCCACGAGGTAGGGGGCGCGCGTTGGGCAGGGGGCGCGCCCCCACCCTCGTGGGCGCCTCGATGCTCCCCAGACGTGGTTCTCAAGTTCCCTGTGCGTGCTTTTCCCCAAAAATATCTCTCGCGAAGGTTTCATTCCGTTTGGACTCCGTTTGATATTCTATTTCTGCAAAAACCTAAAACAGGCAAAAATAGCAATCTGGAATGGGCCTTTGGGTTAGTAGGTTAGTCCCAAAAATGATATAAAATTGTATGATAAAGCCCATTAAACATCCAAGACTTCATAAATAATAGCATGGAACAATAAAAAATTATAGATACGTTGGAGACGTATCATGCATCCCCAAGCTTAATTCCTGCTCGTCCTCGAGTAGGTAAATGATAAAGAAAGAATTTTTTATGTGGAATGCTAACCAATATAGTTTTTCAATGTAATTCTCTTAATTGTGACATGAATGTTAAGATCTGAAAGATTCAATATGAAATTCTATATTGACATAAGGAATAACAATACTTCAAGCATACAAACAAAGCAATCATGTCTTCTCAAAATACTATGGCTAAAGAAAGTTATCCCTACAAAATCATATAGTCTGGCTATGCTCCCTCTTCATAACACAAAATATATTCATATCATGCACAACCCTGATTTTAGCCAAGCACTTGTTTTCATACTCTATCTTTTCAAACCTTTCGACTTTCACGCTATACATCAACATGAGCCATGGATATAGCCCTATGGGTGGAATAGAGGTGGTTGTGGAGAAGACAAAAAGGAGAGGAAGATAGTCTCACATCAACTAGGCCTATCAACGGGCTATGGAGATGCCCATCAATAGATATCAATGTGAGTGAGTAGGGATTGCCATGCAACAGATAAACTAGAGCTAAATATTAATGAAAGTTCAACAAAAGGAACTAGTGGGTGTGCATCCAACTTGCTTGCTCAAGAATACCTAGGGCATTTGAGGAAGCCCATCGTTGGAATATACAAGCCAAGTTCTATAACGAAAATTCCCACTAGTATATGAAAGTGACTAAACATGAGACTATCTACAATGAAGAACATGGTGCTACTTTGAAGCACAAGTGTGGAAAAAAGATAGTAGCAATTGTCCCTTTTTTTCTTTTCTTTTCTTTTTTCTTTTTTTTTCTTTTTTTTTGGGCCTTTCTTTTTTTCTTTGTCCTTTCCTTTTTTTTTTGCGGAGGGGCTTTATTGATTTAGCCTTTCCTCCCATGGTACAATGCTCTAATAATGATGATCATCACACTTTCATTACAACTCGATATTACAACTCGATACTACAACAAAGTATGACTCTATATGAAGGCCTCCGACGGTGTACCGGTATGTGCAATGAAACAAGAGTGACATGTATGAAAAGTTATGCATGGTGGCTTTGCCACAAATACGATGTCAACTACATGATCATGCAAGGCAGTATGACAATATGATGCATGTCATATGAACGGAACGGTGGAAAGTTGCATGGCAATATATCTCGGAATGGCTATGGAAATGCCATGATAGGTAGGTATGGTGGCTATTTTGAGGAATAATATGGTGGCTGTTTTGAGGAAGGATATATAGTGGGTTTATGGCACCGGCGAATGTTGCGCGGTACAAGAGAGGCTAACAATGGTGGAAGGGTGAGAGTGCGTATAATCCATGGACTCAACATTAGTCATAAGAACTCATATACTTATTGCAAAAATCTATGAGTTATCAAAACAAAGCAATCAATGCATTCTCTTAGGGGGGAGGTTGGTAGGAGTTAACCATCGCGCGCCCCCGACCTCCACACAAAGGTTGGCACTCTACAAATACCTCATGCTCTAACTTCGTCACATAGCGGTTCATCATACGTTCATGCTACGGGAATCACTAACCTTAACACAAGTATTTCTCAATTTCATAATAACTCCACTAGCATGACTCTAATATCATTATACTCATATCTCAAAACAATTATCGAGTATCCAACATCTCATTCTATTCAGTGCACTTGGTGTGAATTTTTTTACTACATTGACATTGGATGTCTATCATGTGAAGCACATTACCATGCTGTTTTAATAGACTCTCAAATAGATATAAGTGAAGCATGAGAGTTCAACAATTTCTACAAAATATTACCACCACCGTGCTCTAAAAGATGTAAGTGAAGCACTAGAGCAAAAACTATTCAACTCAAAAGATATAAGTGAAGCACATAGAGTGTTCTAATAATTCCTAGGCCATATTTAACTCTATCAAATAGGTGTTTTCGGGGGAAACTGTCCCCCCACGAGCACCTATGGGACCGGAGCCCCTTCTACGTTGCGGTAAAGGAGCGGAGGGAGCACAAAGAGCAGATCGAGGAACACACGCGGGCAGTTTACCCAGGTTCGGGCCGCGCGGACGCGTAAAACCCTACTCCTGCTTAGATTGTATTGAGTTCTTGGGCTCGGGAGCTTGAAGAGCTAGCTACACCGGGCGAGAGAGCTGTCTAGGTTCCAAACCCTTTCTACGTTGTGCATGGGCCTCCTTTTATAGCTCAAAGGGGTCACCGACAGGTGTCAACGTAGAGGAGGGTAAAAATGTAACTTTGGTGGTAGTTGTAATAGTGCGGGAACAGTGCATGACCAGTGGTCTTCACCTAACCTTGACAGTGGGGGACAAGGGCATTAAATGCCCGTCGCCGTCGACCCCAAAAGCGCCCGTCCATGCGTCTCCGTTCGCCACGGCGGTAGCCTTGTCACCGTGGCTCGCCACCATGTCCCCCAGGCTGCACAGCCATCCGCCACGCGTCCCTGGAAGGGCTCCAGGGCGACGCGTGGGCCGATGATCTGGAGCGCGGGCACACAGCATAGTTCTCCCCGGCAAGCACCTTGCCGGGGCCATGATCTTGCCGGGCCCGGAAGCTTGTCGCTCCCCGGGGCCCGCTGGGGCGCAGGGTGCGCCGAGGCATGTCTTCTGAGATGCTGTCTTCTGGTCTTCCTGGCAAGCTCCTCTTGCCAGGGTCTCGTGTTAATGTGATAATCTTGAGCCTGGGACGGCCTTCCCGGCAAGCTCCACTTGCCGGGGTCTTGATCTTCTGCCTTGTATACTTTGTTTTTTAATGGCTTTATAGGGACCAGAAAGGTTTCCGGCGAGCACGTGGTGAGCCCTGCCCCGGGAAGCTGCTACTGCCCGTGCACAAGTTGGGGTACTAAGGTACCCCTATCTTAGTACACCGACAGGAGCCCCCGGGCCTGGGCCACACACGGTGCCGAGCGCTGTTGGGCCAGGCCCAAAACAGTGCAGGGGCACACGCGGCCTAGGGCATGCCGTATCTCCTTCCGTATCCACCGCGTCCCTCCCTAACGGCACGTGTCGATTGCGGCGTCGTGGGAGAGATCGTGGCCTCGTTCAGCGTCCCCCACTTCCCCCTTAAAAGCAGAGGAAGCAGGGGCAGTTTCCCTCCTTCGTCTTCATTGCGTCTTGACTCTCCAGAAAACCTCCGCTGCTCTTTGCCTCCACCCTTCCTCCGCCGTCTTCCGCATCCGCGGCGCCGTCGAGCTCCTCGCCTCTTCCCTCGCCGCCTCCGCCATGGCTCCGAAGAGCGAGAAGGCGAAAGCGGACAAGGCCAAGAAGGAGAAATCCGAGCAGGCGGCGAAGCTTGCCGCCCTGCGGAAGAGGAACGTGGTCTTCGCGCCGAGGCTCAGCGCGATGGAGCTGCGGAACAAGTACTATCTCTTCTGGTCCGGGGAGACCAAAGCTCATCCCCGCACCAGAGCCTTCCCCGCCGTCGCCAGAGATTTGTTTCCCGGTGGGTACTTCTTCTTCTGCTAGATCCTCCTGCCCCGGAGCGGATGGAGACGGAGGCCACCGTCGAGGAGGAGGTGCACGGTGGCGACGGCAACGCCACTGCCGCTGACGAGCCGACCGCCGCAGAGACCGCCCCGGCCGCCGACGCCGCGGCTGGAGAAGAGGCCGGCGACCACACTGCTGGCCCGGAGGCAGCAGGAGCGACAAGCGCTGCACCGGCCGCCGACCCCTCCGCCACCGCGGAGTGGTCGGGTGTCTACCTTGAGGCCCCCAACGGGATCTTTATACAAGTCCCTTGGGCGTCCTCGTCGCGAGCCTCCGTGGAGGGAGAGGCCTATGATGGAGAGGTCCTCGCCTCCGCGGGGTTGAAGGTCGTTGAAGCACTTTGCGGTGGAGACGAACCTGAAGAGGAGAAGCTCCTTCGCCGGCTCCTGGCCCTTTACCGGGCCAGGCAGGCGAAGCTGGACTCCCGGGAAGCTCTTGCCGCCAAGGCTGGAGTTGACTTGGAGAAGCACGCCGCGGAGCTCCGCGCCGCCAACTGGCGGAGGAGCGGGAAGAGCTTGCCGGGGAGCAGAAAGCCTTCCTCCTGGAGAAGGCTGAGGCAGAAGAGCGGCAGCGGCTGGCCGCTGAGGAGCTGTCCCGGCGGGAGGGGGAGCTCAACCAGCGGAAGGTCGAGCTCGACGCCCATGACGACGAACTCACCGCCCGGGAGCAGGCCATCGGCGGGGCCTTGAAGGAGGCAAAGGATGCCGCAGCCGCCGCGGAAACCGCCAAGAAGGACCTGGAGCTTAAGGTTGATCAGCTGGAGCGGTACCTGAAGGCAAGTGAGGACAGAGTCACCGCGCTCAACGTAGAGCGGGAGAAGGACGCCCACACCAACTCTGACTTGCAGGTACGCCTCTCCAAGAAGGGCGACGAGCTTACTGTCGCCAAAGATTCAATCGCTGACTTGGAGTTGAAGGTCTCCACTCTGACCGATTCGCTTGACGCCGCCCGGGACCGCGAGTCGAAGCTGAAGGACGAGCTCCGCAAGGAGCGGAACTTGGTGGAGAGCGCCGCCGTCTCAGCGAACAACTTCAGCCGGGCGGTGGAGCAGTGGACTGACGATCTGGTCGCCTCCGCTGCGAACATTGACAAGGAGCTGATGGCGCTGAGGGTGGAGCACCTTGTGTACTCTCCGGACGAGAATCTCCCCCACAGCGCCAAGTTAAGTCTCTTCTTCAGGGGAATCGCGCCGGCGCTTGCGCGGCTACAGGAGAAGCTCCCTGCGCAGCTGGCCGACGAGTCGCGTCAGCTCTGCGCGGGCACTCTGGAGTGCGTCTTGACGAAGATCGTCTATCGCAATCCCGGCATCAACCTCACCAACGTCCTCCGCTCCTTGCCGGACGATGCTGACCAGGAGGCGTTGAAGGCGCAGGTCGCCCACATCGTCGCCAAGGTGAACAAGATCTCGAGGCGTGAAGGCGACCGCGTAGATTAGGTTTCTTCTTTTCTGTTTCCTCTGCCGCTGCAAATTATGTTATGGGCATGAATCGATTAGTTATCGCGGCAAGTTATCCTTGTAATATATAATTGTATTTTGATCAATCAGTGCAGTGTTATCTCCCTTGCTTTGGTCCTTTACTTTGTATGCTTTTTACCCTACGCTTTTTAGGGAACTTGCCGGCAAGGGGCCCTTGCCGCGAGCGCTGAGTGCTGGACTCTGAGCAGCCTGCTGGCAAAGGACCTTGTCGGCCAGCAACCTTTCCGCAGCTAGTCGCAACACACTTAGCTTGCTGAGCGAACTCGAAAACGAGGTAAGGGCAAGACACTTGTCACAGCTCTCTTAAGTCGTTGAGCGTGCTTGGAAACAAAGTAAGGGTGCGGCTAGCCACGGGTAGGTTCCTCCGCGCACAGGTTTTCCATACAAAGTGTGGTTGTTCAAGGAAGACAACTAAAATTTAAAAATTTGAACTGCTCAAATTCTGGTGACTTAGCTTTCATAGATTGCTTGTCCTTCGACAAGGCTTTTCTTTCTTGGACAGCACTTGGTTCATCCTCCACCTCCTTCCCCCCCGGCAAACTTGTGCGCGAGGAATGTTCCTTCTGCTTAAGAGGGAAAGAAAAAGAGGAGGGAAAACAAGTATATAGCCTCACGGCTTGCTAGTGCTTACCGGGGATGTGCGTTGCACAGAGTGCCAAGCAATGTATGCAAATAACAAAGAAATGCATGGAAATGGCAAATAGCGCAAAACACAAAAGCTTTACTGGCGCACGGGATCTGCGCCCGGCTTTGTACAAAGGTTTACATGCAACGGCGGCAAGAATTGTACAAAAGGTGGTTGTCGGAGCGGATCACGGCAACCGCGCCTTATGGGTGAAACTTGTGAAGATGCTCTATGTTCCCGGAGTTGCTCACCTGTAATGCCCAGGATGGAATTATACCTCCTACGTGTCGAGGCACGACTTAAAGGCATAAGTCCATCCTAGAATGATCTCAAGTTTGGTAATCTTTGCACAACTCATGTAAAAGAGGGATAGTAAACTGAAAATAGTTGGCTTACAATCGCCACGTCACAGAATAACAGTACAAGTCTCAAACATCATACAATAAGATCACTACAACCCTCTAAGGGCAAAAGCCAAAAGTCAAAGTACCAAACTCAGATAAATAAAACAACCACAGGCGGATCGAATCCTAGTAAGAGACTCCACTACTGATCGTCCGGGTAGCGCACGTAGTAACGACTACGCTCCTCGTCGTACTCCCAATCCAGCTCGGTGCCATCACCTGGATAGCTCACAGCTGGACCTGCATCTGGTGTGTGAAGTAACTGTGAGCCACAGAGGACTCAGCAATCCCGTTCCCGGGTAACAGAACTATCAAAGCCTTTAGGTGAGGGAAAAGGCTGAAGAAAGAAATGAGGTGAAGGAACAACAAAGACTCTGCAGCAGCAACTAGCACTAACTTACGCAAGAGAGAGCGAGAAGAGAAGGCAAAGCGAGAAGTGATCACTAAGTGATCCTAGCTACAAGCTCACAAACATAACCCCTCCGTGTTCAACTCCCGAATCCCGATTCGGAAATTGACAGTCACGGAACACACGCTGGTAGTGTATTAGTATCATTGTGTCAAGTTATCTACAACCGGAATTAACAAGCTCCCATCTGCCACATAACCGCGGGCACGGCTTTCGAAAGTTCAAAACCCTGCAGGGGTGTTCCAACTTGACCCATTATAAGCCCACGATCCGCGGAGTCGCAACTCCAAAGTGGGAAGACCCGAGTATCCTCGGAATCCCGTGCTCAAGATATACCGAGCTAAGGTAAGGCTAATCCAGCAAATCCTCCCGGCGTGTCGACACCCTGATAGTAGCCGCGCGTATCTAGGTCTCAGGACACGTCCGGATGAGCAGTACGTACAGATACCGAAGATCCCAGCGAACCGGGTGGTATCCGCAAGTGGCTCTAGTTTGGACCAACACTCAAGTCGAGCACTGGCCCAGGGGGTTGAATTAATTAAGCCTCGGGTTAATTACTCCCTCGGAAAGGTTTTAGTTGTTTAGGCAAATAGTACCAAGGTTGGGACTTGCTGGAAAAGACTTAGCACCTAGCGGTTTATCGAGGGGGTCCCATACACCCCAACCGTGTTAGGAACGCATAATCAAGGAACATAAAACCGGCTTATACGGATCCTAACGGCATGAGTGGAACAAATCACCAAGCAAAAGGCTTAGCCTTCCACCCTTGCCAATATATAGGTGGTTTCAGTTAAAGCATTTATATAGTGTGATATAACCCAACCAAACTTCAACATGGAGCAAGCATCTTCACTTCACCTGCAACTAGCAACGCTATAAGAAGGGCTGAGCGAAGCGTACTTAGCCAAGCAACGGTTTGCATAGGTAGGGTGGTTAAACATGGCAATTGGTTACAAGTAGGAGGCTGACAAGAAGAACATGGGCATCGAGGCAAAAGCATAGATCGAGACTACTAGCAATAGGCAAAGATAGTAATGTTATCGGGGTTCGGTCATCTTGCCTGAAGAGAAGACGTTCGGATCGAAAGAAGGGTCCTCGTGCTCAAACTCGTTGGAAACCTCGTGCTCAACCTCGTTGGAAAACTCGTTCTCAGCTTCCGGCTCTAAACAAGACAAACACACCAAGCACCAATCAACACGATGCAATGCGCACTCGAAAAACATGAATGCATGATGGATGCACTAGTGATGCACATGGAGCACGTAAAACATCACTCAAGCAAAACACCTCAAAACAAGATAACAACCTGATATTATTAATCTACACAGAAAATCACCCAAGTTTGATATAAGATTCGCTGAAAACGGAGTTACGGGCTAAAAGTTATGCCCGAAACAAGATTTGAGCGAAAACTGCAAATTACAGCAACATAGCATCTTTGGAGCTCAAAATAATTTATCTACAGCACCCAAAAAGCATGGCAAAGGATTTGAACATATACTAGATATAAAGTACAGCAACTAGGTCCAAAGTGCACCCCCAACGGAGTCACGGATCAATAGCAATGATCTTGGACATATTGAACTTTGAAATAAAATTCTGGCAGCAGAATTTTATTGAAAGTTTGGAGCAAAAGATAAACATGCTACAGCCACTCAAATGGACATGTGAGGACATGAATGGAAATACAACAATATATACTTCAAGGAACAATCAAAATCCACCCCAAAACTATCATGCTTTGTCCTACAACATCACACGAACATGGCATCGGAACGTTACAGATTTCAGACTTAGTGAAATTTCACTAAGTCCCAAAACAGCAACATCATCATAGCATCAAAAAGAGCATGTTTAAGACACCTCGAAACTAAACATGGCAAAGGGTAAGCACCTCATCAAAATACATATGACGGTGATCCCGAAACACACAAACATGCATCAATGTGGTGAACACACCGATTGCAACGAGCTCAACAAGATGGCATTTCATAACAAGTGAAAACACAACATGTGAACATGGCATCTTGTGATGATGATAACAAGGAAACAATACATCTACCATGCAACCTATCTCACTCAACACGTAGTTCGTGGCAAGACGAACACGTGGACATGTCATTTGCATCGTTTGGACAAACGAGCTAAAAGTTATCACAAGTCAAAGGTGGCATGAAAATAACACATAACAGCAGTTTATATCATCATGCACTCTTGTAACAGCAAAACATGTGTCAAGATGACATCTAACATGCATGACTACAACAGGTAAAACGTAGAGGGCATCTCCACGAACATTTGGACATGCTACACGCGCAAAACGGAGCATCACAGAGAAAGTTACAGCAGGTCAAAGTAGGCATATCAGAACAGGAAAACAGGGGCTTAGGGAAAAAAATTAGGTCAACCTCGGATCAGATCTGGCGGATGAACAGTGTCGGGCCGGATCTGGAACAGTGCGGCGGCCGGTAGGAGGAACAGTGCGGCCCGGGGCCTGGCGCGGAGAGGCCGGCGGTGTGAGCGGGCCGGCTCGGCGGAGGCGGCCCAGGAGCGGCGTCGGCGGTGCGCTCGGCGGGCGCGTGGAGCGGCCCACCGCGGAGCGGCCCGGCGCGGTGCGGGAACTGCGGGGAGGCGAGGCCCGTGTGGCGAGGAGCAGGCCTGGCCCGGTCGGAGGCCGAGGCGGGACTGACGAGGCCCGGCGGCGTACGGGCCCTTGCGGCGCTGGCGGGGAGGCGCCTGGCCTCGCGGGCGAAGTGGTCCAGGGCCCTCCTGGCCTGGACCGGCCGGCCGAAGCGATGGACGAGCCCGGTCGAACGGCGCCTGGGTGCGGGGCGAGACGATCGGTGGCGATGCGGTGCGCCAGATCGGATCGGCGCGGTGGCTGGAGGAGATCGAGGAGATCTCCTCGGGAACCGGGAGGAGCTGTGGATCTGAAGTAGAAAGAGAAAAAAAAAAAGGAAAGGAACTAGAGGAGGAAGAAGAAGGGGATAGAGATGCCCAAAATAGACTTGGGGGGGGTCTATTAGTAGCAGAATTTTAGGGTTAGGAGGAGTTTAGGGGCGCTAGGAGCCCTCCGATCGTGATCCAACGGATCCGATCGCGAGGATGATTTAAAAGGACCAGACGGAGATGAAAGAATGCAACAGGGGTATTTCCGGGACACGAAGTAAGGGCACTTCGGACCCACACGGACAACGGAGGGAAAAGTCAACGGAGTCCAAACGAGACGAGATTTGAGAGGCGGGTTGCACACAACAAAACAACAACACACAACACAACCTCGCGGCACACCGGTAACGAAAAACGTCCGAACAACAAAGTAGGCCTACGGGACGTCACGGACACGAGAGGGAGGTCCGGAACACGAAACGGACAACGGGAAGAAACGCCACGAACCGGATGCAACCCACAACACAAATGCAATGCAATGCACAAGTCTACATGATATGAATGAATGCCACACACTCACACAACAAAACGACGAAAGCCCGAAAGACAAGAACCCGAAATGGAAATAGATGAAGCCGGAGATATATTATATACCCAAAAGGGAAAGTATTACATCCGGGGCATTACATCACCGGTAAGCCTTCTTCGGTCTCAAGGCGGACAGCGCCGGGCCTTGTGACTTGTCTCACCCGATAAGGGCCTTCCCACTTCGGCGTCAACTTGTTGGAATTCTTGGCGGACTGAACACGCCGAAGAACAAGGTCGCCTTCCTCGAGACTCCTGGCCTTGACCTTGCGGCTATGATAGCGGCGCAAGGCTTGCTGGTATCGAGCAGCTCGTACAGCAGCCTGGAGACGTTCCTCCTCAAGGAGCAGTGCATCATCTTGTCGCAGTTGCTCTTGCTCGAGCTCATCATAAGCGAGCACTCGAGGAGATCCGTATACGAGTTCCGTGGGGAGAACTGCCTCTGCTCCATAAACAAGAGCAAAGGGTGTCTGTCCGGTGGCTCGACTTGGTGTCGTTCTGATTGACCAAAGAGCTGCCGGCAACTCCTCTATCCAGTTTCTTCCGCACTTGCGTAGCCTGTCGAAGGTTCTTGTCTTGAGTCCGCGCAGCACTTCAGCATTGGCCCTCTCCGCTTGACCATTGCTCCTCGGGTGAGCAACAGAAGCGAAACAGACCTTGGCGCCAAGGTCTTGGACGTACTGCATGACGGTGCGACTAGTAAATTGTGTGTCGTTGTCGGTGATGATCCTGTTAGGGACCCCGAAACGGCAAACAATCTCTCTAAAGAGCCTGACTGCTGACTGTGCTGTCACCTTTCTCACTGGTTCCACTTCTGGCCACTTTGTGAACTTGTTGATTGCTACGTACAAGTACTCAAAGCCCCCGACAGCGCGGGGAAAGGAGCCGAGGATATCGAGCCCCCAGACCGAGAAGGGCCAGGACAAAGGAATCGTCTGGAGAGCTTGAGCTGGCTGGTGAATTTGCTTGGCATGGAACTGGCACGCTTCACACTTGGTTACTTGTGCAGTTGCATCTTGGAGGGCTTCTTGCCAAAAGAACCCTTGCCGGAACGCCTTCCCGGCAAGTGCCCTTGCGCCAATGTGGTGGCCACATATGCCTCCATGTATCTCTGCCAACAGCTTCTGTCCATCTTCTCTGGAAATGCACTTCAACCTGACACCATTGAGTCTTCTTCTGTACAGTTCGTTGTCCACGAACTGGTACATGCTTGACTGCCTGGTTATTTTCTCTATCTCTTCTGGGTCATCGGGAAGTTCTCCAGTTTGCAGAAAACGGACGATTTGCTGCGCCCATGCCGGAGCCCGAGGCTCAACGGCAAGGACTAAAGGCATGAGGGCCGCTGCGGGAACCCCAGCTTCTACGGCAAGAACCTCTGGTTCTGCCGGAGCTGATGGTCCCCCGGCAAGCCTGCCGGGGCAAGGCTTGTCGGGAATGCTTGCTTCAACTGTACAGACCCTTGGGTCTGCAGGAGCAAACTGTTCCTCAGCGTTTTGGTTGTTGATCTTGGGGACCTTGGCGGCGGCTTCAGGGAGATCCGCCGGCAAGTAGTCGCCGGAGACCAACTTTCTCTTCTTGTTCTGCCCAATTGATGGTGTAACGGATGGCTGAGTTAGCTTGAGCAGGAAGGTCCCTGGTTCCATAGGTAACTTCATTGCAGCACACTTTGAGAGGCCATCTGCAATATCATTCTGAGCTCTCGGGACGTGCTCCATTTGCAGACCTTCAAAGTGCTCTTCAAGCTTCCTCACTTCATCTACATAAGCTTCCATCAAAGGGCTCTGGTAACTCTTATTTACTTGTCGGACCACCAACTGTGAATCTCCCCGCTCAATCAACTTCTTGATCCCAAGCTCGGCTGCAATCCTGAGGCCGGCAAGCAAGCCTTCATACTCAGCAGTATTGTTTGTCGCTTGTTCCTTGGGAAAGTGCATCTGGACAACATACATGAGCTGCTCTTCGGTGGGCGCTATGAGTACCACGCCGGCACCGGCGCCTTGCAGCGAGAAAGCACCATCAAAGTACATTACCCATTCGCTGGTCGCTTCTTGTACGGGGACGCTTGTCTCTGGAACTTCTTCATCTGGTGTTGGGGTCCATTCTATGAATTCTGCCAAAGCTATGCTCTGTATTGTTGAACTACTCTCAAATTTGAGACCAAAGCTCGACAGCTCCAGTGCCCACTCGACGATCCTGCCTGTTGCTTCGGGATTCTGCAATATCCTTTTTAACAGAAAGCGAGTGACCACTATTATCTCATGTGCTTGGAAGTAATGGCGCAGCTTTCTCGAGGCCATGAGGAGACCGAAAAGCAACTTCTGCACCCCAGAGTATCTTGATCTAGCCCCCTGCAAGAGGGAACTTACAAAATACACTGGGCGCTGCACCATCTTCCTTCGCACTTCTCCTTGCTCCTGCGTAGAGTTGTCCTTGTCGGGGCCAGAGCTTGCCGGTGGAGCCCCCTGCTTGTCGCTGGATTCGCTTGCCGGAGGTGTGGGCTCTTCCTCTGCCTCCCTTTCCGCTACCAACGCAGCACTAACCACTTGATTGGTTGCCGCTAAGTACAGCAGCAACTTCTCTTGTGGTTTAGGTGCGACAAGTATTGGAGTGGAGGACAGGTATCCATTCAAATCCTGCAGCGCTGCCTCCGCTTCCGGAGTCCATTTCATAGGACCTGCCTTCTTCAAAATTTTAAAGAAAGGCAAGGCGCGTTCTGCGGATTTTGAAATGAACCTGCTGAGGGCAGCCACACAACCAGCAAGTCTCCTTACGTCCTTGACGCGCTTCGGGGCTTCAATCTGCTCGATGGCTTTTATCTTATCAGGATTGGCTTCAATCCCCCTCTGGGACACAAAGAACCCGAGAAGCTTGCCGGAGGGGACTCCGAAGATGCACTTCTCGGGGTTCAACTTAAGCTGGATCTTGCGCAGATTTGCAAATGTTTCTTCCAAGTCTTGTATCAGGGTATCTTTGCTCTTGCTCTTAACCACTATGTCATCCATGTAAGCTTCTACATTTCTGTGGATCTGTGGTTCAAAAGCAGTGTGCACCACCCTTGCAAATGTTGAGCCTGCATTCTTCAATCCAAAGGGCATGCGTATGAAGCAATATGTGCCGCATGGAGTAATGAATGCAGTCTTCTCTTCATCTTCCTTGGCCATGAATATCTGGTGGTAGCCTGAGTATGCATCAAGGAAGGAAAGCATCTCACATCCAGCGGTGGAGTCAACAATCTGGTCAATGCGCGGCAAGGGAAATGGATCCTTGGGACATGCTTTATTCACATCAGTGAAGTCTATACACAGTCTCCACTTCCCGTTGGCCTTACGTACGACAACTGGATTTGCTAACCACGTGGGATGGATCACGCCTCTAACCAGGCCTGCTGCTTCTAGCTTCTTTATCTCTTCGGTGATGAATTCTTGGCGCTCCACGGCTTGCTTTCTGACCTTCTGCTTGACGGGCCGCGCATGAGGACAAACAGCAAGCTTGGGCTCAATTACCTTCCTGGGAACGCCGGGGATGTCAGATGGTTGCCATGCAAACACATCGACATTCGCCCGCAGGAAGGCAACGAGCGCGCTTTCCTATTTGTTGTCAAGTGTAGCACTGATGGTGAAGGTACCACCAGTGCCGTCCTCCTTGGCGGACACCTTCTTGGTTGCTGGTGGAGCGGCCATCCCCTTCTTGCACTTGCCGGTGGAGCTCGATGGAACGTCCTCGACGGCTGCGCAGCACTCCGAAGAGGTGCGTTTGCCGGAGTGGGCCCTAGAGCTCTTGCCGGACTTGGTCTTGGTCTGCCCACCGGGAGCTTCAGCGGCAAGTGTGTTGCTTTCTGCTGCAGCCGCTGCATCCCGGTAGATCTTGTCGGCGCAGATAAGCGCGTCCTTCTTGTCGCCAGGGACAGAGATGACGCTTATCGGCCCCGGCATCTTGAGTACGTTGTAGGCAAAGTGGGAAGCTGCCATGAACTTGGCGAGGGCAGGACGTCCAAGTATCCCATTGTATGGCAATGGGATATCGGCAACATCGAAGGTTATCCTCTCCGTCCTGAAGTTGAGCTCCCCGCCAAAGGTCACTGGCAGTGTAATCTTGCCCTTCGGCTTGCTCCTTCCTGGGTTTATTCCTTGGAACGACCCGGTTTCTTCGAGCTCGCCGTCTGAGATCTGGAGCTTCTTGATCATAGCTAAGGAGATCAAGTTTAGGCCGGCCCCGCCGTCAACCAACATTTTGGTGACCTTGAGGTTGCGGATAGTTGGTGAGACCAACA
Organism: Secale cereale; assembly: GCA_902687465.1. Classification (NCBI taxonomy): domain Eukaryota; kingdom Viridiplantae; phylum Streptophyta; class Magnoliopsida; order Poales; family Poaceae; genus Secale; species Secale cereale. The sequence goes on along the minus strand of LR738714.1, from coordinate 174,128,295 downwards.
TCGGCAAGCACCCGACCGCAGTTGTGCGGTCAGGGTGATCCTCAAGATCAAAAATGATGGGCGTGCTGGACCACTTCAGCAGCCTGCGTGACTCAACGGGCGGCTCGGCTGCGTTTACTTCCCGCACCCACTGCTTGAGTTGGCGGTGGGAAGTATGCAGAGAGGCGCCTCCGTCGACACACAGAACTTCTGTGGCCTTCTGGAACTCCTGCTCGCTGTTATCTCCTTCCTCCATGTCGTCGTCGTCGTCTTCTTCCTCATCCTTGTCGCGGCCCCGGGGAGGTCGATCACTTTGCCGCTGCTTGGCCTTGCCGCGGCGTCCTCCCCGGCCATTGAACGGCCGCTTCTTGCTTGGCTCTCCTCCGCCACCTTGGGCCTTCTCCTTGTCGCGCCGCTCGTATTCAGCCTTCTGCTGTTCTACGAGGTACTCGACTCGCTTGCAGTTCGAAAGGTCGTGGCCCTTGGTGCGGTGGATCTTGCAGTATTGCTTGTCGGAGCCGTCCTGCTTGTCGGCTGCTGCTACAGGGGCAGGCTCCTTGCCGGAGCCGCCAGCCTGCGCCTTCTTGGCGGGAGCCTCCTTGCCGGACTGCTCGACGACTAGCACCTCCTTGCTCTTCTTTCTTCTGTTGTTCCGCCGCCGGCTCTTCTTTGCCGGGGCGGCATCCTCGCTGTCGCTTCCTCCTGCGCCGGCATCCTCTCCGGGGAGTTTCCTCCCCTCTTCGGCGCGCGCGCACTTGTCGGCCAGAGCGTAGAGCTCGCTGACATCCTGTATCTTGGTCATGGCCATCTCTTCCCGCATGCGGCGGTTACGCACGTTCTGATCGAACGCGCTGATAACTGCGGCGGGGTGGACGTCGGGAATATTGTGCTGCACGCGGCTGAATCGTTGAATGTACTTGCGCAGGGGCTCTCCTTCCTTCTGGGCCAAGATGTGGAGATCACTATCCTGGCCGTGGGGTTTGTGCCCGCCTGTGAAGGCGCCAACAAACTGGTGGCACAAATCTGCCCACGAAGAAATGGAGCCTTCCGGCAAGTGCATAAGCCAAGAACGGACGTTTGGCTTAAGCACCAGCGGGAAGTAGTTGGCTAATATCTTCTCGTCGCGTCCCCCGACAGCCTGCACCGCGATGGTGTAGATGCTGAGGAACTCCGAGGGGTGCGTCTTGCCGTCGTACTTCTCGGGTACGTCGGGCTTGAAGTTTTTCATGCTGGGCCACTGGACTTGCCGCAGCTCACGGGTGAACGCAGGGCAACCTGCCGCGTACGGCAAGTCGCCTGGCTCACCGGGCGCGTACGTGTCGACAGCGGTCCCAGCGCGGTGATCCGATTATCGCCGGGCTTCTCGTCGGCGCTCGATGCGCGTCCGAGCGTCTTCTTGCCGCCGATCGTCGAGGACTTGGCGCTGGTCCCGACGAGCCCGCGGATCCGACGACGCCGTGGAGTCGTCGTCGACGTTAATCTGGCGGGGTGGCGTCTTCTGCTTCCGCGGCGGGGGGTGCACGGTGGTCGCACCCCCGGCGGTCTTGTCGCCGTCGGCCTTCGTCTGGTCGACTTGCCGTGGCCGCGATGTCGCCGGCTGCTGCGGCGTGTCGTTGTTGGCGAAGGCGATGAGGCTTTGGATTGTTGCCCTCCAGTCTTCGGTCTTGTCAGCTGCCGGAGGGAAATCGAGGAGCAGTTGCGCTCTTGCTAGAGCTTCTGCTGGAGAGGAGGGAAGCGACGGCGAGCGGTGCGAGGAGCGAGATATGCTCGGACTTCTAACAGGGTTAGAAGGAGCAGTCTCTCGCCCCGGCGACCGCGCCTTGCTTGTGCCAGGACGATAGCCTTGAGCGTCCCGCGATCCTCCGGTTTGTCCTTGCCCCAGCAAGCGGATGGTACCTCCTGTACCACGGCGATGCTGGCCTGCCGTCTGCTGGGAAGGACGTGGTGCGTCTACGGACACCGAGGTTTTGGAGTTCGCCCGGTCTTCCGTCTTGTCCTTGGATTTGGTGGCGCCGTGAGTTTCCTCGCCGGCGACCACCCTTCCGCCGGCATCTCCTCCACCAACCGTTGGCTCTGGTGGTGGTGGGATCGACGGAGACGGGCCTGCGACCTCCGAAGCCTTCTTCTTCGGGGCCATGTTGTTGCAGCTGGTGAAGTTGATGAAGCTGGAGAGGTTGATGAAGAATGCGCCCGCGTGAGCGCCGGATCAGGTTCGCACAACCTCGACGCCCCCCTATCTGGTGCGCCAAAGATGTCGGGGGAAACTGTCCTCCCACGAGCACCTATGGGACCGGAGCCCCTTCTACGTTGCGGTAAAGGAGCGGAGGGAGCACGAAGAGCAGATCGAGGAACACACGCGGGCAGTTTACCCAGGTTCGGGCCGCGCGGACGCGTAAAACCCTACTCCTGCTTAGATTGTATTGAGTTCTTGGGCTCGGGAGCTTGAAGAGCTAGCTACACCGGGCGAGAGAGCTGTCTAGGTTCCGAACCCTTTCTACGTTGTGCATGGGCCTCCTTTTATAGCTCAAAGGGGTCACCGACAGATCTCAACGTAGAGGAGGGTAAAAATGTAACTTTGGTGGTAGTTGTAATAGTGCGGGAACAGTGCATGAACAGTGGTCTTCACCTAACCTTGACAGTGGGGGACAAGGGCATTAAATGCCCGTCGCCGTCGACCTTAAAAGCGCCCGTCCATGCGTCTCCGTTCGCCACGGCGGTAGCCTTGTCATCGTGGCTCGCCACCGTGTCCCCCAGGCTGCACAGCCATCCGCCACGCATCCCTGGAAGGGCTCCAGGGCGACGCGTGGGCCGATGATCTGGAGCGCAGGCACACAACATAGTTCTCCCCGGCAAGCACCTTGCCGGGGCCATGATCTTGCCGGGCCCGGAAGCTTGTCGCTCCCCGGGGCCCGCTGGGGCGCAGGGTGCGCCGAGGCATGTCTTCTGAGATGCTGTCTTCTGGTCTTCCTGGCAAGCTCCTCTTGCCAGGGTCTCGTGTTAATGTGATAATCTTGAGCCTGGGACGGCCTTCCCGGCAACCTCCACTTGCCGGGGTCTTGATCTTCTGCCTTGTATACTTTTTTTTTGAATGGCTTTATAGGGACCAGAAAGGTTTCCGGCGAGCACGTGGTGAGCCCTGTCGCGGGAAGCTGCTACTGCCCGTGCACAAGTTGGGGTACTAAGGTACCCCTATCTTTGTACACCGACAGGTGTGTCCAGCAATGATGATTGTGACAAACTAATAAGAAAAGACTCAAATTATACAAGACGCTCCAAGCAAAACACATATCATGTTGCGAATAAAAATATAGCTCCAAGTATAGTTACCGATGGGTGAAGATGAAAGAGGGGATGCCTTTCCGGGGCATTCCCAAGCTAAGGCTTTTGATTATCATTTAATTTTACTTGGGGTTACATGGGCATCCCCAAGCTTAGGCCTTTTCTACTCCTTGTTCCATAGTCCATCAAAGCAATACTCAAAACTTGAAAACTTCACAACACAAAACTTAGACAAAAAATTCTCGTGAGCTCCGTCATTATAAGAAAGCAAACCACTACTCAAAGATGCAGCAATGAATTCATTTTTGATTATATTGGTGTTAAACCTACTGTATTCCAACTTCTCTATGGTTCATATCCTTCAATACTACTCATAGATGCATTGAAATAAGCAAACAACACACCAAAAACAGAATCTGTCAAAAACAGAACATTCTGTATTAATATGCAGGTTTCGCCTACTTCTCGAACTCCAAAAAATTCAAACTAAATTGGTAAATTTGCGTAATTTGTCTACTAATAATCTGCCAAAAGAATTAACTAAATAGCACTCTCCAGTAAATTCTGACGACTACTTTAACGAGCGCTAACGGTTCTATTTTTCACAGCAAGATCACATAAACTTCCCACAAGTCTTCCCAAAGCTTCTACTTGGCACAAACACTAAACAAAACATGAAACCACATCTAATCAGAGGCTAGATGCAATATTTATTCCCTAACATCAACAAAAAATGTAAAATTGGGTTTCCTCCCAACAAGCGCTATCGTTTTACGCCCCTAGCTAGGCACGATACAAGATAAATCTAGGTATTGCCATCTTTGGAAGGCAATCCATAAGTGGCTCTCATGATAGATTCATATGGTAATTTGATTTTCTTTCAAGGAGAGTGTTCCATGCCTTGCCTTAACGGAAATTGGAATCTAACATTTCCTTCCTTCATATCAATAATTGCACCAATCGTTCCAAGGAAAGGTCTACCAAGAATAATATGACATTAAGGATTGCAATCTATATCAAGAACAATGAAATTTCCGGGCACATAATTCCTATTGGCAACAATAAGAACATCATTAATCCTTCCCATAGGTTTCTTACTAGTGGAATCAGCAAGATTAAAATTTAAAGAGCAATCACCAAGTTCATGGAAGCCTAGCAAATCACAGAAAGTTTTTTGGATAGTGGAGACACTAGCACCCAAATCACACCAAGCATAGCATTCATGATCTTTTCTTTTTATTTTTATAGTAGGTTCCCACTCATCACAAAGCTTTCTAGGGATAGAAACTTCCAACTCAAGTTTTTCTTCATAAGATTGTATCAAAGCATCAACTATGTATTTGGTGAAAGCTTTATTTTGACTATAAGCATGCGGAGAATTTAGTAAGGATTGCAACAAGGAAATACAATCAATCAAAGAGAAATTATCATAATTGAATCCCTTGAAATCCAAAGTAGTGGGTTCATCAGTATGCAAAGTTTTAATCTCTTCACTCCCACTTTTAGCAATTTTAGCATCAAGATCTAAAAAGTCTGAATCATTGGGACACTTTAAAGCAAAATCATATCCAATCCTACCTTCATCAAGATTTATACTAGAAAACAAGGATCTAATAGGAGACACATCAATAACTTTCAGATCTTCATCTTTATTTTCATGATAACTAGAAGAACACACTTTAATATAATCCTCTCTTTTAGCACGCATCATAGCGGTTCTTTCTTTGCATTCATCAATGGAAATTCTCATAGCTTTGAGAGACTCATTGATATCATGCTTAGGTGGGATAGATCTAAGTTTCAAAGAATCAACATCAAGAGTAATTCTATCCACACTTCTAGCCAATTCATCAACCTTAACCAATTACTCATCGAGCATAGCATTGAAATTCTTTTGCGAGATCATAAACTCCTTAACACTAGTTTCAAATTCAGAAGGCATCTTTCCATAAGATTTGTTGTAGGAATAACCATAATTATTAGAGGAATTACTAGGAAAAGGCATAGGATTAAAATTACCTCTATAAGCATTGTTACCAAAATTATTCCTACCAACAAAATTCTCATCCAAAGATTCATTGTTATTCTCAATCAAAGTGGACAAAGGCATATCATTAGGATCGGAAGAAGCACTCTTAGCAGCAAACAATTTCATAAGTTCATCCATCTTTCCACTCAAAACACTAATTTCTTCGATAGCAAGCACTTTTTTACTAGTAGATCTTTTAGTGTGCGATTGAGAATAATTAACCACAATATTATCTAGGAGTTTGGTAGCTTCTCCTAATGTGGTTTCCATGAAAGTGCCTCCCGTGGCCGAGTCTAATAGATTTCTAGAACTAAAATTCAAGCCAGCATAAAAGTTCTGAATAATCATCCATAGATTCAAACCATGTGTAGGGCAATTATGTATCATTAATTTCATTCTCTCCCAAGCTTGTGCAACATGCTCATGATCTAGTTGCTTAAAATTCATAATATCGTTTCTAAGGGAGATGATCTTAGCATGAGGGAAATACTTAGAGATAAAATCATCTTTGCACTTATTCCATGAATCAATACTATTTATAGGCTAAGAGGAAAACCAAGTTTTTGCACGATCTCTAAGTGAAAACGGAAATAACTTCAATTTAACAATATCGTTATCCGTATCCCTTTTCTTTTGCATATCACACAAATCAACAAAGTTGTTTAGATGGGTAGCGGCATCTTCACTAGGAAGGCCGGAGAATTGATCTTTCATGACAAGATTCAACAAAGCAGCATTGATCTCACAAGATTCAGCAACGTTAATAGGAGCAATCGGAGTGCTAATAAAATCAGTGTTGTTGGTATTGGAGAAGTCGCACAATTTGGTATTGTTCTGAGCCATAGTGACAAGCAAACAATCCAACACACACAAGCAAACAAGAAGCAAGCAAACGATAAGCACACGGCGGAAGAAGGGCAAATAAAATGGCAAGGGTGAAGTGGGGAGAGGAAAACGAGAGGCAAAAAATGTAATGCGAAGGATAAGGGTTTGTGATAGGTACTTGGTATATGACTTTTGCGTAAGCCTCCCCGACAATGGTGCCAGAAATTCTTCTTGCTACTTCTGGAGCTTGCGTTGTATTCCCTCGAAGAGGAAAGGGAGATGCAGCACACTAGTGTAAGTATTTCCTTCAGTTTTTGAGAACCAAGGTATCAATCTAGTAGAAGACCACGCGCGAGTCCCTCGCAACTGCACAAACAAATAAGAACTTCGCAGCCAACGCGATAAGGGGTTGTCAATCCCTTTACGGTCACCTACGAAAGTGAGATCTGATAGAGATGATAGTTTATATTTTTGGTATTTTTGGTTTATAAGAACAGCAAATAAATGCAATAAAAGTAAAGTAGATGTAGAATGATATGTTGAGAATAGACCCGGGGGCCATAGTTTTCTCTAGTGGCTTCTCTAATGATAGCGATATTCTACGGCAGGTAAACAAATTACTGTCGACCAATTGATAGAAAAGCGAATAATTATGAGACTATCTAGGCATGATCATTCTATATAGGCATCACATCCGAGACAAGTAGACCGACTCCTGCCTGCATCTACTACTATTACTCCACACATCGACTGCTATCCATCATGCATCTAGTGTATTGAGTTCATAAGAACAGAGTAACGCCTTAAGCAAGATGACATGATGTAGTGGGATAAACTCAAGCAATATGATATAAACCCCATCTTTTTATCCTCGATGGCAACAATACAATACGTGCCTTGTTGTCCCTACTGTCACCGGGAAAGGACACCGCAAGATTGAACCCAAAGCCAAGCACTTATCCCATTGCAAGAACTGTAGATCTAGTAGGCCAAACCAAAGCAATAATTCGAAGAGACTTGCAAGGATATTATGAGAACACATCAAGAGTTCAGAGAAGAACCAAATATTTCTCATAGGTAATCTTGATAATAAACTCACAATTCATCGGATCTCGACAAACACATCGCAAAAAGAGATTACATCGAATAGATCTCCTCGAAGACCGAGGAGAACTTTGAATTGAGATCCAGAGAGAGAGAAGAAGCCATCTAGATTCTAGCTATGGACCCGAAGGTCTGTGGTAAACTACTCACAACTCATGGTGAGGGCGATGATGATGAAGAAGAAGAACTCCGTGATGGATCCCCCTCCGATGGAGCTCCGGTACAGGCTCCATGATGGGATCTCACCGGAACAGAAGGTTACGGTGGTGGAATTAGGGTTTTCTCTCTGTTGTCGATCGTTTCGGGGTATGTAGACTTATATAGGAAGAAGGAGGACACCGGAGGATGCTCGAGGGGCCCACGAGTTAGGGGGGCATGCCCCCCACCCTCATGGGCGCCTTGATGCTCCCCTGACGTGGTTCTCAAGTTCCTTGTGCGTGATTTTATCCAAAAATATCTCTTGCGAAGGTTTCATTCCGTTTGGACTCCGTTTGATATTCTTTTTCTGCAAAACCCTGAAACAGGCAAAAAAACAGCAATCTTGAATGGGCCTTTGGGTTTGTAGGTTAGTCCCAAAAATGATATAAAAGTGTATGATAAAGCCCATTAAACATCCAAGACTTCCTAAATAATAGCATGGAACAATAAAAAATTATAGATACGTTGGAGACGTATTAGAGTTCTGTGTGGGTTTGGTATGTTTCCAAGAGGTTGCATCAATAGGAAGATCTTATACAACCCATGGAGGATGACACCCCAAGTGGTAATCGTCATCAAGATTGCGGTGTGCAAGTTCAAGTGGAGCATCACTAAGAGATCATGCTTGAAACTTGTCGTCCATTGTGGTGACAACGGACTTGTGAATATGTTCCAAGGAGTGTATCACCCATAGTGGAGTTTGGGGGAGCTATATACTAGTCTTCATTGGGCCAATGCAATCAACAAAGGTGGTCCAACTTGAGGGAGTCAAGATCGTCATCCTCTTTTTCAATTGACTAAGTGCAAGGCAAAGTTTTGTCCTTGATATGTTTTCTATTTTACTGGTCTCATGGTGTTATTTAGGAGACAGGATTATAGGATCGATAGTCGTCCTATCAAGGGGAGCTCTCGAGTGAGTAGCCTGATCGTACCGTTCGGTGAGAGCTCAAACCATTGCATTCTTGGCATCACCATCTTTCTTGGTTCTTGTTTGGTTTTTTACTTTGTGAGTTTAGGAGCTTTTGGTCTTCTTCGTAACAAGATCTAGTTCATCATGAACCCATTTCATGTGCATCTTCTTTGGGCAGTGATATACGCTGGCGCACCGGCCCTATCGTTGGGCCGGTCAAGCCCCAACCGTCAGATCTGGGCCCCCCAAGCCATCAGATCCCTTCGTCCCCAACCTCTCCCATCTTCAACCTCCCGCACGGAAAAAAGGGAGAGGCCCGCCTTAGCACGCACCGACGCCTCCGTACGCGCCAATTGGCTCGCCTCGCCTCCTTACTGCCGGTCTCCCTCACCGCCGGTCGCCGCCCTCGCCGCTGGTCGCTGCCCTCACCTATGAGGCCTTCATGCGTTTCTCACCTCCGTGGATGCAGCAGCGTGCGCCCATGGTTGCACTCATGGTTGGATGCTTGCAGCTCCGAGGGAGATGGCCGCACTACGGTGGCGCCAGCCGCCGGCTGCAGCACCTGTCGTTGTGCTCGCGCTGTATCTCGTCGTGTGCCCACCCGAGGCTCTTGCTGGTTCCTACAAAAAACGACACCGATTGCAGCAAAAAAGTTTATCGCTTCCAGCAAAAAGGTTTACCACTGTAGCCCGCCATCCTCATTGTAGTAAAAATGTTAACCGGATGTAGCTTCGGTGGTTGCCGATTGCAGCCAAAAATGACGTGGTTGTAGCAAACACAAAAAAACGAAAAAAGTTTCCATCATTTTCAGAAAAGCTTTGGCGGTGGGTTTTAAAAGCTTCAATCGTGTATAAAAAAGCTTCATCCGTTAAGAAAAAAAGCTTCAACCAGACCTGCGACGAGAGAAAAAGTTGCGAACGTTGACAGAGAAAGCTTCAAGTGTATATAGGAAAATCTTCAATTGGCTACCGGCAATGGAATGTCGTGGTTGCAGCCCGCGGTCACCTCGGTCATCGCCGTCACAAACACCGGTCTCCGCGGGGTTGCATCAGCGTCGCTTTCGTAGCACCCCATCGCCGGTGAGATGGGATGGTCACCGCACAGAGCCATAATGAGCCTCGAGCAGGGACGGGAGACGTGGTG
>LR738714.1:174053787-174118782 GCA_902687465.1 Secale cereale | reverse complement strand
GGGGGATGGGGAGGAGAGGGCAGAAGAAGAGGGCGGCGCGCACCCCTTGCGAGCTGCGCGAGATGTGGGGGAGCTGCGTGAGATGTGCCGGATATGTGGGGAGATGCAATGAAGGAGACGCGAGGAAGAGGAGCGACCGGCCCAATGTTCCGCCGATGCCCCGGCCCCAAACGTTTCCCATCTTCTTTTGTGTTTTCGGTGTTGGAGTTTTTATCGGTCTTCTTTGAGAGTGGGTTCTCACCATTTTATTTTGGGTATTTTATCAATTGCTATTTCATGATTTTCTATCAGGATTTTGTTAGCCCTTCTCTTTAGCTTTGCAACAAACTTGATTTCGTCAAATTCGGAGCTCGTACGCAAAATTTATGGCAGTTTCATTCGCAGGTAAGTTTTTAAGCGGTAGTACCGCTCGGTAGTACCGCTTATAAGAGGTAGTACCGCTCTGGGCAGCAGTAGTACCGCTTATAAACTATAGTATCGCTCTAGGCAGTGGTGGTACCTCTTGTACATGACTTGTGCACATAACAGTTGGATTTGGGGAGGCCTATTTAAGGGGGCCTTCTTCCTAATGGTCTCTATCCTTCTAGCTCGTGTTCTTCCCCCATTGTTGACCTTCTTTGAACTTGCTATCCCTCAATCCCTTCATGGATTCTTGCTAGTTTTGAGGGGAGAGAGTGGAGATCTAGATCCACATTTCCACCAATCACATTATCCTCTATGTGAGGGTTACCCCTTGGATCTAGATCTTGGAGTTCTTCGTGTTCTCTTCTTGTCCTTCCTCTCATATTCCTCCATAGCTTGTTTTGCTTTGGTGGAATTTGAGAGTGAGGGACTTGGGCACTCCGTGTGCCCTTGCCATTGCATTTGGTGCATCGGTTTGGGTTCTCCACGGTGATACATGGAAGTAAAGTTGAGAAGCTTATTACTCTTGGGTGCTTGGTACCCTTGAGATTGTTCCTCTTGGGTGCCTTGGTGCCCTAGATGGTTGGTGGTGTTCGGAGCTCAATCGTTGTGGTGTAAAGCTCCGGGCAAGCGTCGGGGTCTCCAACTAGGTTGTGGAGATCGCCCCGAGCAATTTGACGGGTTCCGATGACCGCCCCCAAGGGTTGCCAAAGTGTACGGTTTTGGTGAGCACCCCTAAGGGTTGCCCTTTGTATGGGTTCGGTGACCGCCCTCAAGGATCCCTTAGTGGAATCACATCATCTTGCATTGTGCGAGGCTGTGAGGAGATTATGGTGGCCCTACTGGCTTATTGGGAAGCATTGTGCCTCCACACCGCTCCAAACGAAGATTAGCATCTGCAAGGGTGTGAACTTCGGGATACATCATCGTCTCCGCGTGCCTCGGTTATCTATTACCCGATCCCTTTACCAATGCACTTTACTTTGTGATAGCCATATTGTTTCTTGCTATATATATATATATATATATATATATATATATTGCTATCACCTAGTTGTTTATATTGCTTATCATAAGTTGTTGGTGCACAGAGGTGAGCCTAGTTCTTGTAGGTTTTGTGCTTGACAAATTAACCGCTAGGTTTATTCCGCATTTGTTCAAGCCTAAACCGTAATTATTTTAAAGAGCCTGTACACCCCCACCCTCTAAGCGACATCCACAATCTTTCAGCGCCTCCCTGACAAGGAACAAGAGGTTGAGGGTAGGGAGAGCGCTTGCGCGATGCCCTGGTCACCACCGCCAGGATCAGTGGGACGCCGCTTAGCAAGCACACTGGCAGGGAAGATGAAGCTGGAGTCCACGAGCCTACCGGGGTCTAGCTAGTGGAAGCAGTGTCGTCCAAGCTCACCACCCCCGGCAAATTGCTCTACCAGGGTCCGGCAGCAAATAATGGTGCTACCGGCGCCTTGCTGGCGGTGATGGCAGCCGGTGCTTAGTTGGAGTCTGAATCATCGCCTTCAACCTTGGCAGGCAGAGGCTCGCTGTCGTCGTCTTCACTGACACTGTCCTCCTCGCCGCTGTCGCTTGAGGAGGAGCTTTCATCGTCACTCGAGCTCTCTTCGCGGCAGCCAAGACATGTGTCCAAATGCCCGTAGATCTTGACGGAGAGCATGTCAGCCTCCATCAACTTGAAGCGTAGGACGTGCCCATCTGCGAAATAATGGGCATGTGCAATGGTTTTCCACCCACGTCCGAGGATCATGACTCAGGGCGTAGGAAATTCGGCGTCCACCCACACGGCACCGTTACAGCAGCCATATACGTGCAACCACATCATGTGCATCTTGTCAACCTCCATCACCCTGGCGAAAGGGCAAGGAAGTAGCAGGCGTCTACGGGGAGGGCCACACAGATTGACAATGACCTCTAGCCTTGTTCCCTACATATGGCCCACCGCCAGGGAAGGAACCACCGGAGGAGGGGCGTCGAGCGTGCTGCTCTGCCTCCCCCTACTGCGAGCCCCGTGCCGTCCTCGGCCTCGCCATGCACCACTGCCTCGCGCACTGTGGCCAGCTCCCGCCGCAGCGACCGATGCACCAGCATGATCTGGAAGGGAGGACCTTGTCACCATAGTGGGTCCTGGAAGGCCACTTTGTCCTCTTGGCATGGCGACGACGAGCGTGGTGGAAGAGAAAGAATGGAGGAAGGATGAGCCTTGCCACCCACACCCCTCATCCCTTTATAGCGAGGACGTGGGGGCTAGCTCTCCGTTTCCCAGGAGTAAGAGCAAGTCTAGTAGAGCCCTCAAACCCTCAAACCTCTAAAAATAACCGTTTTTTTACAGTTTTCGTCCAAAAAAACTCATAGACTAGAACCCATAAACCCTCAAATCCGTAAAAAAATAGAGGTCGAACCCTCAAACCTCCTCCCAGCTTGTAGAAGTGAGGGTTGGGAGAAAAAACTCCCCCCAACCCGCACTCCACTTCACAGATTGCGCGGGAGGGAAAACGCCCCCGCCTCCCTCCTCCCGCGTCCGGCCATGGAGGCGGCCGCCGTCGCCGCGCCCCCGCCCGCCGCCGCGCCCGCCGTCGCGCCCGCCGCTGCGCCTGCCGTGCCCGCCGTCGCGCCCGCCGCCGCGCCCGCCGCGCCTGCCGCGGCCGCCGTCACCGCGCCCGCTGAGGAGGTGGTGGTGCAGCGCGGGGAGGACGAATCGCGCGGGCGGCTCAGGTTCCCCGCGCCTGCCGAGAAGGGCCGCGGCGCCCGGCGGAGCTCCACCACGCGGTACGCCAGGGAGACGGCCTTGTCCAGGCAGCGCGAGCGCTCGGTGTCGCGGCCTCGATTGGCCTCCGTGGCTGTTTCTTAGTTCATGCTGAAATGATGAACACCTTGGTCCTAAACTCACTAGTTGGTTTTGGTAAATTGACAGGCACTGGGTACCTAACAGCTTGCTTTGCATTTATGGTTCGACCGGGAGGACGAGCAGTTGGTGTTGAACACATACTAGAGTTGGTTGCTTCTTCTTTTATGTGAAAACATCAAGAAAAGTTCAGCAGCTTTTACCAAAACAATAGACTGAAAACATCAAGAAAAGTTCAGCAGCCCCACAGCTGAATGATGGATCCCTCAGTATTCATATTGCTGGTAAGTAAAGTAAGTCTGAGATTTTAAAGCCATCTACTTTGCTTCCATCATGGCAAGTACTCCGTAGTATTTTTAGAACCATGTTAAGATGGGCATACAGACTCGTAATTATCAGGTTTTGTATATATATACATATACAAATTTGGTATGAGGATTCCTTCAGCTACATCCTACATAGGGTGCTTATTTCAGTTGGGGTTAACATAGTACAAATTTGATATATGGATTTATTCAGTTACATCCTACATGGGGTGCTTATTTCAAGTTGTGGTTAACATAGTAACAAGCTAGTATTTTATTCTTCAACTACATGGGGTGCTCCGATGAGTGGTGGTGGCGATGATTGTGTGATGTAAAAACTATTAAACCATGCACCAATGATCTTTATTTCCATGTTTGTTTGAAGATTTATTGTGTGATTCTAGTGAAAATTGTGATATGCCAAATGACAGTTTTAAGGGTTGGGGTTGAGGCAAAGACTAGAACCCTCAAACCCAACCCTTATAACAGAATATTCCGTTATAAGGGTTGGGTTTGAGGGTTCTAGTCTTTGCCTCTGTTTTTCAACCCTTAAAAGTGTCAAAAATGGCCAATTATCAACCCTTAAAACTGATTTTGGATTTAAGGGTTTGAGAGTTCTACTAGAGATGCTCTAACAACCTTGCTCCACCAATCCCACGGCGAGGGATCACGGGTGGGCACGTCACGCCAGCAACCGCCCTGCCACGCCCCATGGCGCTACGCCTCCTGCCAACGCCCATGTTGTTGCGTCTCACCAACCGACCGCCAATCCCGTGCAGTGCATGTTGCGCATCTAGCGTAAACGTTGGAGGCAGTAGGTGGACTTAAAGGTACAACGGTAGTTTCCCTCACTTTACACGTGAATTCCTTGATGGCGTCCCGTAAAAAGTGAAAAGCTCTCTCTATCCTACGATTCGAGCGGGGCATTATGCCTGAGGTTTCCGTAGACATCACGAAGAACCTAGGACCTGGCCCGGTCCAGGTTAATGAAGAAGAAAATAAGATCTGAAATAAGTGACGCCAAACCCTGGCAAGGCCAATACAAACGCACGTGTGATTCTTGGGCCTACCCCAATGATGCACAGGGGCCCGTATGAGCCAGGCCCAGGGGCTCCAGTCAGTGCAACGAACATTCGCGTTCGCTGCCCGGACTTGCGCATAGGTGCGTGACGGTTCACACTTCAAGCAGCAATGCTTTATGCAAGACGGCCAGAGAAAATGCTCTTTGTGAGATCAAGGAGAAAATCAAGAAGACAAAGAGCAACCATGAGACCCACCAGAGAGGTCTCCCCTGTCGGACATGAAAATCCTGCAGGGTTGATGACCCACAAGTATAGGGGGTCGCAACAGTTTTCGAGGGTAGAGTATTCAACCCGAATTTATTGATTCGACACAAGGGGATCCAAAGAATATTCACGAGTATTAGCAGTTGAGTTGTCAATTCAACCACAACTAAAAGACTTAATATCTCCAGCAAAGTATTTAGTAGCAAAGTAATATGGGAGTAACTATAATGGTGGCAAAAGTAATAGTAGCAGTTTTGTAGTGACTGTAACAGCAGTAGCAACAAAAGTAACTTAGCGAGGACCAATATGACAGAAACTCGTAGGCAATGGATCGGTGATGATATGTGTCGGATGATATTCACATGTAGAAGTTATAACCTAGGGCAACGACAAACTAGCTCCAATTCATCAATATAATCTAGGCATGTATTCCGTATATAGTCACACGTGCTTATGTAAAAGAACTTGGATGAAATTTTTTTCTCCTACGCTTCCGTGGCAGCGGAGTCCTAATGGAAACTAAGGGATAATAAGGCCTCCTTTTAATAGAGAATGGGAAAAAAGCATTAGCACTTAGTGAATACATGAACTCCTCAAACTACGGACATCCCTAGAAAGAATCCCAATTATTGTCACCTTGGGGTATGCTGATCATAACACATAGTAGGTGCCTACAACTTGCAAGATCGGATCAAGAACACGGGTATATTCATGAAAACATAATAGATTCAGATCTAAAATCATGGCACTCGGGCCTAGTGACAAGCATTATGCTAGCAAAGTCATAGCAACATCAATCTCAGAACATAGTGGATACTAGGCATCAAACCCTTACAAAACTAACTCGATTACATGATAAATCTCATCCAACCCATCACCGTCCAACAAGCCTACGATGGAATTACTCACGCACGGTGATTAGTATCACGAAATTGGTGATGGAGGAAAGTTTAAATATTGACAACGGCGACGGATTCCACTCTTCGAAGGCCCGAAATGACTCCAGATCAGGCCTCCCGATGAAGAACAGTAGGTGGCGACGGCTCCGTATCATAAAACGCGATGAATCCTTCTCTCTGATTTTTTTCTTCCCAAACGTGAATATATAGATCTGGAGTTAGGGTCGGCGGAGGCTCAGGGGAGGCACAAGCCAGGTGGCACGCCCAGGGGGGGAGGGCACGCCTCCCACCCATGTGGTCATCTGGTGCGTGCCCTCTAGTTGATTCTTTCATCCGTATATTTATATATTACAAAAATATTATCCATAAATTTTCAGGTCAAACCGAGAAATTTTATTTTTGCCCAAAAATTATACAATGGCAATTCTGCTGAAAACAGTGTCAGTCTGGGTTAGTTCCATTCAAATCATGCAAATTAGATTTCAAAACAAGGGCAAAAGAGTTTGGAAAAGCATATACGACGGAGATGTGTCAACTCCCCCAAGCTTAACCCATTGCTTGTCCTCAAGCAATTCAGTTGATAAACTCAAAGTGATAAAGAAAAACTTTTACAAACTCTGTTTGATCTTATTGTTGCAAATATGTCTAGCCATGGTTCAAGTTTTCAGCAAAGATTACAAACTAACCATATTCACAATAACATTTAGGTCTCACATTTACCCATATCAATGACATAACTAACTAGCGAGCAATAATATGATATCTCGGATGACAACACTTTTTCATAATAATCATGATACAATATGATATAATGGTATCTCGCTAGCCCTTTCTGGGACCGCAAAACATAAATGCAGAGCACCTAAGAAAATCAAGGACTGACTAGACATTGTAATTCATGGTAAAAGAGATCGAGTCACACTCATACTCAACATCAATTAAATACAAAGCATATAAATGATAGCGGTGCTCTCCAGCTGGTGCTTTTTATAAGAGGATGATGACTCAGCAATAAATGTAAATAGATAGCCCCTTCATAGAAGGAAGCATGGATTTGCAGAGGTGCCATAGCTCGAGCTTTTAAAACAGAGATGAATATAATTTTGAGTGGTATGCTTTCATTGTCAACACAACGACCAAGAGTTCTCAGTATCTTCCATGCTAAATACATTATAGTCAGTTCCCAAACAGAATGGTAAAGTTTTTACTCCCCTCCACCAACAACCGAGAAACAATGGGTACCGTCCATACCAACAACAGTCCAGAGGGAGTTTTGTTTAATATTTTTTTGATTTGATTTTGAGCATGGGACTGGGCATCCCGATTACCAGCCACTTTCTCGTGAATGACAAGTGAATAAACACTCATCGTAAGAATAACCCACCTAGCATGGAAGATACTAACAGCCCCCAGTCGCCGCATGAGCGATTTAGGCATACAAAACAGATTATTATTTGAAGGTTTAGAATTTGGCACATGCAAATTTACTTGGAAAGGAAGGTGAATACCGCATATATGTAGGTATGGTGGACTCATATGGAACAACTTTGGGTTTATGGAATTATATGCGCAAGCAGTATTCCCGCTTAGTACAATGTGAAGGCTAGCAAAAAGATTGAGGAGCGACCAACTAGAGAGAGACAACGGTCACGAACATGCCTTGAGATTAATCAACATTGAATGCAAGCATGAGTAGGATATAAATCACCATGAAGATATATATCATGAAGGCTATGTTGATTTTAATTCTACTCCATGTGTGAACATGTGCCAAGCCAAGTCACTCGAACATTCAATGGAGGATACCATCCTCTCATACCACATCATAACTATTTTAAATCCATGTTGGCACAAAAGACAAATCATTATCAACTCCTAGCTAATTAAGAATAGCATGAATAACTATAATCTCTAATTGTCATTGCAAACATGTTTCATTCATAACAGGATTAATCAAGACCGATGAGCTAATCATATTTATGAAAACAAAGTAGATCGAGTTCATACCAACTTTTCTTCATCTCACTCATTTCATCAAATTTCGTCATTATTGCCTTTCACTTGCACGACCCAATGATGTGAATAATAATAAGAGTGCACGTGCATTTGACTAAGCTAGAATCTGCAAACATTTATTCAAAGGAGAAGACAAGGTAATGAGAGACACTCAATATTTTCATCGTGGTCTTCTCCTCTCGACTCAAAAGAAAAGCAAAAAAATTCAGAGAAACACACTAAAATGTTTTTGAGAGTTTTTGTTTTTCTCAAGAAATCAAAAACAAGAACTAGAAAAATTATTTACATGGGAAAGCTCCCAACATGCAAAAGAAGAATGATAAATCTCTTTGGATTTTCTTTTTAATATTACAAACTACTAGAAGAACAAGAAAGAAAGAAAAGACAAAAAGGAAACGATAAATATTTTGGGTTTTCAAAGTTTTTCAAACACACAAGAAGAAAGTGGGAAAAACAAACTACATGGATGATACAAAGAAAAAGTGTGAACACCGACAACTAGAATGAGAGTGTGAACATGAATGTAATGTCGGTGAGAAACATGTACTCCTCGAAGCTTAGGCTTTTGGTCTAAGTTGCTCTATGCCCACGGCTAGCCTCGATGAAATCCATAATCATAGTTGGGGTTGTAACTGATTGTAGCTGCCATTTCCTAGCGTGCTGCTTCCTGGAGGTGAACCATGTCCCTTGCCCTTTGATACTCGTCTGCCTCCTCTCTCGATATGAAATATCTTATTTTTACCTGAAAGTCAAAGAAAGCAGGATCGGGGAGCGTAATACGGACAACGTTGTGCCTATCAAATATTAGTCTGTACTGAAAAGGAAACTCGCCTGTCTCAAGAAACTGATAACATTGTAAAGCCTCATAGTCAAGGAAAGTAGGAGGTAATTGAATGTCATTACCTCTTACAGATACCCCAAGTAGTCAGCTAAACGAGTGGCTTAAATTCCACCAAAGAAATCTCCATCTTTAGCATTGTTATGTAAACAATGTGCGACAATAGCCCCTAAATTATATTTTCCATCATTTATTACCACACTTTTAAGAACACTCAAATCAGAAGTGCAGAGGTGGCTATGATCATGCTTACCATTAATACACCTCCCTATGAAGGGAGAAAATTAATGTAAAGCGGGAAATTGAATGCTCCCCATACTAGCTTGTGTTATGTTTCTAGTTTCTCCTACTGTAATGCTAGCAAGGAACTCAACAAAATCACTTTTTCATGGTTCAGAAACACTGCCCCAATGCGGAATTTTACATGCTTCACTAAACTCCTCAAGATACATGGTGTACGATTCTTCATATAAATCAAACAAGACGGATTGCGTACCTCGACGGTTTGCATACTCAATTATTTGTACAAATGAATCAATAAGATTATAATGTTGCAAACACTTATCTGACAAGAATTCCGTCAGGCCGGCATTGTGCACAAGTATATCGAATTCTTCCTTGAAACTTGCATACGTCATGAATTTGTCCAATGGCCATTCACAAGGTCGTACTAGCGCTTCTCGTGGCGCTTCAAAGATTGGCTCATGTATTGCATGCCTCGGGGGTTTCTTCTTCTTAGAGGAACCTCCTTGGAATATTTTCCTCATAATTTTCCTTCTATGAAAATTTCTGGAATTTGTAGTGACTCAAAATAAAAGTGAACAAAACTCAACCAAACTGATACAAACTACTCCTACAAGTGTCCAGAGGCTATTTCATGCAACAAAAAAACTTTGGACCATATAAATTTGACATGCAAGCTACAGAACATGGTCACCAAAGTAGCAAAACATTGCAATATATAAAGCACTAGAACAAAAACTGATTGGACCTATGGAGGAGTCACATACCAATGAGCAATCCCCCAAAACCATTTTGCAAATGGAGCTTTGAGCAAGGAGATCAAAAATGGCAGCAAAATGAGCAAGTACACGGGTTTGTGCAATGGAAGGATTTTCTGGAGGAAGATGGAGAGGATGGGTCGTGGAAAAAGTGAGGGGAACCCACGTGGGTCCCACAAGCCAGGGGGTGCGCCTAGGGGAGTGGGCGCACCCTGTGGGCTTGTAGACCACTTGTGCAGTCCCCTGTTGTGTGTTCAGTGCCAAAAATTCTTATATATTCTAGAACAAAATCATAGTGAATTTTTAGGGCATTTGGAGAAATTTTATTTTCTGGTCATTTTTATTGCATGGATAAGACAGAAAACAAAAAAATAATACTAATTTTTCTTTATTAATTATAAATAACAGAGAATAGAAAGTGGGTATAGAAAGTTGTGTTTACTAAATTCATCCATCTCATGCCCGTCAAAAGGAATGCATTAATATGGTTGATCAAGTCTTATTAACAAACTTTTTCCAAATGACATGAAACCGGAGAATCTTCGTATAACACTAGGCTACCTCAATGGGGATATGCATGTTCTCAACAATAATAATATCATATTTCTTTTTGAGAGTAGGAATAGGGAACTCAAAACCTCCTATAGCAATTGTTGAAATTTCTCCAATAGAATTGTGTCGGTGTACTAAGGTAGGGGTACCCCAGTACCCCAACTTGTGCACGGGCAGTTGCAGCTTCCCGCGGCAAGGTTTACTGCGTGCTCGCCGGAGACCTTCCTGCCTCCTATTAAACCATTCAAAAACAAAGTATACAAAACAGAAGATCGAGACCCCGGCAAGAGGAGCTTGCCGGGAAGGCCGTACCAGGCTCAAGGCTGTTCCACTAACACAAGACCCTGGCAAGAGGAGCTTGCCAGGAAGATTAGAAGGCGTTGCCTCAGCGCTATGCGCGCCCCGGCAAGGGGCCCGGGGAGCGGCAAGTTCCCGGGCCCGGCAAGATCAAGGCCCCGGCAAGGCGCTTGCCGGGAAGGCCACGCTGTGTGCCCGCGCTCCAGCTCATCGGCCCACGCGTCGCCCTGAGGTCTAACCAGAGACGCGTGGCGGATAGCTGTGCAGCCTGGGGTACACGGCGGCACACCACGGCGATAAATCCGTCGCCGTGGCGGACGGAGACGCTAAGGCGGGAGCTTTTGGGGTCGACGGCGACGGGCATTAAATGCCCTTGTCCCCCACTGTTAAAGTAGGTATAGACCACTGTTCTGTACTGTAGCTCCACTGTTCCCGCACTGTTACAACTACCACCTCTTTTACATTTTTACCCCTTTCTCCTACGTTGACACCTGTCGGTGACCCCTTGCACTATAAAAGGAGGCCCATGCACAACGTGGAGGGGGTTCGAAACCTAGATTACTCTCACGCACGGTGCAGCTGCTTCTTCAAGCTCCCGAGCGCTCAACTCAATACACAACCAAGCAGGAGTAGGGTTTTACGCATCCGTGCGGCCCGAACCTGGGTAAAACTGCCCGCGCGTCTGCTTCGATCTGCTCTTTGTGCTCCCTCCGCCCTCGTACCGCACAGACAAGGGGCTCCGGTCCCATAGGTGTTCGTGGCGGACAGTTTCCCCCGACATCTTTGGCGCGCCAGGTAGGGGGCGTCGAGGTTGTGCGAACCTGATCCGGCGTTCGCGCGGGCGCATCCTTCATCAACCTCTCCAGCTTCATCAACAACTTCATCAGCGACAACTCCATGGCCCCGAAGAAGAAGCCTTCGGAGGTCGGAGGCCCGTCTGCGTCTCATCCGCCGCCACCAGAGCCAACGGTGGGCGGGGGAGACGCCGTCGGAAGGGTGGTGGCCGGCGAGGACACTCACGGTGCCACCAGATCCAAGAACAAGACGGACGACCGGACCTCGGTCTCCGTGGACGCGCCGCGTCCATCACAGCATACGACGACCCCGCAGCGCCATACCACAGGAGGTGGTATCCGCTTGCTGGGACAAGGCCATACTGGAAGTTCGCGGGACGCCCCGGACCCCCGTCCGGGCACAAGTAAAGCGAAGGCGCCGGCGCGGGACCCCGCTCCTTCTAACGTCGTTAGAAGTCCGAGCGTATCCCGCTCCTCGCACCGCTCGCCCGCGTTCCCCACTACTCCGGCAGAAGCGCTCGCAAGGGCGCAGCTGCTTCTTGACTTTCCTCCGGCGGCCGACAAGGCCGAAGAATGGAGGGCCACTATCCGGAGCCTGATAGACTTCGCCAACAACGACTCTCCGCAGCAGCCGTCGGCCTCACGGCCGCGGCAGGCTGAGAAGACGAAGGCTATCGGCGACAAGACTGCCGGGGGTGCGACAAGCGTGCACTCCCCGCCGCAGAAGCAGAAGACGCCGCCCCGCCGGAACAACCCCGACGACGGCTCCACAGCCTCGTCGGACCCGCGGGCCCGTCGGGACCAGCGCCAAGTCCTCGACGACCGGCGAGATGAAGACGCTCGGACCACGATCGAGCGCCGCCGAGAAGCTCGGCGACAATCAGACAAGAGAGCTGGGAACACCGTCGACGCACCCGCGCCCGGTGAACCAGGCGACTTGCCGTACGCGGCAGGCTGCCCTGCGTTCACCCGCGAGCTGCGGCGCGTCCAGTGGCCCAGCATGAAGAACTTTAAGCCCGACGTACCGGAGAAGTACGACGGCAAGACGCACCCCTCGGAGTTTCTCAGCGTCTACACTATCGCAGTGCAAGCTGCCGGGGGGCGCGACGAGAAGATCCTAGCCAACTACTTCCCGCTCGTGCTGAAGCCGAACGTCCGTTCGTGGCTCATGCACTTGCCGGAAGGCTCTATCTCTTCTTGGGCCGACCTCTGCCATCAGTTTGTTGGCGCCTTCACCGGCGGCCACAAACCCCATGGCCAGGAGAGCGATCTCCACATTTTGGCCCAGAAGGAAGGCGAACCCCTGCGCAAGTATATCCAACGCTTCAGCCGGGTGCAACACAACATCCCAGACGTTCACCCTGCCGCGGTTATCAGCGCGTTCCATCAGAACGTGCGTAACCGCCGCATGCGTGAGGAGATGGCGATGACCAAAATCAGGGACGTCAGCGAGCTTTACGCTCTTGCCGACAAGTGCGCCCGTGCAGAAGAGGGGAGGAAACTCCCCGGGGAGGATGCTGGCGCAGGGGGAAGCGACAGCGACGACGCCGCCCCGGCAAAGAAGAGCCGGCGGCGGAACAACAGGAAGAAGGGCAAGAAGGAAGTGCTTGCCGTCGAGAAGTCCGGCAAGGAGACCCCCGCCAAGCAAGCGCAGGCCGGCGGCTCCGGCAAGGAGCCTGCCCCTGCGGCGGCGGCCGACAAGCCGGGTAGCTCCGACAAGCAATACTGTAAGATTCACCGCACCAAGGGTCACGATCTCTCCAATTGCAAGCGCGTCGAGTACCTCGTCGAGTAGCAAAAAGCTGAGTACGAGAGGCGCGACAAGGAGAAGGCCCAAGGTGGCGGGGAAGAGCCCAGCAAGAAGCGGCCATTCAATGGCCGGGGAGGACGCCGCGGCAAGGCCAAGCAGCGGCAAGGAGATCGACCTCCCCGGGGCCGCGACAACGACGAAGACGACGATGAAGACATGGAGGACGACGAGAACAGCGAACAGGAGTTCCAGAAGGCCACGGAGGTCCTGTGCGTCGACGGTGGCGCCTCCCTGCACACCTCCCACCGCCAGCTGAAACAGTGGGTGCGTGAGGTGAATGCAGCGGAGCCGCCCGTGGAGTCGCGCAGGCTCCTCAAATGGTCCAGCACGCCCATCATTTTTGACCTTGAGGATCACCCTGACCGCACCACGGCGGTCGGGTGCTTGCCGATGCTGGTTTCCCCCACCATCCGCAACCTCAAGGTCACCAAAATGTTGGTTGACGGCGGGGCCGGGCTGAACTTGATCTCCTCTGCTGTGATCAAGAAGCTCCAGATTCAAGACGGCGAGCTCGAAGAGACCGGTTCATTCCAAGGAATCAACCCGGGAAGGAGCAAGCCCAAAGGAAAGATTACTCTGCCGGTGACCTTTGGCGGGGAGCTCAACTTCAGGACTGAGCGCATCACCTTTGACGTTGCTGATATTCCATTGCCCTACAATGGGATACTCGGCCGTCCCGCCCTCGCCAAGTTCATGGCAGCTTCCCACTACGCCTACAACGTGCTGAAGATGCCGGGGCCGATAAGCGTCATCACTGTCCATAGCGACAAGAAGGATGCGCTTATCTGCGCCGACAAGATTTACCGGGATGCGGCAGCTGCGGCCGAGAAGGATACTCTTGCCGCTGAAGCTCCCGGGGGGAAGAAGACGAAGACCAAGTCCGGCAAGTGCTCTGGGACCCACTCCGGCAACCGCACCTCTTCGGAGTGCTGCGCCGCCGTCGAGGACGTTCCATCGAGCTCCTCCGGCAAGAGCAAGAAAGGGATGGCTGCTCCTCCGGCAACCAAGAAGGTGTCCGCAAAGGAGGATGGCACTGGTGGTACCTTCACCATCAGTGCCACCCTTGACAGCAAATAGGAAAGCGCGCTCGTCGCCTTCCTGCGGGCGAATGTCGATGTGTTTGCTTGGCAACCATCTGACATCCCCGGTGTTCCCAGGAAGGTGATTGAGCACAAGCTTGCTGTCTGTCCTCATGCGCGGCCCATCAAGCAGAAAGTTAGGAAGCAAGCCGTGGAGCGCCAAGAGTTCATCAATGAGGAGATTAAGAAACTAGAGGCAGCAGGCCTAGTTAGAGGCGTAATCCATCCGACGTGGTTGGCAAACCCAGTCGTCGTGCGCAAGGCCAACGGGAAGTGGAGACTGTGTATAGACTTCACTGATGTCAACAAAGCATGTCCCAAGGACCCCTTCCCTTTGCCGCGCATTGACCAGATCGTTGACTCCACCGCCGGATGTGAGCTACTCTGTTTTCTGGATGCATACTCAGGCTATCACCAGATTTTCATGGCCAAGGAAGATGAAGAGAAGACTGCGTTTATCACTCCATGTGGCACCTATTGCTTTATCCGCATGCCATTTGGATTGAAGAATGCAGGCTCAACTTTTGCAAGGGTAGTGTACACTGCTTTTGAGCCACAGATCCACAGGAATGTAGAAGCCTACATGGATGACATCGTGGTGAAGAGCAAGAGCAAAGAAACACTGATTCAAGACTTGGAAGAAACGTTTCAGAACCTGCGCAGGATACAGCTCAAGCTGAACCCCGAGAAGTGCGTCTTTGGAGTTCCCTCCGGCAAGCTTCTCGGGTTCTTTGTATCACAGAGGGGGATTGAAGCCAACCCCGACAAGATCAAAGCCATCGAGCAGATAGAAGCCCCGAAGCGCGTCAAGGATGTTAGAAGGCTTGCAGGTTGCGTTGCTGCCCTCAGTAGGTTCATTTCAAAATCCGCAGAACGCGCCCTACCTTTCTTCAAAATCTTGAAGAAGGCAGGTCCCATGAAGTGGACTCCGGAAGCGGAGGCGGCGTTGCAGGATTTGAAACGGTACCTGTCCTCCACTCCTATACTTGTCGCACCTAAACCACAGGAAAAGTTGTTGCTATATTTAGCGGCAACCAACCAGGTGGTTAGTGCTGCGTTAGTAGCGGAGAGGGAGTCCGACGAGGAGCCAGCGTCACCGGCAAGCGAATCTAGCGACAAGCAGGGGGCTGTCCCGACAAGCTCTGGCCCCGACAAGGAAGACTCTGCGCAGGAACAAGGAGAGGTGCGGAAGAAGATGGTGCAGCGCCCAGTGTATTTTGTAAGTTCCCTTCTCCAGGGAGCTAGATCAAGGTACTCTGGTGTGCAAAAATTGCTTTTCGGCCTCCTCATGGCCTCGAGAAAGCTGCGCCACTACTTCCAAGCCCATGAGATAACGGTGGTCACTCGCTTTCCGTTGAAGAGGATATTGCACAATCCAGAGGCAACAGGCAGGATCGTCGAGTGGGCACTGGAGCTGTCAAGCTTTGGACTCAAGTTTGAAAGTACTTCAACCATACAGAGCCGAGCTTTGGCAGAATTCATCGCTGAGTGGACCCCAACGCCAGAAGAAGAAGTTCAAGAAACGAGCGTACCCGTGCAAGAAGCGACAAGTGAATGGGTAATGTATTTTGACGGTGCCTTCTCGCTGCAAGGCGCCGGTGCCGGCGTCGTACTCATCGCGCCCACCGGAGAGCACCTCAAATATGTTATCCAGATGCACTTCCCCAGGGAGCAAGCGACAAACAACACTGCAGAATATGAAGGCTTGCTTGCAGGCCTCAGGATTGCGGCCGAACTTGGGATCAGGAAGCTGATTGTACGGGGCGATTCTCAGTTGGTGGTCCGGCAAGTTAACAAGAGCTATCAGAGTCCTTTGATGGAAGCATATGTCGATGAAGTGAGAAAGCTTGAAGAGCACTTTGAAGGTTTGCAGATGGAGCACGTCCCAAGAGCCCAGAATGAGATTGCAGATGGCCTTTCAAAGTGCGCCGCAATGAAGCTACCTGTGGAACCAGGGACCTTTTTGCTCAAGCTGACTCAACCATCAGTTACACCATCAATTGGGCAGTCCAAGAAGAGAAAGTTGGTCTCCGGCGACTACTTGCCGGCGGATCTTCCTGAACCCGCCGCCAAAGTTCCCAAGATCAACAACAACGCTGAGGAACAATTTGCTCCTGCAAGCCCTCGGGCTTGTGCAGTCGAAGCAAGTGTTCCCGACAAGTCTCGCCCCGGCGAGCTTGCCGGGGGACCGTCAGCTCCGACAGGACCAGAGGTCTTTGCCGTAGAGGCTGGGGTTCCCGCAGCGGCCCTCGAGCCTTTAGTCCTTGCCGTCGAGCCCCAAGCTCCGGCATGGGCACAGCAGATCGTCCGTTTTCTGCAAACTGGAGAACTTCCCGACGACCCTCAAGAGATAGAGAAGATAACCAGGCAGTCAAGTATGTATCAGTTCGTGGATAACGAGCTGTACAGAAGGAGACTCAATGGTGTCAGGTTGAAGTGCATCTCCAGGGAAGATGGACAGAAGCTGTTGGCGGAAATACACGGAGGCATATGCGGCCACCACATTGGCGCAAGGGCACTTGCCGGAAAAGCTTTCCGGCAAGGGTTCTTTTGGCAAGAAGCCCTCCAAGATGCAACTGCACTAGTAACCAAGTGTGAAGCGTGCCAGTTCCATGCAAAGCAAATTCATCAGCCAGCTCAAACTCTCCAAACAATCCCTTTGTCATGGCCCTTCTCGGTCTGGGGGCTCGATATCCTCGGCCCTTTCCCTCGCGCTGTCGGGGGCTTTGAGTACTTGTACGTTGCAATCGACAAGTTCACAAAGTGGCCAGAAGTGGAGCCAGTGAGAAAGGTGACAGCACAGTCGGCAGTCAGGTTCTTCAGGTCGATTGTTTGCCGTTTCGGGATCACTAACAGGATCATCACCGACAACGGTACGCAATTCACTAGTCGCACCTTCATGCAGTACGTCCAAGACCTTGGCGCCAAGGTCTGTTTCGCTTCTGTTGCTCACCCGAGGAGCAACGGTCAAGCGGAGAGGGCAAATGCTGAAGTGCTGCGCGGACTCAAGACAAGGACCTTTGACAGGCTGCGCAGGTGCGGAAAGAATTGGATAGAGGAGCTCCCGGCGGCTCTTTGGTCAATCAGAACGACACCAAGTCGAGCCACCGGACAGACACCTTTTGCTCTAGTCTATGGAGCAGAGGCAGTTCTCCCCACGGAACTCGTGTACGGATCTCCTCGAGTGCTCGCTTATGATGAGCTCGAGCAAGAGCAACTGCGGCAAGATGACGCATTGCTCCTTGAGGAGGGACGTCTCCAGGCTGCTGTACGAGCTGCTCGATACCAGCAAGCTTTGCGCCGCTACCATAGCCGCAAAGTCAAGGCCAGGAGTCTCGAGGAAGGCGACCTTGTTCTTCGGCGTGTTCAGTCCGCCAAGAATTCCAACAAGTTGACGCCGAAGTGGGAAGGCCCTTATCGGGTGAGACAAGTTACGAGGCCCGGCGCTGTCCGCCTCGAAACCGAAGAAGGCTTACCGGTGAGCAACTCCTGGAACATAGAGCATCTTCGCAAGTTTCACCCCTAAGGCGCGGTTGCCGTGATCCGCTCCGGCAACCATCTTTTGTACAAGCCTTGCCGCTGTTGCATGTAACCCTTTGTACAAAGCCGGGCGCAGACCCGGTGCATCAGTAAAGATTTCGTGTTTTCGCATCGATTGCCTTTTGCATGCTTCTCTTTGCTATTTGCATGTTTTTGTTTGGCATTTGATGCAACACTCAGACATACGGTAAGCACCATTACGTCGAAAGGCGATATGCTTGTTTCCCTCTCCTTTTCCTTTTCTCTTAAGCAGAAGGAACGTTCCTCGCGCACAAGTTTGCCGGGGGGGAAGGAGATGGAGGAGGAACTAAGTGCCGTTCAAGTAAGAAGAGCCTTACCGGAAAGCAAACAACATGAGCAAGCAGCATATGAAAGATAAGTTGTTAGAATTTGACCAGTTCAAATTTTAAATTTTGGTTGTCTTCCTTGAACGATCACACTTTGTATGGAAAACCTGTGCGCGGAGGAACCTACCCGTAGCTTGCCGCACCCTTATCTTGTTTTCGAGTCCACTCAACGATTTAAGTGAGCTGCGACAAGTGTCGCGCCCTTGCCTCGTTTCCGAGTACACTCAACAAGCTAAGTGCGTTGCGACCAGTTGCGGCAAGGTTGCTTGCCGGCGAAGACCTTGGCCAGCAGGCTGCTCAGAGTCCAGCACTCGGCGCTCGCGACAAGGGCCCCTTGCCGGCAAGCTCCCCGGGAGCGTAGGGTGAAAAACATACAAAGTCAAAGATTGGAACAAGGAAGATAACATTGCACTGATTGATTGAAGTAAAGCAAATATCTTACAAGGATAACTTGTCGCAATGGACTAATGAGTTCGTAACATAATATGCAGCAATAAAAAGATAAAGATAAATGGGGCCCTAGTCTACGCGGTCGCCTTCCTTCCTGCCAAGCCTTGCCACCTTGGCGATGATGTGGCCGACCTGCTCCTTCAGGGCCTCCGTGTCTGCATCTGCTGGCAGGGTGCGAAGAACGTTTGTGAGATTAATCCCCGGGTTGCGGTACACGATCTTCGTCAAGACCCGCTCCAGAGTTCCCGCGCAGAGACGGCGCGACTCCTCGGCCAGCTGCGCGGGGATGCGGTTCCGGAGACCTGCAAGAGCTGGAGCGACGCCTCTGAAGAAGAGGCTGAGCTTGGCGCTGTGCGGGAGATCTGGATCCGGCGAGTAGATAAGATGTTCGACCTTCAAAGCAAGCAACTCCTGGTCAATGTTGGACGCAGAAGAAACCAGCTCTTCGGTCCACACCTCGATAGTCTGCCGGAAGAGCTCGGAGGCCTTGTTGACGCTCTCCATCAAGGTTCGCTCCTTGCGGAGCTCGTCCTTCAGCTTGGTCTCCTGGGCCCGGGCAGCATCAAGCGATTCCTTCAGGGTGGTGACCTTCAGCTCCAAGTCTTCAATGGAATCCTTGCCGGCCTTCAGCTCGTCACCCCTCTGTGACAAACTCACCTGGAGCTCTGAGTTGGTGTGAGCATCCTTCTCGCGCTCCAGGATGAGCGCGGCAACCTTCTCGGCGCTCACCTTCATCGCCTTCTCCAGTTGTTCAACCTTGGCGGCGAGCTCTTTCTTGGCGTCCTCCGCGGCAGCCGCGGCGGCCTTCGCCTCTTTCAGCTCCCCGCCAAGAGCAGCCTCGCGAGCGGCAAGGTCTTCTTCATGAGAATCCAGATCCACCTTCCGCTGCGCGAGCTCTCCCTCTCGCCGGGACATCTCCACCCCGGCGAGGCGCTGCTGTTCATCGGCTTCGGCCCTCTCAAGTACCCACTCTTGGTACTCGCCGGCGAGACGCTCTCGCTCCTCCGCCACCTGGCGGAGGGCAGCCTGGTTGGCGGCGCTGAGCTCCGCCGCACGCTTCTCCATCTCCGCCGCGGCCTTGGCGGCGAGAGCCTCCCGGGAAGCGAGCTTTGCTTGCCTGGCCCGGTAAAGGGCCAGGAGCTGATGAAGCAATCGCTCCTCCTCGGGCCCCTCACCTCCACCGGGCGCCTGGACTATCTTCAGGCCTGCGGAGGCGAGGACCTCTCCGTCGAACGCCTCGCTCTCCGCAGGAGCTCGCGACGAAGACCCCCACGGCATCTGGATGAAGACGCCATTGGGGGCCTCGAGATAAAACCTTTGCTCCTCGCCGGTGGAGGGACCGGTGGCCGGCGCAGCATCCGATGCTCCCGCCACCTCCGGGTCGGCGGTGCGGCCACCGTCTCCCTCCCCGGCCGCTGCGTCCACAGCCGGAGCAGTCTCTTGCGCGGCCGGCTCGGCGGCCTCGCCCACCTCCTCGACGACTGGAGCGTCGCCGCCGCCGCCCTGCGCGTCCTCCTCCTCGAGGATGATTACCTCCGTCTCCATAGGCACAGGAGGAGGAAGATCTAGAAAAAAGAAGAAGACAAAGAAATTCAAGATTCAAGCAAATATCCAAAAAAGAGATAAGCCAAGAAGACAAGTTACAAAGGTTACCTTGGCGGGCGTCCTCAGCGACGGGCTCCCTCGCCGGGGAGCTCGGCCTCGTCGGAGTAGTCGCCCTCACCGGGGAACTTGGCCTTGGCGGGGTGGCCGCCCTTGCCGGGCTGCTCGTCCTTGGCGGGGTACTCTGCCTTGTCGGAGTACCCGCCCTCGACGGAGCACTCTCCCTTGCCGGAGAATCTTGCCTTGGCGGGGATGGCGGTGCCTGCAGCTCCTCGGCGGTGGTCTCCGGGCGCTCTTCCCGCTGCGGCTCCTCCTCTGCACGGAACAAGGCACGAAATGTCAAGACATGAAGATAAAGTCAAAAGCCTCAGACGTACCCCGACAAGCAAAAAGAAAGAACCCCAGACTTACGCTGGGAGCTGCGCTGCGGGCTGCGCTGGGGGCTGCTCATCGGAGCAGCGCCAGAGTCCGGCAGGCTCGGCTCCGGCGCGCCCTCTGTTGCCGCCGCCGCCGAGTCCTCCGCGACCTCAGCCTCGGGCGCCTTGGCCTTCTTCGCAGCGCGATGGGCCAGGGTCCTGAAACCAGAATAGAAGACAGAGTTAGCATCAACAGAAGCTCAAGACAAGAATTAAGAAGATGAAGAATCTCGGATCCTTACTCCTGGTCCTCCTCGTCGTCCTCGCTCAGGGCGGAGAAATCATACTCCACCGTGGGCGCGTCGACGCGAGGAGCGGGAGGCGAAGACTCCCTCGCGCGCTTGGTGCTCACCGGGGCTGGGGGCTGCGAAGACCCGGCCCCTGTGGCTGCCGGCGCCTGGGGGGCGGGCGGAGCCGCTGCTCCGCTCCGAGAAGACCCCTGCCGGCTCGCTGCCGGCCTGCGGGGCGCCTCCGTCGTGGTCCGCGCCCGGCCCGCCTCTGCTGCGGCTGGTGCGCCGGACGGCCTTGGCGCGGCTTGACTCCCCCGGGGAGCCGCCCGCCGAGGTGGCTGTTGCCGGGGCGCCTGTGCCCTTTCCCCCGTCGCCGCCTTGCGGAGACGCTTTGCCGGGGACTCCTTCGGGCTTGCCGGGGGTGGGGAGCTCTCCGACGAGGAGAGGTCGTCGGCGTACAACTCTGTAGATCCGCCGGAGTCTTCGGCCTCCTCCTCCTCCTCCTCCTCTGCCTCGGCCGGCTCGCTGGGCCCAGCATCCAGCGATGCGGCCCTCTTCCCCTTGGCGCCTCCGCCCCTCGCGGCGCCTCTGCTTCCTCCGGCGGTTCCCTCCCTTGCCGCGGCCTCCGTCGCGATCCCATGGATCCCGGAGTGCCTCAACGAGGGGACCCCGGCGAGCGCGTCGGGTGGGAGGTTCAGCAACCGACGGATCTCCGCCTCTTCCGCCTGGGTGGACGCCTCCTCGGCCTCCGCCTCCTCCGGCGAGAACCCGAAGACTCCTGCCGCCGCGGCTGCGGCGGCCTCCTCAGCCCGAGAAGCTATATAGGCGATTTCCTGCTCGGTGGTGTCCCGCGTATGCAGCTTGAGGTCCTCCTTGTTGCTCGCCACCTCGACGAGGTTGTCGTAGAAGTTGAGGACGTCGATTGGCTTCGGGGGGATCCACGAGCGGTCCAGGCCATGCGAGTCGCACATCGGCATCATGGCAAGGATTCGGTCCCTCGCGGCATTGTTGCAGAGCGGCACCACTTCCCGGGGAGTCCTGAACCACTCGGGGTGCGCCGGGTCGTACTTGAAGAGCTCTCGTACCATCCCGCGCAGCTCCAGAGTGGTGAAGTTAAAATTAAGCCCGGGGCGCAGCCTCATGATGTCTGCCGGGCCGCCGTACAACCAGGCCGGTCTCTTCCGGTCTTGGAGAGGGGCGATGCGCCGGCGGAGGAAATCTGCGCCCACCTCGGCAACTGACAGCCGGGCCAGCCGAAGACGGAGGATCCGGACAAGAGCGATGTCAAGCTTGACGTCGTCGGAATCTAGTTCGCTCCAATCTCTGCCGCGCGCGATAGGCGTTGTGCGCGGCGCAGTAAAGGCTTGCGGCTGGTCCTCTACAATCCAACACCACTCAGCTCGCCATTCCTCCCACTTGCCGCGGAGCTCCCCCGGCAAGTACGACCCCTTCTTCCCGAGACGGAAGACCCAAGAAATACATCCGGAGAGAGGGGCATCGGCCTCGGCTCTAGGGGTGAAAAAGTGTCTAAAGAGGGCTACGTTGGGGTGGACTCCTATGAAGTTTTCGCACATGTGTGCGAAAACGGCCATGGTGAGGATGGCGTTGGGGGTGAAATCAAGCAGATGGAAGCCATACGTATTCATGATATCACAGAAGAAGTTCGAAAAAGGAGGGCAGAGGCCACAGTGGAAAAAGGCAGCAAAGAAGTAATACCCGCCGGGATAGTGGTCCTTGGCGGCGGCCGGGTATGCTCGGGTGCGGGGATGTGCGTCGGTGCCCTTGGACCAGAACAAGTAGTACTTGTTCCAGAGTTCTTCCACACCGAGCTTCGGCGAGAAGACGACGTTCCGCTTCCGGTAAGCGATGAGCTTGGCTGCTTGCTCGGATTTCTCCTTCTTGGACTTCTCCGCTTTCCCCTTGTCGCTCTTTGGGGCCATGGCGGACGCGGCGGAAGGAGGAGGACGAAGAGCTAGGCGGCGGCGGAGCTGTGGAGGCGGAGCGCAAGAAGGAATCTTTAGCAGGAAGAAGACGACGTAATGAGAGCACAGGGAGGGGAACCGCGCCCGCTGCCTCTGCTTTTATGGGGGAGTGGGGGGCGTTTCCCCCTTTCCATTAAGAGATCGTGGGCACGTCCCATCCCACGGCGCCGCAATCGACGCGTGCCGTTACCGTGGGGTGCGGCGGATATGGAAGTGGATTCGGCGCGCCGCGGGCCGCGGGTGCCCGTGCACTGTTTTGGGCCTGGCCCAACAGCGCTCGGCACCGTGTGTGGCCCAGGCCCGGGGGCTCCTGTCGGTGTACTAAGGTAGGGGTACCCCAGTACCCCAACTTGTGCACGGGCAGTTGCAGCTTCCCGCGGCAAGGTTTACTGCGTGCTCGCCGGAGACCTTCCTGCCTCCTATTAAACCATTCAAAAACAAAGTATACAAAACAGAAGATCGAGACCCCGGCAAGAGGAGCTTGCCGGGAAGGCCGTACCAGGCTCAAGGCTGTTCCACTAACACAAGACCCTGGCAAGAGGAGCTTGCCAGGAAGATTAGAAGGCGTTGCCTCGGCGCTATGCGCGCCCCGGCAAGGGGCCCGGGGAGCGGCAAGTTCCCGGGCCCGGCAAGATCAAGGCCCCGGCAAGGCGCTTGCCGGGAAGGCCACGCTGTGTGCCCGCGCTCCAGCTCATCGGCCCACGCGTCGCCCTGAGGTCTAACCAGAGACGCGTGGCGGATAGCTGTGCAGCCTGGGGTACACGGTGGCACACCACGGCGATAAATCCGTCGCCGTGGCGGACGGAGACGCTAAGGCGGGAGCTTTTGGGGTCGACGGCGACGGGCATTAAATGCCCTTGTCCCCCACTGTTAAAGTAGGTATAGACCACTGTTCTGTACTGTAGCTCCACTGTTCCCGCACTGTTACAACTACCACCTCTTTTACATTTTTACCCCTTTCTCCTACGTTGACACCTGTCGGTGACCCCTTGCACTATAAAAGGAGGCCCATGCACAACGTGGAGGGGGTTCGAAACCTAGATTACTCTCACGCACGGTGCAGCTGCTTCTTCAAGCTCCCGAGCGCTCAACTCAATACACAACCAAGCAGGAGTAGGGTTTTACGCATCCGTGCGGCCCGAACCTGGGTAAAACTGCCCGCGCGTCTGCTTCGATCTGCTCTTTGTGCTCCCTCCGCCCTCGTACCGCACAGACAAGGGGCTCCGGTCCCATAGGTGTTCGTGGCGGACAGTTTCCCCCGACAAATTGATGCTATTAACTTGAGGTTGTTTCCTTGGAAAGTGTATCATATGTTCATTACCATTGACATGAAAAGTGACATTGCCTTTATTGTAATCAATAACAGCCCCTGCAGTATTCACAAAAGGTCTACCAAGGATAATCGACATACTGTCATCCTGGGTATATCAAGAATAACAAAGTCTGTCAAGATAGTAACATTTGCAACTACAACAGGCACATCCTCACAAATACCGATTGCTAAAGCAGTTGATTTATCGGCCATTTACAAAGAGATTTCAGTTGGTGTCAACTTATTCAAATCAAGTCTTCCATACAAAGAGAAAGGCATAACACTAGCACCGGCTCCTAAATCACAAAAAGTAGTTTTAACATAGTTTCCTTTAATGGAGCATGGTATAGTTGGTATTCTCGGATCTCTTAGTTTCTTAGGTATTCCACCATTAAAAGTGTATTTTGTAAGCATGGTGGAAATCTCAGCTTCCGGTATCTTTCTTTTATCAGTAACAATATCTTTCATATACTTAGAATAGGGAGACATTTTCAAGATACCAGTCAAACGTAAGCGCAAAAAGACAGGTCTAAGTATTTCACAAAAGTGTTCAAATTCTTCATCATCCTTTTTCTTGGATGGTTTAGGAGGAAAAGGCATGGTTTTCTGATCCCATGGTTCTCTCTTCCTACCATGTTTCCTAGAAACAAAGTCTCTTTTCTCATACCTTTTGTTCTTAAGTTGTGGGCCATCAAGATCAACAGCAGGTTCTATCTCCACATCATTATCATTACTAGGTTGGCCATCAACATGAACATCATCATTATCATTGTAACTAGGTTCATATTCATTACCAGATTAAGTTTCAGCATCAGAAATAGAAATATCATTACAATTTTCAACTGTGTCGACAGTAGGTTCACTAGAAGCATGCAAAGTTGTATGGTTTTTCCTTTTAGATGAACTAGGTGCACCAACATTAATCCTTTGAGAGTCTTGTGCAACTCTTTTAGGATGTCCTTCGGGATACAAGGGTTTCTGAGTCATTTTACCAATCCTAGTCATAACTCTAACAACATGATCATTTTTCTTATTGTTCATCTCATTAATCAAATCAATTTGTGCTTTCAGAACTTGTTCTATTTGGGTTTTTATCATGGAAGCATATTTACCAACGAGCTTAAGATCATCTTTAACTCTAGACATGTGGTCACTAAAGTATTCAACCATATAAACATTTTATTTCAACTGTCTACTAACATATGCATTGAAGTTTTCTTGTTTCACAATAAAGTTATCAAACTCATCCATGCATTGACTAGCAGATTTATTATGAGAAATATCACCTTCATAAATCCTATAAAGAGTATTTACCATTACTACCTGTGTCGGGTTATCGAGACCATGTATTTCTTCAATAGGTGGTAATTCTTAACATCTTCAGCTTTAATATCTTTTTCCTTCATTGATTTCTTTGCCTCTTGCATATCTTCAAGACTTAGAAATAGAATTCCTCTCTTCTTCGAAGTTGTCTTAGGAGGTTCAGGAAGAGTCCACTCATTATCGTTTCTCAATATATTACTCAAAAGTTCTTCAGTTTTTTCAATAGTTCGTTCCCTGGAAACACAGCCAGCACAGCTATCTAGGTGTTCCCTAGAAGCATCGGTTAGTCCATTATGAAAGATATCAAGTATTTAATTTTTCTTGAGAGGATGATCAAGCAAAGCAGTAAGTAACTGGACCCCCAAGCTTGTGGGAGACTCCCTTCTTTAATTTGCACAAAGTTAAATATTTCCTGTAAGGCAGGTTGTCTCTTATGAGAAGGAAAATATTTTTTAGCAAAATAGTAGATCATATCCCGGGGACTACGCACACAACCAGGGGCAAGAGAATTAAATCATATCTTAGCATCACCCTTTAGAGAGAAAGTAAACAACATAAGGATATAGTAATAGCGAAGTTTTTCCTCATGAGTAAATAGGGTGGCTATATCATTCAGTTTAGTAAGATGTGCCACAACAGTTTTGGTTTCATGACCATGGAAATGATCGGATTCAACAAAAGTAATTATCTCAGGATTAACAGAGATTTCATAATCCTTATTATAACACGAATAGGTGAAGTAGCAAACTCAGGATTATAATTCATTCTAGCATTCAAAGATTTTTATTTCCACTTGCATAACAATTTCTTCACATCATCTCTATTCTTACAAGCAAGAAAGTATCTAGCTACCTCTCCCTCGATAACATAACCTTCAGGTATATCAAGCAATTCATATCTAGGTGTGCTAGATCTAAAAGGAGTGTCATAATTTTCATTTTCAAAGACTTCATCAGTTTCAACAGTTTCATCAATTTCAGGTCAATATTTCTAACTCTAGAAAGTTGTTCATCAAGAAATTCACTTAGTGGCACATCGTTATGCAAAGTACTAGCATCATCCTCAGTATCATTCATAGCAGAAGTAGCATCATCGATTACTTGCAACATATCAGGATTAATAGCAGGTGGTGGTGTCGGGAACATACTCATAACATCAGGTGAATCAAGTGCAGAACTAGAGGGAACAATCTTGGATCTATCATATCTCAGAGTATTCATAGTGATCAACAGATATAAATCCCAAGTGACTCAGCAAATTGAGCTATGCTCCCCGGCAACGGCGCCAGAAAATAGTTCTTGATGACCCACAAGTATAGGGGATCACAACAATTTTCGAGGGTAGAGTATTCAACCTAAATTTATTGATTCGACACAAGGGGAGCCACAAAAGAGTATTAGTAGTTCAGTTGTCAATTCAACCACAACTTAAAGACTTAATATATGCAACAAAGTATTTAGTAGTGAAGTAATATGGAAGTAACAGTAACGGTGGCAAAAGTAACATTAGCAGTTTTGTAGTGATTGTAATAGCAGTAGCAACAAAAGTAACTTAGCGAGGACCAATATCAGACGAACTCGTAGGAAATGGATCGGTCATGATATGTGTCAGGTTATATTCATCATGTAGAAGGTATAACCTAGGTCAACGACAAACTAACTCCAATTCATCAATATAATGTAGGCATGTATTCCGTATATAGTCACACGTGCTTATGGAAAAGAACTTGAATGACATCTTTTGTCCTACCCTCCCGTGGCAGCGGGGTCCTAATTGAAACTAAGGGATATTAGCGCCTCCTTTTAATAGAGAACCAGAAAAAAGCATTAGCACTTAGTGAATACATGAACTCCTCAAACAACGGCAATCACCGGAAAGAATCCCAATTATTGTCACCTTGGGGTATGCGGATCATAACACATAGTAGGTGTCTACAACTTGCAAGATCGGATCAAGAACACATGTATATTCATGAAAACATAATAGATTCAGATCTGAAATTGTGGCACTCAGGGCCCTAGTGACAAGCATTAAGCATAGCAAAGTCATAGCAACATCAATCTCAGAACATAGTGGCTACTAGGCATCAAACCCTAACAAAACTAACTCGATTACATGATAAATCTCATCCAACCCATCACCGTCCATCAAGCCTATGATGGAATTACTCACGCACAGCGGTGAGCATCATGAAATTCGTGATGGAGGAAGGTTGATGACGACGATGGCGACGGATTCCTCTTTGCGGAGCCCGGAAAGGACACCAGATCAGCCCTCCGATGAAGAATAGGAGGTGGCGGCGGCTCCGTATCGTAAGACGTGATGAATCCTTCTCTCTGATTTTTTTCTCCCTAAACATGAATATATAGAGTTGGAGTTAGGGTCGGCGGATGGTCAGGGGGAACACAATCCAAGGGGGCGCGCCCAGGGGGTAGGGTGTGCCTCCCACCCTTGTGGTCATCTGGTGGGTCCCCTCTGGTTGATTCTTTCACCAGTATTTTTTATATATTTCAAAAATATTCTTCATATAATTTCAGTTCAATCCGAGAACTTTTATTTCTGCACAAAAATAACATCCTCGCAATTATGCTTAAAATAGTGTCAGTCCGGGTTACTTCCATTGAAATCATGCAAATTAGAGTCCAAAAGAAGGGAAAAAGAGCTGGAAAAGTAGATACGACGGAGATGTATCGGGGGTCCAGACCAGGACTAGGGCCAAGGCCAAGCCTCTCCCCAGCAAGTCCTTCGAGGTCCGCCAAAGTCAAAGCAAGACTCAAGCCAACCCCCAGCAAGGTCCACGCCAGCAAATCCCTCACCAGAATGCCACCGCTCCACCTCATCACACGCAAGACATTAATCGAAGCGTTGTCGACCTCTCAGAGCGGTTAGGTAGATCCTGTTGGATACGTGGCAGCCTGCTAGGAAGAAGAATAACTTTATTGACACCCGTCGGTGTGTCACGCTAATAAGGAGAAGACAGATAAGCGGCGCGACAGGCTTGCCGGGCTTCAGCCTTAGCATCACACCTAGTAGTGCATTCAACGCACTTTGTCCTAACTGCCATAGTTAGGTGTGATAACACTCTTAGCCATCTAGTCATATCGAAATGACTATTTAGCCATTATGGTGACCCCTTAACCTATAAAAGGAAGCCCGAGGCAACCTAGCAAGGGGTTGGAACTCTTCGAGCCCCCAACACTAGTATGCATATAGCTTCTCTTCCATAGGCATCCTTGCCGGGCTAGAGCACTCCATGTCTTCGTCTTCCTCAAGTTCAATCCACCAAAGCGGGAGTCAGGTTTTACGCTACAATGCGGCCTGAGCCTCGCCAAAAGAGATTTTTCCCTCACCGTGATGCCCTATTGTTCCTGTTCTTTGTGCAATGTGATCACCCCCCCCCCCTCACTGAACCACAATGGGGCTGCCTTGCTCCATGGCCGATCGTGCTTCCCCCAAGACACCTAGTCTTCTATGCTATAGCCAACCTTTAAAAGATTTTGCAATGAGACATGTACGAGGTTGGTCTCTTTTAGTGAAATCAACAATGTAAAGACCATATTGTGATTGTCTTGATGAAACACATAGCAATCTACTTCGGTAAATATGACATTCAAAACCAAAGTCGGCTAGTCCAGATATAGAAATAAGATTGTAACCAAGGGATTCAACAAGCATAATATTTCGAATGGAGCTATCATTGGATATGCCCACCTTACCAAGGCCAAGTACCTTACCCTTGGAGTCATCTCCAAAAGACACATACTTGCGTGGACCATCATTTTTGGAAAGCTCAAGAAACATGTCTCTATCTACGGTCATGTGATCGGTGCAACCACTATCAAGTATCCACTATTTTCCTCCAGCCATGTAATTTCGAAGATTTGCCATGACTCTAAGATTTCTCATAGTCTTGTCAAATTCGATGTCAGATTCTTCGTCTTCATCATAATAGACATGCTCAACATCATCATCGTGTATGTGAACATCACCTGGGGAAATGATTCATTAGATTTATGATCATGTCACCTAGGGAAAATAGTTTTGCTAGGGTTTGTGTCCTGCTCGGGAAGACGAGACAACGGCGGCTACCTGAAGATGGAATAAAGGTGTCCCCGGTAGCTCTCGTTCATGTGGTGCGTCTAGCACCGTTGGTGGGCGTGTGGAGGTGTGTCTCCGCCAGATCTTTCTTTGGTGGATTTGCTCGGATCTCGTCGTTGTTTGTCTATGTTCGTTTGTCCTCGGATTGGATCTTTCTGATCTACGTTATTCTTCATCTGTGGTGGTTGCTGTTTTGGTGTGCTGGTCCTATGGGGCCTTAGCACGAGGACTTCCCGACTGTCTACTACAACAAGTTGTGCCCGACTCCGGCGATGGAGGGGCGATGATGGCGGCACGACTTCGGCTCGCTTCAGTGCTGGTAGTCTTCACTAGGTGGTCTACGGATATGGATGTAATTTATATTATTTCTATTATTCGTTGTACTGCCATGATTTAAGATGAATAGATCGGAAATTTTGTCGCAAAAAAATGTGCAAGTTTTTGGATTCTAATGATTTATGTGATGATGTTGCTAATGGTTCCAACGTCTCCTTTAGCACGCATGAGATCAGGAGCTCAAATAGACATTCATCAAACTTAGGATCACTAGGCTTCATCTTATGAAAAGTAGTGAATTTATTAAGAATTTCATTGAGGTTCTTTAATGAATAATTTGAAGAGTATACGTCAATGTACTTCCATAGGGTATATGCACATTCAAAGTTTTGTATGCAAATAAGCACATATCTAGGTAAACATCTCATGATAAGTCAATGGTTCTAAGATTACGAAGCATATCAATTTTCTATTCATGAGTGGGATGCAAGGGATCAATAGGAGGAACATAAGGATTTTGAACATACTTACTCAAGCTGAATTTATCAAAGATAGCAAGCATTTCAATTTTCCAAGAGTTATAGTACTCTCCATCAAGAATGGGCACTCTACTTTTAAGACTCCTCAAACCAGACTCATTTATCTTCCTCCAATCATGATAAAACCCAAGCTCTGATACCAATTGTAGGATCGGAGAAGATAGATCTAGAGGGGAGTGAATAGACTCTTAACCAACCAAAGGTGCATTTTTTAGTTTTCTTGAAACTTAGGAAGATTTTGGCACTAGTTAAGTTGGCACCAAGACTTTATACACATGCATATCTAGAGACAGAGTAGCAGAAATACCAAAGTAAGAAATTATGCAGGAAGTAAATGGTAGAGTCAAACACAATGAGGACACGATGATTTTTGGCGTGGTTCAGATAGGTGGTGCTATTGTACATCCACGTTGATGGAGACTTCAACCCACATAAGGTAATGGATGCGCGAGTCCAAAGAGGGCTCCACCCACGAAGGGTCCACGAAGAAGCAACCTTGTCTATTCCATCATAGCCAACGCCCATGAAGGACTTGCCTCACTCGGGTAGATCTTCACAAAGTAGGCGATCTATGTGCCCTTACAAACTCCTTGGTTCAACTGCACAATTTTTTGGAGGCTCCCAAGTGACACCTAACCAATCTAGGAGACACCACTCTCCAAAACGTAGTAGATGTTGTGTTGGTGATGAAATCCTTGCTCTTGTGCTTCAAATGATAGTCTCGTCAACACTCAATATCTTTCTCATAGATTTTGCTTGGGTAGGAGAAGTTTATGTCGTGGTACTAGGCCTGACAGTGACAGTAGGGGGTACTTAGGAGGAGGCAAGGTCCTAGCTACGACAAGGTTGTACACCAGAATTTTACGAGTTCAGGCCCCTCTCGGAGGAGGTAAAAGCCCTACGTCTCGGTGCCCGGAGGCTGTCGACTAGAATATGGGTCTGTGTGTTACAGCGGGTGCGAACCCCTTGTAACACCCCAGATGTAACAATTCCAAATATGGCAATATATTAATCATTGACTTAAACAACTCCATTCTGGGCTCTTCCTTCATTTCGGGTTTCTGCGTTTTTGCTTTAAGCGTGTGTTGCATATCGCTATGTCATTTCCATCGTGTGCATTGTATTGGCATAGTCTCCTTGCATCCGTGTGTAGTTGCATCTGTCAGTGTCCTGGGAACCAGAGTACTCAGACTTGCCTGTCTGCGGGCCGCAACGTGCTCCTACCACGACCTGGTACGGCCCAGCTGATCGACCAGCTACTGAAGACCCTCGCGAGGGGACTAGACCTCGCGAGGAGAATGACGTCAAGACCCACTCAGGAGCGGCCTCGGCTAGGTTGCTCCGGAGGAGCGGAGCATCCAAGGCCAAGCTTGCGTGAGGAGGAGGCAATGACGCAAGCGGTGACATACCGCGCCAGCGGGTGCCAGCGCGTGCCAACGGCGCAGTTACCGTTTTGGTGCAAAGGAGACGACACAGGCGCATGTTCCCAAGGAGTGGGACAAAGGTTTCCCACTTGGTGCAACAAGACCGAAGACAGCAAGGACGATAGGGAGGATGTCACCACCGAGCCCACCACCGTGTCATTGCCGGTTCCCTTTGCAGGCGAAGACCGCTTTCCTCAGGGTACAAACGTCCTTGTGTTCCCGCTCAAAATGGCCGTTGTGGGATCCCTTCCTGCCGAAACAATTTGGGGGAAGAGGACCCTGGCCGCCTATATAAGTAGCTAGGATCTCCACTATGGAGGGGGATCAGATCCAGAAACTCTGCCCTCGCACAAAGGAGCAGGAACCCTTGCCTCCCGACCCTCCTGAACTCCCCTCCTGAGCTTAGGAACCACTGTACTCATTCATACTCAAGCCCTCCCGAGGCCAATCCACCAAAGCAGGAAGTAGGGTTTTACACCGCAAGGTGGCCTGAACCTACGTAAATTCTTGTGTGCTTTACTTGTTGTTCACTTGAATCTCTTCACCGGACGAGGGTGAGATGCTAGGTAGACGTGAGTGGGAGAGATCTTCGTTCACACCCCTATGTTCGAACTTCTTGGGTTTGCGGAGCCCGTAATCCGAGAGCATTGACTCTGTCCTCTCCGATGTCCGTTTCAGCTCTCTCACACGGCACCCTTCGCACTTCTCTAGTCTTGTTTCATGAGTGGGTAAAAACATCCTCGGAATGGGCCGAGAGTTGTCGAGTGGTCTTGGTATATCTTCGGTAGACCGCCTGTCAAATTTCATTCCATTTGGAGGTTGTTTGATGCCCCAACGGTTAACCACGTGGACGAAAAACCCCTTTCTCTTTTGGCCCAGCACCCACTCTACAACAGCCCACTAGCCCATCTAACACCCCTCCATGCTCTCGGTCGTTGGATCACGATCGTGTGGGCGGAAACGGCACCTCATTTGGACTCTCCTAGCTCCCTCTACCAATAAAACAACCCCATCCTCCAAAAATTTATATGAAACCCTAGCTCCACCTCCCTCCGCGCCGCCGGGCACGTCCGTCGACGGCCGGACATGTCCGCCGCCGCTCAGCCACGTTGCGCAGGCCAATAGCGCGCTGCCACGTCGCACCGCTGCCGCCTCCACCCAACCCGGTGCCGCCACCTCGCCTCCTCTCCTCCCTCCACCTCCCGCGGCCCGCCAGGCCCGCACGGGGCCCGCCTCAGCCCGGAGCGCGCCGCGGCCGCGGCCCGCAGACCCATCCCCGCGCCGAGCTCCACGCTGTCGGACCGCGTCCCCGCCACCGGTTGACTCCGCCATCGCCGCCGCCCGATCCGTGCTCCGCCGCCGCCGCCGCGGCTCGGCCGCCTCGCCGGTGCTAGCCACCACCGCTGCCTTGCCGCACCACCACCACCGATGCACTCAGACGCCGCGCGCTCGCCGCCCTTGTGCCCAACGACACGCACCGCCGCTCCTCCTCGCCCCGCGTCGGCCGCACCTCGCCTCCGCCGCCGGCGAGCCCCTCCGACCGGTCATCCTCGTTGTCTCCGGCGACCCGCTCCGGCGAGATCCGGATCCACCAGGAGGGTGGATCAGATCCACCAACAGGCCGAACCAAACATCCCGCTCTGCCCAGATCCCTCCGTCCCGTTGACTTTTCATGGGGGGGGGGGGCGGTAATTTCCACTAAGTCCTGAAATCTTTATATTTTGTTGCCTCCTTCATCATGTCGTATCTCCGTGCTCGTAGCTCCATTTTGCGCATATGATTTATGGGAATGTTCGTCTCGAAGTGCTCTACATGATGGCATCGGTGTTGTGCATGTTAGGGTTCGTCTATATGTCTTAATCTTCGTTGCCAAACTGCTATGTGATGTTACTGTTTCAGCACTAGTTGTCTATCAACAATATGTGTGCATGTTCGTGAGGTCGTAACTTTGTGCATGTTCGTCCAAATGGTGTGTATGATATGTCAAAATGTTCGTCTTGCGATGCTCTTCATGATGGATGCTTTTGCATACATGTTAGGTTGAATTATGCCATGTTTAACCCTTTTGCAGAAGTTCTTGTGGCTGTAAAGTTGCTGAAATTGTTATAACTTGATGATTTCTCCTTTTCGTAACATTTTGTGTGATTTTTTTAGCCACTTGTCAACATGTTTTAGGAGCATAATCATGTTATCTTTGAAGTGGTACATTTGGATTTTCATGATATGCTCTGTGGTGACTTAAACAAGCTTGTAAACATGCCATGTCAATATTGTTATTTTGCACTTAGTGAAAACTGCTAAGTCTGGAATCTATAATAACATGTTTCCATATAAACTTGATGCCACAATCTTTTCCATGCATGCTTAGGATTAAATAGTGAGCATGTCTTGATGTCCATATATTCATCTATCAATCCATGCCTTTGTTTGCATATATGCCCTGCTGTAGCTTGTTGTTATCTTGCTCTCAAAATGCTTGTAATCTCATCTGTCAGCCTGTTAACAGAACATACATTTTGACAAAGCTCGTATTAAGCAACCATTGCATGGAATG
Organism: Secale cereale; assembly: GCA_902687465.1. NCBI lineage: Eukaryota > Viridiplantae > Streptophyta > Magnoliopsida > Poales > Poaceae > Secale > Secale cereale. The sequence goes on along the minus strand of LR738714.1, from coordinate 174,084,553 downwards.
AATTGTTTCTTTGGATGAATTGCAAGTATAATATGTTTTCTTCATGCTCATGTAATTTTTGTGCTTGTTATACTTGTTTTTCTTTCTGTTGTGTGCCTCCAAAGGCAGCAACATGTTGTTCCTGGTTGTATGCCCAGTAAAAATTATGCTAAGTCTGAGAAATCTGTTAACTTATTGAATCTTGCCATGCTTGTTTAATTGTGTTTCAGTAAGTTTTGGGTGTGCTCTGAGTTCATACTTGTTAAGAATCATGTCTACTTCACATCCATGCCTTTTGTCATCATGGTTGGGTGATGTAGCATAATAAAACCTTGCTCCAAAGATGCCATGTTGCTGTTAACTTCAGTTTTGCATTGCATCTTGTTTTGCTTGCCATTTGCAAACCGTGCATCCGATTCCAATGATCTTTATATCGGTTTCGACCGAAATCTTTCAATCTATCCAATCGCATGCTTGGTTTGCCAAGATCTTGCCCATATACATCATGTCTTCACATGTCCTTCCCAACTTCATCTCCCTTCATACAGGTAGTTCCGTAGCATCATACTTGCATCTGTCTTGCATAGCATGTGTTCGTTTCTTGTCAAGTGTGTTTATTGGATGCTTGTTATGTTGAGTAGCACCGAGAGACGAGTTCGAGTCCGAGGTCGAGACAGCCGCTGAGTGCGCGTACGAAGAGCTAGGTCCCGAGTACACCGACAACTTACCACACAAGATAACAATTCCTTGATATCACCTCTATTGTTGCTATGCTAGATGCCTCTCCCTATTGCTTATCGCGATACCTATCCTTTTGCATGTCAGCACCACTTTGCCATGAAACATCTTACTACCCACCTAGCAAACCGTTGTTTGGCTAAGTTACGCTTTTGCTCAAGCCCCTTCTTATAGCATTTCTAGTTGCAGGTGAAGATGAAGTTTGCTCCATGTGGATTGGGTTTTGGGAATAACACAATATCTATTATTTACGTTAACGTGCCTTATATACTTGGCAATGGGTGGAACGCTTGGCCTTTTGTTCGGTGTTTTGTTCCACTCATGCCGCCTTAAGAACTTATAAACTGGTGTTATGTTCCTTGGTTTTGTGTTCCTAACGCAGTTGGGTATATGGGGACCCCTTGATAGTCCGCTTCGAATAAAACTCCTCCAGCAAGGCCCAACCTTGGTTTTACCATTTTCCTAATAACAACTAAAATTTGCATGGGGACTAGCTACCCCGAGGCCTTAATTAACAGCCCCGGTCCAGTGCTCCTCAGGAGTGTTGGTCCAAACTAGAGCCCCTTGCAGCGCCACCACGGGGAAACTCGAGGATTGGTTTTAGTTGTACGGACTGCTCATCCGATCGTGGCCTGAGACGAGATACGCGCGGCTCCTATCAGGGTGTTGGCATGTCGGGAGGTCTTGCTGTATTTGTTTTACCATTGTCGAAATATCTTGTACACCGGTATTCCGAGTCTGATAGGGTAATCCCTAAGATAGGGGGTTTTAACCGCTGGTGATCGCGAGAGGTTATGATGGGCTAAGTAGGAACACCCCTCCTGGGTTATGATCTTTCGAAAGCCATGCCCACGGTTATGTGGTGGATTGGAATTTCTTAATATCCGGTTGTGGACAACTTGACACAAGACCACAATCATAATACACTACCATGTGAGTAGTCGTGATGGTCTCTTTTCGATGGAGTTTGGGAAGAGAACACGGTTGGGTTATGGATGACTCATAGGTAGACAGGATCATTTAGTGATCATGATTTAGTTCACGATCGATAGCTTTCACTTCTCTTCTCACTCTGATGATACGTAAGCTAGCCACCTCATCTACGCTTAGCGCTTGCTGCAGCCACTTATATACTTTAACCTAACCCAAAAGCTTTGATAGTTTCGATACCCGGAAATGGGATTGCTGAGTCCTCGTGACTCATAGTTTACTACCAACACAGGTGCAGGTACAATTGAGTACGATTCAGTTGATGGCCAGGAACTCAAGTGGGAGTTCGATGAGGAACGTGGGCGTATGTACGTGACATTTCCCGACGATCAGTAGTGGTTCCTACTAGGGCCGATCGGGCATAGTGGGTGGTTATCTTCTTTTCATTTGGATTTATCTGTAGTCGGACCATGTTTGTACTTGGATGAATGTACGACTTATTTATGCATTGTGTGAAGTGGCGATTGTAAGCCAACTATGTATTTTTTTCCTTTGTTCTTGTGCATGGGAATGTGTGAAGATAAACTTCTTGCGATCATACCAAAATGTGATTATTCCTCTAAGTCGTGCCTCGACACACGAAAGATATAGTCGCATCTTGGGCGTTACAAGTTGGTATCAGAGTCTACTCCGACCTAGGAGCCCCCTGATTGATCGAACCGCTGCCGATGTTGAGTCTAGACACACACACACAAATGTTTTGAGTCCTATATATATATCGGAGAGTAAGATTTCTTTTTACTTCTTACCCCTTCGTCGCTCTGGTCAGGATTCCTGGCGTTGTTTTAACATCACTATCCTCAATTTTCATGCTATCTTGGTGCCTCCCATCTGTTTAGGCTGAGTGCCGGGGAGTTGAGCTCTGACGTATTGTCGTCCCATTGTGTATCGTTACAGTTCTAGAATACCAGAGGCGGCCGACATCGAAAACTCTTCTATGCGTGTCTGGTGGTGAGATAACCCCGACGTCACCCAGTACTGGTGAGATAGTTCGGGAGTATTGCCACAACTAGTATAGCGGATGCGTTTCGGAGAACTGATGTAAAAGGTTTCCAAAGGTGCGTCGTTATGTGTTGACGGATGGATACGGTTGGATGTAGGTATTGCTAGTTGGGTGAGATATTGTTCTTCCCCTGTATCCCAAACACCAGATTGCATAACCTGAAAGATTCGGGAATTAATAGGTGGGATTCCAGTAGCTCTTAGGTAATCTTCCAATGGGTGCATGATATGAGGTTGGTGTTCAACATCTAGTGGAGAGGTTATCATGGTCGTTGTTACACTTGGGGTTGCATCTTAACAAGTCCTTGGCTATGCTGACTCAGGGATTGCAAGGCCCTTTGTAACATCGTGCCACGGGGCCTCAGCACGAACATGTGGGACGAAACCTCTATTATGTATTTGTTCCATCTGTTACCTTGTTGTTTTATTCTATCATTTTGTTCTCCCAAGTGGCTTCTCGACAAGTTGATGTACCATTCAGCTATGGAATTCAATTAATCAATTTTGTTCAGATGTTCATTGTGAAGACTATATGTTGCAAATATCTATCCGTTGATTCAACACATCTATTATTGGTTCAATGGCTAATGGTTGTCATCATCTTCAGGGTGGCACCTAAAAAAGTTCCCAGTCAGAACCCAGAGGGGGAAGACGAGCGTCCACCTTCCCCTCCTCCTCCGGCTGAGGCATGCTGAGAGATTATGCAAGTAACCAATGCAAACACTCAAATGCTCATGCAAATGATGCAGAGTTTCCAAGCAAATCAAAGGAATCAAGGCAATCAAGGGAACCAAGGCCAAGGAAATATGTTCAATCAACCTCACTTTGCTACTCTGAACCAATTCCTGGCAAACCAACCCACGTCTTTCAGCTACTGTGTTGATCCGCTTGATGTTGAAGATTGGATCACCGACATGAACAAGCATTTCGAGTGCAGTAATGTTAGACCTAAGGATTATGTCAAGTTTGCCGCATTCCAACTCAAAGACCAAGCTGCAGATTGGAGGCAACAGTACAAAGACACCAGAGCGGGTCGTGAGATCTCTTGGACTGACTTCTGCCATGATTTTCATTCCCATCACATCCCTACCAATGTCACCGAAGGAATGCATGAACAATTCCACAATCTGAAGCAAGGCAGCATGTCTGTGTACCAATACAATGTCAAGTTCCAGAATCTGGCACGTTATGCTAAGCAAGATATTCCCGATGCAAAGAGCAAGATCAACCAATTCCGAGGTGGTCTGAAAGATGAATTCCAGCTTCCTCTCACTCTCTTCGAGCCAGATAAATTTGATTAATTCTACAACATGGCTCTAAAGCAAGAAGCTGCCCAGCTCAAGTGTGAGGCTTCAAAGAAAATAATCAGAGATGCAGTCAGCTCCTCTTCCTCCTCACAAGTGGCTGCTAAGCGGCAGAAGTTCTGGGTTCCTCCTCCGCCAGTGTTCCGTCCTCCAAGTCAGAACAAGCACTCGGGTGGTCGTGGATCTTCCCACCCACCCAACCCAAGCAACCAGAACAAGTTTCAGCCTCAGGCTTCAAGGTCAAGTGCTCCTCCTCCTCGCCCAGCTTCAGAGGTCACTTGCTACAAATGTGGTCTAAAGGGGCATTACTCCAACAAGTGCACCAACCAGAGGCGCCTTCCGCCACCTCCTCCTATCAAGTCGTCAAGCAACGCCATTGTCAGGAACAATCCAAAGGCTGCAAGGGTGAATCTGATGAACGCAGCTCAGGCAGATGATTCTACAGATGTGATAATTGGTAATCTTCCGGTTAATTCAATTCCTGCAAAAATTTTATTTGATTCGGGTGCATCGCTTTCCTTCATATCAGGACCATTTGTTGCCAAGCATGATTTCATCACTCAAGTTTTGCCAAGACCATTGTCAATTATTTCTCCCGGATTGCAAATGTCCTCGCGAGTGCATGTTCCGGATATATCCATCAAGATGGGTATTATAAATTTCTAGCTTCCCCAGTTGTTCTCGGCAATTCAGACATTGATCTGTTTCTTGGAATGGATTGTCTCTCTAAGCACGATGCTCTTCTTGATTGTGCAAATAAGGTGGTCAATCTAACTATCCTTCCAAAGACGTGATTATCTTCGCAGCTCGAGATAACACAATCAGGCTATTGTCTCTCAATGACAAGGACGAGATTAATGCCATTTCCCAGGTTCCAGTGGTTTGTGAATATGAAGACGTATTTCCTAAAGAATTGCCAGGAATGCGTCCCAACCGTCCAGCTGAATTTGTCATTGAAATTGAACCTGGTACGGAGCCAGCCTGTCGGCGTCCGTACAAGCTTTCTCCTAAAGAGTTGAAGGAATTAAATAAGCAACTCGACGTGCAAGAACGCTTGGGTCTGATCAGACAAAGTTCTTCTCCTTGTGGATGTGCTGTTCTTTTTGTCAAGAACAAGGATGGTACGGAACGATTGTGCGTCAATTACCGGCCATTGAACAAGAAGACAATTAAGAATAAGTACCCTCTTCCCAATATCAATGGACTATTCTAGCAGCTCAAAGGAGCCAATGTTTTCTTGAAGCTTGATCTCCGAATGGGCTACCACCAAATTCGTATCTGCGAAGAGGATATTCCCAAGACTGCATTCAGGACAAGTTATGGCTCTTACGAGTACACAGTCATGTCCTTTGGGCTTGCAAATGCACCTCCTACCTTCTCTTGCATGATGCATTTCATATTCAACCCATACACCAATGAGTTTGTCCTCGTCTATCTGGATGATATTATGGTATTCTCCAAGACTAAATAAGACCACGCCAAGCACCTTCGTTTGGTTCTTGACAGGCTTAGAGAGCACCGCTTTTATGCGAAATTCTCAAAGTGCAAATTTTGGCTTGATGAAGTTCTGTACCGGAATCACATTATCTCTGCCAAGGGCATTTCAGTTAACCCCGAGAAGGTTGAAACTATTGTTAAGTGGGAACCTCCTCAAAACGTCAAGCAACTCTGAAGCTTCCTCGGGCTTGCAAGCTATTGCAAAAGGTTCGTCGAGAACTTCTCCAAGATTTCCAAGCCTCTGTCCACCCTGTTGCAAAAGAATGTCAAGTATTCTTGGACTCCTGGGTGTGATGTGGCTTTCAATACACTCAAAGAGAAACTTGTCTCAGCTCTAGTTCTGACTCCTCCCGATGAATCCAAACCATACCAAGTGTTTTGTGATGCCTCTTTGAAAGGTCTTTGTGGTGTCCTTATGCATGAGAAGAAGATAGTGGCATACACTTCTCGGCAGCTCAAGCCAAACGAGAAGAACTACCCCACTCACGATCTTGAGTTGGCGGCAGTTGTCCACGCCTTTATTACATGGAACACCTCTTGTTGGGCAGGCAGGTTGACAGCTTCACCGATCACAAGAGCATGAAGTATATCTTCACGCTAACCAAAGCTCAACCTCCGTCAGACTCGTTGGGTCGAAATGATTCAAGAGTACAACCCAAGCATTGAGTACACTCCTGGCAAGGCCAATGTGATTGCAGATGCCTTGAGCAGAAAGGCTTATTGCAACAGTCTCATCCTCAAACCGTTGCAACCGGATCTCTGTGAAGCATTCCGGAAACTCAACCTTCAAACAGTTCCACAAGGATTTCTTGCCAACCTTCAAGTCGCTACTACCTTGGAAGATCAAATCCGTGAAGCTCAACTTCTTGATGCTATGGTGAAGAAAGTGAAGCATGGTATTGGCAAAGGTACTCCAAAGTACAAGTGGTACTGCATTGATGACAAGGACACCTTATTCTTTGAGGACCGGATTGTGGTTCCTAAAGGTGACCTAAGGAAGGTCATAATGAACGAGACTCATAATTCCCTTCTCTCGATGCATCCAGGTAGCTCCAAGATGTATCATGACCTCAAGCAATCCTATTGGTGGACTTGTATGAAAAGATAAATTTCTCAGTTCGTGAACGAGTGTGATGTCTGCCGCAGAGTCAAAGCAGAGCATCAACGTCCAGCTGGACTTCTCCAACCTTTGCCTATTCCCAACTGGAAATTCGATCACATTGAGATGGATTTCGTCACCGGCCTCCCCAAGTCCAAGCGAGGGAACGACGCTATCTTTGTGGTTGGAAGCTCACAAATGTGGCTCATTTTCTTCGAGTCAAGGAATCCGTCAACGCAGCCCAACTGGCAGAGCTGTACACCTCCAGAATTGTCCCTTTGCAAGGTATCCCTCAAGTAATCTCCTCAGATCGTGGAAGCTTGCTCACTTACAAATTCTGGGATTCCTTTCGGTTAGCTATGGGTACCAAGATTCGCTTCAGCACAGCTTTCCATCCTCAGACAACTGGTCAAGTCGAGAGGGTGAACCAAATTCTTGAAGATGTGCTCAGGGCATGTGTAATCTCCTTCGGTATGAAATGGGAAGATTGTCTTCCATTTACCGAATTCACCTACAACAACAGCTTCCAAGCAAGTTCCGGCAAAGCACCATTTGAAATTCTCTATGGCAAAAAGTGTTGTACCCCTCTCAACTGGTCCGAGACTGGTGAACGTCAACTCCCTGGCAAGGATTTGTTCTCAAAGGCTGAAGAAATGTGCAAAGTCATACGTCAGAATCCCAAGGCCGCACAATCGTGCCAAAAGAGCTACTATGACGGAAAGCATCGTGAATTGGCTTTCAACATTGGTGATCATGTGTATCTCCATGTTTCTCCTATGAAGGGCACTCAGAGTTTCGGTATCAAAGGCAAGATAGCTCCAAGATACGTGGGCCCTTACAAGATTGTTGGGAAAAGAGGCGACCTCGCCTACCAACTTCAGCTTCCTCCAAACTTCTCCAATGTGCACGACGTGTTCCACGTGTAACAACTCCGCATGTGCTTCAAGATGCCCGAGCGCATCGTCGCCTTCGAAGAAATTGATCTTCAAGCTGACTTGTCTTATCATGAGCACACCGTTGCTATCCTTGAAGAGACCGAGCGCAAGACTCGCAACAAATCAATCAAGTTCCTGAAAGTGAAGTGGTCACACCATACCGATCGAGAAGCTACGTGAGAACGCGAGGATCATCTCCGTTCCGAATATCCAGAGTTCTTTTAGTCCTAGATCTCGGGACGAGATCTTTTCATAGTGGAGGAGAGTTTGTAACGCCCCGGATGTAACAATTCCAAATATGGCAATATATTCATCGTTGACTTAATCAACTCCATTCTAGGCTCTTCCTTCATTTCGGGTTTATGCGTTGTTTCTTTAAGCGTGTGTTGCATATCGCTATGTCATTTCCATTATGTGCATTGAATTGGACTAGTCTCCTTGCATCCATGTGTAGTTGCATCGTCTCCGTCCTCTCCGTTGTCCGTTTCGGTTTGCGACTCTCTCACACGGCACCCGTCGCACCTCTCTAGTCTTGTTTCATGAGTGGGATAAAAACATCCTCGGAATGGGCCGAGAGTTGTCGAGTGGTCTTGGTATATCATCGGTAGACTACCTGTCAAATTTTGTTCCATTTGGAGGTCATTTGATGCCCCAACAGTTAACCACGTGGACCGAAAACCCCTTTCTCTTTTGGCCCAGCACCCCCTCCACAACAGCCCACTAGCCCATCTAACACCCCTCCATTCTCTCGGTCATTGGATCATGATCGTGTGGGAGAAAACCGCACCTCATTTGGACTCTCCTAGCTCCCTCTACCTATAAAATAGCCCCATCCCCCGAAAATTCAGACGAAACCCTAGCTCCACCTCCCTCCGCGCCGCCGGACACGTCTGTAGACGGTCGGACATGTCTGCCGCCGCTCAGCCACGTCACGCCGGCCAATAGCGCGCTGCCACGTCGCTCCACCGCCACCTCCAGCCAACCCGGTGCCGCCACCATGCCTCCTCTCCTCCCTCCACCTCTCGCGGCCCGCCGGGCCCGCGTGGGGCCTGCCTCGGCCCGGAGCGCACCGCCGCCGCAGACCGCGGACCAGTCCCCGCACCGAGCTCCACGCCGCCGGCTCGCGTCGCCGGTTGCCTCCGCCGCCGCCTCCGCCCGATCCGCGCTCCGCCGCCGCCGCCGCGGCTCGGCCGCCACGCCGGTGCCGGCCACCACCACTGCCTCGCTGCACCAACACCACCGCCGCACTCCGGTGCCTCGCGCTCGCCGCCACTGCGCCCTCCGACGCGTGCCGCTACTCCTCCTCACCCCGCGCCGGCCACACTTCGCCTCCGCCCCCGTCGAGCCCTTCTGGCCGGTCGTCCTCGTCGTCTCCGGCGACCCGCTCCGGCGAGATCTAGATCCACCAGGAGGTTGGATCAGATCCACCACACACCGAACCAAACATCCCGCTCTGCCCTGATTCCTCCGTCCCGTTGACTTCTCGCGGGGGTAATTTCCACCAAGTCCCGAAATATTTATATTTTGTTGCCTCCTCCATCATGTCGTATCTCCATGCTCGTAGCTCCGTTTTGCGCATATGATATATGGGAATGTTCGTCTTGAAGTGCTCTACATGATGGCATCAGTGTTTTGCATGTTACGGTTCATCTAGATGTCTTAATCTTCGTTACCAAACTGCTATGTCATGTTATTGTTTCAGCACTAGTTGTCTGTCAACAATATGTGTGCATGTTCTTGAGGTCGTAACTTTGTGCATGTTGGTCCAAATGGAGTGTATGATATGTCAAAATGTTCATCTTGTGACGCTCTTCATCATGGATGCTTTTCCATACATGTTAGTTTGCATTATACCATGTTTAACCTTGTTGCAAAAGTTATTGTGGCCGTTAAGTTGCTGAAATTGTTATAACTTGATGATTTGTCTTTTTCGTAGCATTATGTGTGATTTTCTTATGAGCCACATGTCAACATGTTTTAGGAGCATAATCATGTTATCTTTGAAGTGGTGCATTTGGTTTTTCATGATATGCTCTGTGGTGACTTAAACAAGCTTGTAAACATGCCATGTCAATGTTGTTGTTTTTGCACTTGGTGAAAATTGCTAAGTCAGGAATCTATAATAACATGTTGCCCTGTAAACATGATGTCACAATCATTTCCATGCATGCCTAGGATTAACTAGTGAGCATGTCTTGATGTCCATATATTTGTCTCTCAATCCATGCCTTTGTTTGCATATATGCCCTGCTGTAGCTTGTTCTTATCTTGCTCTCAAAATGCATGAAATCTGATATGTCAGCCTGTTAACAGAACATTCATTTTGCTAAAGCTCGTATTAAGCAACCCTTCCATGGAATGAATTGTTTCTTTGGATGAATTGGAAGTATGATATGTCTTCCTCATGCTCATGTAATTTTCATGCTTGTTATACTTGTTTTGCTTCCTGTTGTGTGCCTCCAAAGGCATCAACATATCGTTCCTGGTTGCATGCCCAGTAAAAATTTCGCCAAGTCTGAGAAATATGTTAACTTATTGAATCTTGCCATGCTTGTTTAATTGTGTTCCAGTATGTTTTTGGGTGTGCTCTGAGTTCATACTTGTTAAGAATCATGTCTATTTCACATCGATGCCTTTTGTCATCATGTTTGGCTGTTGTAGCATAATTAAACCTTGCTCTAAAGATGCCATGTTGCTGTTAACTTCAGTTTGCATTGCATCTTGTTTTGCATGCCATTTTCAAACCATGCATCCAATTCCAATGATCTTTCTATCGATTTCGACCGAAATCTTTCAATCTATCTGGTGGCATGCTTGGTTTGCCAAGATCTTTCCCATATCCATCATGTCTTCACATGTCATTCCCAGCTTCATCTCCCTTCATACCGGTAGCTCTGTAGCTTCATACTTGCATCTCTCTTGCAAAGCATGTGTTCGTTTCTTGTCAAGTGTGTTTATCGGATGCTTGTCATGTTGAGTAGCACCGGGAGACGAGTTTGAGTCCTTGGTTGAGACAGCCGCTAAGTGCGAGTACGAAGAGCAAGGTCCCAAGTACATCGACGACTTACCAGGCAAGATGACCATTCCTTGATATCACCTCTATTGTTGCTATGCTAGATGCCTCGCTCTATTGCTTATCGCGATACCTATCGTTTCTCATGTCAGCCCCACTTTGCCATGAAACCTCTAACTATCCACCTAGAAAACCGTTGTTTGGCTAAGTTACACTTTTGCTCAAGCCCCCTCTTATAGCGTTGCTAGTTGTAGGTGAAGATGAAGTTTGCTCCATGTGGATTGGGTTTTTGGGAATAACAAAATATCTATTATTTACATTAATGCACCTTATATACTTGGCAATGGGTGTAAGGCTTGGCCTTTTGCTCGGTGTTTTGGTCCACTCATGCCGCCTTAAGAACTGATAAACCGGTGTTATGTTCCTTGATTTTGCGTTCCTAACTCGGTTGGGTATATGGGGACCCCTTGATAGTTCGCTTAGAATAAAACGCCTCCATCAAGGCCCAACCTTGGTTTTACCATATTCCTAATATCAACTAAAATTTGCATAGGGACTAGCTACCCCGAGGCCTTAATTAACAACCCCGGGCCAGTGCTCCTCATGAGTGTTGGTCCAAACTAGAGCCCCTTGCAGCGCCACCACGGGGAAACTCGAGGATTGCTTTTAGTTGTACGGAATGCTCATCCGATCGTGGTCTGAGAAGAGATACGTGTGGCTCCTATCAGGGTGTCGGCATGTCGGGAGGTCTTACTGGACTTGTTTCACCATTGTCGAAATATCTTGTACACCAGGATTTCGAGTCTGATTGGGTAATCCCTATGATATGGGGGTTTAACCTCTGTTGATCGCAAGAGCTTATGATGGGCTAAGTAGGAACACCTTATAAATAACTATACTCATCCGAGCCGCAGGAACATGTACATATGAAATACGAGAATTTCCACCTTGTTGAAGATCTGGTGGTGCTACCCGAAGACTTAAATGAATAGCCATCCAAGTGCACAAAGAAGACGGTATCAAAGCTCGAAGAGCATATTTGTGAGGCTGATCCCTAAGTCTGCAACTACTTCTCTCTGTTCTCAGCAGCCCGAAGGATTTTTCGAGTCTCAAAGTCCTATTTGAACTCCCACGCTTGCTCCTTTGGAGCCAAATGGATCCGAATTTCGGTAAGATAATACAAAAATCGTATTTGGTTGGGTTCTAACTCTGCTGTTCAGTCTGGCGCGGGTGTGATACAGGTGAAGAAGCGAGTAGTTGACAGTCAGGGAAGTAGATTCATGATCTTTCGAAAGCCGTACCTGCGGTTATGTGGCGGATTGGAATTTCTTAATATCCGGTTGTAGACAACTTGACACAAGACCACAAACATAATACACTACCGTGTGAGTAGTCGTGATGGTCTCTTTTCGAGGGAGTTCGGGAAGAGAACACGGCTGGGTTATGGATGACTGATACGTCCAAAACGTATCTATGATTTCTGCTTGCTCCATGCTTCTTTTGTGTGATATTGCTATGATATTGATGCACTTCCATGCACTTTTGATCATATTTGGACTAACCTATTAACTCAGTGCAGTTTCCCCCATATTAAAAGTGCTCCAAAAATTCCAGGAAAAATATAGGAAAAATCAGCGTACAGGAAGCTTCGCGAAGAACCAAAGATGGGCCAGAGAGGAGCCAGGGGAGGCCCAGGCGGCCACCTGGCGCGGCCCCACCCCTGGCCGCGCCAGGCGGGCGCCTAGGGCCCGTGCTCCGCATCTGGCTGCCCCCCTTCGCATATATATCCCTCTCGTCCCGAAACCCTCGAGGACAGAACCCTTTTTCACGATCTCGCCTCTGTTCCGCCGCCGCAGCGCTTCCAAGATCGGGAGCATCAGGAGAACTCTTCCCGGCACCCTGTCGGAGGGGAGAACCACAACCGGGAGCTTCTCCACCACCATGGACGCTTCCCGGATGAGTCGTGAGTAGTCCACCTTGGACCATGGGTCCATGATCAGTAGCTATGTGATGTTCTCCTCCCCTCTTTGCTCTTCATGGTTTAGACCTCGTGAGCTGCCCTACATGATTGAGGCACATATGTAATCTTTCTGCTGTTGCTTATGAGACTATGTTCAGATTGTGTTTGAGTAATATATTTGATTCACTTCTTTTATATCTTTGTTCTTGAGTAATTCTTGCATGTTCTCCGTTGCTGTTTATTGCTTTGGCCAAGTAGTAGGTAGTAACTCCAAGAGGGAGCGTTATGCTTGATTGTGGGTTCATGCCCCCTAATGACTAGCTTGAGTGACAGAAACATGAGTCTAGGGGATGTGCTGTTGCCACAAGGGAGAAAACAACGGTGCTTGTACTTGCGGGTGCAAGGATTGTTTACTTTACGCAAAGTTCTTTTAATGCAGTTGTCTGTTGCTTTGAGTTTACACTTTGGGTGTGATTCGCAACTTAATACCAGCGAGATGTTCTGGACAGATATCTCAAGGTAGATGATTAGTAGTAGATGCAGATGGATTTCGGTCTACTTGCCTTGGCGTACCGCCCATGCTTTTGAGCCTCTACCTTTCTTTGCAGCATAGTTAGCATTGGTTTGCGCACATAATCCTGTCAATTGCCCAGCTGTAATTTGTTTACCTCGCTTTGCTGTTTTATCGTCTTTTGGGAGAGAGACATCACAAGTGAACATCATGGGACCCCGGTCCATATTACCACCGCTGATCACACCTTCTATTTACTTCTTGTTTTTATTTCCTAGTTGCAGTCATAGCTATCATTATTATCTCTTGTGTTTGATCCTTTGTAAACAACAAGGCCGGAGGGATTGACAACCTCTCTGTACTCGTTGGGAGCAAAGTTATCTGTATCTGTGTGCAGGTCCCGTCAACCGCTAAGTTTCTGGCGCCGTTGACACCTACTTGACGACCCTCGGAGTCTCACGGGATTCGATCCTTGGTATCTTTGCCAAGGGAAATTTGCCGCTACGCTACATCTCAACCTTCCACTTGAAGTTACCAACGAGGGGCGAGAAGCCATCAAGCAAGTTTCTGGCGCCGTTGCTGGGGACTCCACTCTTCAAGATAGGGGTGTTGCACGCTATCTTCTATCTTTGCTTTTTAGTCTTGTTAGTTTACCTTTCAGTTTTTGCTTTAGTGTCCCTTACCAAAAATCGCAAAAATAGTTATCTTGCTTGCTGCTGCTATGGGTTCCACCGAGAACACCAAGCTGTGTGACTTCACTAGTCATAACAACAGTGACTTTATCTGCACGCCTATTGCTACACCTGCCACTTCAGCACCTTCTTATGAGATTAAACTTGCTTTGCTGAACCTAGTTATGAAAGATCAATTCTCCGGTGCTGGAGATGATGCTGCTTTGCACTTAAATAATTTTATTGAGCTCTGTGATATGCAAAAGTACAAAGAAGTAGATGGTGATGTTGTTAAGCTTAAGCTTTTTCCTTTCTCCTTGAGAGGAGGAGCTAAAATCTGGTTTCAATCCTTGCCTAGGAACAGTATAGATTCTTGGGACAAGTGCAAGGATGACTTTATTGGGAAGTACTATCCCCCTGCTAAAATTATCCAATTAAGGAGTAACATGATAAATTTTAAACAATTGGATAATGAACACGTAGACCAAGCTTGGGAACGCATGAAATCTCTTGTCAAGAACTGCCCTACTCATGGTTTGACTACTTGGATGGTTATCCAAACTTTTTATCCAGGCTTGAACTTTACCTCGCGGAACTTGTTAGATTCGGCCGCGGGAGGAACCTTTATGTCAACTACACTTGGTGCTGCCACGAAGCTTCTCGACGAGATGATGACGAATTATTCCCAATGGCACACCGAACGCGCTCCAACAGGTAGGAAGGTAAACTCTGTCGAGGAGATTTCCTCCCTAAATGAAAAAGTTGACTTGATCATGTCTCTACTTTCCAAGCAATCTTCTATTGATCCTCATGATGTTCCTTTAAATTCTTTGATTGCTCAAGATCAAGTAGATGTGAACTTTATCTCTAGAAACAATTTCAATAACAATGCTTATAGGAGTAATTTTGGTAGCAACCCTAGATCGTTCCCCTCTAATTCCTATGGGAACAACAATGCTTATCCTAGTACCAAGAACTCCACTTCTGAACTAGAGATTATGCTTAAAGACTTCATCACTACTCAAAAGGCCTTCAATAAGAGGGTAGAAGAAAAACTAGACAAACTAGATAATCTCTCTTCGAAGGTAGACAATTTAGCCCATGAGGTCGAGTTGCTTAAAATTAGAACTTCTCCTCTTGAGGAGAGAAAGACCACTCCTATGAATGCTATTGAAGTGCAAATTAATGAAAACATTAGGATGATGGCTAAACTTAAAAACAGATGGGCTAGAGAAAAGGAGGAAGAAGATAGAATTAAGAGCCTTCCTACCCACCACACTGTTGCTACTATTCAAGTTGTTGAGGATATCCAAACTCTTAGCACCCAATGCACTCCTAGTCCCATTGGACCTATTAATGGTGATGCTATGACCTCAACCATAGAAGAAGAAACTCCTATGAATATAGAAGCTACCAAACAAGTGAGCCTAAAGGACACCACTACCACTTTACTTGATAGTAGTGACCTTGATTTTGATAATTGCACCCTTTGTGAAGTTATTGGTTTTCTTCACAAGATGTCTAGAGATCCCCACACTTGCACACTTAATCTTGCCTTCACGGAGCATATCACTAATGCTCTTATCAAAGCTAGGGAGGAGAAGCTTAGGGTAGAAGCCTCCATACCTAGAAAGCTAGAAGATAGTTGGGATCCTATGATTAAAATTAAGTTGAATAACTTCTCTTGCTATGCTTTATGTGATGTTGGAGCTAGTACCTCCGTTATGCCCAAACGAATGTATGATATGTTTGAATTGAAACCTTTTGATCCTTGTTCTTTTGGTGTTCGTCTTGTTGATTCTTCCGTAAAGAAACCTTTGGGGAAGATCGACGATGTTCTTATCATTGTCAATGACAATTATGTTCCCGTTGATTTTACTATTATGGATATTGAATGTGAACCTTCATGTCCAATTATTTTGGGACGTCCTTTTCTTCGCACCGTTGGTGCTATCATTGACATGAAAGAGGGGAATATAAAATTCCAATTCCCTCTCAAGAAAGGGATGGAACACATCCCTAGAAAGAAGACTAAGTTGCCTTTTGAGTCCGTTACACGGGCTAGCTATTCTCTTACTCTTGATAAAACTTGATCTTCTCTTTTTGCATCATGCCTAGCTTAAAGGCATAAAAGAAAGCACTTTTGGGAGGCAGCCCACAACAAATTAGGTTTTATTTTGCTTTTGTTGTGTCTTGATGTTTGTTACTATAGTAGCATCAACATTGTATCTTTTCTTTTCAAGCTTTGTGCCAAGTTTAGCCTCCGATTGCAAGAAAGTTCAAAAGTTGTGACGTGCTGTCCAGAAAACAGATTCTATCCTTGGACAGAAAAATTCGAATAAAATCACCAGATCTTCTTTTTGATCTGAATTTCTTTTGACAGCGTGCTCTATACAATTGGCTTTCGAGCGTCTGTTCTGAGATTTTTGATTTGAGTTGCAGAAGTGCCCCGAAAAAATTATTTACTACCTGCTGGTCTGTTTTTCACAGATTCTGTCATGTTTTGCCTTTTCTTCGTTTTGCAAACCTTGAGCTTGCTTTTTCTTTGCAAAAACCTTTTGGCAATCTTGAGAAACAGTAGCTCTTCAAGATTATCTTTATTTCCAGTAGGGAAAAAATTATTTTATTGTGGGTACTAACCTTGCTAATCAGATTATGATGAGTTATGTATGAAGGGAGTTTTCAAGTGTGCGAGGGAAGATGATAAAAGAAGATTCAGGAGGGTCAAACGCTCAAGCTTGGGGATGCCCCCGTGCACCCCCAAGAAATATTCAAGAAGACTCAAGCGTCTAAGCTTGGGGATGCCCCCATGCATCCCCTTCTCCATCAACAATTATCAGTTCGTCTTTCGTTCCACTATATATCACTTCATGCGTTATGTGCTATGCTTGGAGCGTCTTGCTCTTAGTTTCCTTTTTTAGTTTTCTTTAGCTTTGCTTGCTGTTCATAACAAGTTAGAACCCAGCTTTCTTTGTGTGGGAGAGAAACACGCTCCACTTCAACCTAGAACACAACATAGGATTTTCATGCTTATCTTTGCTGTGTGTGTTCTTTGTCTTTCCATAGCTGCTGTCATGTTTAGCTCTTAGTTTTCATGCTTTTATTTTTAAAGAGCTTTTGTTTAGTTGGTTGCTGAACTATCTTGAGTTTTCATGTTTATCTTGTTAAGAGAGTTTGCCTGTTGCACTGAGTTGTGTGTCTTAACTTAAAGTAGGTAATTGAGGTTGCTATTTAATTTTAGTAGTAACTTGCAATAGTTTTGAGGTATTGCCATGAGTAATGTCTGAACTTTTGGTGTCAAGAGCTTTAGCCTATTAGTGATAGATGTCGTATTTTAGGCAATCCATATTTATTTTCGAAAACCTACAAAATAGTTGAGAACTTTAGCTACTAGATGGATCACTAATCTTTGGAGGGATCGAATATTAGAGTACACTCACGTACCATGAGTCGAGGATGCGCAAGGATAACCAAACCCCCATACACTCCTCCTCGGGGTACTTGTCTCTTTGTGAACCTCCTAATTAGATTGAGAGTTACCGATAATAATTGCATGAGTTCTTCGGACTAATGTGGGTATTCGAAAGTTGACACTTCCACCTAGCCATATTTTTCTAGCCTCTTCGGTACCGTGCATTGCCCTTTCTCACCTCGAGAGTTGGCGCATACTTCACCGGTGCATCCAAATCCTTGGCACGATACGCTCTGTCATCATAAGCCTCATTATAGCCTTCCTCAAAACAGCCACCATACCTACCTATCAAGGCATTTCCATAGCCTTTCCGAGATACATTGCCATGCAACATCCGTCTTCTCATGACTTGATCTTCATGTCATACATGCTTTTTGCTTGATCGATGAGCCGCATGCTAGTTGGGCCTTGCCCCAACCATTGCTACATGACGCGCTAGTATCATTGCATATCCTGCTACACCGGCAGAGGCATACATTTGCATACATCATGATAGTTTCATTTTCTTTATGTTGAGTACTTTTGTAAAGTGTGAAAGATCTTCTATACTTCTTGTAATACATAGAGTGTTGCCCCTAAAGTGAGGAAAAGATCCCAAAGAGGACAAAATCAAAAGATCCCAAAGAGGACAAATGAGAGTTAAATAGAAAGAGCCATTGAGGCCACAAAGAAAACTAAAAAAAATATAGAAAAAAGAGAAAAAGAAATAAAAAGAGAGAAGGGGGCACACTACTATTCCTTTTGAGATATCCACACTCGTACTTCATCTTATAACTTGTACTCCATAGAGATTATCATTCATGCATATAGCTATGTGGGGACCTTCACACTATAGAACTTGGCTTGTATATTCCAGTGATGAGCCTCCTCAAAAGAGCTCTAGGTCTTCTTGAGCGAGCAAGTTGGATGCACCCCCACTAGTTCCATTGAAGAGCTTACCTTAGCTCATATGTGCATCCGTTGCATGGCAATCCCTACTCCTCACATCATATCTATCATTTGGCTTTCTCTCGCCTATGATTGTCCTCATTGATGTGAGCCTTTCACACCTTTTTTGTCTTCCCCCTTCATCATTTTCTCTCTTTGCCATCCTAAGTGTCAACTTTCTTGCTTACGCTCATCCATTGCATGAGTGCTCAAAATATTGAAAGGGAGTGGATCATTTTGACTTGTACCTGGCTAGTGGTTTGGGGATGAGTCAAGATAAGATTCCAAAGAAGACCAAGTGTGAAACTTTAGTAGATTAAGTTCTCAACAATACAAAAACTATGTTTTACTCTCTCGTATATCCCTATCCCCTTTCTTGCATGCAAACACCATTTGGAGACATTAGAGTCACAGACAGCGAGAGCTCTTGCACCTTTATGTTCTTATGTTGCTTGTTATAATGCTAATATAGACTCTTGCTTGTTATGACTTGAATTGAATTACATGCCTTGATTGCTTTACTTAAAAGTTCTTATATGGTTGATAGCATGTCACCACAGAAATTATGCTTGTCCTCATTTACCTACTCGAGGACGAGCAGGAATTAAGCTTGGGGATGTTGATACGTCCAAAACGTATCTATAATTTCTGCTTGCTCCATGCTTCTTTTGTGTGATATTGCTATGATATTGATGCACTTTTGATCATATTTGGACTAACCTATTAACTCAGTGCACCACAGTGCCAGTTCCTGTTTTCTGCTGTTTTTCTATTTCAGGTTTCCCCCATATTAAAAGTGCTCCAAAAATTCCAGGAAAAATATAGGAAAATTCAGCGTACAGGAAGCTTCGCGAAGAACCAAAGATGGGCCAGAGGGGAGCTAGGGGAGGCCCAGGTGGCCACCTGGCGCGGCCCCACCCCTGGCCGCGCCAGGGGGGCACCTGGGGCCGCTGCTCCGCCTCTGGCTGCCCCCCTTCGCATCTATATCCCTCTCGTCCCGAAACCCTCAAGGACAGAACCCTTTTTCATGATCTCGCCTCTGTTTCGCCACCGCAGCGCTTCCAAGATCGGGAGCATCAGGAGAACTCTTCACAGCACCCTGCCGGAGGGGAGAACCACCACCGGGAGCTTCTCCACCACCATGGACGCTTCCCGGATGAGTCGTGAGTAGTCCACCTTGGACCATGGGTCCATGATTAGTAGCTATGTGATGTTCTCCTCCCCTCTTTGCTCTTCATGGTTTAGACCTCATGAGCTGCCCTACATGATCGAGGCACATATGTAATCTTTCTGCTGTTGCTTTGTTGAGTTTGCTGGGATGTGATGGATTATGAGACTATGTTCAGATTGTGTTTGAGTAATATATTTGATTCACCTCATTTATATCTTTGTTCTTGAGTAATTCTTGCATGTTCTCCGTTGCTGTTTATTGCTTTGGCCAAGTAGTAGGTAGTAACTCCAAGAGGGAGCGTTATGCTTGATTGTGGGTTCATGCCCCCTGATGACTAGCTTGAGTGACAGAAACATGAGTCTAGGGGATGTGCTGTTGCCACAAGGGAGAAAACAACGGTGCTTGTACTTGCGGGTGCAAGGATTGTTTACTTTACGCAAAGTTCTTTTAATGCAGTTGTCTATTGCTTTGAGTTTACACTTTGGGTGGGATTCGCAACTTAATACCAGCGAGATGTTTTGGATAGATATATCAAGGTGGATGATTAGTAGTAGATGCAGATGGATTTCGGTCTACTTGCCTTGGCGTACCGCCCATGCTTTTGAGCCTCTACCTTTCTTTGCAGCATAGTTAGCATTGGTTTGCGCACATAATCCTGTCAATTGCCCAGCTGTAATTTGTTTACCTCGCTTTGCTGTTTTATCGTCTTTTGGGAGAGAGACATCACTAGTGAACATCATGGGACCCCGGTCCATATTACCACCGCTGATCACACCTTCTATTTACTTCCTGTTTTTATTTCCTAGTTGCAGTCATAGCTATCATTATTATCTCTTGTGTTTGATCCTTTGTAAACAACAAGGCCGAAGGGATTGACAACCTCTCTGTACTCGTTGGGAGCAAAGTTATCTGTATCTGTGTGCAGGTCCCGTCAACCGCTAAGTTTTTGGCGCCGTTGACACCTACTTGTCGACCCTCGGAGTCTCACGGGATTCGATCCTTGGTATCTTTGCCAAGGGAAATTTGTCGCTACGCTTAATCTCAACCTTCCACTTGGGGTAACCAACGAGGGGCGAGAAGCCATCAATGACTCATAGGTAGAAAGGATCATTTAGTGATCATGATTTAGTTCACGAACGATGGCTTTCACTTCTCTTCTCGCTCGGATGATACATAAGCTAGCCACCTCATATACGCTTAGCGCTTGCAGCAGCCACTTATACACTTTAACCTTACCCAAAAGCTTTGATCGTTTTGATACCTAGGAATGGGAATGCTGAGTCCTCGTGACTCACATTTTACTACCAACACAGGTGCAGGTACAACCGAATACGATCCAGTTGATGGCCAGGAACTCAAGTGGGAGTTCAGTGAGGAACGTGGGCGTATGTACGTGACGTTTCCCGACGATCAATACTGGTTCCTACTAGGGCCGATCGGGCATAGTGGGTGGTTATCCTGTTTTCATTTGGATTTGTCCGTAGTCGGACCATGTTTGTACTTGGATGAATGTATGACTTATTTATGCATTGTGTGAAGTGGCGATTGTAAGCCAACTATGTATTCTTTCCCTTTGTTCTTGTACATGGGAATGTGTGAAGATAACCTTCTTGCGATCATACCAAAATGCGATTATGCCTCTAAGCCGTGCCTCGACATGTGGGAGATATAGTCGCTTCTTGGGACTTAGACCCCTGCATCGGAGGAGGGGGTGGCTTATATAGAGTGCGGTAGGACCCCAGCCGTCCCACGTTATAGAGGGTTCAATGTACATAAAGAAAGGACGTTACTGATAACGCCTGTAATAAAGAGGTATAAATGACATTTAAGACTATAGAGTGAAATCCCGACCGTTGCCCTACGGTGTGGTGTAAGTGCATCTAGTGCCCGTTAGTGATTTTGGTGTATTGAAGACATGTAGGTTAAGGGACTAATGTGTTTGTGAGTATACATAGGTCTGTAAGTCTATGAGGAGTTTGATATTTACAGAGAAAGTCGACCTCTAAAAATGAATGTCTTCAAGTGAAGACTTTGGATTTCTGAAGACTTTGAGAACATTCTGAAAGTGAAGAAATTGGTGTGACCTTGATGACTTGGATAATCATGCGAGGATTATGAAGCGTGAAGAATTTTGTTTTCGTAGTTTCATTCTCTCTTTCTTGAGTCATAAGAAACACCGTACTGTTAAAGGGGGTCGAGTCAAAACTAAGGAAACATATTTCCAAGTGATTCTCAACTCAAAGCCTACACTACCCAATCTTTTCGAGTGAAGCCATTGGAAATCTCATATAGTTCAGTCAATTTCTTCAGTGACAGAGATGAAGTTAGCAATTAGCCAGTGGGAATTTCCTACAAGTGAGGAACATGATAGCCCTGAGGAATTTGATACTCAAAATTCCAACCGTTGTTGTGCTACGCGCGAACTCTCCCAAAATATCTACCTGCCTAACGGTCATATCATTGTAGGGCATTTATGTCTTATCATGTCGGGCTGCTCCCTAGGCTATAAATAGTCGCCCCCTTCAACCACTAGATGGTTGGCTGCTCCGAGAGAAACTGACACTTGTCATTAGAGCAACCCATAGTCCGAGGACTTTGAGCGAAGATCATCAAGTGAGTAAAAACCCAAAACCCAAACACCTAAAAACCCAAAGTGATTGAGCATCACTGAACAGAGTGTTCCTGTGTGGAGCCGACACTTGTTACCTTTAAAGACAGTGATCTTCCAGATGGTTCGGCGTTAATGGTCTAGAGCATCAAAGAAGAGTTGTGGATCACCGGGTGACCGTGTTTGTGAAGGTTTGGAAGTCACTTGTGAAGACTTACCACGTGTGATTGGGCGAGGACTGTGTGACCTTAGCTCAAGGAGAATATGGTGAGGACTTGGTGTCCTGGACTGTGTGTCCGCGACTGGGTGTTCGGGCCTGTGTGTCCTCAGGTTTAAATACCTAGCCGCTCCAACTAGACATACAACTATCACAGTAGTTGGAACTAGTTTACCAAATCATTGTCTTCATCAAGCCTACTGGTTCTATTTCCTCCACTCTTCCATTTACTCATTCATGTGTTTTTGAACTTGATCTGTACTTTTTGAAGATTTTGACTGAAGACTTTCTCAATTTCCTCAACCCTATTTCTTCAGTCCTTAGTCATGAGCCTGCTTATCCTGTTTACACGCTACTTATACTCTATGCTTGTTTTCATTTCATCATGGTGACCATGCCACTGTCTTGTTATTCTTGCACCTGAGTATCTATTCCGCTGCTAAGTAGTTTGTTGCTTAGGAAATTCCTAAGTTAGAATTTCCTCAATGATGAATTTATAAAAATCGCCTATTCAGCCCCCTCTAGTCGATATAACGCACTTTCAATTGGTATCAGAGCAAGGTACTCCCTTGTTCTATGTGATTTTGGTTTAACCGCCTGGAGTGTTAGTTATGTCGACTGCAGGTATGAGGGTGCCCTACCTTTGATGGGACGGACTACCCCTACTGGAAGAATAAGATGCGTATGCTGATGTCCCCTCTGTCTCACCTTCCGTGAACGCTGCTGATGTGAAGAGATTCAAGCAACTCGACTCACAAGTGAAGAATATCATATGTGGCCATCTGAGCAAAGGGCAGTATGGCAGAGTGAGTGTTTTGGAGACTTCTAAGCTCATCTGGGACAGGTTGTCCAAGGTCAATGAAGGAGTCTCAACTCAACGTGACTCTGGAGTTGATGTTCTTCGCAATCTCTTCAACCGCTTCAGGAGACTTGACAATGAAAATGTTCAGCAAACCTTTGATCGCCTCACTGATATCTCAAATGAGCTACAAGCACTTGGTGCTACAGACATCAGAGACCACGAGGTGGTGAAGAAACTGCTGAGATCACATGACTCCTCATTCGACACTCTGGCACTAATGATTCAAGAGCATGGAGACTACATGTCACTTGATCCTGCTGACATTCTCGAGAGGCTAAATACTCATGAGTTCCAACTTGCTAAAAAGGGAGATCTCTATGGTCCAAACTATGGTAGATCTCATGCACTGAAGGCCACAGTAATTTCCTCATCTGAAGGTGAAGAATCTGACAGCACCCTTGGTGATCCGGCAGAACTGACTCAGGAGCTAGAAATGCTCGTGAGGAAATTTCAGAAGTTCTCTAGACATGGTCGCTTTGTGAAATCTTCAAGAGGTGATATCTTAAGATCAGATTCTTCATCTCATGATCCCAAGAAGAGGACCTACCACAAATGCAAGAAACCTGGTCAGTTTATCACGGATTGTCGTCAGTGGGCAAAGGAATCGAAGAAGAAAAAATACAAGGAGTACAGCTCAGATGACTCGAAGAAAAAGAAGAAATCTTCAAAGTCCTCATCATCAAAATCCTCAAAGTCTTCCTCTAACAAGACACTATAAAAAAATGCACTTCTGTGATGATACGTGTTTGTCATAGTAGGTCACGTTTTCTGTCATGCATGTACATCCATGACAAATTTAAGACAGAATCAAGATAGTCATACATGTGCTGTCATAGAAGTGTTCCATGACATTAGCAACATTATCATCACGGAAGTGTCCACTTCCATGACAATAAATCATGCGTCACAGAAGTGCTGTCGTCAAGGGTGACCGAGACGTGGTATCCATCGTAACGAAACGCCGTTAAGCTATCGGGTCCGGTTTTTGATCCGATAACCCGTTAACAGCCCCGACCAATGGGGATTTTGCATGTGTAAAATCATCATTGGCCAGAGGAAAGACGTGTTGCATCACTGTTGGGACAGATATCATCCACTCATTGGACAAGAGGCACCTATGATAGGTCGACAAATGGCACGGCCCAACAGTGGCCCATTCCGATGAAAAAGGCCGGCCCAGTAAAAAATAGCATGCCGGACCATATAAGGCCTACTTGTGTTAGGTCCATTTAAGCCCACGACCCATACAAGATGTGCCAATTCGGCCCGTCAACGGCCCGTTCAAGATTTGAAACCATCGCAGCCCATCGTCAGTTCGAGCCTGTTAACAGCCCGCTATATATTTGGGCTCAGTATCGGCCCTATGAGATTTCAGCATGTTAACGGCCCATTCAGTGGATGGTCCAATTTTCATGATGTACATCTTTCGGCCTTTTAGTGACCCATTTAAATATTGGGCTAATTTCCGGCCCGATGTGTCTTTCAGCCTGTTGATGGCCCATAAATCAGTTGGTCCATTTGTAGGCGGACCTAAGTTTCGGCCTTTTAGCGACCCATTTAAGTGTTGGGCCAATTTCTGGCCTGGTGTGTCTTTCAGCCTGGTGACGGCCCATATATCTGTTGGGCCATTTGTAGTCAGACCTGAGTTTTAGCCTTTTAGCGACCCATTTAAGTGTTGGGCCAATTCCCGGCCCTGTGTGCCTTTCACCCTGTTAACGGACCATAAATGAGTTGGGCCATTTGTAGTCGGACCTGAGTTTTGGCCTTTTAACGGCCCATGCCCTTCATGGTCCAATACCAGCCCGGTTTCTCTTTCGGCCTACTAAAGGCCCAAAACACAGTTGGGCCATTTACAATACGACCCGACTTTCGGCCTCTTAGCGGCCCATGCTCTTTATGGTCCAGTACAAGCCCGTTGTCTCTTTCGGCCTGCAAAAGGCCCACAGTATAGTTGGGCCATTTGTAGCCCGAACTTAGTAACGGCCTGTTAACGGCCCGTGAAATCAATTGGGCCCACCTTTTGCCCGCTTAGATGTCAGCCTGTTAACGACCCAGGAGTGAAGAGGGCCGACCATTAACTTTCGGCCTGGTAACGTCCCATTAACTTAATGGGCCCACTAAATTTCGTACATGTCTTTAGGCCAAATTAGATAATTTGAGCCCATTATGACGAGCAATTATGCACAGGACGAAAACCGATCAAGCAAAGGTATGGCCTACAGTGAAAAACGTTGCACATCCAGCATACATTATAGGAAATTACATCCACTGGGCAATCAAAGATTGATGCCAGTGCAAATGAATGAACAGAACCTAACGATCTACAATGTCACAATCTGCAACCTCAGCACGGATGACGCCCATAAGCTTGTGGGCAAGTTCTTGCTGCTTTGCTACACTGTCTCTGAAAACATTGATCAGTTGTTGTGTCGCACGACTTTGCACCTCTGATTCCTCCACCATTTCCATCATTTTTTCAACCATTAATTGGTTCACAAACATACATTTTTTATGTTGCATTCGAGACAAAGGATACTGAACATATTCAGATGGCGATTGTGGTAGGCTTGTATTAGTGATAATGGAGAGTGTCTCGACCACTGCATCATAACAAAAATTAGGAAGGGAACCAAAAAGATCAATCCTGAGTTATTGGCAATAATAACTGGCGTAGATTTATTGGAAAGAAACAATGGGGTTGCCTTGCAGTTTTCAGAGTTTGTCTTCTTTTCTTCAGCAGCCTGCACCAAATTAAGACACTAGCATTGCTATCATTGGCCAAGTCAGATAATAGGAAAGCAACATTGGCACAACGAAGGTTTAGGCAACTAGCCAACACCAAATTAACACAATATGGCACACCTATCATCAGCCAGGTCAGGTAATACGAAAGCAACATTGACACAATGAATGAATGGGCAACCAGAGGAGCACTACAATTCAGTAATGTGCATGATATGAGATAGTACACTCATGCAACTCAGTATGCAAAACTACCAGGCAGTTTTCTTTACAAAAATCAACATTGGCGCCTTTAACATTTTGCTACAACTAATTTTAGATCAGACAAAGGATCGATTTAGGACGATTAACAAAATACATGCTAATGTAAAAATATAGTGATATACAACACGTACTTACATCAGCATTGGAGCACAGAGAATTCCTGCCAGATATTTTCCTCAAATACAATGCCAATGAAGTAAATCTACTATCATTTAACCTTATTTTCTAAAAGAGAGATGGGTAAGAAACATGTAGAAAATATCATCAGAATGCTATAAAAATTCATGATGCAAGGATACACACACGCTTCTTAGAATGGAGTTGACATTCTTTTGCTGGACTGGACCGGACTAGTTCTTTGGCCACTGGAATCTTCTTATTATCAGTGGGAGTTTGGTTTCTCTGTGCTGGAGCAGTATCTATGAAAAATGGAGTTGGTTTATTATCTACTAGCTTTGGATCTTTTGCAAAGACCTGGTTTGTAACCCTTCAGATTCTAACATAGCCGTCTTCCACTTGCATGCCTTATATAGAGGAATGGTGCTTCAGTTATAAAACATGCTACAACAGAGATGGAATAGGTACTGAAGAATAGAAATGCATGACATATTGACATGTATTCCCTCCATCCGGAAATGAATGGATTGGTCTAGGCGTATTTCAGTTCTAGACACATCCAGTTTAATCTATTTCTGCGACAAGTAATCCGGACGGAGGGAGTATGATGTAAGAGCTAGGGATACAACAGGACAACACAGTAAAAAAACACTGAAAACCCACTGCAGAACCAAAGTAATCAAGCCCACTGATATGAGATAGTCGACTCATGCAGCTCAGGATGCAAAACTACCAGGCAGTTTTCCTTACAAAAATCAACATTGTGGCCTTTAATCATACATTTTGCTACAACTAAATTAAGATCAGATAAAGGTTCTATTCACGCTGATTAACAAAATACATGCTGATGTAAAAATATAGTGATATACAACAGGTACTTACATCTGCATTGAAGTACAGAGAATTCCTGCAAGAATCTTTCATCACAGACGATATGAGTGCAGAAATTCTTCTATCTGCTAAGCTTATTTTTGAAAAGAGAGATGGGTAAGAAACATGTAGAAAATATGATCAGCATGCTATAAAATTTCATGATGCAAGGACACACACACGCTTCTTAGAATGGAGTTGACATATTTATGTTGGATTAGAGCGGACTAGTTCTTTGGCCACTGGAATCTGCTTATTATCAGTAATAGTTGGGTTTCTCTATGCTGGAGTAGTATCTATAAAAACTGGAGTTGGTTTATTATCTCCTGGCGTTTGGATCTTTTGCAAAGACCTGGTTTGTAACCCTCCAGATTGTAACATAGTCGTCTTCCCCTCGCATGCTTTGTATAGAAGAATGGTGCTTCAATTATAAAACATGCTATAGCAGAGAGATGGAATAGGTACTGAAGAATAGAAAGGCATGACATATTGACATGTATTCCCTCCATCCAGAAAAAATGGATGGGTCTAGGCGTATTTCAGTTCTAGATATATCCATTTTTATCCATTTCGGCAACATGTAATCCGGATGGAGGGAGTATGGTGTAAGAGCTAGGGATACGACAGGACAACATAGTAAAAAAACACTAGTTGAACGTAAAAATGTATGCTAGCAGAATACGTACAGAAAAAACAGAGGCAACATACACGTGTATGATTGGGAAACTAAGATGGCATTGCAACAGAGCACTAGAACATCACTTCAATGTAAAAAAAGCATGGTATGGTAGACAGATGAAGTACATAGTGATGAATAACAATGCATAAGATATTCAGAAGCATGATGTCCAAATTAAGCAGAAGGCATTGCACTAGAGTAGAATGACAGTACTTGAATTTGAAAACATGTTATCCCGAATGGAATATGTACTGAAAAACAAGAAGGCATGACATATTTACATGCATGATCAGCATGCTAAGCACATGACATTGCAACATAGTAGATACACTGCGGGACATTATATGCATGGTGTACCCATATCATGGGCCAAGTTAGAGCAAGGACCTTGTGGGGTGAAGAGGATTCAACATATTTCCGTAAGTCTTCTGAAGAACTGCCTTTACATGTTCCATCATATTTGGTATAATTGACATCAAGTTTATTTGCCTTGACATTGCTCCGTGAGGTTCTTGTGGATATATCAGTGTGTGCAATTATATCTGACATGCATGGAAGACAACTACTGGTTAAATTTATGTAATGAGTGCATGTAGGAGACGACATAAATAGTAGGACTAAGGTTAACTAGCAGCAACGGGTCTCAAAAACTAAAGGGAGAACATAGATGAAAGCTACAGAATATGTATCGTTTGTATTCGAGATTAACTAGATGGCACTCATAAGTATTACAGAACAACATAGGTAATACTAGAAGTGGTATAATACTATAATCACCAGCATGTGGGATAGCATTGGCTGATGGGAGATAACTATGGAACAACATTACGTAAAGAACAAGTATCTTAGCTGAACTATAGAACAACGTTAACTCCTGAACAAGACCCGTAAGAGATCGGCATGGATATACAGTGAAATGTGATAATCTATTTTGAATTCTTAGATGAATAACAAAGCCATAAATGTTGCACACAAGTAAGATGAGGGTACAACCTATCTGGCCGCCATCCATATGAGTGAGCATCATGTGCTGACTTGTCGATGGCCCTCTAGTTGTTGTGGATGTCCATGTCGGGCACGCGCATTCGATGCAGGGAATTGTTGAGTGGGGACTATAGCTCCCTTCTGGTACATGCTTCCCTTGTTGGAGCAGCTGCGGTGAGTCGGAAGACGGTGTGGCTGAAGATGCAGATAACGCATAATGTTAAGAACGACACATCTCTTTGATCTGAAGAAATACACTAATAGATCAACAGCAAGGTAAGAGAGTGGTCACACATCTGTTGACTCAGACTAAATTGGGGTCACACGATTTTATTTTATTTTGGTACTGTCCGATCTACGCCAGATGGCTTGATGGCCATCTTGTGCCTCCCGGCTGACACTATTAGGAATCTTCCCCAAAGAGCCAGCGACCAACGGTAGAGCAGCTTGTCTCCATCGTCCGTCGCCCCGACCAAATCCCCGCTCCCCGCCCCACCGCACTGCCATAGTTGCGCCTCCCCCGGGCCAATCCACAAAGACTCCCCGTCATCCAGATCTGGCGGCGGTAGTACCTTGAACCCACACAACTCTAAGATAGCCATCTAAGCGCTGCTTCCGCAGTGAACTTGCGGCCCCGCACCCTTACGTTAGACACCAGCCAACCAGCAGCCTAGGAGCTCCGCCGCCTTGAGGGGTGCTACTTCCCATTGCGAATTGATTGGGCCAGAACAAAAATTCAGACAACTAACGGCTACATAAAGTGATTTGAGATGAGGGTGCGACCTATCTGGCGGCATGGTGAAGTAGGCAGGTCCAGTTGCTGAGTCGGTGAGGCCCGCGCGATTGCTGTGGCCACCGGCGGCAGTGAAACAACGATGCCGCGACGGTCTACGGCTATGGGGAAGCAGCGCCGGGACTCTGGACGGATCCGAAGTTGGAGCCGCTCCGGCGCCGTGAACAACGGTGGGGGTGAATCGGCTCTGGTAAGGTTCACGCGGCAGTCGTCGAGGCAGCTACAACAGCATGGAGTAAGAGGCACCCGACCCGGTGCACGACGGCAAATGGACAGCGTCTCCGGCATTAGGGAGGAGGGCGGATGTGAAATTGGTGCGGTGGGGGCGCCATGGAGGTGGGGCTGAGGTTTCGTGGCTCGGGAGAAGGGAGCTTCCGGGGAGAAGGTGATTTGGCGACCACGAGGTATGAATGGGGGGGAATCGGGAGGGGAGTGGAACCATGTTTTACGGATGCATTTGTCTGAAATGTGAGGAGGAGTTACAGTTATACCCCTGACTTTAGGCTTCTCGACTTGGGTCTGTGTACTGAGGGTCGGGGATAGTAGAGTAACTTTGCTTCTCCCCAAATAGTGGGCGGGTGCGATTTTGGGCGAGGAGGGCGTGTATTGAAATATAGTGGGCGCGAGCGATTTCGGGCGAGGAGAGCGTGTTTTGCCGACCATGGTTTATGAATTATTCGGCACATGTCATTTCGGCCAAGGAGAAGGCGCGCTTGGAAGAAGTTACGAACCTACCCTCGATGCACAATGGGCCAATTAACGCTTCTCCCACATAGGACGGTAATTTCGCATCTCCATTTATTTGCTCGGGCGAATTCCACCGAGCAGAGAATGTTTAATGGTTCATTCAAAATTTGGGAGAACGAGCATCCACCTCTACCTTACCAAGTCGATTCAAATCAAATTTAGAAATATTAGCTTGCCACTTCTTTTTTAGATGGAGAGATGATGCTCGGGAGTAATGTGTTTTTACATGCTCGTTGCTAGCGATTTACTATATGACAAATAGTTGACCAACTCAAAAACGAGAATCAAACCTAAAATGAAATATCTCGATTCAATGCAATAGCTCGTTCACCAAGTCAAAATAGTGAACTAAATCCAAAATGGAACACCTCAATCGAATAGCATGTTTTACAGTATTATAGTAATCAATGAACATGTTGAAAGTCAAATTAATGAACTTGTTTGATATACGCATATATCCGTTTATGTGTGGATTGCAGACAACATGTTCTCCATTTTAAATATTTGAATGCAGGTTTATATCGAAACATGGTTTATTTCTGTCTTTGATGCATAAAACGCGACATCCCCCTCTCCCGGACTCATGCTCTCTCTCTCTCTCTCTCTCTCTCTCT
>LR738714.1:174026505-174053614 GCA_902687465.1 Secale cereale | reverse complement strand
TAGTTCGCATGCATATATACTCCATCTATAGGTCTCTCTCGCACACTATGTATGATTCTCTAGTCCAATCTACATATCTTGGGTGCACTCATCGTACGCACACAAATTCCTTGGCTCGTTGCCCGTAACTCTATCATGAACCACTCTGTTGTCTCGGAGCTGTTCCCCCCCACTCTCAAATTCTCCATCCACCTGGGTCACACATACACATGCATATCTCACTCGCACTCGATAGGCCCATCTAAAACTCTATATCTCTCTCTGTTCTTTCTCCATCTCACATGCACACACACAATCTCGTGCCTAGCTAGCCAAGTATGATGGTCTCTCACTCAATTGTAGGCACACACAGTCCCCCCTACATGTATATGACTAGCTAATCTTAGTCTCCATCACAAACATGTGCATGGTCTATCTCAATTTCTCTCGGGCATCTTGCTATCGCGCACGCACCTCCCTCGATCTCCCACCCATATAGTCCCCACACGATCTTGATGGGGTCTCTCTATCACAAACAATCCCTCTCGCCCTCCCCATGCGTCCATGTCTCCATGTGTCCCTCTCGACCTTTGTTCCTTGTTGGCCGTACCTCTATTGGACATGTGCTATAGGGGTGTCTCTCTCCATTGCAAACAATCACACACTAGATATCTTCGTGTATCTCCTCGCCTCGCTGTTCTATCTCGGAGATGCATGTGTGATATGTTTGCCTAAGAAACGAAAAAATGCACACTCTCTCTAATTTATCGTTTGTTGTCACTTTCTCTTTCACGCACGTACTCTTTTTGCACAGTTACTCATTCTCCTTCACACACACTTTATCCCTCTCGACTTACTCACTCTCCTCGGTCCATAGCATATTGATTTATTGAAAAGTCAAACATCACAAAGTTTGACTATGTACGTGGAGAAAAACAATTACATCTAGAACTGCAAACATATACCATTAGATTCACCATGAGATGTAGTTTCGTATTATGTATCTTTGTTATTGAAGATATAAATAACATTTGTGTAAACCTGATCAAAGTTTCCAAAGTTTGACTTCTAAAAAAATTACATGCACTGCATTATCGAGCGGATGGAATATCTCTTTCCCCCTCTCAGCTATCTGACGCACCACTCAGCCTTATCGGGGCTCCTCAATCTCTCTCAAACTTTATATCTCCCTGGTTCACACATACACATGTCTCGCTCGGACTATACATATAGACCCATCCAACACTCTCCGCCCTTGTTCTCTCTCTATGTGACACACACCCCCCTAATAAGCACCATAATCCCTCACTCCATCATACGCGCAAGAACGCCCCCCCTAAGTATTATTTTCTCTCACTACCCATCAGGAACACAAGTATTGTCTCCTTCTATCCATACGTCTATCTCGATATCTCTCGGGGTATCTTCTATCGCGCACACATGTTGTCACTCGATCTCCCACCCATGTAGTGCCATCACGATCTCTAGGGGATCTCTCTATGACAAACATACACTCTCTCCTCCCCATGTCTGCATTTTCTCCGTACGTCTCTCTCGACCTCTCTCCCTTGTTTGTCAGACCCCTCTTGGCCACGTGCTAGGGGTCTTGCTCTCTCGGTTGCAAACAACCACACACTATCTTGAAGATGCTTGTGTGATATGTTTGCATAAGACACACACGTTTTTAATCGACTTTTATTGAGTGTTGTCCATGTCTCTTTCACACACACACACACATTTTTCACTCA
This sequence comes from Secale cereale, assembly GCA_902687465.1. NCBI lineage: Eukaryota > Viridiplantae > Streptophyta > Magnoliopsida > Poales > Poaceae > Secale > Secale cereale. The sequence continues at coordinate 174,051,887 of LR738714.1, read as the reverse complement.
CTCTTTCTATTTCTCTCTCTCTCTCTCTCTCTCTCTCTCTCTCTCTCTCTCTAGTTAGGGACTCTCTCACGTCCATAAGCATATGGATTTTTTGAAAAGTCAAACCTCAGAAAATTTTGACCGGGTATATGTGGAGAAAAACATTTACATCTGGAAAGATCATTAGATTCATCACAACATGTACTTACTTCATACTATCATTAATCTTTGGTATTGTAGATATAATTAATTTCTTTATAAACTTGGTCAAAGTTTCAAAAGTTTGACTTCAAAAAAATATTGGAACTACATTATCGAACAGAGGGAGTAGCTCTTTCTCTCTCTGCTATCTCTCACGGGCCTCCCCTCTCACACGAACACTCTATACCGACGGATTATACACTCACAGTGTCAGCGTATAGCTCCGTATATTTTTTAGTTGACCGGTCAACCAGTCCACATGCTGCCTTGTCAGCTCGTGTTCTATATGTTCGTGTGTTGGCCCATATGGCAGTGGGTGAAAATATGTAAACTAGAGGCCCATCTGACACGCTGTGAAGTAAGCAAAGTTGAAACCACTCGGGGCACCACCCCGCACGCTAGTAAATTGAGGGCACATTGAGGACACACTTCTTCCGCGTGGTGGGCGCACTCGTGCACAATTCACAACTGCACGGAGGCATGCACAGAAGAACGCACTCGCGTACACCCAGCACACAACACACACCAGCACATGTGTACACCAGCGGCACCGCCGGTTGAGATGGACGGCGAGGTAGGCACCAAGAGGAGGCGGCTCGAGCCAAAACCGCATCCGGTGAGCCTGGACTTCATCAGCAGCCTCCCCGACGACTTGCTGCTCGTCATCATCGGCCTCCTCCCCACAAAATCTGCCGCGCGGACCGCCCTGCCCTCCCGGCGGTGGCACCACGTCCCCCTCAACCTCACCGTCGACTGCTGCCTCTGTGATGGGGATTGCAAACGCATGGCCACAGTCTCCAAGATCCTTTCATCGCACCCTGGGCCAGCCAGACACCTTGACATCCGCATGTTCAGTACCAACTGCAAGGTCAAACCCAAGTTCGATGAGTGGTTCTTATCCCCCGCCCTAGATCAGCTCGAGGAGCTCAGCTTTGATGCTGGACGATGTTGCTCTCTGCCGCCGTCCGTGCTCTGCCTCGCGCCAACGATGCGTCACGCCAGCTTCAGCTCCTGCTATCTTCCCAGGTTAATGCCGCGCCCATCCTTCTTCTCCCTCAACTCAAGCAGCTCGACCTCTTCGACGTTGTCATCTCGAAGAAGGCTATGGAACACCTTGTCAGTAGCTATACTGTGCTTGAGTACCTTCGTCTTGAGCAGATCCACGGGTTCATTAGCCTCCACATCGCCTCGACGAATCTCCGATGGATTTATGTGTCTTGCTGGCACTGCAACAAGACATCAATTGGGAAGAGATCACTCTAGCTGTTCCACGTTATGGTCACTGAGAATGTGCCTTTCCTTGAGAGATTGCTTGTATCGGATCTAGAAGGTCCAACAAAAATTAGGGTCATTGACGCGCCGAAATTGACAGCGTTGGTGGACTCGTCTGCCAAATTCTCCGAACTCTATATTGGATCCGTAATTGTTCAGGTACAACACTCATCTTCTTCTCCGTCTTCTTGAAATTCACATTTTTAAATTTCTTCTTGATGTATTTACGAACGTCTTCTAGAAAATGATTCCCACAAGCTTGACCCAGTCTATGCGCACAGTGAAGATCTTGGCAATAAAATCTATCGGCCCCAATCTGGATCAAGTTGTTGGATTCCTTACATGCTTTCCATGCACGGAGAAGCTACTGATCCAGGTGAAACTTCTTTCCTATTAGTAAACGATAATCACAACGTAGCTCAAATTTTTCGTAATTTTCCCAAATTACGATGACAAGTGTAGTGTTCAAAACTGCATCTACACACTGCACCAAAATAAATGTTTTTAGTATATTTTCTCACGTGATAACCTGCATCATTTTTTTGTTGTACTAATTTAGTAGCCTAGGATAGTCATAGTGGAAAGTAACTTGGACTACTCCAGTAAATCTATGGTTATCCTAAGAGCAAGTACTACCTCTGTCCTGGTTGACTCTTCCTATTTTGTAGTATCAAAATTTGACAAAATGTTAATGCATGTCACTAAGAAATATATAGTTGGATTTGTATTTGAACATAATTTCAAATGGTGTAATGTTTAGTGAAATGCATTGGCATTTTCTTACATAAATATATGGTCAAAATTTTATACTAAATAAGAGGTAGTACAAAAGTGGGCTATGACGGCCATCCACTATGTAGGCCAAAACACGTGCCAAATTCACTTTTGATGCATTTGGCATCGATCCCCCTCCATTGCTAACCTGGTGCCCCAATCTGGATGACCTACATTGCTCCGGTGCCAAATTAACTCACGCAATGAAAAAAACACTTGCGTGGGAGACAGAGAGGACTGAGGCAATAAATAAACACTTGTTTGGGAGAGTGAGAGGCTGGTGTATTTGGTTTGATTGATTTGTTTATACATGTGTGTTTGTGTGCACAGCGGTGCCAACTCTCTCACATCGCGAGAGCGGTGCCAAAATCTTTTGATTTGACATCGATGTGTATTATGTGGCATACTTATGAGAAATATGGCATCGGCCACATAGTAGAAGGCAACAAATGCCCAAGATCTTCACGTACTCCTAGGTAAATGAGACGAAAGAGAGAGAGAGAGAGAGATAGAGAGAGAGAGAGAGAGTGTGTGTGTGAAAAAATATCACTAACCAGCCAACCCTATCGTATGAGCGAATGATATTGGTACCTCTTGATGACACGACAATCTTATACATCCAGCTGCTCTAATATGTTCTCTTTTTTTGCAGATAAAAAAACCCGAAAGTGAAAAATGTGCTGCACTATAACAATCTCATCGAATGCCTTGACGTCCATGTTACAGAAATTGATTTGATCGACTATCGAGGCAGCACATCTGAGATTAAATTGGCCAGGTTCTTTGTTCTGGAGGCAAGTGTGCTCAAGGTAATGAGGTTTGGTATTCTCTAGCGCAAGAATGAATGTCGTGCCGATCACCGCAAGCGTCTAAGCCTAAATGACAAAGTCTCCACAGAAGTTGAATTTGTTTCTGAAACATCAACTGGCCAGAGACTCGAAAACTTATTTGCCCATTAGTGACTTGTCAGGGCGGTGGATTTTAGTTTGTACGATAATACTGCATCCACCAAAAGTAACGAAAGTTCTTATGTAAAATTCCTAGTAATTCCCTCTTCGTAGGTGCAGCATTACTCCTAACATTTGTAATATCAGTTTGAAACTTGTAATATTGCCGTGTCCTATTCCTGTGTTTTCAAAATCCTGCGAATCAAACAAGTTCTGAGTTGGTGATGATGTTGTGCCTGCCATCTTTCACCAATAGCCGTCGGATCTAGATCTGACGGATACAAACCAAACTTCTCCAGTTTTGCAAAAAGATGCCCGCACTTGTTGCCTATAATAAAAACTACTCCTTATCTCTCACAATCAGTCTTATCTCCTCCCCACCACATCTAGAAGGCCATGGAAAAATCTAGCGCGATGGCCGCTGTCGGCGCCGTCCATCCCACAATCTTGGTGTTCCGTGCAATGCACGGGCATCTACACAGGGGAAATTATGTCGAACATGGCTAGTTGTAAGCAGGCTAGGTCTGCAACCATGATGATAGTGACTGCAGACAGTGAGGCTGACTATGATATGCCGAACACGGCGCCTATACTCAGGTGTCATCTTCGGCGTAGGGTCTTGTCACTTCACAGTGAGGAGCAACACGTAATAATTTGGCCAACGGGTAGTACGGTGCTACTACATTGGTAGTACTACTAGCACCACCGTCTAGATTTAGTAGTACTACCACATCCATGTGGATTTAGTATTTGACTAGCAATATCTAGTAATGCATGTCACAAAAAATGTACTACTCCCTCTGTAAATAAATACATGGTGTATTGTTTTATTCCTATCAGCGATATAACTTAATGTATTTTTGCTACTTAATAGGATTACATGCAATTAACTAACCACTGCATGTGATGTTTGGTACTCCTTGAAAGCATGCACGGGCACGGAGGGGGACGCAGCTTCATTGACTTACTGTACCTGCCTTTGGGTGTATGACATGTGGGCCCAACGGATAGCTGGCCAACCTGTCATACAGCCAAAGGCAGGTGCCGTAGAGGGGCGAGGAGTAGGTGGCCAACACGCACGTGAATTCAACGCACTCTGCACTTCTCATATAAAGGCTCCAGGCAGTCCAATCTACGAAATCCTATGCACCTACGCACCCAAGGGCAAGAGTGATCACTCCAATCGCTAGATCAGTTGACTAGAAGCTAGACCCATGGAGGCGATGAGCGCGAGCATCAGCCGGCTGTGGTAGATGGTCCACGACGCCGTCCTGTGGCCCGGCATCGAGGAACGTCTCCAGGTAGTTCTTGAGGCCGCCAGGGGCGAGGGGCCGCTCGGACGACAACTTCATCTCTTTGTTTGATGAGGTCCTCGTCGGCTTCCTCGACAAGTTCACCGTCGTCAAGAAGCTCGCGGACGACCTTGACGTACGCCTCTAGCCCACGCGCCTAGGCTCTGTGATGCCTGCCACCCTCAATGGCCTCTATGGTGCCAACCTCTTCGACGCACTGGTGGCCCTGCGACTGCCCGCCGTCGCGCCGGAGAATGTCCACCTCGAGGTCGCGCCTGGCGCAGCAAGCCACCATCGACATAATCACCCACGTCTACGCGCAAATCATCCACAAGGACTACTACATGTAAGAGGAGGACAATAGGACGCTGGCCTTCTTGGACTGCAAGGCAACCTTGGACGACATTGTTCAGAAGCACGTTGAGCTTGCCGCCAACGCCGCTGCTCCACACACGTCGGCTGGTGACCCGGTGCACCAGGGCGTGACGATGTCGTTGATGGATCCGTATGTATCTTTATCTTCCCGTCAAATCCATGTAGTAGTATATGGTACTACTAGTAATTATCTGACCCTTTGCATCAACTTATTGCTTTTCCTATGTACTCCACGCATGAACCACGCCAGAACCAAACTTCTCATTAATCTATGGAAAATCGTTATTTCTATCTATCGGTCGCGCCATGGAGCAGAACCAAATTGTACAAGTTACAAGTACAAAAGGAAAAGCCTGCCATGTTCATGTCGCACCCCCACATGGTTGGTCCGGCACGCCACTCAAGGGGGAATGTGTGTTGTGTTGTATTTTCACTTACAAGTGCAACCGCAGTTGAGCAGACTGACTATCGGCAAACCCCCACCCCGCCCACCGTGCGATGGCTGAGAAAACAAGAGGGAGAAGAGATGGATGTAGCGCGGACTCCAAGAAAATTGGTGTAGGATGGGACTCGTGTGGGTGGCGTGTGCCGTACTGCTAGACATGAATGCTAGTTATGGCCGATGCCACCCCACTATATCGAGGTGCTGGTTACGTAGAAAAAATTTCTTGGAGTCCGTGCTCAACCCTCCTCTATCTCTCTTCTCAGCCAGCCAGCAGACGCGCGGAGCCCATCGTTTGTTTACTCATATGCGGTCCCACATGTCAGTGAAAACGCAAGAGGACCCACTGAACCTGCACATCTTTCACCTCGACGTGCTAGTGATGAAAAACAAATCCAACAAAGATCTTCGATGGCCGCTTTTGGAGTTACTCAAGAGTAGTAAGATTCTATTTACAGTTTAACCCAAGATGCACATCACGTGGCTTCAACTACCACTCTATTTTCTTGCATGACACGACCTGGATGCTAGATGTCCCACGTGTCAGCAAAAGGAGGAAGAAATCGACCAAATCTTCGGTTGTGCTCTCGGATTAGACTACTTGTGCTAACTTAAAATTTTATTGTGTAGAATGGATGCAAGTTTTGGTATTGGGAAGAAGAGTACAACGATATATTGATAGAGCGCAATTTAGTAGATGTTCTAGCACTTTTAGCTAGCATAGAGGCTAGAGATGAGACGGGTGCACTTGTTGATAGAATAGTGGCTAGACACGTCTACATCTTTACACTCTAAGAAGAAAGAAGCACGCAGGATCGAGCCTCCACAGATCAACAATGAATGTATCGAGAAGGCACTAATCCAACTTACAGGAGCAGTTATGGAAGTTGGATATCTTGTAAAATGTATTCTTGTGGTTCTTGTTTTTCTAGTCAAAATTTTGGTAATGTATTTCCATGTACCAAAAAATCAATGATGAAAAAAAGATATGTGTTTGCAAAGAAAAATGCACGCGGCCGGGATGCGTCCGCGCGTTCGGCGCACAACCACCTCATCCGAGAAATGGCCCGGACACGACCCCATTGCCCTACCCAAACGGACAAAATCCGGGCAAAACGGAGGTACGTTTGGGGTCGTGCGTTGGAGTTTGCCTTACAAGTGGGACCGCAGTTGAGGAAACGGACTATCGGCAAACCCCCACCTCGCCCGCCGCGCGATGGCTGAGTTAGAGAAACGACGAGGTTGAAGAGATTGCTGTAGCACGGACTCCAACAAATATGGTGTCAGATGGAAGTCGTGCTGGTGGCGTGTGTCTTACTCCTGGACGTGAATGCTTGTTCTGGCCCATGCCACCCTACTACTCCTACTACTTATAGTAGTAGTATCGAGGATTTGAGATGCTGGTTACGTACAGCGAACACATTAACATATGGCCCACCTCACACTGTGGCCAAATTTCCTGGAGTCTGTGCTAGGTTAAAAAGTGTTCTTTGTGAGGATGGGTGGCTGGTCTCAAGTTTAAAACTTGTTGTATTATGTACGTAGGCATAGAGATACTGCAGCATGTGAAGCTAGTACAAATAGTGTACTATTGTTGATTGGCCTCGTCCGATAACCTCTTGTAGTCGGAAAATATATTTTTTCCTCGTCGCACCAACCACTCAAAGAAGCGACTCAAAAGCCATTCATAAATTTAGTAAGTTTATCACAGGCATATCATTTTATTACCTACAACAGGTCATCAACCCAAAACGACAACGAGGATACATTATAAATACTAATGTTTTCATGACACAACAAATAACAATCAATGAAATGAACTTCAACTCAACCAATCCTCAGCGTTGGAAACGCTTGCTTTCAACCACAAGTGATTCTCTGGGAAGGGCCAGCTAGTGTCAATCTTGGGACTAACGCAGGACTGATCATCCAGGCTGAAGCGGCCTACTATATCACGACCAGGCTAGGGAGCCACCGCAATGTCCGACGTATAGATACAGTTGCTTCTCATAAATGGTAGTAATGTTGTGTCAACAGCGGTTTGATCGCCTTTCACCATCATTAGATAGTTTTGTCCACGGAAGAGAGAGTTTGCTCCAAGACTATCAACATTGTACCAGGGAGAAGCTGTTGGCGCTAGCACACTAGTATCCATCCCAAAAACCATGCAACAGGTGTTGGAATAGGTCTGGAGAGTGCGACCATGGGAGACAACACCTGCTCCCTCAGTAGTAACATCAGTAGTGGGCTGTATACAGACAAGAAGTGGTGATCCTTTGGAATTAGTTGCCAGCCTCCAGTGAGCATATGGGCCCTGCTCATCCTCATGCTCGTGATCATCACCATTGTCATCTCCCCCTTGGTCATAAAAATTTTCAAGTATAGGTGGTGGAATGTTCACATGACCTTGGAAACACAAGAAGAAGGTTAATTGGTACAGAAGGGAAACTTGCTAGCTCGCATGCATGTGGATGAAACAATTATAATTACGGTGGAAGACAAATGTACCAAAACAATAAGGATCCCATGCAAAAACAGTGCCACGAGTGGTGGCAGCAAAGATAAGACCCTCGTATTCAATTGCATCATAGTACACATCCGTGTATAGAAACTGGTTTTTGAGCAATATCCATCCAGTCGAACCACGAAGGACGGCACCAAACTTGTGGAAGATAGCAACAACTTGATAGTTCTTGTAATTCCAAGGGTGGTTGGGAACTCGAGAAATTGCTATCATCCGTAGATGACAGTCGCCATGATCATATTTGAACGTGCGTAGATCATCTGTGTGCTCAACCTCAGGGCACTCGGAGATTTTTGGAAGTGGAATGCGCTGACGAGTGTACACATTCACAAGTTCCCACTCGCAATTGTACCCAATATAAACAATCCAATCTCCATTTGCGCCTGTCCAATCCTTGCCCTCAAGTGATGGCATCTTAACATCATACGTATCATTATCAAGCGGCATCAACTTGCACAAGGCAAGGCTTCCCTCGTCCCCGCGCTAGTCAGCAGGGTCATGACGAAGAAGATAGGGGAGATCAAACTGCTCTTGGACCCTTAGGTTCCTTGTAATTATGTTATTAGTTGAGTCCATAATGTTCTTGAACGAACCTGCCATGCTAGCCGTGGTGATGACATCACACCGATCAATGAGTTCCCCCACCACGGCATCTTTCAGATTGGGGCAAGAATAACAGGGTCATTTCCGACTTGTTCCCTCCATGGAGAAAATGATCGAACAATGGCAGAAGGAAGGGTGAGGGAAAATGGAGGAGGGAGGAAGAGCATGCGACAGTAGTTCCAAATTGAGAGGGAAAGGAGAAGAGTCGGTGGATGGATGCCAGTTTGCCATGGTACACGAAGAGGCGCCCCGGCCTACACGTTCTATCGGAAATTGTACAAAAGGAATCACCATTGTCTCACTGCCAAGTTGGAATGGGACCACATGTCAATGAAACATGGTGTGTAATTTCTCGTGCAAAATGCGATCTGGCCACGTTGGCCCGAGGTGCCGCATTAGTTATCGACCTTTAGTTTTTTTAACATACAATCTGAGTGGATAGCTCCTACGGTCATTACATGTGGGCAGATATATAGGTTGGCTAGGTGGGCAGGCGGCAAAAATCTAAGTGCTAAAAGAGTTTATCTCGAAAAAAGAATTGATCCAATGCTTGGTTTTGTTGGGATTTTCCAACTATGACCATTGGATAGAGTGAATCAATGGCTTACATTAAAAGTTATTCTCATACTATAGAATTGTATAGGAACATGGAGAGATTTGGTTGATTTTATACCGCTGAATAATATAAAATATTATGAGTGCAGACGCTCCACCCCGAGGTTTGTAGCTCCTTCTCGGTCGTCGGGAATCTATGTTCTTTCACTCTTTCGTTTAAGACATGAGCTTTGTTCACCCTATTGCCGGCATGCGGGACATCTATATGACTCCATTTTACAAAATCTTACTATATGCCTCCATGACACGCGGGACATGTAGCATCAAGGTGGCGTGTCATGCAATAAAATGGAGATATGCAGTGCGTAAGTGAGTCGTGCACTTTGATGGCACCTAGTACTACGCAATATTTTTTCTCCTCGATGGCACGTGAATAGTGCACGTACTTAATGACAGAGAATGGGATGGTAGCCATGGACATGGTCGGCCCTTTTAGAAGAGAGTACTAATAAATACGTAACTGATATGTCTCATCAACTTGCAAAACGACGAGTGCTAGGCTTCTCGCCCCTCGTTGGTTACCCCAAGTGGAAGGTGTGAGATGTAGTGTTGCGGAAGTTTTTCCCTTAGCAAAGATACCAAGGATCGAATCCCCAGAGACTCCTAGGTTCAACAAGAAGGTGTCAACTGCTACGGCGCCAGATATTAGCAATCAACGTGGACATGCACACAGATACAAATAACTTTGCTCCCAACGAGTACAGAGAGGTTGTCAATCCCTCCGGCCTTGTAGTTCACAAAGGATTAAACGCAAGTGATAGTAGTGATAGATATAATTGCAATAGTAAATAATAGCAAAAAGTAAATAGAGGATGTGATCAATGATGGTAATATGGACCGGAGTCTCATGATGTTCACTAGTGATGTCTCTCTCCCAAAAGACGATAAAACAGCTATGTGAGGTAAACGAATTACAGCTGGGCAATTGACAGGACCATGTGCGCAAACCAATGCTGACTACATTGCAAGAAAGGTTGAGGTTCAAAGCATGGGCGGTACGCCAAAATAAGTAGACCGAAATCCATCAATATCTACTACTAATCATCCACCTTGAGATATCTATCCAGAACATCTCGGTGGTATTAAGTTGCGAGTCCCACCCATAGTGTAAACTCAATGCAACAGACAACTACATTAAAAGAACTTTGCGTAAAGTAAACAATCCTTGCACCCGCGGGCACAAGCACCGTTGTTTTCCCCCTTATGGCAACAGCACATCCCCTGGACTCATGTTTCTGTCACTCAAACTAGTCATCGAGGGGCATGAACCCACAATCAAGCATAACGTTCCCTCTTGGAGTCACTACCTATTACTTGGTCAAAGCAATAAATAACAAAGGAGAACATGCAAGAATTACTTACGAACATAAATATAAAAGAGGTAGATCAAATATATTACTCAAGCACAATCTCAACATAATCTCATAATCCATCGGATCCTAGCAAAGTCATCATAGCAACTGCAGAAGGATTACATATGTGCCTCGATCATGTAGGGCAGCTCACGAGGACTAATTAGTGAAGCACATGAACGGGAGGAGAAAATCACATAGCTACTGGTCATGGACTCATGGTCCAAGGGAGACTACTGTGACGCCCCCGATTTGTCCGTACACTAATCATGCACGCAAATGTGTACGACCAAGATCAGGGACTCACTGGAAGATATCACAACACAACTCTAGACACAAATTAAAATAATACAAGCTTTATATTACAAGCCAGGGGCCTCGAGGGCTCGAATACAAAAGCTCGAAAACACAAGAGTCAGCGGAAGCAACAATATCTGAGTACAGACATAAGTTAAACAAGTTTGCCTTAAGAAGGCTAGCACAAAAAGTAGCAACGATCGAAAAGGCAAGGCCTCCTGCCTGGGAACTCCTAACTACTCCTCGAAGCCGAACTTCACGTAGAAACATCCTCGGGATCTTCTGGCTCCTGGACTCCATCAATCTGGTTGCATCATCCGAGAAGAAGGAACAAGAGGGGAAAAGGGGGAGAAAAGCAACCGTGAGTACTCATCCAAAGTACTCGCAAGCAAGGATCTACACTACATATGCAATGGTATCAGTGTAAAGGGGTAATATATGTGGACTGAACTGCAGCAAGCCAGAATAAGAGGGGGATAGCTAATCCAAACGAAGACTACGCTTCTGGTAATGTCCATCTTGCAGCAGAAGAAGAGAGTAGCCGGAAGTAACAAGTGTCCTCGCTTCTGGCAGCCTCCGTCTTGAAGCAGTAGAAGGGAATAGATGGTAAGTTCACCAAGTAACATCGTATAGCATAATCCTACCCGGTGATCCTCCCCTCGTCACCCTGTGAGAGAGCAATCACCGAGTTATATCTGGCACTTGTAAGGGTGTGTTTTATTAAGTATCCGGTTCTAGTTGTCATGAGGTCAGAGTACAACTCCGGGTCGTCCTTTTACCGAGGGACACGACTATTCGAATAGATTAACTTCCCTGCAGGGGTGCACCACATAACCCAGCACGCTTGATCCCATTTGGCCGGACACACTTTCCAGGGTCATGCCCGGCCTCGGAAGATCAACACGTCGCAGCCCTACCTAAGCACAGCAGAGAGGTCAGCACGCCGGTCTAAGTCCTAGGCGCGTAGGGGTCCGGGCCCATCGCCCAACGCACACCTGCACGTTGCGTACGCGGCCGGTGAGCAGACCTAGCAACCTCCATTACTAAGGAAGTTGCGTTACGCGGTCCAACCCGGCGCGCGCCGCTAAGTCGCTGACGTCAAGAAGGCTTCGGCTGATACCACGACGTCGAGTACCCATAACTATTCCCACGTAGCTGGTTAGTGCGTATAGACCAAATGGCCAGACTCAGATCAAATATCCAAACTCGTTAAGCGTGTTATTATGAAATAACCGCGGACAACGACCAGGACCAGGCCACCTGTCTCCTAGGTGTCTCAACCTGCCCTGTCGCTCCGCCACAAAGATCCACACAGAGGGCCGTCGGGAAAGTATGTCCTTTCAGCCCCCAATCCGTGAATCAACCGCGGGTACTCAACGAGCCGACCCGACTTTAGTCACATCAAGTATCATGTATATGTGTATGTAATATATATACCCGTGATCACCCCCAAGTGATCACGGCCCGATAGAATAGCAGGGCAGACGGACAAGGGTGTAGGGCCACTGATGGAATACTAGCATCCTATACTAAGCATTTAGGATTGCAGGTAAAGTATCAACAGTGATAGCAACAAAGACAGGCTATGCAGCAGAATAGGATTATCGAAAGCAGTAACATGCTACACTACTCTAATGCAAGCAGTAGAGAGAAGAGTAGGCGATATCTGGTGATCAAAGGGGGGGCTTACCTGGTTGCTCTGGCAAGAAGGAGGGTCGTCAACACCGTAGTCGAACTGGGGGTCGTCGGCAGTCTCGGGGTCTACCGGAAAGAAATAACGGAGGGGAAACATAATAAATAATAGAGCAATCAATGCATCACAAGGTGTAACATGGAAATACGCGGTACTACGTGTGACCTAACGCAGTAGGAGGTGATACTGGCGAGGATGAAAAACATCCGAGAAAGTATTCCCGGTGTTTCGCGTTTTCGGACAGATGAATCGGAGGGGGAAAGTTGCAGGTTCAGTATGATAGAGATGTGTGGCGGATGAACGGACCACGTATTCGGATTCGTCTCGTCGTTCTGGGCGACTTTCATATATAAAACTTTTTCATCCGAGTTGGTATGAATTAGTTATGATTTTTCTAAGTTTATTCAATTTTCCAAAATTGTTTAATACGAGTTTGACTAAGTCAAATTGACTGGTCAAACAAAGAAGGGGTGGCCCACATGTCATAGACTATCCCTAAACAAATAAATAGATCTAATTTATTTAATTGGGGGCCCTACATGTAATCTACTACTAGACTCACTTAGTACTAGTTTAATCCTAAACTAGACTAAACAAGATCTGGCTCATACACACGCCTACGCACACACGGCCGAGTACAGGGGCCTTGGCAGCCATGCCCACGAAGCAGCAGTAGCAATACGCAATTAGCTAATAGCTAAAGCAGTACAAAGCAGCAGCTATGCAAAGTAGTCAAGCAGCAGGGCAGCGCAAGGAGCAGCAGCTTAGTAGCGGCAGCAGGAGGAAGTAGCTGCGGCAAGCAAGCAGTAGCAGCAGTAGTATGCAGGAGCAGCAAGCGGGCGGCAACAGAGCGGCAGCCACGGCGGTCAGCGCGCAGGCTGGCGGTGAGAGTTCAGGCGGGGTGCGTGTGGGTGCCGTGCTGGCGCAGACAAGAGGGTGGCGCCTGGGGTGACCGAAGGGAGCGACCAGACAAGGCGAGGCTCAGCCAGGGGGCGCTCGCGCACGGAAGCAGAGCTTCGGGCTCGACCTCGAGAGGACTTGGGCGGCGGCTACGTCGACGGGAACTAGGGGAAAGGCGGCGGATCGGTGCTGCTCACCGCGGGAGGGCCGATGGCGAGCTCGTACGGGGCTGGGGTGGACGAGAAGACGCGGATCGACGGTGAGGACGCGGCGGCCGTGTCGGAGACCAACGATGAGGGCGACACGGTGGCGGCCTCCCTGCTTCGATCTGGAGGTGTAGATGATGAAGGCGACGACGGCGCGCCTTCTAGACTACTCCACAAGCGCCGGGGAGCTCGTAGACCGCGACAACAGCGCGGTCACCGCGTGATCTCACGAGCTTGTTTTTCGAGCGGATGGAGAGGGGCACGATGGGGAAAGAGAGGGGATCGAACGAGCTCGATCTAGGGTTCCCAGGAGACGTTCTTAAAAGGCTGGGGGTGTACTGCGGTGTGCGTGGCGGCCATCAAGCCGTGGTGGCCATGGATGGATGTGCGCCATGCACATGTCTCTGCCTCCTCCCCTGTTCAGAGATAGGAGAAGGCCTTAGGTGGGCTGGACTTTAGATTGTAGCATTGGGCCATAAGTGAACAGTGCTATTTTCTATCCCCTTTTCTTTTCTGCTTTACATTTTCTCCAATGTTTTGCATTTAGAAGTCATACCAAATAAATTTAATTGACTATGAAACTTGTTACATAATTATTAGTCATTAATTTTGAGAGGTCCACAATGTTCCAAGTCAAAAGGAAAATACATAAACATTTGTTTGTTTTGAAAAGGTTATTTTTGTTGTTTTTGAACCACTTTATATTTTACTAGGGATTAATCGGTGAGTCAAATGATGTTGGTTCAACATGTTAAATGACCACAGGAATTTATACTAAAGTCCGAACATTTTATTTTTATAGATTGAAGAAATAAATATTTGACTTGATATTTAAATTTGAAATTGACTTTGATTTTGGACAGGTGGCAATTTGCATAGTAAACATGATGACGTGGCCTCCATTAGGGGGAGATTACTGTAGCATGATTCTCGGGGTGTTACAAATCTCCTCCACTACAAGAAATCTCGTCCCGAGATTTAAGAGGTGGAGTAAGGGGAATGTTCTGGTTACGAAATTCTAACGGATGTTCTCGGTTTGGTTGCTCTTCTCGAAGAGGTTGGCTCTCCTTGGTGATGTATTCATTTCTCTACTTGAGTTCATCATGATGAAGTCAACATCCTTTCTTCAGGAACTCCATCGTACTTACGAAATAATAAAGGGTGGGTATTCCGAGAGAACGGACCTCTGCAAGGTTGACTATCTGGTCGATAACATCGGGGAAGGTGGCGGAAAGAAACTCTCGAATTGAAACTTAAGAAAAATATCGAGAGCAAAGGAGGTATCATGGGAAGTTTCGAGCGGACTGGCAATCGTTCAATGCCTGAAACAGGGCGTGAAAGGGATCCAAATCAACCTGAATAAGTATTGTGTCTGATACCAGAATTGATGATCTCTTGGAAGGTGGCTCGTGAATTACAAACGAGGCCATGTGCGAGGAACACCCTTGCAAACAGGGGGTGTACAGGACAGTTGGGTTTCGATCCTGTGGAACTGTGGGTTATGGGCCCATCATGTGGGTTAAAAGTAGGAAGGGTGGTGACATCTTGCACATCCGCGACAAGGAGGCATGTCAGTGGATAGCTTGTCAGCTATGTCGGCAACAATGTCGGTGCCAAGGACGGGGGGCGAAGAGAACCATCTTCTTGCTCATTGTAATGAGGCGGACCAATAGGAAAGGTTCTCGTTCAACGGCATTTAATGGAATGTTACAACAATAGAATCAAGGTCTTGCTGACAGAGTTGTACACCAAGGTGTTTACATAAGCAGAAAATTATTACTCCTTAGATTATATGTAGATCAAAGAAAGGTTAAACAAACAAATGGAAAGGAAAATTGTGATTACACACAATAAATAGGAGTATACCCTTCCCATGGACAAGCAGAAAATGGCATACAGTGTGGGAGAGCAAGTACCCAACCATTTAGATAAAAAGGCAAGGATTAATCAAGATGTTACCCATAGAACGGTGTTTGGATAACTGACCAAGAAATATTTAGCATTGGGCTTCAAATGCTCTGGTTAAAAATCGGAGTACCACAGACATGCTTCGAGATAGCATTGGCATGGTCTTGAAGCAAAGGTCAGACTCCGATATACAAAGGATTCATCAGGAGCAACTTATATAATAAGTCTTACAATTTCCTCCTGGAAGAATGGTTATCCTTGCAAAAGAGATTATAATGACAGGTCCTCCAGCCAGGGGTGCTAGGCATGACACCATATTACCGAGTCTTCAAAGGACCAATATTATAACTACTGGAAAGTTGTCCCAGCCATCATATATGACCGAGATTCAGATCCGATTGGTGTCACGATACCTCATACTCAGGATGTTCGAGAAGAAACGGTGCAACACAAATCGACGAAATGGCATTGCAAGATTCTCGGGAAATGAACTATGGGAGTGGGTTCCCAAAACAATAGTTCATCATTAAACCAAGGAGAGGATGAGGAGGTGGCTGATGGGCTCAGCAACAATTTAACAAAAATTCCAAACAGATGGATTTCCACAATAATGTGAACAAGAGGATGACACTTATCAATTCAAATGATATAATGTTGTATGCTCGAGGAAAACATACACCATTAATCATTAGTTGAAAGGGGTGCCTGAAATATGACCTTAGGCAGCAAGATCAATGTTAGAGTGATGATTCAATAACCAACAGTCTAAGAACGAACTGTCGATCGTTAACTTCAAAGAAATAGGGTTGCTAGAGGTACGGAACTCAAGCGACATCGTTAGCATATTGGTATCCCGGTTAAAATAACACGGGGACCAAGGAAGAATGGTGATGGTGAGAAGTATCATCATACCGAGAATTTCTAAGAGGTGGAGCAATCCCCACAACATTTCCGACATAAAAGACAGTAATACTTCAAGGCAGAACACAACACTAGCTGGAGAGCAAGTTGTATTCATAATGTGGACAAGTTCGCGATGAAAGGAAGTCAAGGGTGTTACCGATGATAATGAAAATCATCAAGGGCAAGGAGGGTATTTCTCATCATGAACACAGTTGACATCTTGGTAGTAGTCAAAGTGTTGAAGGTGATCCGACACATTTGTCGGGAGTTTTCAAGAAAATACAATCAAACAACGATGTCATCAAGCAGGGAATGACGACATGGAAGTCATAGGAACAACAGATAAGATGCAAGCTCGGAATCGAAGTTGCCTTTTAGAACAAGCAACATGAGGTTGAAAGCTCGATGTAAGTCGTGCCCACTGTGACGCCCGAGACTGACGTCCCAGAAGATTCCAGAAGCTTCCAGAAGATTCCGGATGTTCAGGGTTGCCCGTGTGTTCTTTGTGCTTGTGTTTTTATTTTTTTTTGCATTGCATCATGTCATCATGCCATCATGTCATATTTTATTTTGCATCTCAACCTAATAAATCGTGTGGACCTTCGGTCCATTTAAATCGAGGGAAGATGTCTTCTCTTTATAACATATAAAAGCCTCCTAATAAATATGGAGCTATATTAATAAATATTCCATTGCTTCGGAATCAACATAACACACGTGCATAATTTCCCCATTGTCTTTTCACTTCGAGTTTCACCTTAAAAACCTTGTCATAATTCTTTTCCGTTGTTTCGAGGCTCCTCCAAAATTCCGGACATTTTTTGGACACTTCAATAATCTCGTCTTAAGTTCAAACCTATTTGAATTAAATTCAAATATGTTTGAATTATTTCCCGTCCTTGCCTTTTGTATTTTTCTCCGGTCGTGCTCATTTTTACGAGCCCGGGAAAAATAACCTTTGACCTAATTCTTGCCTAACCCCCCTCCTCTTTTTCTTTTTCCTCTCTTTTGTTTTTATTTGTTTCTGCTAAGAGTTTAAAAAGAAGAGGCCAGCAGCCAGGCCTCCAGGCCCAGCCGGCCTCCCCATTCCCTCCTTCTGGCCCATCTCCCTCCTGGCCCTATAGGCCCAACCGCAGCGCCCAAACCCTAGCTGCAGCGCTGCTGAAGCCCGACCGCATCCCCTCTTCTCGCTCCCTCTCCTTCCGCCGCCACCCCCTCGAACCCTTCGACCCGATCCCGATTTCCCTCTCTGTCGCATCCCTTCTCTCCCTCGACCCCGAACAACACCCCGTTCCCCTCGCGCCGAGCCCCTCCCCTCGATCTCCCTCCAGGCTGGCCAGGCCGCCTCGGCCCCGCTTCCTCCCGAGCCGCGACCTGGAGCCCCTCGCCTCGCCGAGGCCCTCGTTCTCCGTCGCCAGGGGGCAGAGCCCCCGCGACCCCGAGCAGCTGCTGCAGTGCATGTTCTCCGCGCGGCCAGGCCCGCCTCGCCGTCGTCCAGCCCGGATCCCGCCGGCCACCAAGCTCCTTCCTCCGTCCCCAGGCTTCCCCTTGGCCTTCCTCCTCGCAGGCCGTCGCCTCCAGGACGCACGCCGCGGCCAGGCCCCGAGCTCCGGCCTCCCTCCGTTCCCGCGTCGCCCCCTTCGGCTCCCTCCGTCCCGAGCAGCGCCGCCTCCCCGAGCGACTCCAGGCAGGCAGGCCGCGGCTTCATCCCTCCGCGCCTGCGCGCCCCAAGGCCGGGTCGGCCAGGCCCCCGCCTCTGCATCGACCGGCTCCCGCGGCTCCTTTCTCCTCCAGCGCGCCCTCGTTCAGTGCCTGGCGCCGCGTGCCGGCCGCCCCTTCCTCCAGCAAGTTCGGCGTTGTCCCGAGCAAACCCGTAGCCTTTCCCTTTTTTTTGTGTTTTGTTTTGTTGTTTGTTGCTGTAATGTTAATCTCAGATAATCATGGAGATGCAAGTATTTCTACTTTGGATCCTTGTACCACTACGAACGACTACGCGACCGAGTACCTCTACTTGACCCGGAAGGTACCCCTACGGCGAGAACCACTACCGTCAACAAGTTCGGAGACCACAAGTACCCCTACGAACGCCGACGCGACAAGTACCCCGACAACACGTGAACCACTACCGTCGCCCGGAAACGAGGAACTCGCCAAGTACCACGACACGATGAACGAGAACCGCTACTTCCCTCTACGACATGTACAACTACACTCGACGCCTGAACCACTACCGTCGCCGAGTACCACTACTTCCTCTACCGTCGCCCGAGTACAACTACTGCCACGTGAACGACTACTTCCCTCTATGGAACGGCTACTTCCTCTCCGACGTGAACGACTCCTTCCTCTACGTCTCGAACCGCCTCGAAACGCACGCTTCAAAGGTATAACGAGACGTGACCCCGTGCATGCTTGTTGTGGTGTGAAATGTCTCCCTTGAGTGTGCTCGTGCCCGTTCCGACCTTTTGTCATGTTCCTCGGTTGCCTCGCCACCGACTCGTGGGAACCCGGTAACGGGATCGCCCCACCTTTCATCTCGTTTGACTCGCTCACACCGCCATCTTACCTTTTGCTCCGGACTCTCAACGAGTTACCGGAACCGAATTGTTGCGTTGCATCATTTCGGATCGTTACCGTGGCACCCTTTCTTTCCACCACGGTGACAAATGCTTCTTATCTTGTTAATTGTCAACCTTTTAATAAAACTTGCATAAACTTGTTCCTCTCATCCGCATCATGTTAACAACCCAAAAATGTTAATTGTTGTTTGCTTATAATTATTAAACATGCTCATGGGGATTTTCCGGATATGTTGTTGTTATTTCCGGCCTCATTTAAAATGTCTTAATAGTTAGTTTACTTATGCTTCACCTCTTGCCATGCTAAAAACAATTAAACTTGTCTTGTTAATAATGAGAGTCAACTAAATAATTAATATGTGGTGTTTCGTCAATATGCAACTCGTTGCATATTGATCTCCACTTAACTTGTAGTATTTGTTTGTGCATTTGCCATGCCATGCATATTTAAACCGGACATGCATCATGCTTGCTTGTGCATCGTATGCCATGTTGATGATATGTGTGTTTACCGTGTTGTTTCTTTCTTTCCGGTTGCTTCTCTTGTTAGCTTCGGTTTCGTTCCGGAGTTGTGAGGATCCGCTCGACTGTGTTGCTCCGTCTTCTTCTTGGATCCGTTCTTCTCCCTTGTGGAATCCCAGGCAAGATGACCGAACCCGG
This sequence comes from Secale cereale, assembly GCA_902687465.1. Taxonomy (NCBI): domain Eukaryota; kingdom Viridiplantae; phylum Streptophyta; class Magnoliopsida; order Poales; family Poaceae; genus Secale; species Secale cereale. Next base: position 174,032,365 of record LR738714.1, on the reverse strand, counting down.
ATACCATTACTATCTTTGCCTATTGCTAGAGTATCGTTCTTTAGTTTTGCCTCGATGCCCATGTCTTTCTTGTCAGCCTCCTACTTGTAACCAATTGTCATGTTTAACCACCCTACCTACGCAAACCGTTGCTTGGCTAAGTACGCTTCGCTCAGCCCTTCTTATAGCATTGTTAGTTGCAGGTGAAGATTGAAGATGCTTGCTTCATGTTGAAGTTTGGTTGGGTTATATCACACTATATAAATGCTTTAAATGAAATCATCTATATACTGGCAGGGTGGAAGGCTAAGCCTTTTGCTTGGTGATTTGTTCCACTCATGCCGTTAGGAACCGTATAAACCGGTGTTATGTTCCTTGATTTTGCGTTCCTAACACGGTTGGGGTGTATGGGACCCCCTTGATAAACCGCTAAGTGCTAAGTCTTTTCCAGCAAGTCCCAACCTTTGGTACTATTTGCCTAATAACAAACTAATAAAAACTTGCATGTGGACTAGCTATCCCTTTTATTTAATTCAACAACCCCGGGCCAGTGCTCCACATGAGTGTTGGTCCGAAACGGGGAGTCTGCGGGGCCACCTCGAGGAAACTCAAGGTTTGGTAAAAACCTGTAGAATCGCCCATCCGGTCGTGTCCTGAGACCTAGATACGCGCGGCTACTATCAGGGTGTCGACACGCCGGGAGGATTTGCTGGATTAGCCTTACCTTAGTTCGGTTTAACTTGAGCACGGGATTCCGAGAATACTCGGGTCTTCCCAACTATGGAGTTGCGACTCCGCGGATCGTGGGCTTGTAATGGGTCAAGTTGGAACACCCCTGCAGGGTTTGAACTTTCGAAAGCCGTGCCCGCGGTTATGTGGCAGATGGGAGCTTGTTAATTCCGGTTGTAGATAACTTGACACAATGTTTCAATACACTACCAGCGTGTGTACCGTGACTGTCAATTTCCGAATAGGGATTCGGGAGTTGAACACGGTGGGGTTATGTTTGACCGGTTTTAGCTAGGATCACTTCTTGATCATCTTTCGACCGATGCACTTCTCTTCTCGCTCTCTTTTACGTAAGTTAGTGCTAGTTGCTGCTGCAGACTCTTGTTTGTTCCTTCACCTCTTATTCTTTCTCCAGCCTTGTTCCTCACCCAAGGCTTAAATAGTCTTGTTACCCGGGAACGGGATTGCTGAGTCCTCTGTGGCTCACAGTTACTTCACCACACCAGATGCAGGTTCAGCCGAGTAAGACGCAGGAGCTGGTTCAGTGCTTCACCAGGAGCTCGTTGAAGAGTGTGGCCGTTTGCTTGTGACGTTTCGATGTTCAGTAGTGGTTTCTACTAGGATTCGATCCTGACCTGTGGCTTTTGTTGTTTTGGTATCTTTCTTTGGATCTTACCCGTAGTCGGGCTGTGATGTTCTGTATGATGATTGTTTATGTAATGTATTGTGTGAAGTGGCGAGTGTAAGCCAACTATCTCTTTTGCATTTTAATCCCTCTTTTACATGAGTCGTGCAAAGATACCAAACTTGAGATCATTCTAGGATGGGCTTATACCTTTAAGTCGTGCCTCGACACGTAGGAGGTATAGTCCCATCCTGGGCATTACAAGTTGGTATTCAGAGCCTTCTCCGACCTAGAAGCCCCCACTGATTGATCGAATCGTTGACGGTTGAGTCTAGGCACACACTGAAAACTTTTGAGTCCTATATTATATCGGAGAGTAGGATTTCTTTGCTTCTCATCCCCTTTTCTCTCTGGTGAGGACTCCTGACGATTACTCTTTTCTCTTCTACTTTCAAAAATTGCACCAAATTTTTTTTAGGATCCCGCGAGTATTCTGGGATTGTTTCGATGTTCTTGTGACAAGGATATTGTTCTCGATGCCTCCTGTTACCGAGGAGTTGAGCTTCGGGGTATCATTGACACAAGCATATCGCGGCAGTACTAAATACTTAAGACGGCCGACATCGAAAATCTCTCCTATACGGCCAGTGGCAAGATAACCCCGACATCACCCAGTACTGGGGAGGTAGTTCGAGAGTATTGCCATAGCTTGTTATAGTGGATGCGTTTTCGAAGGTCCGAGATAAACAGTTTCCGAGAAAGACTGGTTATGTGTTGAAGGATGGATACACCTGGATGTAGGTTTAGAGTTGATTGCGCGGTGCTTCCCGTGTATCCCCAACACCTGATTGCATAACTGGAAACTTTCGGAAATCTATAGGTGGGTTCATCTAGTAGTTCTAGGCATTCTTCCAACGGATGCTCGATATGAAGTTCGGGGTTCTACATTGAGTGAAGTGGTTTTATGGACTTGTTCTGATCGGGAGTTGCATCTTAAAGGATCCTTGGCTATGCTGATCCGGGGATTGCAAAACCCTTTTGTAACATGTTCCATGAGCTTTCAGCACAAAGATGTCGAACGAAACTTCTATCTTGTATTTGTTCTATCTGATCCTTGTTTCTTTTTATTTATCTTTTGTTCTCCAAGTGGCTTCTCGACAAGTGATGTACCTGCAGAATTCATTCGTTCAATTCTCTGTTCGAATGATGTTGTGAAGATTAGGCTGTTGCATATCTATCCTTTGTTTTGTTTTGATTCTGGTATTCGAGTTGCTTCAATGTCAAATGTTGATTCCATACCTTTCCTAATCCGTATTCTCATATTTCTATGGGAGTCCTAATTCTTCTTGACCATCAAGATCATCATGTTATTTCTTTTCAACCGGTGTCCTTTTTGTTCATCCCAAGTTTTCTTTGTTTTCCCCGCCCTCCCACCCTTCTTTCTCTCGGAGCAAGATAATTCTCAAATGAAGTATCCATTTTATTCATGTGATGGTTCTTCATTCTTTCCTTCAATGTTTTTATCCGGTGATTTATCGTGAAGATGCTCAAGAGCTTCAAGTTCATCATTCTTTTGTTCTCTAATTCTTCCGGTGGATGTAATTCAAGATTTCGGTGTTGATCTTATACTTTTCCTCATTTCACAATGCTTTCTTATTCCGGTGCACCAATTAATCATTCTCCTCTTGTTATTCATATCCGGAGTGCTGAAGATTCATAATTCCATTCTTAATCCATTCAAGCTATTTTGAGATTGCTATCTTACTCAAGTCATTTAATTCAACCGGTGCTATATCTCTTAAGCAATCTTTTCCAACGGTGATTTTCTTTGAGTGGGCCCTAACCCACAGGTTTTTTCCCAGGATCTTACCTGACTCTTCTTTTCCGGAGAATTCTTTTCAAAGGTGACGTAAGAATGGATTCCATCAGTCACATGCCTTCTCCAAGATCGCTTTCAAATTCTTTTCTTCATTGGTTCAACCTTTTAATTCTTCATTCCGGAGTGCTCAACAATTCTTATGACATTTCTCATCTTCATCCTCAACATTTGGAGACCGGAGAAGAGTTTCTCTTAAATCTTGGCCCGTTCTCTTGAAGATTCGTGTTTCTAGCTTCATGCCATCCTCATAATTGTTTTCGATTGTGGAAATTGTTTTCATGCCCCTTCAGAGCAATTCTTGAATTCTTTTCCTTTGTGTTCCTCCGAAGGCCATCATTTCAGAAGATTTCTTCGTTCTCAGTTTTCAACTTCGTCCTCCAAATATTCTTCATTGATGTCTCTTCGTTCGTCTCCATATTCTTACGGTGGTTCATTCAAGATTACCCTTCCGTTGTTATCGTTTTAATTCACTTGTTCTTTTCACAATCCTACCGGTGGTTCGTTGAATACTTATCCGAGCTTGTGCTAGATCTCTCTTTAATCCTTTCCAACGAGAATAAGTAGTATGCCAAATCCATTGGTTGTCATCAATTTAAATTGGTGAAGGAGATGCATCACATAATTCTTATTCTTATTCCTTCAAGGTGTTTTAATCTCTGTTTTCCGGAGCTTGTTCATCATATCATATCCTTGGTTCTAAATTTCTTCATCTTGTTTTTCCGGAGCTTCAAGTTATTTCAATTTTATCATTTCAACCTCAATCTAATTCATCGCAGGCCTTGAATCTTATTCTTTTCATCTTTCACTTCTAATGCTTTCATTACCGGAGTTTTCATGGTGGTTCATCATGTTTTAATTCATCCTCGAAGTCTTCATCAACATTCTTGTTGGAGCTCAAAAATTCTTCATCATGCTTTCTAAGTGCAATTCTTTCTACCTTATCTTTCAGATGGTGTTAGGTCATTCTTGTTAATTCCTTCATGTTTTATGATTCATGAGTTATCAACAATGAGATATTTAAACCCATCATTTTCCTTGTTCAAGAGATCTTTCCAACCCTTCATTTATTCATTGGAGTTATCTTGGGTTGTATTTCACCTAAAGCCTTCCCTAAGGATTGTTGCTATTATGGTGCTTATAAATGACCCAAGTTCTTCATTTTTCATTCCGATGAAATAAGTTTTTCATCTCCTTGTTGATCTCAATCCAATCAATTGTTTTCGTCAGTGGCTGGTTGTCACCTCTTAATTTTGAGATGTTTTCCATAAGCCCACTTCAAGCTTATTCTTTTCGTTGTTGATTTTTCATCAACTCCGTTCTACCTTTCTTCGTAAGGAGGCTCTTTCAAACTCAATTTTGAGAGAAGTTGTTTTTTCTTCTCCGTTCATTTCTTTCATTGAACTATATTCTCTATTCTTTCATTCCGGAGGTTTTGGGATATTGCTCTATCCAAACCATCATCTCGTTTTATCGAGATCATGTTCTTTCCCTTGCTTTTCATTTAACCGGAGTGTTATATTCTTCATTCTAGTTCCCTCATCTTTTCATGTTTTGCCTGTCTTTTAACCGGAGTGCTGTCTGGATCTTTCTCACCTCTTGTGCCATCCTTTCAATTGTTTCAGAGGCAATGTGTTGTTATTTTCATCAAGTATCACTCCATCTTCTCTAGTTCTTGCTAATTCATTCCATTTTCAGACGGAGTGCTGTCCGAATTCTGTCATTCTTATTCCTTGGCTATACCATTGCAGTTTCTTATTCTTGTCGTTCGTAAGCTCTTGTTTCATGTCTTTCAACCTACAAGGTTCTTGTTATGTTCCTTGTTCCTCTTTTCTAACGGAGTTTTCAACTTCGTTCATCTCCGTTGTATTCTTCTTTCATTTTGTTCAACCTCTCAAGGCTCTTTGGTTTCACTCTTCTGTCAAGAAGCAACTTTGTTTTACCTCTTCCTCTTCCGTTTTTACCCGGTGATATCTCTAGGATCTCGGGTCGAGATCCTCTGTTAGTGTGAGAGAGTTGTGACGCCCGAGACTGACGTCCCAGAAGATTCCAGAAGCTTCCAGAAGATTCCGGATGTTCAGGGTTGCCCGTGTGTTCTTTGTGCTTGTGTTTTTATTTTTTTTTGCATTGCATCATGTCATCATGCCATCATGTCATATTTTATTTTGCATCTCAACCTAATAAATCGTGTGGACCTTCGGTCCATTTAAATCGAGGGAAGATGTCTTCTCTTTATAACATATAAAAGCCTCCTAATAAATATGGAGCTATATTAATAAATATTCCATTGCTTCGGAATCAACATAACACACGTGCATAATTTCCCCATTGTCTTTTCACTTCGAGTTTCACCTTAAAAACCTTGTCATAATTCTTTTCCGTTGTTTCGAGGCTCCTCCAAAATTCCGGACATTTTTTGGACACTTCAATAATCTCGTCTTAAGTTCAAACCTATTTGAATTAAATTCAAATATGTTTGAATTATTTCCCGTCCTTGCCTTTTGTATTTTTCTCCGGTCGTGCTCATTTTTACGAGCCCGGGAAAAATAACCTTTGACCTAATTCTTGCCTAACCCCCCTCCTCTTTTTCTTTTTCCTCTCTTTTGTTTTTATTTGTTTCTGCTAAGAGTTTAAAAAGAAGAGGCCAGCAG